>OX359286.1:13271912-14549412 GCA_947179155.2 Hedera helix
AAAAAATATAATTAATTTCCAAAAAATTGTTTTGAGCTGAAATATTTTTACGGTAATCTTATAATACTGTTTAAGAATTTTTGAATTTTTTTTTAGAATTATTGAAGAGTATAAGTATTTATTATATTTTAAAGTCATTCAAAGACTAGTTGAAAATGATGGAAATTCATAGAAAATATTGTGAATGATGGAAAATTATGAAAACTTGGTGAAAAATCTTATAATAATATATATAAGATAAATATTGGTTGTGTTTTAAAGATATAAAAGTATGTTGGGTTATTATTTCTATTTTGAAGCTATTAAATGATAGTTTTTATAAATAGAAATAATTATAGAAAATTGTTGGATACTTCGAAAAAAGTAAAAATTGGTCAAAGAACTATAAAATAATATTCTAAATACTTTAGAAGGTTTAGTGGACTCATGAAGTGTCGGGACGTTGTGAATCGTGTGTTGACTAACTTATTGTATTAAGATGAATCCGAATTGGAAATTCGATTAAATATTTGAAAACTAATATATATAGTATATTAAGTTTTAAAAGGAAAGTGTAAACGTGTTATGTGTTTATCTATATGTGATGCTTGGTTTATATCACACAGGTTTACGGTGATGGGTAAGGTTACGCAATTTGTATAAACATCTATACGTAGTACTATTAGCAACGAAATGCAAGTTTTACAAATTTAATTGTTACGTGTAACTTGTCATTACTTGAGAACTATGCTATAATATGATAATTGATGAACATGTATTAAGTGTTACATGATTGAATATGAATCATGAAATTATGTTACATTGCATGAAATGTATGAGGCATATAGTGATGCATATTATGAGATAAAGGTTGCATATATATAAAAAAATATTAGGGAATACATCATGCATGGATAAAATGCAAGCATGTATACTACGTGAAGCGTGAAAGATGTTATCTGTTAGACTTACTAAGTCGTCGCACTCACTTTTGCAATTAATTTTGCACAATCTAGTTGTTTTCTTCATTCTATAAAATGTTTCAAGCAATTTATTCAAAACATTAAATATATCAATTTAATATATTCAACCATAAATTAAATATTAATTTAATTTATTATATTAATTCCAATATTTATTAATTAAATATTGGTTCCTCATTCTATATTTTTAATTCACATCTGTTTGATATAATATTAAATATTATACTATTATATGCTATATTTAATTATAGTAATATAATTTTCATCATTAACTAACTAAAAGAAAATAACTTTCTTTATTTAAAAATAATATATTAATAAATGTATATATTTCATAAATAAATATATACATATTATATCTTCCACATAAATCAGATACCACAATCCCACTTCGTCTCGTAATAAGAATTATATATTTTTTTAATTCTTATTTAATATTATTAAAATAATTCTCAAAAAATTTGGGCTATCACATTATTCCCCCATTATAAAGATTCTGTCATCAGAATCATAATTACCAAAACACCAGTATACGATTCATATCTATCCTCATAAATACGCAGGTTGTCACAACACACATCGCCTACTGCACCAAATATAGTACAATTGAAAGTGACAGCTTGTGATACAGCCAACAACATTTACAAATCAAAGGAATAAATAATTAACAAGTGTCCTTAATGAATTGGAGCAACAGTAGCAATTCAACGGACATAATTCCATGAAGGGTATAAAAGGATTGCTACATCAATATATAAAGACTACTGAAATATTTGAATTCAAACGCTCTAAAGAACAAGTCTCAAAGCTCTAACTCTATAATCATAGAAAGTTTTTTGCTAACATCTATCATTTGAGCATCCATTAGATACTTAGGAGCACCCTCAAATACACTCTTTTTCAGTTATTTGTAAAGATCTTAGTGATCATATTGTATCAAGTCTTTATAACTTGAGAGATTCTTTGTGAATTTTCACTATAAAATTCTTTGTGAACTAGGTTTTTGTAAACTCTCACATCCTTAGTAAATCATCCTTACTATTGGAATAGAAGAGAGAACTAAGAAACTTTTGTGCTTCAAAGCTTTTAAAAATTAATGTTTCATTTTCTTTATGTCTTTACCTTTTTGCACTTTACGTTTCAGTGGTTTGTTCTACATTTTGTAGTAAATTCAAAATCAAGCATTTTCATATAGTGTGTGAGGGGGTTTTCAAGTTACATATTTCGTTGCGTACACTCTTAATTAAGTTGTTTAATTATTTGGTAAAACTTCAAAAAGATTTTTTTTAAAATAATCTATTCAACCCCCTTTTTAAATCTCTTTTGTACTTTTGGACCTAACTCTCATATACACACACATAATAAGTAATGTGATGAAAAATATGTCTGATAAGATCTTGGGTTTGGCTGAAGTAATTGAAGTGTCAGTTTTCGTACTCAAGCTCTGATGTAGGAATTGAAGTTGAAATATTCATAAATAACTAAATTGCAAGTTATTATGAAAAGACTATGTTACCCTTTTGATTTGAAGAAAGATAGATTTTGAGGTGGTTGGACTAATGTATCCTTACAAAACTCACATGTTTGGTCAAAATTGGTCAGATGAGACAATTTTGCATGAAATTGAAACTTTAGTTATGACATTATAAAAATTGAAACATTATTATCTATATTACAATATGTGTAAATATAAGAGGACAATTTTGCAATTTGTCCTAAACTATATACTCAAAGAAATTGCTTGAGGTTGATGTGGATATTAGCTTGGGAATTGATATTTTCATAAGAAATTTTGATAGTTTTATAAGTCTCTCATCACATAAATACTAAATGGGACTCAAATTCACGTGAGCAAGCTTTGAGAAAATATCAAATTTTTTCTTGTGAAAATAAATACCTTTTGTAATTGTAGAAGTCCTTTATTATATCTCAACGAAGTCAGCTTGAGTCATGGAGAATATGGAGTGGCAATCAAACACAAGTTGTTTTTTCTTCCAGCGGTTGCTCCAATGGTCTCGCTCATGTCAAGATCTTCTGGCTTGATACCGCCCGGGAGTGTCCAGCTGAAGTGGTAGAGTAGTTGAGCTAGAGGAAGCTCAACATTTGCTAAGCCAAATGAAACACCAGGACACATTCTCCTTCCTGCTCCAAATGGGATGTATTCGAAATTGTTACCCATAAAATCGATGGACCTGTTTTCAAATCTCTCGGGTTTAAAACTCATAGCATCGGACCAAAACTCAGAATCCCTTCCGATCGCCCATGCATTAACAATGACTTTAGTTTTGACGGGAATATTGTATCCTTCAATTTCAGTCGTCTCCTTACATTCTCTAGGGAGTAACAGGGGAACAGGAGGGTGCAACCGCAGAGTTTCTTTGATTACCAGTTTTAGGTAACTTAAACCAGGAATATCAACTTCGTGTAGCGCTTCCTTTCCATCGAGGGCTTGTCTCATTTCATCTTGTACTTTTTCCATCACCTTTGGATTTTTCATCAATTCAGACATTGCCCAGACAACTGTTGTTGAAGATGTTTCAGTGCCAGCTGTGAACATGTCCTGCATAAGTATCAAAGTTGGTTGTGGTTGTAAGTATGGTTTCATTTGATAACACTTTTTAAAACCTACCCCAATTAGTTTTAAATAAAAGTGCTTAGTTAAATTGAGTTGAGTTGATAATGCTTTTCCAAGTACTCCTTTTGTCCCATAAAAGATGACTAAAAATATTTCTCACCCAAATTAAGAAACATATAGTAAAAGAGAGTACCATACAAGTTTAATTTTTGCCAACGGTGTACCCAACATATAGTACACTAAGGAATCTTTATTTTTTTTGATATAATGAGCCCTACCTAAGTACGTTTGAAGACAAAATAATCTTTGTATAAAATTTTAGTGCACTTATTATTATAGGATATTTTTTCTACTTTCCATCTTTTATGGACGAAGGGAGCACTTTTTTTGCTTACTACTTTTGTAAACTAAAAATGCTAACCTAATAATCATAATAATGATAAAAAAGTTACTTGAAATAAGTAAGGATAAAGTGTGATAAGCACCAACCAAAAGTACAGCCTTGATGTTGTTGAATGTAATTGGAAACTCGAGCCTACCACTCTGTTTAACCCTCAATAAAACATCAACCAAATCTTCATCCCCTGCTTCACCATTACCCTTTCTACTACTTGCCAAATTCTCCATATGCTCTTTAAAAATATAATCAAGAATCTGGTCAGCCGTTTGATGAATCTTCAACAATTTAGGCCTTAACCCACTAGTAAAATGGAGCAACTTCAATGAAGGAAATAAATCAGCAACATCGAATCCTCCAGCCAGTGATATCGACTCGTTGATCAACTGTATCAACACATCCTGTTCTTTGCATCTCTTGCCAAATGCCGCTCTACAAACTACAGCGTTTGTAAATGAATAAACCTTCTCAGAAAGATTGATTACTGATCCAGAAGCTGATTGAATATTGTCAATGAGATGACAAGCCTCATCCTCCCTAATGGAAGAAAATGCGCGTACATTTTTGCCACTTAAAAGCTCCAGGGTACAAATTTTGCGCATTTGTCTCCAGTAATCGCCATATGGAGCAAAAGTGATATCGGTGTTATTATAGGCCATGATCTTACTAGCTAAAAGCTCAGGCCTATCTGCAAAGGCTAGATCATGTGTTTTTAGTACCTGTTTGGCAACTCGTGGCGATGATATTACTATTGCTGAAATTTCACCAAGTTGCAGATGCATTAAGGGTCCATGTTTTTTGGCCAAGTCGTGGAGAGCGTGATGTGGTAACGAACCCGCCAAGTGCAGGATATTTCCAATGAGGGGAAGTTTCCATGGCCCTGGAGGGAATTTTTGAGCTGAATTTTGTGTGTTGGGGGATTTTTTCACCTCTTTAATTATCTTGAACAGGAAGAAGGAAAAGGCTAGGAAAATGAGTGGGGATAAGAGGAATTGAAGGTCCATTACAAAAGTGTTGGGTACAAGGTATTGGACTTGTTGACTCCGATACAATTGGAAAGATGTTATAGCTAAACTTTTGAATTTTATAAATTTGTTGGTTTTTACCTTTTTGGAGTCATTATGAATTGAGATGCTCTTGGCTTTCACGCGTGATACCAAAGCAATTTTATATAGAATTTTTGCCGGCTCATTTTATATAAAAACAAAAGGGTAGGCTGTCCATTTATCAACATCATGTTACAAATACAGTCCAAAATACAGTCCAAAATTATTGATGATTTGAAGTCAGACCGTGACATTTTTGAACTTAAAACTTGCGTAAATTGATTTAATTTTAGTCAATAAAATTATTAATATTATAAATTTCAAACAAGTATTATTAATTATAAAATTTATTGATTTGTAATTATTGATTATTAATAAAGCATATTAAATTTAAATTTAAAAATATCTCAAATTAATATTTAAAATTTAATAATGATCTTATAATTTAAAATTAAAGAAGTAATGTAAATTTTAAGATTTCAAAATCACCTCTTTACTATAATCAATTTTTTTCACAGTATATTAAGTGAACCTGGAGAATATTATTTTTATTAGTTGACCATATGATGCAGAGATTTTAATATTTGATCAGATAAGCAACGTAGTTGATCAGGGTGGACTTCTTTAGTCCGAAATGAGAATCTTATTTGACTTGTTGATTTTTATTTATGAATATTAATGATTAAAGTTTACCTTTAATACACTTAATAATTTTATTCTTTCTGATGATGGAATACGTGTTTTCAATACATATCTTAATTTGCGAAAGAAAAAGGATAATAATGCTAGGGTCTTAAATTTAAAGGTTTCAAATGTTTCTCAAATCTACATATTAACTGTATTGATATGTAATATTGTTGACGCCAAATTCTTTCTTTTGCCGAAATCACCCGTCAGCAAGATACCTGCACACTTAACAAATCGTTAACACCCTACAAAACAGTCGCGGCTTGGGCCGTCCGGAGATGCTCCGGTGTGAGGATAAGTACAACCAATTAACGTCACAATGGAGGACCTAAAATATATGTTAGAAATGTAAGATATTTGATAGCTCTCTTTCTTTGCATGTAGAAAAGCCTTACCTTATTTAATTTGAGAGATTGTTTGTATATAATCATTCATGCACCGCCAGACGTCCCATCATTCCCTTATGAGTGGAAAAATGACGCCTTCACCCACTCATCTCAAGCGATCCAATAAGGAACTTTAGAAGGAACTACCCACTGACTAAGCTTGTCGAGATAAATAAAAACGGCCCAACCCAATTCTTATATGAAGTAACCCAGGGGCCCAAAGTTATAATGCAAGGCCCAATAATTATCATCCCAACATTACCCCCCCCCCCCCCCAACTCTCCTATTTTGTAGTTCAAAAATAGGAGAATTCGCCGACTTTCCATCAGCTAGCGTGTTACAAAATAAACGTATATCTAAAGTCGAGCCGTCGCCAGCCTCTACGTCAGTCACCCGCATCACCCCCTTTTCATTAAATGTAGTCGTCTCCGTTTCTCGCACCACTCATTACCCTTAACAAAAGAAATGATACCCAGTCGTCGCCCTGTGCTCTGCTACCCTAACATTTAAATCTTTTCACTTTCCATTAATTATATTAATTAAAACTGAATTATTAACCGAGAATTTTTTATAATATTTATATGCACCTCTTGATGATCACATAAATAATTTCCTCTAAATCTGACACAAGGCAACAGAATTAAAGAAAGTACCCTAATTAACTAATTCACTATATCTTTATGTGAATTACAATTAAAAAGAATTTGAAGCACATATTCTCTTAAGGTTACATTTGGTGTATATATATATATATCTCTCTCTCTATCCTACACACAAATTATGATTTCCATCAATGTAGAAAATACAATCATGTGTTATCATATCAAGGTCTAAACTTATAATTCGTCTCTCAATTTCATATAAGTTACAACGTTAATTACTGGTCAGGTAATTAAATATTAAAGCACAAATATGACAGACAATCCAATTATAATCAATAATAACTAATAAGGAAGCGAATCAATTTAAACTACGCATTGTAGACACCCAAATTTTGCACTTCTCTACTAAACCTGGCAGGAGGGTAAAGTCGTCATCTGACCAGACATAGGAAAAGGAAGGTGGACCCCAACACGAGGCCGCCCCGACGGCTGGCGATCAAAGCTACCAAGACAAACAACGAGCATCAGGTCAGTTGAGGCAGGACACACGGTCGACCCAGACGAAGCCGGATCTGACCGCCAAGACGACGAACTGCCCCCTACGCTTACGATGTTCGGGGGTCTCGCTCGCCGGTGAGCTGGCGGGGGTGGAAAGGGGGCAGCGCCCCCTGAAAGCCAGGCACAATTATCAAATTCTATATCAAGTCACAGCCCTCCGAACTAGCCTCCCAGAACAATATGGCACGTTTCCCAGGGATTTCCGAATTGCAAAAATACAGCCTTCCAAAATAATACCGCGGAAATTGGCGAATTAAGACCGTGTGGCACGGAAATCGAGAAAAGCAAGCCAGACAGCCGCGGATGCATCTGCGGCCAAACGATTTTCGAGGTTTCGCACGGCTCGAGCAGACGGCACACGACAGCCGAGGAAACGGCGCAGGCGGCTTGCCGCCCAGCCGCAAATGGATCTGCGGCCAGCCGCAGATGCATCTGCGGCTGCCTGGAAATGCCTATAGAGCGGCCATTTCCACCCGAGAGCGAAAAAAAAAGAAGAAAAAAGAAAGAAAAAGAGAGAGAGAAAGCTCGGTTTTGGTTAGATTCAAGCATTAGATCCATATTGTTGTGCTATTTTAGTTGAGTGATCTTGTGGTGTAGTTCATTTTATGATATAAGAGGCTCGAATCGACGTTTTGCAAGGTGAAAAGTTGTTTGTTTTGGGTTTTTTGTTTGTATTGTTAGTATAGCATTGTGTTTGGTTTATTTGATGTAATATGTTATTATGTGGGTGATGATCCTTGGGTTAGGCGTCGTTAGCGAGGGTTCCATCGGAACATAATTCCTCCTAACGCCCCGATGACACCCGTACGGTGATTTTTCGCTCGTCGTGGTAATGAGTAATGCGTAGTGTTGATTTGGGTGATATTTGGGTTATGTAATGCGATAGTGATGTTCAATATTGTTTAGATTTGGCTTATTATTGGTTATGTAGCTATTTGGGTGATTGTGAGCCTAGGGAGGAGATCCCAGCGGTCGAATCCCGATGATGGACGTTTTGGGTATATGTAATCATGATATAGGGTCCATGTATGTGTATGTTGTAATATCGGGCCTTAAAACGACACAAAGTCGTGTTCGGGTTAAGGCCCCGTGATAATAATAAAATATGTGATTGTGGGTGTTTGGGGTTGTCTGGATGGCTCACATGCCCATGGATAGCCCCGACACGTTTTGGGATGTTTGTTTTAATTTACGACACGAAAAACGGTTTTCCAAAATAAGGCAAACGATGAAGATTTTCTAAAAGTGATCAATTTAGGATATTAGATTCACGAGGTTTAAAGGTTAAGTGTTGTGGCAAACTTTAATCCATGATTGATGAATAGGCTTTAGTTGGTTTTCAAACGTCACAAAAAACGATTTTGCAAATAAATAAATGTTTTCATTAAACTTTGTGCATAGGGTTAAAGAGTTCTAGAAGTTGCCCTCGTTTTATTTATATTAACTGTTAGAAGGCAATGTATGGTCTCGATTCCTATTTGACAAAAGTTTAAAACTATTGTTTTCTAAAATGACATCTAAATAAAAAACCCTCAACGCTTTCGAAATTAAAATCAATCTTTCTTATAAAAAGCGAAGCCTCGTCATTTGGGTCAAAGAACGTCCAAAAACACTTTCCAGATAAACACTTTTGCCATATAAAATAAAAGCAAACTTGTTATGCAAAACGCACCACAAACGTCCATTTAGGCACACACACACACACACCTTTTAGGATTTAAAAGGATAAGAAAACATCGAGATTGCGGTAACCGTGTTTCACGGAAGTCGGGGGGTGCCTAACACCTTCCCCTCGCTTAAGCAAGCCCCCGAACTCTATGAATCTCGGTTTGCGGACCAATTAACTCGGAGTCACATATGAGCCAGCGATTACAAAAAAACTAAATTCGGATGAGTTGGTACATCCATTTCAAATATACCAACTGGCGACTCTGGTCAATTGGCTCATATAGAAATCGATCTTTCAAAACCCCGTCGACATATAACCGACCCTTTTCAAAATCACATTTAATTCAAAAGGCTAAAATTGGAAAGGGCATTTTAATAATAAAAAACGAAGCGACGAAAATCCCGGCGTCGACACGCATCAAGATCAATTGTAGTCTTAAAAGATAAATTAGTTCATAATTGAAATAATAATTAACATCCACAAATAATAATCAACATTTTAAAATAACAAAATAACGTTAAAGAGAGGGAAAAAAAACTTATTAGAAGTAATCCTTGGTTCTCTTCCTTCAACGCCTAAGTACTGAAAATTTGCTTCAAGTCTTAAGCCTCCAAAACCCAATTCCTTTATCTACCAAAAAAGTGTATCTAATTGAAGTACATAAAAGGTATTTATAGTTATAACATAAATCCCTAATCCATCTCTCATTACAAATCATTTTCATTCCCAACTTCCTGCCTGAAATCTAAAATCTACGTCTCAATTCTCGACAGAACGCGTCATGCGCTCTATTTCTTCTTGCCCGGGCGCACCCTTCGCTACTTAGTCAGGGATTTTAGAAAACAGTCCAGTGCTCCATACGCTCCAAATGGCTTAAATCAAGCATGCCCCGTGCTCCTCTCTAGATTTTTTAGCTTCTTTCTTCTTTGATCCCAGTTTGTCAATTTTGTCCCTCTTTTGGTTTTTCCTACAAAATAACAATAAACACATCAAAAGTAACTAAAAATACTCACGAATAAACTATAATTCAAGGTTAATAATGTTGGTTTATAATAACCATGAACATACAATCAAATTGCATATAAACAGCGAAAGAATGGTAAAATCAAAATTTAAAATTTTATAAACCATAACCAGGATCAACCGTTATATACAATTATTAACTAACAAGAATGAGATAGAGAATTATACCCTTGTAGACACTAGCTTTCACATGTACGGGTTATACTCCAAATATTTCACGTTCTCCTTGAAACCCACCAATTAGATTCCTTAAATCAATGTCAGTCACCCAAGTATTTGCCCTCTAGAGGTGATCCACCAAAGAATAATAAGGATTCAAGAAGTAGATAATGTCAAACCCTAGTTTTGTCTCTCTTCTAATTTCTTAGATCTATAGAACTTGTGAGTACTCTTTCAAATCTTGTGAAAGTGTATGTAACCCCAATCTATAATAAGGCTCATTTATTTATAGATATAGTCAACCCTCATAATATCTTTAGGAATGGAGTTTTTAATTAAACTCCTAATCTTATTAGAAACTTATATGAGAGTACTCTTTTTAATTAATTCTTAAATCATTTAGGAATTAAATAATAATAATAATAATAATAATAATAATAAGACTCATCTTATTAATTTGTAGTTAGTATTTCTAAAATACTAAATAATAAATATTAAGTTATTTAATTTAATCTATCATCATAGTATAAATTAAATATACTTATTATATTATTACGATTATGTCATTTACTTCTTAAGTAAATACTTTTTTTTTGCGGTATGACCCTTTAAGTTCTCCATAATAAACCGGTTGTAGAATAAATCAATTAGAACAATTATAATCTTATTTAAATAAATAAATTAAAATATTTAATTTATTTAAATAAATAAAATTTATTCCGTGTCGACGCCGGGATTTTCGTCGTCTCGTTTTTTAATATTAAAAATGCCCTTTCCAATTTTAGCCTTTAGATTAAGATGTGACTTTTGAAAAGGGTCGGCTTAGTGTCGACGGGGTTTTGAAATGTCGATTTTTTTATGAGCCAATTGACCAGAGTCGCCAGTTGGTATATTTGAAATGGATGTACCAACTCATCCGAATTTAGTTTTTTCGTAATCGCTGGCTCATACGTGACTCCGAGTTAATTGGTCCGCAAACCAAGATTCATAGAGTTCGGGGGCTTGCTTAAGCGAGGGGAAGGTGTTAGGCACCCCCCGACTTCCGTGAAACACGGTTACCGCAATCTCGATGTTTTCCTATCCTTTTAAATCCAAAAATGTGTGTGTGCGCATGTGTGTGCGTGTGTGCATAAATGAATGTTTGTGGTGAATTTTGCATAACAGTTGCTTTGATTTTATATGGCAAATGTGTTTATCTGGAAAGCGTTTTAGACGTCCTTTGACCCTATTGACAAGGCTTTGCTTCATAATAAAGATTGATTTTAATTTCGAAAGCGATGAGGGTTTTTATTAGATGCCGTTTTCAGAAAATAGTTGTTAAATTTTTGTCAAATAGGTATCGAGACTATACATTGCCCTCTAATAACAAATTGAATAAAATGAAGGCAACTTCTAGAACTCCTTCACCCTATGCACAAAGTTTAACGAAAACATTTATTTATTTTACGAAATCATTTTTTTGTGACATTTTAAAACCAACTAAAGCCTTTTCATCAATCATGGATTAAAGTTTGCCAAAAACCCTTGATTTTAAACCTCGTGAATCTAGCATCCTAGTTTGATCACTTTTATAAAATCTTCATTATTCGCCTTATTTTTAGAAAACCATTTTTTGTGTCGTAGATTAAAACAAGCATCCCAAAACGTGTCGGGGCTATCCATGGGCATGTGAGCCATCCAGACAACCCCAAACACACACAATCACATATCTCACTCTTATTATTACGGGGCCTTAACCCGATCACGATTTGGTATCGCGTTAAGGCCCGATGTTACAAATACACCGCAATGGACCCTATACCGTGATTACATATACCAAAACGTCCATCATCGGGATTCGATCACGAGGATCTCCTCCCTAGGCTCACAATCACCAAATCACTACACAACCAATACTAAGCCAAATCTAACAATATTAGACATTGCTATCACATTACATAACTCAAATATCACAAACCCAACACTACGAACTACTCATTACCACAACGAACGACATATCACCATACGGATGTCATCGGGGCGTTAGGAGGAGATTATGTTCCAAAGGAACCCTCGCTAACGATCCCTAATCCATGGATCATCATTAATACAACAACATTCTATGCTAAACAAACCCAAAACACAAGATTATCACATTAATACAAACAAGAAAATATCAAAAGAAACACCCTTTTTCACCTTGCAATAGACCAAACGAAGCTTTATATTTCACGAATCGAGCCTAACCACAAGAGTATTCAACTATCTAGCAAAAGAACATGAAATTTCACTTGATTTGAGCCAAACCCGAGCTCCTCTCTCTCTTCCTCGCGTGTTTCTCTCTCTAAAAGCTTAAAACATTTTCTCTTTTTTTCCTCTCGGACGTAACAATGGCGATGTATAGCTGATCTGCAGGCAGCCGCAGGTGCATCTGCGGCTGCTTGCTGTGGCCGTCCGCGCCGAATCCTCGGCTGCCGTGTGCCGCCCTCAAGCCGCGCAAAAGTCCTTTTTGTCGGTAGCCGCAGGTGCATCCGCGGCTGTTCGGCTTATTTTTCTCGATTTTCGTGCCACGCAGTCTTAATTCGCCAATTTTTGCGATATTATTTTGGAAAGCTGTTACCTGATGTATAAACTGCTCTTTGTGCTTGGCTTCCAGGGGGCGCTGCCCCTTTCCACCCCCGCCAGCTCACAGGCGAGCTGGGCAGCCGCTCGCTCACCGGGGAGCGAGACCCCCGAACATCGTAAGCGTAGTGGTCATTAGTTGTCTTTTGTGATCATCTCATGCTTTTATTTGATCAACTGTTTGTCCTGCTTCAAGTGACCGGATGCTCGTTGTCCGTTGTGGCGGTTTTGACCGTACATCGTTGGCATAGCTTCGTGTTGGGGTCCACCTTCCTCTTCGCATGTCGGGTCAAATGACGATTTTGCCCTCCTGCCAGGGTTAGTAGAGAAGTGCAAAATTTGGGTGTCTACATTCCGCAATAAGGGTAAGCCCCCTTAGTGATCAACGACTTTTCAGATAATATAGATTTCAATATTTAATTATAAAAGAACCTTTTAATGAATAGTTACCATACAATTCAATCTTTCTACTATACAATGTCTCAATCAAATATAAGATATGGATTTACTATCAAGTCTTATTTTATTTGATCATGTGTATTTCGATTCTCAAATGCAAAACTCTGAATAATACAAATTAGAAACTCCTTTCTAATTTCGTTCTGTCTTGGCCAAGGACTACTAAGTTGTCATTTATCGAATTACATAGAGCATTATCTCCTTCTACTAGAAGTGATAGATTATTTGTTGACCATTCATCTATTTTCATGTACAACTTATTATACCTAAGCATACCCTTTGATATACCTTAAAGGTCTTAAGAATATGTCAAAGTATAATTTATCATACATAAGATATTATGATGGTCTTAAATCCAATGATTACTTGTACTACTATCACATTAGAAATTCCTATTAACAGGTGAGTAAAACTCCAATATGTATTCCTTTAGCAAGTCATGTTTAGTGAACCTATTCTCTAATAAGCACCTACATACTTGCTTTAGTATATTTACACAAATAATTATGAGATCAATCATACCTTCATAAGAGCAAACATAGTATATATTAATATATCATGATTCTCTAATCCCCTTTTTAGTGATCACGCGATTAAGAACAATTTTAGTTTTTAGCTGTCTTGAATTTAGTTCTCATTAGCATAATCATCATCATGATTCTAAAAGTATTATTAAAAAACTATGGGTTTATCACAATTAATATCATCAATTAAATATAGATAAAGAAAAATATTTTTGTATAAATAAATTTTTATTAATAAATAAATAAAATTACAAAGTATATATTATAAATAAACTTTCAAAGAATGCACAGTTCGTAGATATTAAACCCACTCATTAGGAGTGGCGAGAAAGATTTTTGCGCAATGTATGTGCATTTTGAGTTTTGGGTTTCACCGGGTTTGTGGCTCTCCGTCTTCTTTTTCTCTTTCATTAATTTCTTCATTAAAGTAATGGGTCTATGTATTTGTGATTTTTGCTTCATGGGTTTGTTCACGAGTTTGTGATTTGGGGGGTTTTTTCTTCAAGAATTTGTTCAAAAACGAATTGGGTCTCTCTAATAATGGTTTCATGTTGATGAAATTTTTCTAAAATGTTATTGTTATTGATTTGTATTTCTATGAATTATTGTTGATGGATGTTTGATTTCTAGGAGATTAAACTACAAAACTAATCGTTGTACTCTTAGTCTATTTAGATATTGTATTATTTTTTGTTGGTCAATGCAAAATAAGCCCTTATGTACAATTAAGATTCGAACTCAAAATTTCAACCTCATAACTTTAAGTAACTACCCAACCGAGTTACATGAAATAGTTATAAATAAGACGACATAAATTATATTTATACAAATTTCTCTATTTAAAAAAATAAAAATAAATAAGATAAATAATTGGGTAAACATTTTGATTTTTTATACGATCAATTTTGATTTTTTTTAAATTAATTTCAAACATTTTAAAAAAAATTAAAAGTAGTTTGCTTTGTTCCAAGTTCAACATATGTCTGTGTAGTTAATATTATCTCCCATGCCCTCCCTTACTCCAAGTTGGGGAGATAACTTTTTTTTTTTTTTTTGCTTTCTATTTGTGTTTGTTAGTTTCTCTATTTCTGGGGCGTAGGGACCTTAGAAGGTGAGATGTTAGATGAAGTTTATAACTGCTGTTGATGTGCTCTATGACGTTAGGCTGTCTAATGAGTAACAAGAAGCTGCCTTTGTGACCTTTTTTTATATACAAGGAGTGTTGAATGTGTTGTTTGAAATGGGTATTTCGAGTGAATATTTAACTTGGGTTTGTGGATTGTGTATTAGCGACCTCTGTGTGAGTGACTGAATATTCCTGCGCATTATTTTCTCTCTTCCACGTAGCCTTCAATGCTCGTCTGTCATTCAACATTTTTGTACGATGAGCTTGAAAAATGTGATAACCAACTTTGTGAGATTTGACATGTTCCCTGGGAAAAAACTAAATCTGAGTATTTTTTTAAGAGGCGTGATTGTATATATACTTTTATGTATAGCCATTAGTAAAGGTTAAATCCATTTAAATTAATAGTATTTTTTAGGTAATTTATGATATTTATAATTATATGTATCGAATATAAATTAAATTAATTCATGACAATTTTAAATTTTAAAATATTTTAAATTAATTTTTAAAAAAGTCAAAATATTTGCCCACTTATTTATCTTTTCTTTTTTTTGGTTTACATGGAAAAATTTGTATAAATAAAATATATGTTATCTTATTTATAATTATATTATGTAACTTAATTGATTAATTGCTTAAAGTTATGACGTTGAAATTTTGAACTCGAATATTGACAAAAGCGAATTTTGTATAGACTGAGAGTACAGTAATTAATTTTGCATTTTATTCATTTCTAGGGTTTGTTAGCTTTCGACTTTTCCTAAATTTATTTTAGCCTTATTTATTCGTTTTGACGGAGAAAGAAAATACTATTCGTTTTGAAGGAGAAAGAAAATAGTGACTTAAGTATCCTTCATTTACCAGTTGGACTATCAAACAAATCCACGTTTCATTACCTCTCACATAGTGCATATTGTACGCTTAGAAAATTGTACAAGGTCAATTATGAAATAAAAATCTTACAAGGATTAAATTAAAACTAGAGGAAGTACAGGGACCAAAACTTTGCCAACTCTTTGTGATAGCAAAAAAGCTCCAACATTTATATATAACACAGGGATTGGCATCTCTAAGAGAACAGGCTAGCATTTGATACTTAATTAAGATGTAACCAGACACTAATCTTTCAAAATTCAACCCGGGAGTTACCCATTATTCTCGGATTGAAAAAACTCGAGACGATCCTATGTCCAGTGTATACGAAGTTATAAATATTGGGACAGAGGGAACTATATAGCTAGGGATATTATAGTTGTATGTGAATCTACAAAGAGAATTCACCCAAAAACATTACGCAGGTAGATGCTGACGATAAAGAACCACAACATAAACTACTAATGCAACAAAATCTTGTGACATACGATCAACATGATGCCTTTCTCTCGCCTCATGGAAGAATTTTGCGTCGCCTACGGGGAGTCTCTCTCTTGACAAACATCTTCTCCAGTTCATTCAGTGGTCGACTGGATCCATCTGCCACACTAACAAACTTCCAGCCGCCACCATTTCCACGCTTCCCACGTGGTCCCATTTTCTCGACCATGAAGTTCCATCCATCTGAAGGACGCCTCCGGCTATATTTGTGGCATTTTATCTCCTTGGCCATCTGTAAAGAAAAGCAACACGCATCCTAAAAAGTTATTATTGATTAAAAAAAAAACTGACGAAGATTAAGGGATCTATAGAAGTTTATAAAAGAAGGTGATCTGATTTCCAGAAAATTGTATTTAGCAGTCTCAAAAAGCAGACACATTTATGCTTTCCGAGTTCTTTATTCCTTCTGTTGTACAAAAAAAATAACCCTATACATCTTAAGCAAGGAAGAAACACAGACTATGCAATGGAGAGTGTATGTGCAAAGGCCTAGGACATAACATAAAAAGAAAAAGAAAAAAAAACTAAGACAAGACAAGACACAACAACACGACTTGGCGATAGTGCAAATTATGTACAAGAACTTCATTCAAATAACATTTCATTTTTGTTTTTGATTTGCTGAAGCAGAAGAAAGGATCACATTAAGCTTACCTTCATCTTGTTGAAGTTCATCTTTTGAACAAACTCCTGATATAACATCTCATCTTCCTTCATTGATATCTCGTAATGAACCTCATCTGGGTCCCTAGTGGTGCCATCCCAACCCTCAGGCATGACCTTGAACTCTGGCTTGTAAGGAAGAGTTGCTACGTGAAACTCTCTATCATGGGAAGTGAAAAATCTGCAAAGAGAAAATGAGTTGGGAATCACGAGTATACACATTTCATTTTAAGCCACAAATTGCTAGATTCCATTTTTTAGTTAAGAATAATAATAATAATTCTTCAAGAGATGCGAGTTCTCAAGCATTCAAAATCCTTTAACCTGAATGTTAGAGGTGGGCATCATGTCATTAAAGTAATACCAAATGAAACCAAAAAAAAATAAAAAGGTGATTTCCACACCCTTTCTAGATCATCCACAGCATCATAAATGGGAAGCAAGTAAAACTGTAAAAAGCTATGCAACTGGCATTCTTCTTTAAGAGGTGATGGAGGCCACTAGTTACTAACGAGTTACTGTCTTTGGAAAGGAGGGAATGCAGGGAACAACTCTTTCCTTTTCACAGGTCCTTTTCCTTCTTATTGTTGGATATCTCGTTTCTGTGTATCTTCTCTTTGTTTCCCGAGCTTGTTTTATTTTCATTATTCACATTAAAGAGGAGCCGTATGAGGTAAAAATCTCATGTACAGTTCTGGAGCGGAGATGTTTATGCGTCGAGGCTCGCAGGATGCCATAAAGAAAGAGAATTCAATTCTTGCGGGTCCAAATTCAAAGTCATTTACAGCCTGTTTGTGGAGAAGGGGAGGGAAAGTTTGAGCCTCCTTCCAAAATAATTGGCTATGGAGTCCCCAACATTCCCTTCCCTTCCCCCAAAATAAAACTCTCAAATAGGCTATTATGTTGCATTTGAATTGAACGAATGGAATAGGTGAAAGAATGGAATAGAAAAGAAAATTGAATAGAGAATGAAATGATTTATTTCATTCCAGCTGGAATGAATTATAAATTTAGGAGGAATGAGAATGGTCCATTCCATTCTAATAGAGCAACTAAATATATTTTTTTTCAATCCATAGAAAAGAGTCATTCCATTCTCACCTTCGTTCCTCCGGGCTCCAATCCAAATGTAGCATTAGTACCCAGTCAGTCATTAAATGCAGTCCTTAGTACCTAGAGGTTTCGTTTCTGTTGTTCGTTTACCTAGATGTCCAAAGCTGGCCGCCGCAAGTGCTGAATTGAGAGATCAAGAGCCTATCTTAATGCATGCGCAAATGTGTATGCAGCATAATTCTTCTTAATTTATGCACCGACCAATAACGGCAATGCAGCATAATTCTTCTTAATTTATGCACCAACCAATAACGGCAATACAGCATAATTCTTCTTAATTTATGTACCGTGTAAATTGGCTTTATTAGTTAACTCAAAAACAAAAACAAAATAAAAGTTCAACGATTAAGCTAAAAATTCTTCAGCCTTCAATTCAACTTATGCGGTGCCAAAAATGTACTACCCATATTCCAAAATATAAAATCATTATTGACATTTTAAAAGTCACCTTGAGACATTTTCAAATTTAAAATTGACATGGTTCGTTTGAGTGTTGAAATAATTAATAATACTTTTTTTATAGTTTATAATATTCACAACTATATTGAAAAAAATTAAGTCATACTTGTAAGTTCTGAATTTAAAAATGTTTCAAATTGACTTTTATAAAATCAACATTGTTCTTAAATTTAATCACTCGAGATGCTAAACCAAAAAAAACAAAACAAGAAATTTGAAAGAATTCATATACAGAACGAGGGTGACCCATGGAAATACTAGTTGGTATTAGTATTAAGCAATACGTAACAAATAACTGTATATCGCTTAAAATTTTGAAACGATTACTAAAAAAAAATAAAAATAAAGTAAAATAACAAATTAAATACATACACATATATCATTTAATATATATAACTTTATATAAGTCAATGATACATAGCTATTTGATGGCGATTAAGATCAAGTTATTAAGTATTTATTTATAGATTTAATGTTTCTATTTATTTATGAAATTGTTGTAATTTTAGGCTTGGTTTTCAAATCCGGACTGGACCGCCGGTCCGACTGGAAAAAATCAGAATCGGTCAAATCTCCGGTCCGGTTCAAGCCAAAAAACCAGTTTTGGTCAAAACCCGGTGACCTGACAATCAAATTTAAGTATTTGAACTTGATTAAATGTATCTTTGATTGAGTTTTGAGCTATGAACATGATTTAATATCTTTCTTTTCATATAGATTTAGTATTTATTTGAATTGTATAAAGTAAACATTTTACAAATAGATTTATTTATTTTTATCGAATTTAATTGAATATATCCTATAGATGTTTATGTTCATTTGTGTTTGATTTTATCACTCTTGAGTCTTGAATTTTAAGTTAGGATCATGATTTAATATCTTTTTTTTATATAAATATAATATTTATTTGAATTGTATAAAGTAAACATTGTACAAATAAATTTAATTTTTTTTTTTTCTGCAGATAAATTGATTAATTTTATATATTTACTAAATATTATATATAATATATAATAATAATTAATATATTTAATTATTTATTATTTATTACATATTAATGACGTCACCGATTCAATAACAGTCTGGTCACTAGTTGGACCAGTGACCCATACTTTTTTCAGTTCGATGACCGGTCTGGGTCTGAGAACACTGATTTTAGGATAAAAAACCTGGGATTTAGCTCCGCACATAAATCACTAGGGTTTAGAACTTCAACTCTGCGTCTATTAGCCCTAAATCTAGGATTTCAACTCCACGTCTATTAATCCTAGGGAAGGAATAATTATCTCTGTGATAAATTAAACTAAAGCAATCTCAATATCAATAATATATATTTTGTATTCTAAATTGAATATGAGAGTACATCAACCCTTTAAATAAGATAGGAACCCTAATTCAATTAGGACTCAAACCCTAATTACCCTAAAATATTAAAATGACTAAAGTACCGTAACTAATTAAAATAAAATACCAAATATATCTTAACTAATTAAAATAATACTCATCTCCTAAAATTACAACAATTTCATAAATAAATAGAAACATTAAATCTATAAATAAATACTTAATAACTTGATCTTGATCCCCATTATTTCTCCCCTTGTTGGAGAAAACTCAACCTCGAGTTTTATAAATTATTGATTATTGAGATTCCTTACAATTATCGCAGAGATAATTCTTCCTACTTAATAGACATAGAGTTGAAATCCTAGACTTCTACTGATTTGTGCGCGGAGCTAAACCCTAGGTTTTTCTATCTGTTATTTGCCATCAATTCACACTTTCAAATCCGTCCTACATCAATTTATGCGCAGAGCTAAATCCTACGTTTTCTATCTTAATATCTACAATTGCAACATTGTCCTACATCACTATTTGACTTGCTAACATTTTGCAGGTGTTAATTTGTAAATTCTTTGATGTAGGACAAAGTGGGAAGAATGAATAAGAGTACCTATTTTTGCAGAGAATCGATAAAGAAACCTACAAAAGCACACAGTTTTAATTTCAAATCAACCAATATTTCATAATCTATCAAATAATTAAGTATTATAATGTTTAAATAGAAAACCAATACTTTAAGACTAAGTAAAAACCCTAATTTAAAAAAGGAAACAATCTCGTAATTAAAATCTAATACTATAATAAAACAATCCTAATTAAATAAAACTCACCTAAAATATTCTACTAAATAATTACATTAATAATCCAATACTTATTCCTAAATAACAATATAAAATTAATAATAAATAATTTCTTCTTCCTTTCCGCAACATTCTTTATATATCTTGCATATACCAATATCTGATGATACCTTTACCGTTACTTATTGACCACTACTGATATGGATACGGATCAGCCGACACATACCGGTATAGGCTAATACTTTGTACCATGCATGATAGGCTAAATATAGTTGATACTTGGGAAAGCAAAACTTAGATAATCAGATTGAACTATTTTAAAACATATGTTTAAATACTCCTTTCATTAGTGTTTTAAAAGTTCACGCCTAGGCCTATCTAAGCCCAACCCAGGCACTAGTCGCTTCCTCTAGGTGCCTAGGCGGAATCAATCCTTTAGAGTTAAAAGGAAGTTTTTGAAACTCTACAATGTTTGAAATGAATTGTTACTCCATATAAGATTTTGTATAGTAATTTTTCATCTGAAATTTAGAATATTTACATCTTCTATATGCTTAATATAGTATATTAATATACAAATACATACATAAAAAGATAAATAAATAAGACTACCTTGGAAAAAAGCCTAGGAGCGACTTAGGTGGCCTAGGCACACGCCTCGTTCACTACCTAAATCTTACAACTATGCTCTTCTTTCTAATATATAAGATCATGTTTGTTATCCTACAATTAATTTGAGACATTTTTTAATTCAAAATTAAGGTAATTCATTTAAATTTTGGAAATAATGTATCTTGTAAATAGTAGTGCTTTTAGAAAATTTGCAATATTCATACTTTTGTTGACTAAAATTGAATAAAACCGTATCAGTTTTTGAATTTCAAAATGTCTCTAATTAACTTCAAAATTTGAACTTGATCTTATATTTTGAAAGGGAGAATATATATATATACACAAATTATAGGAGCAATGGTTTAATTGGAAACATATTTTGAACAATTTACTGAAGTTTAGTTACTGGACTGATAAGAATGTGATGTCAAGCTGACAGCTAAATTCTTGCAAATTTCTCAAATTTTCTGACATTTTATGCGAAGTTTTAATAATGTAAAAATTGTGATAAACATATCATATGCAAAGCTAGACTTTGAGAAAATAGAAGTGCACAAAAAATAAATAAATAAATTATCAAGTCAAACAAATAGAAGTGATGTATGAATGGGTTTGGCTATTACATATTTACATCGTCGATCAAATATTCTTCGTTTAGGAAGTTAGATCTCTAAGCCAAAATTCAAGCCTCCACTCAAAATCAATCAATTCTATTTCTAGTTGAAACAGCCCAGCCTACCTTTGGCTCACTTGTTAATTGCTAGTAGCAAGCAAGCCAAAGAAATACGTTTGTTTGGCCAGCACTAGCAAGCAGATTGAAATGCTAGACAACCAGTTGTAAATATGCCTCCGATAAAAGTTGAACAGAAAGATTTATGAGAATGACCGCCCAATGATAATGACGACTAAGACTCCAACATGCAACACGTTTTTAAGGATATGTAATAATCATATATGTCAAAAAGGCATTAAAAGGGGATACTGCCCAAGAACATTTATAGTATGAAAAAACATGTGCAACAGCCCGAAGAACCCTACAACCAAGGAATACAGCAGACAAAAAAAAACATCTCAAGTGAAGTCAGACACAGAATCAACAAAAGACCCTACGAAATTCATTATTTTGGGGAAAACAACAAGATTCAAGAATAAAGATCTAATATGAAAGCACACCATTCATTGCGAATGGAAATAAAAGTCTCCATGTTATATCTATCTTCTTCTTTTTTTATAAAATTCTCCAAGTTATATCTATCTCTTTTATCCAATAAATGTAATCCAACGTTCCAATCCCATATGATTGAATATAATGAATGGAGGAAAAAAGAAATTAATTCTACCAAACTATGGGCCTCCCACACAACATGAGCTTTCATTATCCAATTTGTTTGATAATACATATATCAATTATTTAAAGACTAAAGTACACTTTGCACCGCGAACTTTACACCATTGTTGATTTTTACACCCCAAACTGAAAAAGGTGTCCAAGTACACCACAGACTTCATTTTACCTAAACAAAGAACACACTTTTGTGACTTAACAGGTCAAAAGAGACTGGCTAAGCCTGTAATGCTTATTACAGAAGTGTAATTTGGATAGATAACAAATATGATCAATTCTAAAGTCAAAAGTCAAAATCCAAAATTAAATTAAAAAATCAACCTCTCATCTTCTTCCTCCTCCAACTGTTCTGTTAAATCACTCCGACCACCTCACTCCCCTCCAACTCACCCACCCATTCCTCTGTGACCACCTCACTCCGTCTTGCACCGTCCTCACCCTTCGCCAAAACTTCTCCAACACAATCAGCAAACCCCCAACCTCCGTCCCTAATTCCGCTGGCAATGGAGGCCATTAAAAGGGCGATTGCGGCGCTGACAGATGGGGTTTTAGGCGGTTCAGGTTTTGCAGGGATTGATATAGGGTTGAGGCTCTGATGGTGAGTTCATTTCTGGGTGTTTTGGTGAGTTTGGTGTAAGGTTTTGCTTTCTAATTCACAATTTCAAAGGTACGGTTTTCCACCCTCCGAACTCCATGATTTCCTAAATACGAATCGTTTTTTACTGAATTCGAAATCCTTAGTTATTGAAAAAGCACTGAAAATTTTATTATCCTTAAATTCCTACCGGAAATTTGTTGTTTCAATGGTATTCAGCTGCCTTAGAGTTCTAGAATTTGAGTTTCTCAAAAATTGGAAAATGGGTTTGTTAGAAATTGGCGTTTCTAATCTTTCTTCGTTGGCAATTCAAAATATTCTTGAACTTTCTAGGAAATTTGATTTTACACCAAATGATCTTTCTTGTTGTGTACAGCGTGTTAAGGGTATTGGATTTAGTGATATTACTGTTTATAGACGTTTAGAGGAGTCTCCAGAGGTGATTATGTTTACAAGTGGTGAGACAATTCGAGATAAAATTAATTTCTTGGAAAGAATTGGAATCCAGAGGAACGATATTGATTGGATTCTTGCAAAATTTCCCGAGTTTTTGGCATTTGGGTTGGAAAATAAGTTGAAGCCCTTCCTTCATGAATTTAGGGATTTGGGTTATAGCCTGGTTGAGTTTAAGAAAGAGATTGTTAGAAACCCAAGAGTTCTTGAGTTGAAAGTAGGAGAGCTCTGTCAATGTTTGAGAAGAAGATTGGGGAGAAAGAGAAGAAGATATGGAAAAGAAAAAAATACTCCTATCTAATATACACGTGTGAGAGTTTCGATCACTTTTAATAGGTTAAGTCACAAAAGTGTGATTTTTGTTTAGATAAAATGAAATTTGGGGTGTACTTAGACACATTTTCTAGTTTGGGGTGCAAAAGTCAATAACAGTGAAAAATTTAGGATGCAAATTGTACTTTAGTCTTATTTAAATTAAGTCAATTATCAACTATAGTACATCTTTTATGCTCGATATACAATGTAACGTAAACTTCAACCATACTAAATCCTTTTTCTTAACAAGTTCAACTATATTATACTTGAAGCATACTATGATCTACCTAACAACTGAAGTAATCCGTCATATTAATATTCATAAATTCAAAGAACAATCAATGTACTGAATTGAAGTAAGCGCTTACTCAGGACAAGTGTCAAGCAACAGCTCCACCGAGTCATCCAACGGATGTCCAAGCCTTTTCTCTTCTTTCTCTTGGTCTTCCTTCAACCACAAAATTGCGTGCACTCTTTGCCTCATTATCCGATAATCCTTGGCTAACCTCTCCACCGAATACAGTTCCGGGTTCTCCTTATGCAGCCTGTACATCTCTGCCTTCTCGGAATCCTTCAAATACGAACCCCTCGCCCCCGGCTCCCTCACCTGCTTCAACAACATGCTCATTTCCCTCATTCTGTCGTTCCATCCATCCACAAAAGCCTTCCCCTTCTTATTTTCCTCCTCCAACTTCTTCAATTCGTCCATTTCATTGTCAGTCCACCGCGCACCTGCAAAATTAGACCTCCCTCCACCGCCAACACCACCGGCGGGTGGTTGCTTAGCGGGTGCTATTTGGCGGCCCACCACCTGTCCGTCGAAATGCTCCGTTGTAAGTCCGGTGGACCAATTGGAAGAGCCGCCCCAATCTAAACCATCACCCGGGTTAAATTTGCCGGTCCAATCACCTTCACCATTTCCACCGGCAGTCGAAAAGGGTCGATAAATAGGAAGGAGATTCGAAAAGGAGCGCTGAATCCGGGGGAGATTGTTCGGATTTGAAGTAGTTTTCAGTGAATTAGCAGATATTTGGGGTATGATGCGGTTCAGAAAATGCATATTGGATGATGAGGATCAGGGAAGAGAGAATTAGTCAAAAATCCAATAACGGGTTTCGTTTGTTCTTGAAATTGGATGTTTGGATAGCATTACTCCTCCATTATCGCTGCAATACAGGCATACATTTGCTCTTCTTCTCCTTGTCGTGGGTTTTGGGATAGCTGACTACTAACAATCTGAATAGAACCCTAGCTGTTAAGGGTTAAGTCCGCCCCCTAACTATACAGGCATACATTTGCTTAGACCTGCCAAAATAGGCCCGGTCCCGTGGGTCGGGTCGGGCTGGTCCAAAAAAATTGGACTATGAGCTCTTATTTTTCAGTTCAAAAAAAATTGGGCATTTTGGCCCGGCCCGTGGCTCAAAAAAAAAAATTTCCCTTCTTATTTTTATTGTTGACAAAAAAAAATATTAACTTAAAAAATGAATCAAGTAGTGAATTATGAAGAATATAAGAGTAAATTCTAACATGTGATATTGAATAATAATACAAAAAAAATTATGAATTTATATATATATATATATATATATATATATATATATATATATATATATATATATATATATATATATATATATTACATTTAATCTTTCTTTTACTATCTTATCTTTAATATTAATATTATATACATTTATCAATTAATTAATCACAAGATTAGTTACATTTTAATATATATGATTGTAAAATTATTGATTGTTTTATTTACTAATACTATTAAATGATTATGTATAAATTATGTGTTATAATTGCAAATAATTAGAGTTAATATTTATTTTAAATTATGTATTAATGTATTATAGTTGTAAATATATATATATATATATATATATATATATTTTAAAAAAAATTAAAAAAAAATTTAAAAATATTTTTAAAAAAAAACTTAAATGGCCCGGGCGGGCCACGGGCTTAAGCTTTTCAGCCCGGCAAATTCCGGGCCTTTTTAGCCCGGCCCGTTTGCCACCTCTACATTTGCTCTTCTTCTCCTTATCGTGGCTTTTGGGATATTGGACTACTAAGGGGCCGTTCAGGAATGACTTTTTTCTTTTGACTTAAAGTTAAAATTTTAATAAATTTATAAGTTAAAATTTTAATAAATTTATAAGTAAAAGTGTTCGACATCATTTTTACTTATAAGTCGGGAATTATAAGTAATAGTTGTAGAGGTGTTCGGCTAATAATGACTTATAAGTTAAGTAAAAAATAAAAATTACTAAAATGTCCTTTAATAAAAAGAATGTTAAAAAAATAAAGAGGGGTAATTTTGTCATTTCATTAGAGTTGACCAACTTAAAAAATGATTTATAAGTTATTTTTTTAAGTTCCAAAAACCTACTCTTTTTTGACTTTTTTCGACTTATAAGTTAAAAAAAAAGTACTAACCGAACAGTAATAATGACTTATCAACTTATAAGTTAGATTGACCAACTTATAAGTTGGCGCCAAACACCCCTAACAATTTAAATAGAACCCTAGCTATTAAGTGTTAAATCCACCCAAAAAACTATAATGACATAGTTTTTAATTTGTTTTTTAAAATTAGACTAATGGGGTGTTTGTTTAAAATCGAATGAAATAGTTCTGAATATTTAAACAATATGAATGAGTTAAATGAAATATAATTCTGAATACTGAATAAAAAAAGTTATGTGATAATTAACATATCTGAAACATCTTAATAATAGATTTTTACAATTTTACCCCTTTGAAAAAAATTTAAATTGTTTTAAATTTATTTAATATTACTTAATATAATAGTTAATATTTTTTTTTTATTTCATTCATATGGGACTTATTCATTCAACCAAAAAAAAAATAGATTTAATCATTCAGCCCAAAGTACTGACTGATTCAGTCATTCAGGTCATTTTTATTCAAAACAAACGCACTAAATGACTAACAAATTCAGTTATTCAGTCCCAAACAAACATAACCTAATTAGTCAATTTGAATTAAGTAGTTCTTTATATCCTGTACTATCTATTTAGAATAATATTTGATATGTCAAATAATTTTATATATAAAGTGAAGACCGTCGCACTTTGTTTTTAAGTTTTGGACGAAAAAGAAAAAAAATAAAAAATTAATTAAAAGAAAAAATAAAAAACTTAAAAAAAAATTCTTTTGCATTATTTAAAAGTTTTTAACAGAAAAGATTAAAACTTTACACAAGTGACATTAGGTATTTTACTAATAATATTATTAATAAAAAGAAATTGGGGACTTGAGATGTAATTAAAAAATTGTTATATTGTAAATTGAGGATATTATGAAAATAGTACTTATCTCTTTTTTTTTTTTTTTTTTTGTCCAAATCAGACCAATTTTGAATGAAAAAATTTGACAAGAAAAATGACCAAGTTTTGTATCTTTTTATTTATTTATTAAAAAACTCAAAAACACAATAATTGAACAAAAAACTCAAGTTTTTCGTCTACTTTTTTTCCTGTTCATTTTAGCACTTAGAAACAAAGTGTTAAGGCACTTTTGCCTAAGTAGGTCTCCATTGCCAAAGTTTCTATTAGGGCTCCAATGCCCGAGTGTATGTAAGGCCCAAGTGTACTATCATAATTGCCTAAATTTGTATTACATTGAACACGGAAGGATTGGACGTTGGTTAGTTAAAGGTTCTTATCTTAGCCTAGTTTGTTGTGAATTTGGGCCTATCTAAAGTGAGCCCTAATCGTGATTCGTCGAAACCCTACAATGGTTGTTGACCTAGCACAATTATATATTCATGTGGACCCGTGATACGTAAACACACCCAAATTCTTAAATTCTTTACCATCGGAGATGAATCCAGAAACAACCCTTCTACATATTCGTTTATCTCAGGTTTTTCGGAGAGCTGAACATCTAGTACTAAAGGTAGTGAGTATATGTAGGAAACGATTTCCAAATCTTTAATAATTTTTACTTTTAAAAATTATTATCTCAAGATTTTTCTCATAATTTTGCATAATCAAAAATAATATTACATATTTGGTGTTTGATTGTAGCACAGTGAAGAATTTTAGTTAATTCTAATGAAGCACTCTCTTTCTCCTAATCTTCCACACTATGATCCTTATTTTTGATATAACGTGTGTTTTCCTAAGTGTGGGCTTAAAATACTGTAGGAGGATAGAATCTACAAAGTCCTTAACTCCCTGATTTTATCAGGATAAAAGAAAAACTAACTAATATATTTTATCCTCCAATTTCGTTATATCTTCATAAGGACTAGAATGAGGATTAAGTAGGAATTTATAATTCTAGCTCTAATATAAATCTAATTTCTGATTAATTTTTTAATCAATTAGAATTACATTAATTATAACTAATTCCACTAAATATTTATAATTGCACTCTAGAATTAGTAGAATTAAAATTAATTATTTAAATAATTCCATAATTAATATCTTGCAAATATACTCCTCTACATGAATATCCATAAACGTGTGTAGGAAATAAAAACTGTTAACCTACTAGTTTACTACTTATATTATTGAGTACATAATTTATAAACTTTTGGTAATTATTTAATTTAATAAATTAAATTAATACTTTAGTAATTTAAATTGCTTAAATACTTGGCCAACATTCTAGTGATTAACAAATAAATCATCTCAATAGGATATTATAATTTAATTGCAGAATTTTATCTTGAAAAAATATGTTCTTAATTTCATAACGTATATCATCCAACACATCGAGATATTGATTATATTAAAAATCTCACTCACTGATATATTAAAGTGGCGTATAAAATCAAGTGCATTATTCCCTTAGAATTAAGAGTAATTGCACATTAATAGTAGTTAAAAAATTATTTATAATAATAGTATTTAATAAATAATTTTTCATAACGTTCTAGTTTTATGTATTTTAAAAATACACCAACATACTAGTTTTAAATCTCTACTTTTCATGATTAAGATAAGTCATCCAATCAAGTGTATTACAATCTACTAGAATAATATGTCTATCTCTATCTAAGATTAAGAACAATATAATTTTTTTTAATTATACATGACATATAATTTATGTCTTCCGTATATGACATTTCTTCATATACATAAATTATAAAATGTATAATTATGGACAAATTTTATGACATATTTAATTATGCAAAAAAGAATTAACTTTTCTTATTAAAATAAAAAAATAAATACCAACGTTGGAGTTTTTTTTTTGCTTAAAACCTTACAATCTCCCACTAGCCTAAACCTACTCTACCATATGTCTAACACCTATCCTTTTAAGATGGAAAAAAAAACCTAAGAAGACAAGGTCTTCATAAAAAGATTAGCCAAATTTTGCATGAAAGTTATTTTCAACACTATCACATCTCCTCGTTGAACTATATCCCAGATGAGGTGATATTTTCTTTCAATGTGTTTGCCTTTCTTGTGGTTCCTAAGCTCTTTTAATTGTCTAATCGCTCCTTATTATTACAAAACAATATAGTAGGAAATGATAATGAGGGCACCACTCTTATTTCTAGAAAAAACTTCTAGAGTCAAACGCCACTTCTTTTGCAATTTTGGAAGTAACAACGTATTCAGCTTCTATGGTGGAATCAACTATGCAAGACTGTTTAACACTTCTCTAATTGATAACTCCACCTCTAAGAGTAAATACATAACCAGAGGTTGACTTTCTAGAATTTCTATCTATCTGAAAATTCGAATATGTATATCCTATCGGGACAAGATCATCAAAAGAGTAGACAGGCATATAATCTCTTATTCTCTGTAGATACTTAAGTATATGCTTAACTGTTATCCAATGCTCAAATTCAAGGTTAGACTGATATCTGTTGATCACGCCTACTACAAAACAAATATCTGGCCCAGTGCATAATATCACAAACATAAAGCTTCCCACTGTCAAAACATAAGGGACTGTCTTCATACGTTCTTACTCGTGAGTTGTCTTAAGACACTGTTCCTTAGTAAGAGGAATTTTGTGAGGATCCGAATTTTCAGAATTTCTTTAATAATATTAAGTGAGAATTTATTTGATAAAAATTATCAAAGTTGTTATATTAATTATCATTTTATGTGGTTTAAGGTATGTGAATGGATTTAATTGGTAAATTAAATCGATATAAAGATGATGACAAATGGTGATTGAATAGAAATAATTAAAGAATAAATAAATTGTTTAAAAACGATTTATGAAAAATAAGAGAAACTTTGATGAAATTATTGATATTTAGAAATGGTTGTGGATGTACAGAAATTAAAGGGTGTTATGTGATAATATGAAATTTATGATTTAGATATGTGTGTGTGTGTGTGTGTGTGTGTATATATATATATATATATATATATATATATATATATATATATATATATATATATGAATGTGCATGTTTAATTGATAATTATAAATTTTATTAATTATGAAAATTAAGGGATTAATAATTAAATTAATCCAAAGTAAAATGAAAAGCGAATGAAGAAGTTGGTAAAATTAAAAATATTGATTATATAATTAATCAATAAATATGGTGAAAGTTTAGAGATTATTTAAGATGTGGAAGTAATTTTATAAATTATATACCAACAAAGTATATAATTTATACAAGGAAATTAAAGAAAAATATTAATTGGGGAATAATTATATAAATTATATAAGAATTATTATATAATTTATATAAGAGAATTAAAATAATGAGAGAGTTAATAAATGTATAGTTTTGGTTATACAATTAATTGATAATTATGGAGGAATGTAAGAAATGAGAATGTAAATATATAAATTATATAATATTAAATTAAATAATTTATATATAAAAAAATTATTGTAAGTATTAAAGAAATTGAATAATAAATAAGAAAAATGAATGTTTTAAGTTATTAAAAATTATATTAAGGTATAATGGAATTATTGTGACTTTTATGAAGAATAATATTTCAGAAACGTGAACATGTTAGTGTAACATGTGGTCCAAATAATTAAGTGAAAAATTACGAAAAATAATTTTTATATGTTATATAAATTATTTTATGAATTTTGGAGGTAAAAATTACCTCAAATAAATACATGCATGTTATTATGCGTGTACAAAATTTGTCAAGTAAAGTACCCAAAAAGGGTATAAATATTATTTATAAATCATGTTATGATTTTTGGTGAATTAAAATAAATATTTTATATACATTATATAAAATATTTATTACACGTAATAACTACGTAATGTATTTAAATTACAAATTTTGTATGCTATTTTCTTGAAAAATCCGGAAGCTTCATGCAAAGTCGGTGGAATTTTTTATGTGCTAACGTGGGGGGGGGGTGGGGGGGGGGGGTAGCTATGGGTATTTAAAAAGAAAAAGAAACAAAGAAAAGGATACAAAAAGAAAAAAAAAATAAACAACTATCCCTCTCTTCCACTACCACCGAAGTCATCAACCATCACCGCCACCTTACGCCACTAAGGAGAGAATTATTGATGCTATCAAGAGGAAGAAAAGCTTCAAAGGAAAGCATTAGAAGGTATAAAATGAATTTTATTTGGTTTATTTGTATATTTATGGTGATAAATTAATTTTATGGAAAATTAGAAAATAATTAGAATAATGATTCCAAATAATTTTTGGATATATATGTGTGAATTACATGATTTTTAGAGTTGTTTTGTGGAAAAAATTTAATCAAAAATGGAAAATTTTGGCTAAGTTGGTGCACTGTTGTGGAAAAGAAACTGAAGAAGAAGAAAGCGCGGCAGCCATTTTTTTTCCAGGTGCGGGTATTAAACGGTGTTGTTTTGGGGCGCGAAAGTTCGGTCGTCCGCGCAATGCGCGGCTGTCACGAACAGCGACAGGAAACGACGCCGTTTTGGTGTCGGCAGCGAAGGGGCCGCGCGCAATGCGCGGTCGGCAACGCTGGAAATTTTTAGCGTGCCCCTGCCCTTTTCAAGAAATACCAAACATGTCCCTTAGCCTAAGAAATTACGGTTTTGCCCTTGTCTTTATGAAAAATACCGAATGAGTCCCTAAAGCCACCGAAATTACGAAAATACCCCTGGACTTTCTGGGAAATTCCGGTTATGTCCCTAAGGGCGCGAAAATTACCAAAATCCCCCCAGAAAGTGATTTTAATTAAATAAATGTTTAAAAATTGTTTAAAAATTATAGAAAATTATAGAAAAATACTAAAAATATAGAAATGATGTTTGGGCATTAAAATTAATACTTTTGTAAAAATATTAAATATTGGGGATTAATATTTAAATATTAATCTATTAAGTTAAAGGTTAGAAAATGATTAAATGAAAATTCAGACAACCAAATGTGCTAAAATTTATCCGATAAGCTGGGTTGTTCGTATTGAAGCTGTTGGATATTAAGTTAAATGAATATATTAGGGAATGAGGTTAATTTAATTAACCGTATTATGTAATAATTGGTCCAGAGATGATATTAAGTAAGTAAATTAATATCATAAAGGGATAAATAATTATTATTTGATTATTTTATGATCATAGGTTGATCGAGTTAAGGGTTTGTGCTATCCATTTAAATAATTGGACGACAGGCAAGTTCTTCAGTCCTTAAATGTTAAATGTTGAATGTTATGATATATAATTCTTGTTTTAAGTATATACAAATTATGTGTTATGTGATACGTGATGTACTCTGTGAAATGATATGAACATATTTGAGATATCATGCCTGATTAGAAGCACAACACGTGATGTATGACACACACCAAGTATAATAAGGTATGTGCTACGTGAAGCATAAACTGTTGAACTTGCTGAGCCGTTGTGCTCATTACTTGCTTAATATACATTTTTGCAAGAAAGAAATAAATTTCAAGAATATCACATTAAATTAGAGATGAGTTGGCTAGAAGGTTGGAAACGTTATTGTTATATTTTTCATTCAGTGTGGATAATTTGTCAAGGTTACATGAATATTTTGTATGTACATATATGTTGGATCCGAATAGGACGAGTAGTGTTAAATTGTGAACCGTGAATGTTCAAATTAATTGTTATGTTAGAAATTATTATACGTTTGATTATGAACGATGCAACAAGAAATATTTGTATGAAAATAAATGACTGTGAATTTTAAATCGATGAATAGTTATACGGGTATGGAAGGATATTAAATTTTGAATGATGAGATTTATGACACTGGTAATAAAAAGAAAAAGTGAAGGTTGCGATCCAGGGACTAGGATCGAGATGTAAAGATTTTAAATGTTCAAATATTTTAATACAATGATTGAATTGAGAAAGTGAAAAAAAAAATTTATACCGAAAATTTGGTAATTGATGACGATAATGTCAATAAATGGATTAAATAAAGTGATTAAAGATTTATTAACGAACCGAAATTTGGACGATAAGGAAATAATGAATAATAAATGGGGAATCTAAGATAACAAGGTTGGTCGAATTTCGGGGTCGTTACAGTTGGTATCAGAGCTAGAGGTTATAACCCTTAGGAAAATGATACCTTAGGTTATAACCTAAATTAAGAAAGAGTACGGTTAGTTAAGTGTTCTGAAAACCCAAGCGTATGGTAAACTCGTGACTCATAATTATATGGTGAAGCCCTTTAGCGAATGGGCGACTATGACCTGACTAGGACAAGCTCCTCAACCATATGATTATGGTAAGTTCCTTAGTCCAAATACGTGATAAGTTTGATGAACATGGGGGAGTAAAATAAAAAGATGTAAGTTAAGAAATACAGATCTCAGATATTGGCTGAAATAAGGGAAATATAAAAGATATAAGATTATAAGGAAGGGATAAAGATGTTAAGAAAGATTTGAATAAAGATAACGAATTAAGAAAATTCATAAGAACATATCTGAAAGAATATTTAAAAAGATCCAGAGATGAATCTCAAAGAAAAATCAGGGGACACCTGATTCAAGTAATAAAGATGATAAGGTAATCTATGAAGTATAGGAAGAGATCATAATAACATGATTAGGAACAGTGAGAGAATCGTACTACGATACGATCACGAGATAAGGGAAGCGAGTAAGAAGTAGGTTGTGAAGCAAGATCATGATGGGATCACGTGAAAATGTGAAATAACAGAGAGATCTGTTAATGGTCCAAAAGGTATATAGTACTATGAAATAGTACAAGAAGAATTCAGAGAATGATGAGACATGAATGACAGAAATGCTATGATAAGAGGGCAGGAAGCTTGGGTACGAAATTTCAATTGAGGACTAACGTGGTGACTGAGTTGCATAATCCTTTGTATGGGCAGGGGACTTGTGTTTCCTTAGTTATTATGTGATAATCATTGAAATGTTAGAGTCGCGTTAGCAGTTTTTGATAGGTAATAATATTAAGTTTAGGTACGAATTCTTAAAACTCATGCATATGGTAAGTCCATGACTCATAATTGTATGGTATGTTTGACCCCCTCAGCATATGAATAGTCTTTGATTTGTTCTTAGACTACATATTGCTAGGATAAGCTTTAAAACTCATATGCTTGTGATAAGTTACTGGACTCATAATGTGTGGTAAGTTTGATGAACTATACGGGGGTATAGAAAAGTTAGAGTAGATAAAAAAAATTTACTATGATAATTAATAATAGTCCTAGCAATAAATTAATAATCAAGTAAAGAAGTAAAAGATAAATGTTAGAGAATTTAGGATATTCTCACTCTTCTAACTTTGCTAGATTTCAAAAATTTTGACCTCAAGCTAATTTGACACGAGTGTGCTTTGGAAACAAAATGCAAATAAATTTTAAGCGATTTCAAAAGTGTCTATGCTACTTGTTTGGGCTAGACAAAAAAATTTTTAACATCAAAATGCATTTCAAAATAATCATCTATGCACCTTTTAGCCCGGTGTAGATGTGATGAATGACGGAATGCTCAACGTGTTGTTGAGACGGTACAATACTATTTCGTTATAAGATAATTCAACACCATAAAGTATGGTGTAGGAATTATTAAGGACGGAATTCTCAACGTACTGTCAAAATGATGCGGTAACATGAAGTCATAAATGATTTTGATTTATGAAAGTATGTCAAAGCTATACGTCAATGCCATTTGACTTGGCTGGACGTTTTGAAAAGTTTTGACATGATAAAGGTTTTAAAAAAATAATAAAAATCTGCGGGTTATAAATTGTTAAAAGAAAGTCTATGCTAATTGATCTGGCTAGACAAGCATTGAAGAAATATAAGTCTGAGCTATTGATTCAGCTAGACAAATTTTGTAAAATATTGAATTCATATTCTTTGAAAGTTATACCAAATCAAATTGTTTTCGACTGAATTTTAAGGCTGAGATGAACAACGAAATTAAGAATATTGCAGGTTGATTAAATGGTCACCTGACATATGGAAACACTGGCATTACAGATTGTTCTACTGGAGTGCCAAATTACGGATTAAATATACACCACTTTAATGGCAGACTGATTCACTGTTAGGGTTTGTAGTATGAAGTACTCGGGGAGCGAAGTACTGTAAACCGGGATAAATGTTCATTCAGCATATCATGAAAGTTTTCCAAAGTAATTTTTTTTTTGAATTCCTCTACTCTTATGAAGATTGGATGGTAGGATGTGGTAGTATTATTTAAGTGTGAATGATAATGGAAGCAATAATTGCGAAGTAAAGAAATTATGAAATGTGATGAATTAGAAAATTGTAATGTCCAATGACGGTGAGAAATGAATGAAATAAAGATATGTGGAATAAATGTAAAGAAATTGTGTATGTTACAAATGAATGAAGTATGAGTACATAGAAATTTCGAGAACGAAATTTTATAAAGGAGGGGTGAATGTGACATTCAGGATTTTTGAAATAATTTTAAATAAGGATTATGATGAATTAAGTAAATGTTAGTGTTTAAAACCTAGTGTTGAATGATAGAAGTATTAAGGAATGATTTATGGAATGTGAAGAAGATTTATATGAATTAAGGAAAGAATGATGAATGTGTAAAGTATCAATAAGGTGGAATAGAGAATATAAAATAAGCGGATTGAGTAAGGGTAAATATGATTAAAGAAATGAAATTTTTAGAGAATAAGAAATTGTGAATTGAGTTAAGAGTTGAATACTTAGACAGTTATGATCAGTATGAGGTAATCCATGTGAGTTATGGATATTAGAAAGATAAAATATGATTATTATGGATTTAAATCGTTATTCACCAAGATAAAGGTATTGCAAGGTGCTATAAATAAAATACGTATGATTATTACGGCAATTATGATTCCGAGGACGGAATCCTGTTAAGGGGGGAAGAATGTGAGGATCCGAATTTCCAGGATTTCTTTAATAATATTAAGTGAGAATTTATTTGATAAAAATTATCAATGTTGTTATATTAATTATCTTTTTTTGTGGTTTAAGGTATGTGTAGGGGTTTAATTGGTAAATTAAATCAGTATAAAGATGATGACAAATGGTGATTGAATAGAAATAATTAAAGAATAAATAAATTATTTAAAAACAATTTATGGAAAATAAGAGAAACTTTGATGAAATTATTGATATTTAGAAATGGTTGTGGATGTACAGAAATTAAAGGGTGTTATGTGATAATATGAAATATATGATTTAGAAATGTATATATATATATATATATATATATATATATATATATATATATATATATATATATATATATATGAATGTGCATGTTTAATTGATAATTATAAATTTTATTAATTATGGAAATTAAGGGATTAATAATTAAATTAATCCAAAGTTAAATGAAAAGCGAATGAAGAAGTTGGTAAAATTAAAAATATTGATTATATAATTAATCAATAAATATGGTGAAGGTTTAGAGATTATTTAAGAGGTGGAAGTAATTTTATAAATTATATACCAATAAAGTATATAATTCGCCAAGGAACCTAGGTCTCATCTGAAATCCAAATATGTGTTGCAGCACTTTCATATGATTAGATTAATAATTGAAAAGGAGACGACACCATAAAGATGACATACTCTTAGTACAGTATTACAGATTCATTAACTAAAGCATTTACTAAGCAATTTGTACGCCACTTAGAGAAGAATAATATGGGGATACCAAAGCGCGATTGACTTTAGTGCAAGTGGGAGATTGAAAGTAGTATGCTCTCAAGCCATTCACATTTGATGTGATATGCATATACTTTGTAATCTTTTTTATTTATTAATAAAAGTATCAAAACATTTCTTTATTCACGATTAATTAGCTAAATAAATTAAATGGATAAATCCATAGTTTTTTAGCAATGCTTTTAGAACCATGATGAGGATCATGCTAATGAGATCTAAATTCAAGATACCTCAAAACTAAAATTGTTTCCAATCATTGGATCACTAAAAAGGGGATTAGTAGATCCGGATAGATTGGTACATATTATGCTTGCTCTTACGAAAATGATGATTGATCTCATAATCATTTATGTAGAGACACTAAAGCAAATATGTAGGTACTTATTAGAGAATAAGTTCACCGAACGTAACTCGCTCAAGGAACAACTAATGGAGTTTTACATGTCTGTCAATAGGAGTTCCTTATGTGATAGTCGTACAAGTGATCCTTGGACTTGAGATCATCATAGTATCTTGTGTGTACTAAGTTATACTTTGACATATTTCTTAAGACTTGTTAGTATATCAAAGGATATGCTTAGGTATAAAAATGTACACATGGTGATAGGTGAATGATCAATAAAGGATCTACCACTTCCAGTAAATGGAGAGAATGTCCTATGCGATTCAATAAGTGACAACTCAGAAATTCCTGGCCAAGGTTGAATGGAATTAAAAAGGAGTTTCTAATTTACATTAACTAGAGTTGTGTATTTGTGAATTAAAATGCATATGATCAAATCAAATAAGGTTTGACAGAAATTCCATGTTTTATATTTGATTGGGATATTGTATGGTAGAATGATTGAATTGTACAGTAACTATTCGCTGAAAGGTTCTTTTATGATCAAATGTTGAAATTTATATTATCTAGAATGTCGATTAATCGCTAAAGGGACTTACCCTTATTATGCAATAATTATTTATTCTGAATTAAAGAGTTAATTCGTAATAAATGAATTATAATTGTTCTAATTTATTTATTATACAACCAGTTTAATATGGACAACCTAAAGGGTCACACCGCAAAAGAGTAATATTTATTTTAGAAGTGGATGACATAATCATAATAATAAATTAAGTATATTTAATTTATACTATGGTGATAGAATAAATTAAATACCTTAATATATATAATTTAGTATTTTAAAAATACTGATTATAAATTAATAAGAGGAGTCTTATTATTATTATTATTATTATTATTATTATTATTATTGTTGTTGTTGTTGTTGTTGTTGTTGTTGTTGTTGTTGTTTAGGGATTTTCTTACACAAAGGACTAGAGTTAGTGAAAGTTAGTGAACAACTTGTCATTATTAAATATTTACAAGCCACAACAAAACCAACACTCCGCCCCCTAGTGGGACCCCCCCTCTTGGCAGGCCAAATCATCCTTTTTTCTACCCATTTTTGATTTATTTTTCTTACACACACACACACACACACACACACACACACACACACACATATATATATATATATATATATATATATATATATATATATATATTAACCAACTTTGACCTTGTATTGGACTCCACTTTGGACTTAGAAATTAATTTTATTGTGCTCATTCATTTAATTTGTTTGAGCTCAATTAATTACTTTCATTGGGCTAACATTAACCAACTAATGATACATGAAATTAAAATAAGCATTATGCTAGTTTAATTATAATATAGGCTTATTACATGGACTGCACATTAAATAAATACATGGGATACTAGTTAAATTAATTAACCTAGGAACACTTGGGTTATCAATTAATATATTCAAGTATACTTCCTATGGACTTGAATTACATAAGTGGGCTACTAGTTTGGACCTAGTTTATTAATTCCTTTGGACTTAATATATAATCTAATTAGGATTGACTTATTAATTTCTTTAGGGCTACTAGTTTAAACTAGTTTACCTTTAATTAATTAATTCACTAATTAATTATCTTACCTTGTTACACTTTAATAAATGAACAAATGCGCAATTAAATTAATATATTCATTCAATCATATAAAAGCACAATTAATTAACACAAAAAATTACTTCATTGATAATTATTTAATAATTATAATTACAGTATAACTTAGAATTCATGGTTATTATATCTCTTAACACTTAACACATGAATGGTTAAGGCTCTAACTCTTCTTGTGAAATAGGGTTAACTTAACTTCCAACCATGGTCAAAGCTCATCATATTTACACATATACATAGCTACACATTTTCCACCACTTAACCTAAATAGAGTTAATTTTCTACTAACACATAATCCATGGTGAATCTACTAACTCCACCTTAGTTAACTCTCGTCCTTTATGTATACATATAATGTATATATGTCTACTAAAATACAAATGTCGCTTGTAATCTTAGATTCACAATTTAAGGAGAATTGATCATCTTGATTGACTTGGTGAATGACCATTAGGAATGACTAGGGTGGTTAGATAGTTGGTGGAGTTGGTAGTAGTTGTTAAACAACTTTGCTCTTGAGTAAATTAGAAGCAACAATGGCTAACACTCTACCCCCAAGTGGTTCCCATATTTTTGGCCACTAGTGGATTTTTCTAGCAATTTGACTTTAATTTTTAATGTTCAAATACACACATATACATACATCTCTACATGTCATCCATATATATATGTATATATATGCCAATATCATGACCAAACATTGACCTTTATTTGGATTTTAAGTTTTGGCTCACCATTTAATCTTCATTGGGCTACTAACATTAATCGTTTGGGTTTCCCATAACATACTAACACATCTCTCACCTCTTGGGTTAGCATTTTAATTCAAGTGGACTTCTCTTACTAAATTATTTAAATTAATTGGCTGGAGTTCCTTCTAAAACCCCAACACATAACCCTCATAATTAACTTGGATTTCATTTAACTCAAGGTTGTTTAAAATATGACCAACCTAACTTACCAATCCTTGGGCTTGATTTAAATCATCTTTGGACTAACATTTACCATAACATTTGGGCTTTAAAAAAAAATACTTACCCATTATACACAAGTATTCTCATATTGGGTTGATATTTTAATTCAACACTTAGACTTATAATCAATCATTATTCTCGGGCTAGTTGGTTGGAGTTAATTAAATATTAACACAAGACCTAGCTTATAACTTTTCCATTTATTATATTGAATCCATCATTGGACTCTATTTTTTAACTCGATAATTAAGTTACTCACTTAATTTCTTAACTCTTAATATTGCTATTCAAGGCAACTTGTAGCTTTCATTCTTACCAACATAACTTTAGCTCATAACTCATATAATTAACTTATTTAATTATATTACAAGACTTTCCTCCTTACACTATACTTAAACTAATTAATTTATTAGTATTATTGAATATTAAATTACTTTACCCATCTTGTTTGGCTAACACTATACTTAGCGCGCGCGCGCACACACACACACATATATATATATATATATATATATATATATATATATATATATATATATATATAATACACTTCATTGTTCATACAACTTTTTTATCTGTTGCGTCTAACTTCCTTTATTCTCGTATTCTATTCTGTATTTATGAATAGTGATTTTGATTTTGTATATACATGTTGCATAAATACTCAGCTTTTTAATATACCTCAAAGTATACATCATAACCAATTCTAGATTTTTTAATTCTCCTAACTCATAATTACTCACATTAAATTCTTAACACATAAATTAGGTTAAATGTTTAACTATTCCTCTACACACTTATTTTCTCCAATCTAGGTTGTAATGACATGAAATTTATCAATATTGTAAATATTATAATTAATTAATGAAATTAAAATTTTGAAGTGTTACAAGTGATATAGGACAAGCCATTTATGTATTATTTAATCAAAGAATAAAATTCAAGCTTAATGAAACAAATTTGGATAAAAAATGACTTGAATTAGATTAAAAATAAGCAAGTTATGAATTAATGAAAATTAAATTCTCTAGGATTTTTTAGGAAAGTCCAAAATAACTTTCACAACTTGGAAAATGTCCTTGGTATCCTAATTATATGAATTGTCAAATGTGCCATTAAGTGTTGGATGGAAATGACCTAAATGGCCCTGCCCATGCAAGAGTTAAGCTAACCTAAAGTGAGTTAGTTGTTGGAGTAATATGTACAAATTATGTATGTATATATTTCAAGTAACAAGTATAAGCCAAGCATTACTTATTTCATTTCATATTATCATCTAAGTTGCTAGCGAAGAAGAGTTCCTAGAGAGAAAGAGAAAGAAAGCTAGGGTTTGTTGTAAGCCTACAAGATTTCAAGAGAAAGTGATCAAGAGAAGAGGAAATAGCCATCAAGGTGGATCATTCAACACTTAGAAGCTTTATAGCTAGAAAGAAAATAGCACAAAGAAGGTATAAAGTGTTCTTATTTTGAAAACTTATCATCTAAGTGTGTAAATTCAAGATTTAGAGTAGTCGTGCATGTATTTGTCGCTAGAAGTGAGATTTATGTGAGTCTATGTGCAATATGTGTAATATATGATGAAATCCTAAGTGGTGTAGTTGTATTACAAAGGTGGTGAGCTATTCATGCATGTATTTATGGCTAGGAAGTATGTTTTAAGGATGACCATGTGTTATATATTGATAGAAGTGATGAAAATCTATATGGAAGTGTTGAACATGTTTGATACATGTGAAATTTTTTGCTAGAAAGCATACTAGATGCCTTAATGGTTGAAAAAATATGACTTGTTTATGGAAGTATACAATATTAGACTATACTTTGCATGTAAAATAAATCATAATCTATAAAGTACTTTAGATGGTGCATATAGATGTTATGTGAATACACAAAGTGTGTATATAAGCATGTGTTAGTGTATGTGGTGTATAGAGTTAAAGATTTCAAGTATGAGTTAAGAGTAAAGTTTTGATAAGTTGACAAAATTCCATAAAATAAGCATACATGTATCTATTTATACATATATGTACCATATATAGAAGCTTATTATATATAAAACTCGATTACCAAATAATACCTTCGCCTTATTCTGTTATAATATTTCTCAAACATAAATTATATTTACTATTATCACTATGAATTTACAAACCATCCATTCATTCCTATTACAATCAGGGTTTAATATTTAAAACCAAAATGTTTCATCACTTGCATCTGTACAACTTTACATTTAACTGGCTTGCTTGCACATTGCACAAGTTACATATAACAAAATTTCTTCTCATTTATCCATACGTTCACATTTCTTTACTTTAGCTTAACCGGGACATCCGGACTTCCCATACTTTACCTGAAATGTTAGTTCATAGCAAGAGTGAGCACATAGGCTCAGCAAGTCAATCAGATAACACCTTTCATGCTTACAGTTTATATTTATGAGTCATGCACCTCTACTTTACCATGCTATGCTTAATGACACATATTCCACTTCATAATTACACATAGTTGCACGAAATGCACATTTCAACTATCACATAATTCACGTAGGACAATTAGTATATTTAAGTCTGAAAAACTTGTCTGATCTGCATGTATCTTATACTTAACCTTTACTATATCGCTTGGCTTTCCTATCATTTCCTTGCCTCAGATTGCTAATTCGAACCTTATCTGTCAACATTGCACTTACATGTGTAATATCCCAGATGATTACAAGATTTGTAGATAAGATTTTAAATGAATTAATTAAATGTTATGGTTTAAAACCTAGAGTTGGAGAAGTAAGATGTGTAGAAAATGAGTACAAATTTTTTTTAACCTAATTTATTCGTTAGAAATTAAATGTGAGAATATTTTAATGATGCATGTAGAGAATTTATTAAGAAAATAAATTCAATTGAGAAGTGAAGGCGATTTTATATATAAATATATACATATGCCTAAAGTGTGTTTGTTAGCCAAATAAGAAGAGGAAGAAATTAATACTCAATTAAACTAATAAATTAATTAGTTTAAATATAAAGTAAGAAGTAAAGTCATGAAATATAATTAATTAGATTAATTATATTATATATGAGTTAAAGTTATAGAAAAACTAGAATATTTATCTAGAATGATAATATTAAGAAGTTAATTAATTAAGTAATTAACTTAATTATTAAGTTGTTAGATAGAGTCCAATAATGGATTAAAGCAAACCAATATGTTAAATTATTTTAAGTCATGTTGGTAATTATAAAGAGGTCAAAATAACTTTATGGATTTAGCCTCAAGAAGAGTCCAAGTAATTTAATTACTACTAGTGGACTAGCTCAAAAAGGTTATATGTGTTAGCCCAATATGAGAATACATGCATGAAGATGGGTAATTAAATAATAAGCCTAAGTGTTATGTTAAATGATAATCTAAGAGATAGCTAATATAAGTCCAATTAAACAATTTTGGCAAGTATTGTATATAATGGTGTGGTAGTTCAATTAAATTAATTATCAGCCTAAGTTATGAAAGATGTGTGAGTTAATTGAGTAACCCAATGTGAGAATAACTGTATGGGTATGGGTAATTATATTATGAAATCAAGTTAATGATAAAATGTAGTTAATGAATTAAATTTAATCAAGTCGAAGTACTTGTATCTATGAGCATTAGGGTTTTAATAAAATAAATTCAAGATATATTAAGTGTTAATGATTTAATAGACCAATTCAATTAAGTAGTCCAATGGACTTATAAATATCAAGTCTAATTAGATAATATTATAAGTCCATATGAGATATTAAACTAGGTCCAATAAATTAACCTAGTAGTCCATGTAACTAAATAAACCTAGATCCATGTAATAATTAAACTAGACCAATGCTTAATTTAATTAAATATAGCATGTGTTAGTTAATGTTAACCCAATGTAATAAATAAATTGAGCCCAATCAAATTAAATGAATGAGCCCAACTTATTTAATTCTAAAGTCCAAGGTGGAGCCTAAATAGAAGTCAAAGATTGGTCAACATTTATATATATGTGTGTGTGTATATATATGCGTGTGTGTGCGTGTGTGTGTGTATATATATATATATATATATATATATGTATACAAAAGCAATAAAAATTAAATCAAAATTGGTCCATTTAAGGCCATATGGCCGGTCAACTAGAGGGAGGGGGTCCACATGGAAGCTTGTTGCATTTGTATTACTTATATTTCACTCAACCAATAACTTGTAGCTAGCTTGATGGATGTCATTCAAGTAGTCAATCAACATGTCAATCCAAGAGTCGATCAATCCAATAGTAATCCTAAATTAGTCTCTAATTGACCAATGCTAGTTGATTAGTGGATGTTGATGATGATTAAGGGAGTGTTATAGATAGAGTGATGCACCAATGGTTTGTGTTGGTTAGCCATTTGTCTAGAAATTCTAGAGAGAAAAGAGAGAGCTCTTTGAAAGAAAAGTAAACAAACTTTGTGAGATGGATGATCCACCAAGAAAAAGTGCTAGAGGATTGTTAATGAGGAGTCACAAGTCAATTTCATATCAAGAGGAAGAAGAGCATCCATGTCCAAGAGGTTAAAAAGTGTTCTAACCCTTCCTTAGTGCATTTTTGGTAGATTATATAAGTTTTAAACAGTCAAAATATGTTGTTAACCGATCAAAAGTTATTTTGATACTCTAGAAGTCTAAATCTATGATATATAGATAGATTCATGGTTTCGTATAGTTATTTCATGTATTAGTATGTGTGGCATGCAAATAAATGGAAGAAAAATCCATATAGTGATTTACCGATAAAATCCTAGATGGTTCGATATTAAATTTTTTGTCAAAATATTTTCAAAATGTGATCAAACCATGAAATGTTGTAAAACAAGAAGCTAGGAAGAAAACAACACTGAGTTGGTGTCATATGGATGTGTAGATGTTATTTTGTTCAAGTTTAAACCAATAAAACCAAGGATTTGTGAAGTTAGATTTCACTTTGTCTTTGTGAGCAGTTTTTAGTCCAGTTTTGTTTGGAATTTGGATTTGTGATACAAAGAGAAGTTGTAGATGGGAAAATTCTGATGAGAATGGACTCAAGAATCATCCCAAAATATTTTAAAATAAAGAAGTTAGGTACTTTTAGTGAAAGAGGTCTGGGCAGCCAAAAAGAGCGCGGGTAGTGCTCGGACATTCTACTTTAAGCGCCGACAGCACTTGAATAAGCCTAAGACCAGCGGTGCCAGCGCTGGTCTAGTTTTAAAAAGTCAAAATTTTGGTATTTTAAAGTTTTATCAAGTTGGAACTCCGGTTTAACTTGTTGGTTAATGAAAAGTCTAAACGAAACACCGTTAGCAACTTAAAACCTAAGATAAACTTGCGAAATCAATATCTTATGTTTATGTAAATAGTCTTTATTATGACTAATGGTTATGTTAAGCTCACATACCTTGTAGGCCGTACAATTGAAGGCGATATTTAATTATTTAATTATTATTTAAAGGACATTAAATAATAATTAAAGGGAGATAAAGTAAATAAAATGATAATTAGTTATTTAATTAATATTAAATAATAAATTAGGTTAGTTAATTAATTAATTATTATTTAATTGATATTAACTAATAAGTAAAGTGAATTAAGGTTAATGAGATAAATGCTTATGTAATGCTAAATAATAAGTAAAGTTAATTAAGTTAATTATTTATTTAATTAATATTAAATAAATAATGTGAAAGAATTAAGGATAATAAAGTGAGTAAACAATTTGCGTGTAATTGTTTAAGTCTTTAATTATTACCAAGGTTGTAATTTATCATTAAATGATTTATAATTAATGGTAAGTGGTTAATAATATTAATAAATGATTAAAATATTATTAAATGGTTAATAATATTAATAAGTGATTAAAATATTATTAAATAATTAATAATATTAGTAAGAGATTAAAATATTATTAAATGATTAATAATATTAATAAGAGATTAAAATGTTATTAAATGGTTAATAATATTAATAAATGATTAATAATATTATTAAATGATTAATAATATAAGTAAGAGATCAAAATATTATTAAATGATTAATAATATTAATAAGTGAGTAAAATATTATTAAATGGTTAATAATATTTGAATGTGGTTGTATATTATCAAATGTAGATAATATTTTTAGGTATTTCATACATTATTAAATGTTTAAATCATTAAGTTATGTAAAAGAAGAAAGTTAATTGAATTAAACCAATGTAAATAGCCCATTTGTGACTAATTTTAGACAACTTATTAAAAGTGGATCGTATGAAGAACATGTAGTGATGACCTAAGCGTACCCGATATGTCCGAATTATATTGAGGCTAGGATTTTTGTCCGAAAGACAAGGGTTCGTGTGTCGAACATATTTAGAGTTAATAATTTAAAGTTAGAGTCTTATATAAAGACTAAGTAATAGTCATTGTAACTAATGATGATGTCAATTTCATATATAAATTGTAGGTTGAACGAAAGACGCAAAATAAGCGTAAATGGTAGAAGCGAACTAGACAAGTTTTTCAGAACTTGCTCCTATGTGTATTGTTATGCAACAATGTTATATTAAATTATTGATATGAAGATATATTGATGATATTTTGTGATATGTAAAAAGCATGAAGTATGATTATATGTGAAGTATGTACAGAATATGAAGCATGACTTGATAGATGCTAGTTGTTTATTATATGAGATATATGAGAAGTATGGAGTATTTATAAAATGAAAAGCATGAAAAGCATGATGTACGTATAAAATACAAAGTATGTTTAATATGTGAAGCATGCAATGTGTTATGTGTAACTGTTAGACTTACTGATCCGTCGTGCTTACTCTTGCTATAAAATTAACATTTTCATATAAGTGCAAGATATCTGAAAATTTCATTAAAGAATCAAGGATCAGGAATATGTATTACTTTCACCGAAAATCTATACGATTGTAGTAATTATGAGTCCGAATGGGACAGATAAACTGATTGTGTAATTAAAGAAATGGTTAATGTCTATTGTGAGTGTTTAAATACTCAAATTGATTGTAATAGAATGTTGTATCATGTATGATATTGAGACATACTAGAAATTTATAAAGATTGCGATTCTGGAATAGAAAGAGATGTTGTAAAATTTTAAATAAATGATTATTTAGCAATTATAATATTATTATAAGTCATGAACGATAAGGAAAATATTGTACAGTGATAAACCAGATGCGAGGTTCAAAGAACCCAGATTTGGGGTCGTCACAATATGTCATTATAAGAACATAAGACTTAATATAACTTATCAAACTTTATCCATAATTACTTAACCAATAATCTCTATTCATTTCACTTTTAATGTATTCCACCTTATGTAGGTTAGTAATACATCATAACTCGTTATCGACATTTTCAAAACTCATATCATCATTTGACTTAGCTTTAGTCATATTACATTATATCTTTTATCATTTCATTATATCTTGACACCCTTTATATTGACTATTTTTTTTATCTATCTAGGGTTTACATAGCTTATCTTTATCATTCTGTATTAAAACGTCGCATTTTGGACACTTTAAAAATTATCTATGAACAGTACATTGCGCCCCGACCGCTTCAGACTTCGCTAGCCGTGAAGTCTTCTCAGCCCATGAACAGTACACTGCGCCCCGACGCAGTCCTGCAGTTCCAAAAATTTTGATTTTTACTGCTGCTTTGCTGATTTTTAACTCCTTCATCACACATCCAATTAACTCCAAATTTGGAACTGAACTAGGTCTTACTACTTAGTATTTTATAAAAAAATTACTTGCCTTATTTGGCTTCCCGAAATCATAGAAACAATAGCCCATAGGAGGGCGTTCAAACTTATTTTCAACTTAAAACTCAAATTTATCAACTTTGTGATTTTTGGCCATTTGCTTTAAAACTTTATTCTAACACTCAATAAAGTTCATATAACTTATATATGATATGTCCAAACTTTTAAACCATAAAACTTCGCATGAGGTGAGATTTGTCCGTAAAAATTCATTTAGGGTCGAAACGTTCGATTTTGATAATTTAAATCGTGTTTTCATTCAAATTTCAATCTGTTGATTACCAAATCAACCTAAACACGTGTAATAACATAAAATCAATTCGTTTGACTTCATTTCACCTTTAATTCCTCAAAATTGCCAAAAATACCCTTTAGTGTCATTTTCAATAACTTTGTAAACTTTTCAAATTTCAAAACTAAACTTAACTTGACATCTTAAACTCAACATACCACATAGGCTACCACATACACATTTAACCACTTTATGTACTCACATAACTTCTATGTACAGCTTCTAATGCACTTTACAGATTACGATTTGGTTTAATTACAAATCATAGCCTAATATTGAACTTTACTTTCACATATTATGCTTCTCAACCATTTGTGATTCTTTGAAGCTATTTAGTATAAAATTCATCATGCTTCAAACATGTTCAACCTTCCTAGCTAGGTTTTCATCAAAATTTCCAACATATTACATATGATCAACCAACAAATCATGGTTTTTAGCTTGAATAAACACATGATTCTCCATAAATCATGATTTATATACTTTTAAACATTATCATGCTATCTTTTACACACATAAACCACATATACATATGTTCAACCTTATATATTAAAGTTTAACCATAAACTTCCAATTTTAGCCACATTTTCTTACATAAATCATATCTTTAACCATAAATACATACCTTGACATACATAACTTAAAGTTTTAAGCTTAGAAAACTTTTATACCTTCTTGTATGCCCAACTTCTTTGCATAAAAAGCTTCCTCATAAAGAAAGCTTCATCTTTTCTTCTTGTTCCATAACCATTCAAGCATCCTAGCTTCACACATCAAGTTTTCTCTCTCTATATCCATGGCTTCTCTCTATCTTTCTCTCTCTCTCTCTCTCTCTCTCTCTCTCTCTCTCTCTTAGGGCTCTAATTTCAGCAAACAAGGATGAGGAAGAAGAGCTCACTTGCTTGGTTTTATAAGATTAAACTCATATATGGTTAATTGTATATAACCATAGTTAAACCAACTAAGGGCATTTTGGTCATTTCACACATTAAGTCAATGGCGTTTTTTGACATTTCATCGCTTGGGACACATAGGTCACTACTTAATTTGTCAAGGGTATTTTGGCCATTTTACCCTTCAGGACACAATAGTTATTAACTAGATTGTTGAGGTCATTTTGGTAAAAATCCAAATTTTGCTAGATTTTGATTTTCATTCCAGTTTTCCATTTCCAAACCAACTTTGCTATTTTCTTTCATTAATCCATTTCATGCTCATTTAAATCGATTCTTCTTTCGACCGACTGATTAGGTCACTCGCTTTCCATCGTACTACATTCACATAAACTCATTTTACGACTTAAATAGCCATTTAATCGCAAATCGATTACATAACTTTCTTTTAATCATAAAATATATATCTTGTTCCTTACAAGCTTTCTTGTTTCACATTCCATAAATTCCAAATATCGACATCTCCAATAATCAAAATGCTCATTTTTTTCATAAATCGCTTCCTCAAAAAGCGAATCGCGCTCAGATTATCAAAATCCATTATCCTTTTATGCTCATATAGCCATTATACGACTTTTACTTCTTTGGTACATTACTTAGCACACATACGCCAATTTAAATTAGACTTGCACACTAACTTCCTTCTACTCACTTTCAGGAGTATTACCTTGTATACATACACATCGTATAGATATTTACCTCATTCCAATCAATTAAGATCAATTCCTTGGTAATTCCATATATTCATATATCAAATTTTTAATATTCCATTAATCCTTAATAGATCGATTAGGTCAAACTGCTACTCCTTTTCTACGCATACTAACTTACCTTGTCATTCTCATACTCTCGCCTTTCCAGGCCTATTCCTTAAGTTAGTTATTAATATATATAACTAAAGCATCAACTCACATATGCTTTCTTCATTTTCATAATTCTCTAACTTAACTCTTCTTCTTTCTTTATCTGTTCAAATATCCATATACACATATTCAATCTATTACCTGCTGACACAACATAGTGTCTTACCATAATTCTTTTCGAATTACCCTATTGCGGGCATTACAATCAATCATTCATCTTTAATCCTTTGCATTACCATTCAACCATCAAAATTCATATTCGTTTTGATTTCAAAATTTGTTACGTAACTTATACACTTTACATAAATTACTGGTCTTTATACGTTCTATAGACACTTATTTACATCAAGAGTCCTTATATACCATTTCAACCACATATGTCATTTATAATACATTGATCACATAATAATTCATATTTAATCACCCTTAATACATTCTGTCATTCAAGCTAGGTTTTATCTACTAACGTTTACTAAATTAATCAAAATTCTCATTTAAAATTTCTGTAAAAATTCAGGATGTCACATTAATTGAGGGTAAAATAAAGCTAAACAATTAAGTTTTATATAAACACATATGTTAGGGTCGATTCGAAATCCATTTGGTGCTTATAGCGATAAAAGAGGATTTTAAACGTTTAAAAACGTTCGTTAGCACCTAAAATGAAATTTATGAAAAAATAAGGTCGTTTAAAGATTTTTAATATTTTTGAAGGCCTATGCAAGTCACAAAAATTGAAAAGAAATTTTTTTCAAATTCTACAGCACTGCGCCTGGGCGAGCTCTTTTGAACTAGAAACTACGCGGGGGTGCAGTGCTCATGAGAGGAACTCGTCGAGGCGAATTCAGTTGACATTGGGGCGAGATTTGGCTGAGAGGATCTCGCGGCCAGCGAGATGTCCTGAATTTTGAAAAAAAAATATTTTTAATCCGAAATGAAATGTTTTCATACCTTATGATAGAGACATGTACTGTTAGCCATAATTTGATAAAAAAATGATCAATGTGGTGGCTAATAAGATATGAATGAACAACGTGTTATGTGTTAAGGATTATGTAAAGTTAAATGATAGCTTGTATAGTAAGGTATTGCATGCATATGTATATAACTAATGCATGAACCAATATTATGGTTATATAGGACATAAACCAATATTGAGAAATGTCGATGTCAATCTTATTTTGGCTAGACATATGTAATAATTCATGTTGAATTCAGATATTTATCGTTATGTGCTCCAATTCATATTGTTGTGGAGCGAAATCTATGAAATGTTATAACAGAACAACCCTGACAAAAAGGAGAATAAAGGATAAAGGAAAATGCAAATTTTATGGCGTGGTTGCGACGCTAGATGTTTATGTTGTGCACAATGTAAAAGTACGATAGACTTATCACCTAGAGTACACATCTGAAAGAAAATGCAGTCTTATGACTGACCCAGACAGTATTAGTCTTTGTGATTGGTATTGTTTTTAACGAGTTCTTGGTTTTGTGACCGTACAACAAGCAAAGTTAATGTTTCAAGTTAATCATGCATTGATTTATGTTACGTCTTTAAGCTTTCATGAAACCTTTTAATGGTTCAACCTTATTGTATTAGATTTTCATTCATTACTTAGAAATATCATGTCATTATTTGTTTATATATTTGCTGAGCTATTTTATACTCACCCTTGCTTTAACATGATATTTCAGCAAAACTCGAACAGGCAAAGGGTTCAAGAACAGATAAGGAAAAAGGAAAGGCCAGCAAGCAATAGATGTATAGTGATAGAGTCAATGTAAATGTTATATTTTATAGTATGTCAGATGTAATGTTTAAAAGTCTGTAAACCTGTGATAGTTATGTATTATTATAAATTAATTTTTATTATTCTGAATGAATTATTGGGATTGAATGGTAGCGTAGTATCGTGAGCACTGAATGTGTGGTTTGAGGGACCAGGATTTAGGGGGCGTCACAAGTTAGTATCAGAGCTGATAGGGTATAAACCTTAGGTGGAAAAACCTTAGGAATATGACCTTAAAGAATATAATAAAACTCATTTAGAGTTTAGGAGGTAAATGGTGGGAATTATTGAAGTTAAAATTTTCATAATATGTGTTATATGCTATGTGTTATATGTACTAGAGGTAAGAAAAATTGCATTGAACTAAAATAATTGTTCTTGTGATTTTATAGTTTGCCAGAGATTGGAGAATCCAGTTGGGCAGCAGAGGAAGAATGTAGGGATATTCAAGTGGATGTGATGACAACTGTACTAGCTATAGCAATAGTACCAGTTGATGATAATGGACAAGAGGAAGATCCAGAGGAACTGGAAGAAGACTCTGATGGGACATTGTCGGAGAATGCGTCATTCGAGCAGAGGGAAACTGACCAAGAGTGGGTGACTGGATTAATACAATAGAACAGTAAATTCATAGACAGGATTTTGGAGTTAGAAACCCAAGCAACAGAACGGCAAACAACTGTTGAGCAGAATGAGACGGTAGTGCTAGTGTTGGTAAATAGACATATGGAGCTGGGAGATAAGTTAAGACAGGAAGAAGATAAAGTTCAGGAACTGAGGAACGACAAGGAAACCTTGGAGGCTAAACTGAGATAACCGGGTATGAACATACCGGGGCTAAAGCAGTAAGTATAGTAAACTTAATGGAAGAAGAAGTAAAGGCTAAAAAAGCCAAGATAGACAGCATGAGTGTTCAAATGGATGATATGAGCTATGCTTTTCACACGACTTTTGGTAGAGCACAAGATAGGGTGTACTATTACCCTGTAGAATATGATTAGACCAGTAACACTTTGAGTAAGTGGAAAATGATTGTTATCATAGACAAGGGATATGACGACATAGTTCGGCATGGAATGTTTCCATATGATATATGTAATAGATGTATATGGTTATGTATGTGTCTACGTGTGTATGTAATGTAAATCCCTAGTCTTTTGTTATAACAGGGATAGATAGTGTTATGTAACTTCTTTTATCTTAAGGAGGGAAGTTCCAAGTTATTGTATAGAGTTATGAAATGTGAATCCCCTTAATTTTGTAGTCTGAAGGGATAGAACGATTTATAGCAATATGTTAAATATGATGTAAGGTGCTAGGCACTAGTCAACTTGCATATGAATATAAACTCAGTTATTAAATGTGTTTCTTTGTGGCTATGTGTTTAAGTTAACATGATAATGTGATATGTGACTGATAAATAATAATCATTACATAAATTGTTAAACAGAAATGTCGCCTAGACGAAGACAAAATGTTCAACCTCCACTAGAGGAGTCTGTAAATGCTCCAGAGGAGCCAGTTAATCCCATGCAGCAATTTGTTAATTTGTTGATGGGAGTTTTCGAGAACAAAAATGTTAATCCTACGGGTGATCAACTGGTAGCAGCTCGTATTGCTACATTCAAAGATTTTAAAGTTGTAGGACCCCAGAGTTCAAGGAGACTATGAATCTGGTAGAGGCACAGAACTGGGTGATCAAAATGGAGAAAGTATTTGATGTAGCTAGCATTGTAGAGGAACAAAAAAATGTCTTTGCTACGTTTATGTTAAAAGGATAAGCCAATTATTGGTAGGGAGCTAATAAAGAAAGACTGGAAATGGGAGCTACACTATGAGAAAGATTCAAAGAGATGTTCTTCAAGGCTTACTTTCCTCCGGTAACTCAAGACATGATGGAGGTTCAATTTCTAGAATTAAAGCAAGGAAATATGACTGTGACCGAGTATACGGCTAAATTTAATGAGTTGGCAAGATTTACTCCACATCAGGTGGACACAAAATAAAGAAAAGCTAAACGGTTCGAACGTGGGTTGAAGCCGGGGATTTACAGTAAGGTTTCAATGTTCCAGATTGGGACCTTTACTGGAGTATTAGAGAAGGCTATTTTGACTGAAGGAGGCAGTAATGTTTTGACAAAGTATAAACAAGAACAACATGGCAAGAGAAGTGATGGAGCTATTAAAGAAGGGAGCAGTGGGGGAAGCAATTTCAACAAGAGAAAGTAGAACAGCAACAACAACATCTCTGGTAATAAGCAAGGAGAACTAAAGAAGAAAATGGAACCATGTCCTAATTGTGGAAAAGGACACTTTGGAGTATGTTTGAAGGGAAAGAACGTCTATTTCAAGTGCGGTCAAGAAGGGCACATCGCACCGAACTATCCAATTCTAAAGGCAACCAAAGGATGTTTCCATTGTGGGGAAATAGGGCATCAAATTAAAGATTGTTCAAAGAAGAAAACTGATGGAGGAAGTGAAAGCAAGGGTAATACCAGTGGAAAGCTGGCAATTGTTGGACCTGCACAGCCGGGGAGACCAACAGCACGTACATTCAACATGACAGTACAGGATGCAGTGGCATCAAAAGATATGGTGTCAGGTATCATTCCTATCAATAATATAAACACTTATATATTATTTGATTCGGGTACTACATGCTTCTTTCTATCTGATGAATTTTCCAAGAGAATGAATTTACCCTAAACAAAAGTAGAAAATGTGTTGAATATAGAAGTAACGAACAAGGAAGTAATTCATGTGGAAAATATTCATTGGGATTGTTGTCTGACGATAAGAGAGCACAAATTAATAGTTGACTTAATTCTTAATTCTTAATTCTTATTCAGTTAGGAGAGTTTGATGTAATACTTGGAATGATTAGTTGTATAACCATGGGGCGGTGATTGACTGTCAAAAGAAATGTGTAAACCTTCAGACTCTTGCCAAGTCTAAGGTAGTATTTTACGGTAGCAAATCGCCATGGCAATCTTGTTGTCTAACAATGATGCAGGGCATAAGGTTATTAAGGAAAAGGTGTATGGGATATTTAGCACATGTGGTTGATACACAGATAGTGGGATCAGAAATGGGTCATATACCTATAGTAAAGGAGTATGCAGATGTATTTTCAGATGAATTGTCGGGTCTTCTGCTAGACAAGGAGATCAAATTTGTGATAGATCTTGTACCAGGAACGGCACCAGTTTCGAAGGCACCATACATAATGGCTCCAATTGAATTGAAATAGTTGATGGTTTAGCTACAAGAGTTGTTGGACAAGAAGTATATCCAACCAAGTGTGTTTCCTTAGGAAGCACTAGTTTTATTTGTAAAGAAGATGGATGGATCGCTAAGGCTTTGTATCGACTATAGGGAGTTGAACAAAGTAACAATTAAGAACAAGTACCCGTTACCAATGATTAATGATTTGTTCGATCAACTACGGGGAACAAAGTATTTCTCTAAGATAGACTTAAGAAGTGGTTATCACTAGCTGAAGGTGAGACCTAAAGATGTACCTAAGACAACATTTAGAACTCGTTATGGTCATTACGAGTTTCTAGTGATGTCTTTTGGTTTGATGAATGCACCAGCTGCATTTATAGATTTGATGAATAGAGTATTCAAGCAGTATTTAGATAAGTCTATGGTGGTGTTCATCGACTATATTTTGATATATTCAAAGACTCAGGAGGATCATACGAAGCATTTGAGAATAGTGTTGGAAAAGTTGAGGGAAACCAAGCTGTATGTAAAGTTTTCGAAATGTGAATTTTGGTTGGAAATGGTGCAATTTGTAGGGCACATGATTGATCCAGAAGGGATATTAGTGGATCTAGCAAAAATTGAGGCAGTAATAAATTGGGAACAACCGAAAACACCTACGAAGGTGCGAAGTTTTCTTGGTTTAGCAGGGTATTACAGAAGATTCATCAAAGATTTTTCGAAGTTATTAGGACCTTTAACTAATTTGACGAGGAAAGCTGTAAAGTTTGTTTGGTCAGAAATGTGTGAAGAGAGTTTCATGAAACTCAAAAAAAGGTTAAGTGAAGCATCTGTGTTATCATTGCCTGATAATACAGGAGGATTTATAGTGTACAGTGGCGCGTCGCATAAAGGACTTGGTTGTGTGTTAATATAACACGACAAAGTCACAGCACATGCGTCAAAACAACTGAAGGATTATGAAAAAGGGTATCCAACCCATGATTTAAAATTGGCAGTAGTGGTTTTTGCTCTGAAGATATGGAGACATAATTTGTATGGAAAGAAGTGTGAAATATACATAGACCACAAAAGTCTGAAGTATATTTTCACCCAGAAAGATTTAAATATGAGGCAGAGGAGATGATTAGAATTAATCAAGGATTACGACTGTGAAATTCTATACCATCTGGGGAAAGCTATTGTGGTGGTCGACGCCTTGAGTAGGAAGGGTCGGGAAAGATTGGAAATGATAACTCAAGAAAAGCTAATCAAAGAGATGGAAAGAATGGAACTAGAAGTGACGTATTCGATAGAGTCGAAAGAAAAGTTATATGTTGTTGAAGCTTATCCAACATTATTGGATAGAGTGAAGGATGCACAAATTCAAGATCAAGAATGCAGTAAAATTAGAAAATGCTTAACTGATGGACAAGAGACAAGATTCAAAAATAGATGACAGTGGATTGCTGAGATTTGAAGGAAGAATATGGGTGTCAATGGTATCTAAGTTGAAAGAAGAGATTCTACAAGAAGCACACAATTCAAGATATTCGATTCATCCGAAAAGTACGAAGATGTATCAAGATATTCGTCAATATTTTTGGTGGCCCAATATGAAGAAAGATGTGGCAGAATGCGTAAGTAAATACCTAACTTGTTAAAGAGTTAAGGAAGAACATTAGAGACCTAGTGGACTAATACAACCATTAGAGATTATAGAATGGAAGTGGGAGCACATTACAATGGATTTTGTAGTGGGACTTCCAACTACACAAAAAGGTTATGATGCGATATGGGTAATAGTGGATCGACTGACGAAGTCTGCAAACTTCTTGCCGATTAAGGTCAAATTCAACTTAGATCAACTAGCAAAGCTTTATGCGAAAGAGATTATGTCTAGATATGGAGTTCCGGTATCGATTATTTCAGATCGAGATCCACAATTCACATCTAATTTTTGAAAAAGTTTTCAGGAGCGTATGGGTACGCAGTTGAGGTTGAGTATAGCGTATCATCCTCAAATAGACAGGCAGAGTGAACAAACAATTAAGATGCTGGAAGATATGTTGAGGGCATGCATGATGGATTTCGAGGATAATTAGGACGACCATTTACCGTTAGTTGAATTTGCGTATAACAACAGTTATCGTGCAAGTATTGGTATGCCACCTTATGAGGCATTGTATGAATGAAAATGCAGAACACCTCTCTGTTGGGATGAGGTAGGAGAACGTAAATTATTGGGACCAGAAATAGTGCAACAGACTGCTGAAATTATCAAAGTAATAAGATCAAGGCTCGAAGTAGCACAAGATAGACAAAAGAAATATGCAGACTTGTATCGACAAAACAGAGACTTTGAAGTAGGGTCCTATGTATTCTTAAAAGCATCTCCCTGGAGAGGGAAAATTAGATTTAGAAAGAAGGAAAAGTTAAGTCCAATATTCATTGGACCTTTTAAGGTGCTGAAAAGGATAGGAGAGGTAGTCTATGTTGTGGCATTACCTCTAGAATTAGAGCATATACATAACATATTTCACATATTTGTACTGATGTCGTACAAACTAGACTACAAGCATGTGATTGAATACGACCCTATCCAAATAGAAAAGGATTTAACATACGAGAAACTCATGTTCAAATTATTGACAGGAAATAGCAGATTTTAAGGAACAAGGTAATACCTTTTATAAAGGTAGTGTAGAGAAACCACAATGCTGAGGAAGTAACGTAGGAGCTAGAGGAAAGAATAAAAAAGGATTATCCTAATTTGTTCATGTAATCTCATAATGGTGATTCCGGGGACGGAATCCTTATAAGGAGGGAAGAATGTAATGACATGGATTTATCAATATTGTAAATATTATAATTAATTAATAAAATAAAAATTTTGAAGTGTGACAAGTGATATAGGACAAGCCATTTATGTATTATTTTATTAAAGAATAAAATTCAAGGTTAATGAAATAAATTTGGATAAAAAAGGACTTGAATTAGATTAAAAATAAGCAAGTTATAAATTAATGAAAATTAAATTCTCTAGGATTTTTAAGAAAAGTCCAAAATACCCCTGATAACTTGAAAAATGTCATTGGTATCCTAATTATATGAATTGTCAAATGTGTCATTAAGTGTTGGAGGGAAATGACCTAAATGGCCCTAACCATGCAAGACTTAAGCTAACCTATGGTGAGTTAGTTGTTGGAGCAATATGTACAAATTATGTATGTATATATTTCAAGTAATAAGTATAAGCTAAGCATTACTCATTTCATTTCATATTATCGTCTAAGTTGCTAGCTAAGAAAAGTTCCTAGAGAAAGAGAGAAAGAAAGCTAGGGTTTGTTGTGAGCTTGCAAGATTTCAAGAGAAAGTGATCAAGAGAAGAGGAAATAGCCATCAAGGTGGATCATTCAACACTAAGAAGCATTATAGCTAGAAGGAAAAGAGCATAAAGAAGATACAAAATGTTCTTGTTTTGAAAATTTATCATCTAAGTGTGTAAATTCAAGATTTAGAGTAGCCATGCATGTATTTTGTGGCTAGAAGTAAAATTTATATGAGTCTGTGCTATATGTATAATATATGATGAAACCCTAAGTGGTGTAGTTGTATTACAAAAGTGGTGAGCTATTCATGCATGTATTTATGGCTAGAAAGTGTGATTTAAGGAGGATCATGTGTTATATGTTGATAGAAGTGATGAAAATCTAGATGGAAGTGTTGAACATGTTTGATACTTGTGAATTTTTTTGCTAGAAAGCATACTAGATGCCTTAATGGTTGAAAAATATGACTTGTTTATGGAAGTATACAATATTAGGCTATACTTTGCATGTAAAACAAATCATAATCTATAAAGTGCTTTAGATGGTGCATAGAGATGTTATGTGAATACACAAAGTATGTATATAAGCATATGTTAGTGTATGTAGTGTATAGAGTTAAAGATTTAAAGTATAAGTTAAGGGTAAAGTTTTGATAAGTTGACAAAATTCCACAAAAGAGTATTTTTGGCCATTTTGGGTAATTGAGGGTAAAATAAAGCTTAAAAACTAGGTTTTATGTGAATACACATGTTAGGGTCGATTTGGAAGCCATTTGGTGCTTATGGCGATAAAAGAGGATTTTAAACGTTTAAAAATGTTCGCCGACACCTAAAATAAAATTTATGGAAAAATAGGGTCGTTTAATTTTTTTTAATGTTTTTGAAGGCCCATGCAAGTTATATATATGTAATATGTGCTAAAACATGTGTTGGAATCAAGTTTTATGAAAAGGGCCAAAAATAGCATAAAAATTGGAAAGAATTTTTTTTAAAATTCTGCAGCATTGTGCCGGGGCTTTTGAACTAGAAACTGCGCCGGGGCGCAGTGCTCCTAAGAGGAACTCACTGGGGCGGATTTAGTCGGTGCCAGGGCGAGATTTGGCTAAGAGGATCTTGCGGCCAGCGAGATGTTTAACACTAAACATCTTGCCAGGGCGCGATGTCTTGAATTTTAAAAAATATATATTTTTTTTATTCGAAATGAAATGTTTTCATACTTTATGATAGAGACATGTATTGTAAGTCATAATTTGATAAAAATGATCAATGTGACAGGTATTAAGATATGAATGAATAACATGTTATGTGTTAAAGGTTATGTAAAGTTAAATGATAGCTTGTATAGCAAGGTATTGCATGCATATATATATAACTAATGCATGAACCAATATTATGGTTATGTAGGACATAAACAGGATAAGATTTTGTCAGTTGAGGTAAAAGAGGGCAAAGACAAGTGTTCTATCCGAACTCACTTTTGTAGTCCCTTGAACAGTAATAATTGTTCTGCATTCTTATGAATCATTTTAAAGTTCATTCATTATTGAACTATTATTGAGAAATGTCGATGCCAATCTTGTTTCGGCTAGACATATGTAATAATTCATGTTGAATTCAGATATTTATTGTTATGTGCTCCAATCCATATTGTTGTGAAGCGAAATCTATGAAATGTTGTAACAGAACAACCCTGATAAAAAGGAGAATAAAGATAAAGGAGAAATGTAAATTTTATGGCGTGATTGCGTCGCTAGATGTTTAGGTTGTGCACAATGTAAAAGTACGATAGGCTGATCATCTAGAGTACACGTCTGAAAAAAAATGCAGTCTTATGACTGACCTAGGCAGTATCAATCTTTGTGATTGGTGTTGTTCTTAACGAGTTCTTGGTCTTGTGACTGTACAGCAAGCAAAGTTAATGTTTCAAGTTAATCATGCATTGATTTATGTTATGTCATCAAGCTTTCATGAAACCTTTTAATGGTTCAACCTTATTGTATTAGATTTTCATTCATTACTTAGAAATATCATGTCATTATTTGTTTATATACTTGTTGAGCTATTTTATACTCACATTTGCTTTAACATGATATTTCAGCTAAACCTGAACAATTAGAGGGGTCAGGAACAGATAAGGGAAAAGGAAAGACCAGCAAGCAATAGATGTATGATGATAGAGTCAATGTAAATGTTATATTTTGTAATATGTCAGATATAATGTTTAAAAGTCTGTAAACCTGGGATAATTATGTATTATTGTAAATTAAGTTTTATTATTAAGAATGAATGGTTGTGATTGAATGGTAGAGTAGTATTGTGAACACTGAATCTGTGGTTCGAGGAACCCGAATTTTGGGGGCATCACATAGGTTTTACATTTTAGCCCTCATTCAAATCCGATTCTATTTCTGAATCTCATAATATTTAGGATATTACAGAGGCATGTTTTTAAGGCAGTTGAGAAAGGTATAAATACAGATATAAGCAAGGAATTACAGTGCACTCCCATAATTTCTTACAAATTATTTTTTCATCAAATATCAAATTTATTTCAGTAATTTATGTTCTCTATTGTTACACTTTTTGGTTTATACTTATTCTTACGCGGAAGCATTCCGAACGGCCCAAACCGCAACAATTTTTGGAAATTATTTACGGTTGTTATTTGTGCAAGTTGTTTGTTGTTAAATAATTTATGCGCCATACAAAATCAGGTGTCAACACCAGCTATTTAACATATATTGCTACAGCATACAATATGGTCTAGGGAGACATAACTCTAATCACCTTGTATCATAACATTTATGTATTTATGCACACATTTATTTATTTAGTTTTATTTTTAGATATCCATAAAAATATAAGTACTCCACGTGGGGGCATATCCTAGAAGGGCAAGGGGGCAAGTGTTCACCTTTATTTTTAATTTTTTTTATATAGGTATAAGATTAATATTGTAAAGTGATGCTCCACAATAAAAATAAAATAAAATTGGGTCACTTATCAATAATTGAATATTTCTAATGAACTCTTTCAAATTTAAATATTATTTTTTGTTTTCATGAATCCATTTAATTTTTCCATTTTTTTAGGTTTAAGGATAATATCATTAATCTTTATTTTTTTTTGTTAATTGTATATGAGTATTAATTATTTAGTTTTGATTCTTGTTTATTTTTATTCATTCGTGCTAATTAATACATCTGTATGTGCTCTTTAATTTTATAATATATATTTAAGTTTTTGGCATGTGTGTCATTTAATATTGTATTTAAATCAATAAAGACATAAATTGTAAATATATAATTTTGTTTTAAGACTATACTAGCGAGTGTTTGATTTATTCATATTATTAATTTATTATTTAGTTTTTCTTGTTATGTAGTGTATTTGTAGTTGATATTTTGAATCAAAATAAATAGATATATAAATAAATATTTTTAAAAATCTAGTGCTATTAAACATTAAAAATTAAAAAATATTTTTGATGAACCTACTCAAGAGTCAAATAATTATGTTTCAATCCAAAAAATAAATTCTTAATAAATAATTTTGTACTAACTTTTATGTATTTTTTAATCAAAATTAATATTTGATAAATTTTATTATTTTTTATTTATTTATAGGAGTACTTACCTTTGTCAAAACTCCTTCACCCGGCCCTGTACTCCGTATAGGGGTGCACAAATAGGCAGGCCTGGCCCGGTCCAGACCTACCAGGTTTTGACCGTTGACCAGGCCAGGCCAGGCCAGACTTATTCACTGAAAGGGTGACCTGAGCAAGCCTGCCGGTCGTCCAGGCCAGGCCAGGCCGGGCCAACCAACCTACACAATCATCACCACCATCTACAACCATAACCAAAAAGAACCAGTAAATATTTAGATATAATAATGATATAAATTAAACACACAAACATAATAATAATGATATTCATAAAAGACATGCATATATATTGCAAAACTATGATATATCTACTTGGTACCCTGAGATCGGAGGAAGATCTTGACAAAGGGAGCACCGAGTGAGGGTTTATGCCTCGTTTGTTGTCATCGAAAACTGTAGTAACCTTCTTCGAACACAATGTTGGCGCAAACTGATAAAGGTTTTAAATGAAATGATGATATTAAGGGACATAAACTAAAGTATGAACAAGAAATAGGTATATAATTTTTACAGATCCGTGAAATTTACCAATAATCGGCGTTGGGTTAACGGAAAAAATCACGATGAGAGCAGCTGAGAGAGCGAGTTCTGAAGGAATGGCCATGACCATGAGCTCGCCCTCTGAAATAGAGGTTTCTCTAGAAGAAGTATGGTAAAGTTAGCCTTTAGTCCTTTACATCGTGTCTCAAAGCTTTAATGATGAGAGAATAAAAGAAAGTCAAAAAATAAAGAAAGGAAAGAAAAGGCTGGGCTGGTCAACAAGTTTATTAGGTGGGAAATATTTGTTTTAGTTGGGCCTACATCTTTTAAACCTTGACCATGCACTTTCTAGCTTATTAAAGTTGGACTGGGCCGGTGAATAAGCATGCAGGCCAGGCTATCTAGGCCACAGGCCAGGCCAGGCTAGGCTCAGGTCTTTTTCTAGGCCAAGCTAGGCCAGGCCACATACTAAAAAATGAGGCCTCTTTGGAGCCTTCAGGCCGGGTTTTTTTTCAGGCCAGGCCTAGGCTAGATCAAGGCCAGATCTCAGGCCTCAAGCCTTTTGTGCATCCCTAACTCCATATCACTTAATCCTAAAAAGTCATGCCATCATCTTATAACTAAATTAAAGACACTTCGACAAGTAAAATCGAAGTAGGATGGGGAAAATGGAATTGTAAGATTATAGTATATATCTAAATAAGTAGGTTGAATAATAAGGATTGTGGGTTAAACTCTTGCTTTGTTGTTGCTCATATTTTGAAATTTATAATTTCATTAAAATGTTGCTAATTTGGTCCTCGAACATTAAATTTTTACAGATTTCCGCAATGAGATTTCTAAAATTTAGTAATGTTCCATGAATCATTATAGTAATTTCGTACTACACTTTAAACTATGAGAAACTTTTATATACTAGAAATATTTAAGTGTTAAAGTTATATTGACCAAAAAAATGTCCAACACAATGATAATAGTAATGTAAAAGGCTCTTGTAACTTACAGCTCTAATGGATAGTTACTTATTTACCTTAGGTTATTATCGTACTTACCCAAAACTAGAAAGGAAAAAATCAAAGAAACTTTTCGGTTAAGGTACATACTTCTTAGACCCAATTACTATAAAGTAAATTTTATGGTAAATTCATTTCTAGACCAATAAGATGTTGACACTCAGATATAGAGAACACTCCTCAACTAGCATGTCAGAACTTTATTAATTTATAAGTGAATTTACCTTGAAGTTCATTTCATAATAACCAGATTCATCTTACTTTCTCTATTTACAAGAAAGGAAAGGAGATCAAATGATGCTCTTTAATATGATGAGGATTAATTAAAGAGAATAAAGTTTATAAGGATTGTAAATTAGAGTTTTTACACAATTTAATAAGAATTTGTCAATTTTATAATTTTAGATAAAATTAAAGAGTTTTGATTATGTTTAGACCTGACAATATAAGTCATTAATCATTGATTCAACCCAAATTAACTAGAATCAAATGGGTTAGTTAATTGCTTTATATTATTTGAGTTGGAAAAAATTTTAAACCATATTTTTTTAATAAAAAAATAGGTCCAATCTAGTTAATTGTTTTCAAGCCAATTTCATTATTCATTTTCAATCCAAATCAGCTGAAATAATCAAAGAAGAGGAAACAATCAAAATAGCAGGGGAGAGTTGATGAAATCGGAAATTAAAAAAAAAACGGAAGGAAAGGGAAGCACCTAACCGTAAGCTGGTCAATGCTTCGGGCCCCATTAATTTTTAATTTGTTTGCAACAAATTATACTTCACGTTTTAGGGCAGTGCCAATTGACTTTATACTGGGTGAGAGGCAAGCACAGCCACTTTGTGTGTGTGTGTGTGTGTGTATATATATATATATATATATATATATATATATATATATATATATATATATATATAGGAAATTGTTATTTCTAAAATTTAAAAAAATTATAGTTACATAATTAAGGTTTTTCTCATATGTGATAAACTGATAATAATATTAAATTATACAATATATTCAACTTTGTCTTCATAATTGTATTATCACACTACCCTAATAAATTAACAATTTATAATTCTTAAGAATATACAAGAAATGAAAGTATTTCTTTTATTTTTAAATGTAGGATTAATATCAAGTTTTTGAAAAATTGAATTCAAAGGTGATAGAAATAATTTTAATTTTAAATAATACAATTATAATAATTTGAATTACCAAAATTATAAAATTTAATTTATTATTTCTAAAAGAATTATATGAATGTTAAATTAATTTTATTCTACATTTTTAAAACAAAGAAGAAGAAGAAGAAGAAGAAGAAGAAGAAGAAGAAAAAAAAGTTTCAAGGATTTAGCAACAAAAAAAAAAAAAAAAATCAAGGAAAAAGAATGCTATGGTTATATATGTGACTGAGCATACAAGCTTCGTAAATGTGCTGATACAATGATTCAGGAAATTAGTTAAGTTAAAATAACATAATTTGAAAAAAAACAATTAATATAAAATAATTAATATTACTATATATGTGATGCCCCCAAATCTGGGCCCACACAGCCCAAACTTGAGTCGTCAAAAGACTACAACAAAATTATTACAACAAAACACAACGTACAACAATACAGTGTATAATAATACACAACTAAGTCTTCACTATTATTGCCACACTATTTTACAAAACGTGAAGACTATGATAACTATTCCTCGGACCCTCACTCCATTCCCCGGCTAGACCCTGTTATGTTTTCATCTCCTGTTGAAAAACAATGGAACAAAAGAAAGGGTGAGCTCAAATAGCCCAGTAAGAAATATCATGACTAAGATAATGACGAATAAATTATCATTAATCTACACCATTCATTTCATATTACCTAATAATCACCTAACTTTATATTATAAACAAATCAATTCAATTATTCAACAATATTTCACACTTTAATCTACACCATTCATTTCATATCACCTAATAATCACCTAACTTTATATTATAAACAAATCAATTCAATTATTCAACAATATTTCACACTTTAATCTACACCATTCATTTTATATCACCTAATAATCACCTAACTTTATATTATAAACAAATAACTTTATCAATTCAATTATTATGACTAATTGTTATAAATACAGTATAGTTAGCTCTTAGATATCAAGTCAATAAATTAATGAAATACAACTGTTTAAAAAAACATCATAATAGAGATAACAATAATGTAAAAGAAAGCATACGTTACTGTGTAATGACAATTATTGATTCAATAATGTGAATTACTGTGCATATGTTACTGTGACAATTATTAGGTTCAATAATTTTAAAAACAGTGAAGCAACAATTATTGACTCAATGATATAAAATACAGTGTAATGACAATTATTAAATCAATAATGCAAAATACTGTGTAACAACAATTATTGAATTGATAATATAAAATATTATGCAGTGATAATTATCGATGAAATGATGCGTAACAGTTACGGTGTCAATTATCAGACCAATAATATGAGACACTATGCAATACCGTGTGTTACTGTAGAGTACCGTGTGCTACAGAAAATACCAAAAACTACCGTATGCTACTATTCTTTTATCACCGGTATTTTAACAGTTCCGTTGACTATTTTTATTTAAAAAGGTTATTTCTGTCGTTTTCTATATCCGACAAATATTCCGTTGTGGGGTCCACCAATAATTTGTTATTTCGGCGCCGTCGTACGACACGAATATTCCCCGACCAAACGAATATTCCCCGACAAAGCGAATATTGTCCGACAAAATAAAATTTGCAGATAACATCCTTAACTTTTAACTTGATCGATTTAACCACTTACTGTTTCAAAAAATATATATGAAGAAAAATTAAATTTTGTATTTCATAAAATTCGGGGTCTTACAACCTCCCCTCCTTATGAAATTTCGTCCCCGAAATTGACGTACCTGACATATCGAAGAGGTAAGGATACTTAGATTTCATCTCAGATTCTAGCTCCCAGGTCATTTCCTCAGTATCTTGGTTCCTTCATAAAACCTTGACTTGAGGTATAACCTTTGAGCGTAGGATCTGCTCCTTCTTATCCAGGATCTTAACAGGTACCTCCTCGTATGTTAAATCCTCTGCTATAACGTCTGGTTCTAACTCAATGACGTGGTTTGGGTCCTTCACATATTTACGTAACATAGACATGTGAAAAACGTTATGGATACGAGACATACTTGGTGGTAAGGCTAGTCTGTAGGCTACAGTTCCTATTCGATCGAGGATTTCAAATGGGCCAATAAATCGAGGGTTGAGCTTTCCTCTCTTTCCGAATCTCGTAACCCCTTTCCATGGAGAAACACGTAAGAATACATGATCTCCGACGTTGAAGCTTTCGTCTCTCCGATGAAGATCAGCATAACTCTTTTGTCGTTCTTGTGCGGTCTGTATTCGTTGTCGGATCATTTGAATCTTTTCGGTCGTCAAGCGTACCAACTCGGGTCCCAACAATTTTGCTTCTCCTACCTCATTCCAACATATTGGAGAGCGACACTTCCTTCCATACAAAGCCTCGAATGGAGCCATGCCTATGCTTGCTTGGTAACTATTGTTGTAAGAAAATTCCACCAATGGCAAGTACTTATCCCAACTTCCTTTGAAGTCTAATACACAAAGTCTCAAAAGATCTTCGAGGGTCTGGATCGTCCTTTCCGATTGTCCGTCCGTTTGAGGATGGTATGCAGAACTAAAACGTAGTTCAGTGCCCATAGCTTTTTGTAGACTGATCCAAAAGCGTGAAGTGAATCTAGGATCTCGATCAGAAACTATGGAAACTGGCATGCCATGCAATCTCACGATCTCATTTATGTACATACCGGCAAGACGTTCAAGTGAAAAGTTTTCTCGTATAGGCAAGAAATGAGCAGATTTGGTCAATCTATCTACGATCACCCAAATTGCATCTAAGCCTTGAGAAACTTTTGGAAGACCCGTCACGAAGTCCATATTGATGTGTTCCCACTTCCATTCGGGAACTTCAAGTGATTGTAATGGACCCTTAGGAACTTGATGCTCTGCCTTGACACGTTGACAAGTTAGGCACCTTGAGATAAACTCCGCAATCTCTCTTTTCATATTGTTCCACCAAAATGTATGTCGAAGATCTCGATACATCTTGGTACCTCCTGGGTGGATTGCAAACGGCGTGTTGTGTGCCTCCATCATGATTTTATGCTTTAATTCAGGATCGTTAGGAACACATAGTCGAGAGTTGACTCGAAGTATTCATTTCTCGTCGATTCTTGCTTCGGGAATGGCACCTTCTTGTACTTTCTTTATCATGTTTATCAGTTCCGGATCGGTAGTTTGAGCAGCTTTAATTTTATCGATTAAAGTTGGTTCTACTCGCACGTGAGCAATCTTCGAGTGGGTCCCTGGTGTCTTTAGCTCTATCTCCATCTTTTGCAAGTCGTACAAAATACACTTTTGTGTTGTCAGCAGTGCACTTGTACTTGCATAAGATTTTCTGCTCAAAGCGTCAGCTACAACGTTCGCCTTTCCCGGGTGATACTGGATTGTGTGGTCATAATCCTTTAACAGCTCAAGCCAACGTCGTTGTCGCATGTTGAGTTCCTTCTGGGTGAAGAAATACTTGAGACTTTTATGATCCGTATAGATATCCACTTTTTCTCCGTACAAGTAGTGTCTCCAGATCTTCAACGCAAAAACGACTGCTGCCAACTCTAGATCATGAGTAGGATAATTTTTCTCATAATCTTTGAGTTGTCGAGAGGCGTAGGCTATAACCTTTCCATGTTGCATAAGGACACAGCCTAGACCTTTGCCAGAAGCATCGCTGTAGATAACAAATTCTCCTGATCCTGATGGTATGGTCAGAACAGGAGCTGAAACCAGTCTCTTCTTGAGTTCTTGGAAACTTTTTTCGCATTCCTCGCTCCATATGAATTTTGTGCTTTTCCGAGTAAGCTGCGTTAATAGAGTGGCGATTCGAGAAAATCCTTCTACGAATCTCCGATAATAACCAGCTAGACCCAGAAAACTTCGGACTTCGGTTACTGTTTTGGGTTGTTCCCAATTTAGTACCGTTTCAATCTTCGCAGGATCAACTGATATTCCTTGACTAGAAATCACATGCCCAAGAAACGCGACCTCCTCAAGCCAGAACTCACATTTCTTCAACTTGGCATATAATTTGTTTTCACGGAGCTTTTGTAGTATCAATCTCAGGTGTTGTTCATGATCCTCGCGACTCTTGGAGTATATGAGGATGTCATCAATAAAGACAACCACAAAATGATCCAAATGTTCCTTGAATATCCGGTTCATCATGTCCATGAAAGCTGCAGGAGCATTAGTTAGTCCAAAAGGCATGACTAAGAACTCATAATGCCCATAACGAGTTCTGAAAGCAGTCTTTGGAATGTCCTAAGCTTTAACCTTTAACTGATGATATCCAGAACGGAGATCAATCTTTGAGAAATGTTGAGCGCCTTGCAATTGATCAAACATGTCATCAATCCGAGGTAACGGGTACCTGTTCTTGATGGTGACATGGTTCAATTCTCGGTAGTCAATGCACAATCTCATACTCCCGTCTTTCTTCTTCACAAATAGAACAGGAGCACCCCAAGGTGATGCACTCGGACGAATGAAACCGGTATCCAACAATTCCTGTAGTTGGACTTTTAACTCTTGAAGTTCAATGGGAGCCATTCGGTAGGGAGCTTTGGAAATGGGCTTGGTACCGGGTTCAAGATCAATATAAAAATCAATTTCACGGTTTGGGGGTAAGCCAGGAAGTTCTTCAGGAAAAACGTCAGGAAACTCATTAACAATGGGAATATCATTCAAGTTTGACGTATTTTTGTTCAAATCAGTGACATGAGCTAAAAAGGCTTGACATCCGTTTTTCAATAAACGAATGGCTTTATGGCTAGAAATAACAGTTATAGATTTCAATGGTTTAGTTGCTTGAATTTGAATGACAGGTTGATTAGGAATATGAAAACTAATAATCTTATGAAAACAATCAATTTTAGCATGATGGGTAGTCAACCAATCAATTCCTAAAATCACATCAAATTCATGCATCTCCAAAGAAATAAGGTCAACAGGTAATGTGAGGTTGTTGATTTGAACTAGGCAAGATTTATATACAGTAGATGTAATGGTCATTTCTCCTAATGGGGTTTCAACTGATAAGTCAAAGTCCAAATTTTCAGGAGTTAAGTTTAAACGCTGAGCACATGCAGGTGAGATAAAAGAATGGGTAGAGCCAGTATCTAACAAAGCGTAGACTTCACGAGAATTTATGAATAGCTTACCGGTTATCACCTCGTTCGAGTTTCGTGCCATTTGGGATGTCACAACAAAAGCTCTCCCTTGAACTACAGATTTTCCTTTATCCGCGCTAGCTTTTGGTATCATCATTGCAGCTGGACTTGATTTTGTGGCAGGACAAAACCGCGCAAGATGACCCTCTTTCCCACAACTGTAGCACTTTTTGGACTGCAGTGTACAGTTTGGGCTGATGTGACCTTCCTGACCACACCTATAGCATCTCACTGGTGGTCGATCTTCTCCCCTTGAAACTGGGGTCGGTGCTGGTGTTGGTACTGGTGCTGGTGCCCTTCCATAATTATTATGGAATCTCTTTCTTTTGAAATTGTTCCCACTGGATTCTCCTCTTCTGTTATTTGATGTGGAATTACCACCGAAGTGTTGGTTACCTACTCGATGGTTCTCGTTCCTGCGGTTGTTGTCATTCCTTTCTCTATGTTGCTCATTAACTCTTGGCTGCAATGTTTCATCTGTTTGCTCCACCCTTTGAGCCCTATCCACAACATCTGAATACAAACTAAATTTATGAGAGCTAAGTTGTTGACGAATTTTGAATCTCAAACCTCTTAGGAACATCCGACTCATTCGTGCTTCGTCATCCACAAGATGGGTGGCAAAGCGAGATAACTCGGCAAACTTGGCTTCATATTGGGAGACTGTCATGTTTCCCTGCTCCAGCTTAATGAATTTCACCTCTTTCATATGGCGGATGCTTTCTGGGAAATACTTCTCGTTAAACAGTTCTTCGAATTCTGTCCAAGACATTTCGAGTGCTGAAGGTTGGATACGTTTTACCGCTTCCCACCAGTGGTCCGCCTCACCTCGTAACATAAAAGTGGCAAATGGCACCTTCTGATCATCAGCGCATTGTAAGACATCAAGTATTTTTGTCGTCTGCTTCAGCCATGCCTCCGCTTTGAGTGGGTCAGGCTTCCCGTGGAATTCAGGTGGTCCCAATTCTTTAAATTGCTTGACAGTGACCATCCTCAAATTGCCAGCGTTTCTACCGTTATTATTGACTGGATTTCCTCTTGCTTGATTCTGTATGAACTGCATGAAATTCCTAAAGAATCCATCGTTCATTATGTTATCAGGAACATTATTTCCTGAGTTGGCAGGAGGATTGTTTGGGGCCTCTTGATTCTCGGCTACATTCGCTTCAGGCATTCCATAGTTAACCTCTTGATTTCCAGATGCCATACTAAACTGTTGTCACAAAATAATTGTTAGTTCAAACAAATTGACTCATCTCTTCATGTTCCTACATTCAAATCGATTCATTAGATAAAAAAAAAAAAATCTAATTTAGGTAGGACACACTAGTGATTGATTCTATTCGTCTCTCCCCTCCTAGTTCTAACCCCAGATCTCCATTAAAGACCATATCCCTAAGCTCTGATACCAACTGTGACGCCCCCAAATCTGGGCCCACACAGCCCAAACTTGAGTCGTCAAAAGACTACAACAAAATTATTACAACAAAGCACAACGTACAACAATACAGTGTATAATAATACACAACTAAGTCTTCACTATTATTGCCACACTATTTTACAAAACGTGAAGACTATGATAACTATTCCTCGGACCCTCACTCCATTCCCCGGCTAGACCCTGTTATGTTTTCATCTCCTGTTGAAAAACAATGGAACAAAAGAAAGGGTGAGCTCAAATAGCCCAGTAAGAAATATCATGACTAAGATAATGACGAATAAATTATCATTAATCTACACCATTCATTTCATATTACCTAATAATCACCTAACTTTATATTATAAACAAATCAATTCAATTATTCAACAATATTTCACACTTTAATCTACACCATTCATTTCATATCACCTAATAATCACCTAACTTTATATTATAAACAAATCAATTCAATTATTCAACAATATTTCACACTTTAATCTACACCATTCATTTCATATCACCTAATAATCACCTAACTTTATATTATAAACAAATAACTTTATCAATTCAATTATTATGACTAATTGTTATAAATACAGTATAGTTAGCTCTTAGATATCAAGTCAATAAATTAATGAAATACAACTGTTTAAAAAAACATCATAATAGAGATAACAATAATGTAAAAGAAAGCATACGTTACTGTGTAATGACAATTATTGATTCAATAATGTGAATTACTGTGCATATGTTACTGTGACAATTATTAGGTTCAATAATTTTAAAAACAGTGAAGCAACAATTATTGACTCAATGATATAAAATACAGTGTAATGACAATTATTAAATCAATAATGCAAAATACTGTGTAACAACAATTATTGAATTGATAATATAAAATATTATGCAGTGACAATTATCGATGAAATGATGCGCAACAGTTACGGTGTCAATTATCAGACCAATAATATGAGACACTATGCAATACCGTGTGTTACTGTAGAGTACCGTGTGCTACAGAAAATACCAAAAACTACCGTATGCTACTATTCTTTTATCACCGGTATTTTAACAGTTCCGTTGACTATTTTTATTTAAAAAGGTTATTTCTGTCGTTTTCTATATCCGACAAATATTCCGTTGTGGGGTCCACCAATAATTTGTTATTTCGGCGCCGTCGTACGACACGAATATTTCCCGATCAAACGAATATTCTCCGACAAAGCGAATATTGTCCGACAAAATAAAATTTGCAGATAACATCCTTAACTTTTAACTTGATCGATTTAACCACTTACTGTTTCAAAAAATATATATGAAGAAAAATTAAATTTTGTATTTCATAAAATTCGGGGTCTTACAATATATATATATATATATATATATATATATATATATATATGAAACTAGAAATTTTATTTAATAGGTTCAAAATATTATAAATTTATAAATGTAATTAGATTTTAGAGAGAAAAAGTTTAAAGAACATTAGAGTATAGTGTGTATAAAAAAATTAGAGAGAGAAACTACATTTTTTAGAGAGATTGTATAAAAAAAATTAGAGAGAGGAAGAGCGTATAAAACATTAGAGATAGAATGTGAAGGAATATAGAAATTAAATATCATAAGTAATTTTAAAATTTGAAATATGGATTGATTTATATTTGACCCATAACTATATAGTTCTAACTCACACAACTTATATTAAAAATAGGTAATGTGGTTTTAGTTCTTAAGTGAAACTATATTTTGTAAACTAAAACCAACCCATAACCATATTTTGTCAGGTCTAATTATGTTAAAATTATTGAATGAATTTTATTATGGTAAATAATATTTTATAATCTATTAAAAGAATCAAAACTCTTTAATTTTCTCTAAAAAAAATAAAATTATATAAAATTGATTCTATTAATTAAATTAAGGTGAACAACGCAAGTAATTGTACTTTAAAGTTTGAATTTCAAAGTCCTTCCATTAGAGAGGCTAAAAGCTTTCCAGCGTTCCCGCCATAAGATTAGTCATGCCTCGTGTGTTTTATTTTAAGAGCATCTCCGGCAGTTGATTTCTAGACTAAATGTAGTCTAGGAATCATGATTTCTCTCTAGCAGTGTGACTAAACATAGTCCATGGACTATATTGACAAGGTAAGGAGACTAAATCAAGGAACCAAATTTGTGTCCTAGACTATATTGTAATTATTTTAATCATATTTAAATGGGAGGGTGGAAGATGATTGGAGCATTTTTAAATTGATTGATTATTTTAATTTTTTGATAGTATAGTCTACGGGATAGTCCATCTGCTGGAATAATTGAAGACTAAAGGACATTTGATGATGTCATATGGACTAAATATAGTTCATCGAATAGTCTACTGCTGAAGATGCTCTAACATCATGCAGATAGTAATGCCCACGAATAGTGATGATTGAGTACTAACTTTGAATTTTTTTTAAATATTAATATTGAAGTGTTACAAATGTTTTTACAAAGACATTATTTTTTGTAATTTCTAAAATTGAGCACATTGTTGATGAAAATTAAGATTGCATAGGACCACGTATATCTCTTCTTTCGCGGCTGTTATCTGTAAATCTATGAAGTTGGACATTAGGTTCAAGTTTTAGAAGTTGGAACCAATAACGTATTCTGTATATCAAAAAATATTTTGTCTTTTAAATTCACAAATTATGCATAGTTGTTTTCTAATCCAAATGTTTTAAATTAATAAGCGAGCAAATATAGAAATTAATTTTTAGAATAAAGGAGTCAAATTGTATTGTATTGCAGCAAAAACATATATTTCCACACACAAAAACCCAGTTTTAGTATATATAGAAACAAAATATGAGGGATGACCCCTTTTTGAACACAACCCTATGGCCCTGCCCCTTGTCTTCAATACTTTGCAACTCCGGCATTCTGAGCCTTGCCCAAAACCGACTCTGTGCTGCCCTGGTACAGGCCAAGATTTTTTGCCAATGCAAAACCAGCAAACATGCCATCAACGGCTGCACTTACAATCCCACCTGCATAGCCTGCTCCTTCTCCGATTGGGTAGAGACCTTTTAATGATGTGCACTCGTATGTGTCCACACTCCGGGGAATCTGGACTGGAGAACTGGTTCTTGTCTGGAGCATGATAAGAATTGGATGGTAATTGTTAAAGAAAGATGGCAAATTGGGACCAAGTACTTCAAATTGTTGTTATACAATTATTGAGTAAAACAGTGTGAAATGTGTTCTAAATCTTTGAGGTTTTGAATGTCATAACAAAGTAAAATGCAGCATTACAGATGAACTGAAATTAAAAAAGACTGACATACCTCTACTCCGTGAAGAAGGGCATTGTTGGAAATAAATCCAGGTAACTGAAATTTGAAAGTGGAGTAAAACAGGTCAATTTGTAACATATGAAAAAAATGCAATGAAAGTCAATAAACAACAGTCAGCAAAAAAGGAATACTGACCTCTTGGTCAAACATTGAAAGTGAGTGCTGCAAAGCCTCTGTAATATGCACTGGGAACAATTCATGGAGATTTGCTGCTTTCACTCCTAGGCGATAACTTGATGAAGGTAAAGTAGTTGCTGAGAAAGTGAGATAAGTCAGATTACAAGACTCGGTGATCAAAGAACTGGGGAATGAAATTAAAGCTCTACCTGAGTACTTTTTCTCCAGAAAATCAGGCACCGTTTGTACAGGCACTACAAAATTGCCCCCTCCCATTACAGCTGCTCTTTGCTCAAGTTCCCTCTGGAAAATAATTGTGTAACTGAAACTAATTGTCGAGCATGATAACAGAAAAGAAATTTACATAAACTGTTGCTATCAGAAAGAGCAATGTTCTAAAAGGCGCTAGGCGGGAGGCGGGCAACCGGGAGGGGCCTAGCGCCTGAGAGGCCTAGACGGGGCCTAGGCGGGATTTTTTATTTTAAGCTAATTTTAATATTTTATCTTTCATTTATCCAAACAAAACAATAATATAAAGGAAAACAATCTATAATAAAGATAATAAAAGTATTTGCTTAAAGTTCAAACACATATCTATATTACTAATGTCAAAGTTCAAATAGAAACATGCAATTGTTTAAAGTTCAAACACAAATAAATTATAAAAAATACAAACTAATAGTCATCATCTTCATATCCCTCTATATCTCTCTCTAACTCTTCTTCTCTATATCCCTCCAAGATAATGTCCCCATCGGGCTCACACTTATACTCCTCATCTCTCTCTTCTTTTGTGTCATCATTAAACAAAAAAATTTATTTATGGAGTTCTCTTACTTTAACATTTTTACTATTTCTCCTAGGCTCTAGCACTAGCACACTATCCGCTTCAGATGCTTCACCAACCGCTTCCTAAGTAAGGCCCGAACAACCCTCAACTTCTTCATCTATTCCTACATCGTTGTTTTGTAGCTTAGTTATTAAAATTAAAAAATAAATAATTGCAGTTCTAAATTTTTAGCTTAGGCCTTGCCTAATTTCTCCGTCTTTCCTGCTCAGTCCCGTATAATTTTCTGGAGGGATTTTTTTTTTTCTCCTTGGGCATGGGCGAGGCACTAGGCGGCCTAGGCGTGGCGTCAGGGGAGGGCCTAGCGCCTAGGCGGGGATTAATCGGACCTAGGCGGGAATTTTTAGAACACTGAGAAAGAGTACTATAAAAATGCTCCATAGAGGCTTGAAAACATTTGATAAAGATCATAAACTCTCTATAAAGAAGTTTTTATTGGAAGTTTGGAACAAATACTTCAAAATTTTGATTCCACCACCAAGTATCACATAGAACAGGGGAATTGTGCCTATGTAGCTAGTAGATGGTGTCACGCTCGGCCTTACACTTGCCTGAATAGTCAATATCATATACAAGTTGGCAGGGAAGGTTTGCAGAACAACAAGAAACCTTGAAAGTTGAAGCCAAGTACTACCTGAAAGTGAACCCCTACAAGAGGTCCATGCAAATTTAATGAGTCGAAATCCTTTGCTGAGACAGGGACTACAAGTGCAGAATTCGCCCATTTGGATGCACGCCGAGAAAATGACATGCCGTTAATACAGAGTTCTGATGGTTTTGTACTGGTAAGAACAACCTGCAAAGAACTAGTCAAGTAACTGCATAAAGGAAATTTTAGTGATAATGCTCTTCAGCCTTCCCACAATTCAGTTCAGGCTTTGTCAAATGAATGTCAAATTGCTATATACCTAATACGGTTATTCTTTTGGACCTTTGGTGCATTATTGAGACAAATCAATATGGAGAGGGGGAGAGAGAGATATGGAGAGAGAGGCCAGCAAAACAGAAATGAAATGTGCAATACAAGAATATATTGTATACTGCGAACCATACTTTCCTGAGTATGAAAATCAGAAGAAAAGTTTTACCTGCCCACCAGGACACATGCAGAAGGAATGACAACTACGCTCAATTGTGCCTGAATTATTATCTCCGTCAACAGAATCAACAATCTTATAATCAGCAACAGGTACTTTTCCACGTCCACTGCGAACCTCATCAGCTAATTCAGAGTACTGCACATTTTATTATGTGAAAATTTTGGGATCACCAAATTTTACCCTAATACACACACACATATAATATATGTATGTATTGTAATTACTTTAACTCCGTTAGGTGGAGGGAATTGTAAAGCAGAATATTATATTTATCAATCAAACAATGGCACCTTTTAACAAAATGATTAATTAGCTGAATCAGCTAAATTGTCCTTAAAAAGAAAGGACTAATCTACAAACCTGAATGATGTTTATTAATTCTTGAGGATGCTCAACCCGCAAACCGACCTGCTCATCACAAGTTGTTATAAGTAACCTAAAACTAACATATTTCAGCATGAACAAACTAATTATACTACAACAAACATTCCCAAAAAAAATTTATGAAGGGGCAGCACATAAATGCCCAAAGAAAATGTCAAAAAGCATAAATATGCTTTTAAGAAACAAAGCTAAAGTACCTTCCACTCCCAACCATTAATTTCCTCTTCCATCATATGGACTGTCAACATAAATCGTAATTATAACACATACTTCTCAAATAATCTAATCATTGGTAATATCTTTCATTAAGACATGGGAACCTCTTTTATGTTTCTGGTTTTGTTCTAGGTGTTCTATTTCACTTTTTGTGTACGTTTGGGGTTGACAAAGCACCAACATTGCATACTCACTTAGTAGGGACTAGACCAGAAACCAATCTTCAAAAATAATTTAGTGGAAATGTAAATAGAAAATGTGGTCATTCTAGGTTTGCATCCTGCTGAGTACCCCATTCACCATAATTTCCTTCTAGTTGCACCAAGGCAATTTGAAAATTTTTGACCATGAGCAGCCAGTTTTAAGTCGCTTGCAAGTTCAAAGTAGTACAGCAAAATTGAACCATTAGCTCATAGTACAGCATACTACCATTTCACATAGTGTACGGCCTACCCTCCACTCCACTCCCCCCTTTTCCCCTAGGTGCTACTGCAAATACAAGATACACAATGGGTGCAGGAACAAATTAAAGAAAGAGCAATTAGTTTGGCTAAATCATAGGAACAATAACTCACGGAAAAATCTTTTGGAACAATGTTCACGTTATGAGTAAGAAGCATTTGATATATATCACGTGCAGAATGTCCAACTGCAAGAACAACAGCATCATATTTCAACTTCTGGGTACTCAATTGTAAGCTTTCGCTTAAATTAGAGACATTGATTCCCACAACACATGCATCCTCTACAAGCAGATCATCAACCCTTGTTCCAAACCTGATCGTAACCTAAGCATACAGATGAATAAATAGTATTAATAAACTTCGAAAAGAAAGTACTAGGTAAATGATCCACAACAGCATTCTGGGCAAACATGGAGGTGTCCCTAACCCCAATTTCCTGCAGATGTTGTCGAAAGTTGCGAAGTAGTGGAATCAATCTGTCAGTTCCCAAGTGTGGTTTTCCATCAATTAAGATACTCTCTGGAGCTCCAAAACGAACTAAGGTTTTCATAACCTGAGGTTGAAATTGAGTGAACGCATGTAATAAATATATATTATAGAAGCAACATTAGGGAATCTTAAGTTGCTAAGATGCTCACCGCCTGAACACTACTACTGTTCCTTCCAATCCTAGTAACTAGTTTTCCATCACTCCATGTACCTGCACCACCCTGTCACCCATAAGTCCTTCATAAATAAATAATGATAATCAAAGAAAATTATATGTATATATAATTACATTTTAATATGTGTGTGCATTTTTGGGCAATTGAAAGTAGATAGACTTGTTGCAGCACTGGTGTATGTATGTAAAATTCTATATAAAAAAGATACTTCGCCAGGGTTTATTAAGTCTCTTACCATGAAAACAGCCTTGGCTTCAAATTTAATTGCTCTCAAGTAATCAACTATTACATTATTATCAATTTTTTATATGGATAACATACATGTATTGCAGCGTGGTATCTTTTATGCCTTCTAGCACATTTTAACTGAAGAAGACAAAACTGAAAAGTCTTCGTTTCCAAAGACAGATCGTTGCATGATAAGAAGAAAAGGCAGCATGAATTGAAGCAAAAAGAATTAATTAAGATACTGGAAAAACCTTTAGTCTAGTAAGTAAATCAAGATATAACCTCCCCAAAGCAAAAGTTGCTTTCCAGTTGTAAAATCCGCCGAACTATCAAAGCGCCAATGTCGCGCCCCCTCTGTTCAACTGCTTGACCTCTTTCGATCATGGTTACTTCGGCACCAAATTCTGCAAGGACTAGAGCCGCAAACAAGCCTGACGGCCCACTACCAACAACCGCAACTTTTGGCTTTTCAATAATTGGAAACTTGTATGAACCCCCAGGGTAATTGCCGTTCCCACCTTCTTCAGAAACTGTAGGTTCTCTAATATTTCTACTGTCATGTATAATACTGATTAAATCACCGAAAACTCTCTCATGAGGCATGTGCTCTATTAACCCAACTTTTGGTTCCAACTGAGAAATGAAGTCCCAAGTACGAGGTTCTAGCCTCAGGAGTGTACTAACATCCATCTCCACTGTATAAACAAACTTGGGTTCCTTCTGCATCTGAGAATCATGAGAAAAGAAAATGAATTCAAATATTCAATCAATTGAGAATCCATTTATTCAGGTGTCTTTAGACATCAATTTTGAGATAAATAATCCAATTCATTATACAAGTGACGAAAAACAACATTAACAATGTTTTTCCTTTTAAAAAAAAATCTTAAACCAAACTAGTAAAAATCCTAGCATAGAATAAAACCAGAAGTACGGCAAACAAGCAAAGTTACGAATGATATTCAATCAACGTATCATGCATGAAGGAAACTTAATTTTCAAAGCTATAGATGAACTCTTTAAACAACTCTGCAAGGAAATGATTTTACAGAACTGGTATACAAATGCACGTGCACTTGCACACTTGCTGCGGCATCAGTCAGAAAACTCACACCACAAAAATGTACAATGTGGGTTCTTTAAATCTTGATGTGTGTCAAGATCCAGCTCTGGGTATTAGATCTCAAACTGGAATCATATAACAAAAATATCTCCAGCATCCAGATGACCTTGGTCTCTGCATAAGGGTGATTTAAACTAAATAGTGAAGGCCAGGTATTATAAACTAAAGATGGGCTGCATTTCACTATCAACAAAACTGAGAAAACGAAACCTTCTAACATCTGATATAGGTACTTAAAATTTTAAGGAAAACATTATTTTGCAGCTAAATTTAATTTAATGAGAGAAACGAGAAACCAAATATTCCAGATAAGCCAATACGTATATCAAAAAACCGAACATCATCTGCTTCACAATTCACAAAGTACAAACCTTCCTTGCATCAAAAGATTTCCGAATGACAGAGAAGGCCTCTGGTGGCAACATGGAAGCAACCTACACATCATAGAAGAAATTGTAAAGGTTCAAACACACTACAGTGTGCTAATACAGTACCCCCAATGATCTGAAAGTCTATTAAATAATGGTAAAAAAAAATTACATGAAGTCAAATGCTCTATATCGTTGCTAAGGAAACACCAGCCTAAAGAAATTATATTCAAATGAATTCACTTAAGCACTCGAGCAAACAAGAAATGCCAAAATCAATACAAACATAACCCTTATGACCCAGCTTGGAAAAAAATCTAATTCCTTTGGGTTCTCCCAAGATTTTCTGCCAACTGAAAAGTGAAAACAATATGCTTGGGAGCTGAAAAACCCAATTCATAAAGAACACGGTGCACAAGAAATGCCCCAGAGCAGGGCCTCGTAAATAAATATATACTAAGAAAAACATTCTACTATTTTATTTTCCTTTTTGTTTTTTTCTCAGAAACCAAGCAGGGGCTAGAGCAGGATGAATTACCGGAAATTCAAGAACTTTGGCAATTTCTTGAAGTAAAGCATCGGAAACACCAAGAAAATCCTTGCCAGGATCATTGTGGACTAAAACTCCAAGCTTGGATAACCTCCAGAAGCCGTCAAATTTGTTTTCAACACTAGCTCCATCCTGTGTTTTCAATTTGAGCTTCTTTTTCTCTGATGGGTACCTTAATTTTCCGGTTCGTTTGGACCTTTTGGCACATCTAATGGTGAGGGATTTTGAGCTTGAAAATGGAAATCTGGGCTTATAATTAGGATTTGAGGAGGAGAAGTAGAGAGGGGTAATGAGCTTAGAGACAATGGACATTGTTAAAGTTTGGAGTAGCAGTGACAAGTGTGTGAGTGTTTAAAGAGTGGAAGAGATAAGGGGAAGGTTGTACGAATGGGGTTTTGGTTTTCCTGCGGTTTATTATCATTATCCGCAATCGCTAAACTTGTAAATAAATAGGGTAAACTTTAGCTTCAATATGACATTTGGTCAAATTCTCATTTGATCATCTGTTATTTAAAAATTTATATTTAAAAATTTATATTTTTAAAATTAAATAAATAAATAAATTTTGTGTTAATATCGTTGTTCAAAATAATTAAAAACACATTTACCCTCATAAAAAAATAAAATCCAAAAAATGACACGTGGATTCTATTTCTAAATTAATCTGAAGACCTCCACACTCTCTCTCTCATCAGACGATTTCTCTTCATCTCTCTATTCTCATCAAACCCCAGCCTCTAAATCCTCCTGAAATCATGCATGTAAGTTTGATTTTGGAAAAAATAAACAGATTAATCAAGACCATGAATTGAAGAAATTGAAGATTTCAGCCGCAGCTTTTAGATGCAACAACAGTAGCAGATGGATCGAGCGGCACAGGTTGGAGATGGCTTCGCGATGTGAGAGGAATTTTGGGTTTGGTTTAATTTAGTTTATGGAATTGAACATTTGATGAGTTTTGAACTTTTGGGTTTGATATCTTTTAGTTTCTGGGATTGAACATTTGCTGGGGGTTTGATTTCTCTTTGTTTCCATTTGATGAGTTTTTGGGTTTCAATTCCGCCGTCACATACCTCAGCGCGGGTGAGGGTGGAGGCGGTGCCGCGACGCTTATTTTGGAGGTTTGGAAATTTCGAGTATAAAATTGGATGATTGTTGATCTTGTGATTTTAATTTCTAGGGCTTTGATTAGGGACAAAAGTAGCAATTGGGTTTCTTTTTTTGATTTGGTGGGTTTTGATTGAAGGGGAGGTTTAGATGTTGGTGAAGGGGAGCTTTAGATGTTGGTGAACATGTTAGTGGTGTGGGGGGAGGTTGATGATGATGAACATGGTAGCCTTTTTTGTGAGTCTGGAGAAATTTTGAGTATGAAGATTAATTCTGTAGTTATTTGATGGGATATTCCGGTGCTAGGCTCTTGTAATTGCGATATTAGTGGTTGTTACTGAGACGGTGGGGATTCATAATCAAGTTTTGGAAGGTATTTTTTGTTTTGGTTTAATGGTCTAAACTTTGTTCTAGTTCATTATATGACGCTCCCAAATTACTACACTTATTATAGTTGACTTGGTGTTCACTATAAATGTTAAATCATTAGATTTATGGATGATTTTCTTTATTTATAAACAAAATTCTCATCTTAATTTTCAAATATCTTTCATTAGTTTATATCAAGTTCTTGTAATCGATATAAGAGACTTAATACTCATTCGTAACATTTTTAACCTTAATATTTAGATATTCTATAACATCACATGTTTCAACATCCACGGCATTAAATCATTAGGATGACTCTTGGAAACAGAGAATCTCGCGATGAATGTTTGTATCTTCATCCGTGATAAATGTTTGTATCTTTATCCGTGACAGATAGTTGTATATTTGTTCGATGTAAAATTCTCTTTTCATACAGAATATTACTCAACTAGTTAAAATCCTCATTCGAAACATATTTATTTATAGTGATATATTTTCATATTAATAATTATACTTATCCGACATTCAGAATAGTAATAACGAGTTATACTTGATTTCGAGGAACCTTAACGATGGATTTGATCAGTTAACATCGATTAGTTCTGTCTCGTATGTACAACACTCACAAATTATTTACCGATCTTCATCCAGATAAATAGATCATTATTAATACTGTGTTAAGTTTTAACAATTCTAAGTTTAATTAAAGTAAAGACATAACAAGAGAATGTGATAAAATCTGATAATATTAATATAATATTCGGTTATATGTGTGAAACTTGTTCTTATTACAAAATGTCATTATGACTACAGTTAAGGAAAACAGTAAATTAGTCTACAATTTAGGTTTATGCAATGGTGAGTTAAGATGCTCAGCAAGTCTTAAACACATAACATATAAGTGAACTCACACCGATATGGATTGTAAGGATTCATGGCACAACAATTGATATAACAAATGTTCTTAACATAGTAAGACTGAGTGGTGGTTAGACCTTGAACTGTTCTTTATTTTTTGACTTAGAACATTTACTGTGGATATAGAAAGGGGATCAACCTAACGACATCTTATGTTATGCATACCATATTTTTCACTGGACTAATTACGAATAGCTATATATTTTTATTCATCTCAACTTAATTCACATGTCAGGATCGCCCCAAGACAACTTGGTTTGATATAATAAAGTATGATTCGAAATATATCACGAATAAGCATTTTATTTTTTTCAAGTTATGCCGAAACAAGAAGCAATAACTCACATATCAAATATTTATAACACGTTGTTTCTACAAAATGTATAAATCACATCAAAAGAAAGTAGACAAAGGTTAAGGATAGAAAACTTTTCTTTTTACACAATTAGGGTTTCCCGATAATCACTTAAAGTGCCTATATAAAGGGTTTCGCGTACCAAATGTTAGTTCATCAAAATTTCTTGTTCTTTACGTGTTTTTATAACTAAACTAGAATATTTTCATTAGCGGAATGTTTAGTCGACTTGGCTAACTCAAAACCTTAATTTTTGGTTCCAAAATTCGAGGGTCCTTAATTATTTTCAGCTTTGACGTTCTTTCCGGTAACTGTCATAACTTTTTCATACGAAAATATTTGAAGTGATTTTTGAGTCTAAATTTATTAGAATTTTAGGATCTACAACTTTTATTTGTATTGCTAAGGTAGATTCGGATTTTACGTTTTCGAAAAATAGCAAAAACAGACAGTATGCATATTTTGCTCAACATATTTAGGGTTAACCATGTGAAACATGGTACCGCTTGCTTTAACTCTTTAAGAAATTATGTTATAAGACTCAATAACACTTTATAACATAAAAATCATAAATCATAAACCTTCACATAGAAAGATTCATGACTTTTGCTCAAGAACACACGAAAACACGAAGAACGGATAAACCATATATGGTAACTACTATATTATTGAGCTTTTGGTTTTCGTACTTGAATTAATTTGAGCATTATAACTGCTTACATAAGTGATTATTACACTTTATAATTGACAAAATTTGGTCATTATAACGGCTTGCATAATTGATTAAAACAATTTATAAAAATGCTCAAGAACATACGAAGAACAGGGAGAACGGATAAAACGTACATGGTACGATGTATGTTCAATGAGCTTTAACTACGAATTGAAATTCGACATTATAACTACTACAAAATGTAGAAAGGGTCAACAACACGTGAAGAATACGGAGAACAACAATCGTACATGGCTACGATTCGCGTTCTTGAGTTTTTGAAAAATTAAAGACGAAACAAAAATCAAACATAATAACTTTTAAAGATTATACCTTTGGTGTTTGCAAGTTTTAACTATTTCTTTGTAGTTTTCAATACTTAAATTATAACTATGTAGAATATATATATATAGAGCATTTCTGCTCTTGATTTTGCTCTTGAAAAAGATGATAGAAATGAAGAGCTTAGCTTCCTATTTATAGAAAAATCAAGTTTCATTAATCGCATTTTTATCCCAGCTTATTACACTTTGCACCCTAAACTTTACTTATTTTTTCTCCACCAAGCGACATCATGATGAAATCATCTTTGTGCTTCTTTGAGGATGATGTCATGCTTACATCATGCTTGCATCATCCTTTCACGTGATTGGTCGAAAAATGTTCACCTGGATTGCCAATTTGATTTCCTTGGTTCTGATTGGTCTATTTTGATTTCTAGTTTCTATAATCGTGCTAGTTCTCCCCAGTTTAGTTACTCTAACTTGGTTTTGTCTAGCTTGACTATGATTGATCAATAATTAATCATACTTGAATATGATTGGTCGAAAACTTTTTACTTGAATTCCCATTAAAATCTAGTTTGTTTTCAACTAATTAGTTAAATAGTATAATACATAAGTATTTATGCGTATTTCTTTCGTATAATACATCGTATAATATTCGTATTCTACTGGTATTATACCTCGTATTATTCTCATATTAATCTCGTATAATTCTCGTATTATACATTACAGTATACTCGTATTATCCTTCATATTCGTCACGTATTCGGTCCTATATATGTGAATAGTAATCTCCAAAAATTATTTTAGGTAGAAATTTTATTTGTCATAATGCATCTACTGTCAATAAAACGTTATTTAGGAATGTGAATTTTCAAAATTCGGAAGAAAGTTTTCAAATGAATAGTATTTTACGCGTTTTTTGAGAAAAACTTTTATTGGCTAAATAACATTTATACTTCATATAAACGCTATTTTGTGAAATACGATATGTCAAGACGTCGAAAAGAATAGTCAAAAAGACGACAAACGCTTTCTCATAAATCGTGTATTTTTGTCTTTTTTCCTAAAAAAATTTTATTGGTTCCCTGACATCTAAACTTCATATTAACACTATGTTGTGAAATGTAAGAAGTCCTATAGATGAAAGGACAGTCAAATGAACGAAAAATATTTTCTCATGAATAGTGATTTTACATGTTTTTCGAGAAATTTTTTTTTATTGACTGTTACGTGATTTCAAAGTGTGGGAATAATGAATCTTGAAACGGAATGTCAATTTGATTTTCACGTTTTGCTCGAAGGCCTAAGTTATTTCCTAGGGTTTAGACCATAAGGTTTAGGGTTTAGGGTTTAGGGTTTAACTCTTTTTCTCAATTCAAGCTTTACTATTCACATAACAAAATTAGGTTAAAGATTTTAACCTCTTAGTTGTATACGATCGCATTTTTGAGTCATATATATTCTTTAAGATAGCTCAAGGTATGCTCGAGCAATCGTTCTTAGATTTTAAATTGACAACCTTAATTAGATCTTGTCATATCATAATCGAAATATTTGGGATATTACATTCATCTTAACTTATTGGAATTTCGTTCTCGAAATTAACTTATAACTAACTTTAGTCATTTAATATCATATTTATAAGTTCTATAAATATTCAGGATATTACATTCTCTCATCCTTATCAGAATTTCGTCCTGAAAATTACAGTATAATAATCTCCAATTTACTTTTCAATATGATTTTTCTAAATCCATCTTTTACGCACATTAAACCTTTAATACTTTGATTAGGTCTGAACAATGTTCACTTATCTGTATATATTTCCTTTCATAACTCTAGGTTGTTAACCATTTACCAAACTAGACTTTCAGTCATATTCTTCCTTTATTTATAATTCTCCTGACTTATACAGCAGTTAATCAAGACATTGACTTTTTTCAAATACTATGGATGTTATACGACCCACAATTGTTTAACCGTCACTAATATGAGTTTTCAATTGCAATCCAAACTTACTTTAACTTAAACTATCTCTGGTCACTTTTCTTCAAATTTTCATCGTTTACAACTCATTATAAACTTAATTCTTACAATCTCTAAGTAAATTTCTACTATCTTCAAATGAATTTTGCTTATCTCCAAATGAATTTTGATTATCGACAAATAAGTATTTCCAAATGAATTTTGATTATCTCCAAATAAGTATCTCCAAATGAATTTCTCATTAACATCTCTATATAAGTTTACTCATCTCATTTCTTAGGTATAATTACATATAATACCAAACACACCATTTCATTTTTATGAAACAGTTTCACATAAAAACCAATAAGATTATTTTATCTTATTGCTTGTTTTGAGAACTCATTACAAGTCCATTTATCTTTAGATATTCTCGTAATGAGTTTATCTTTATTCCTTATATTCATTTCACATAATAATTTTATATATTAAGATTTAATAAAATTTATGCATATCTTTTAATTATCTACAGACTTTTCAGAAGTTCATTTTTTCTTAATCCATCAGATTATACTCTAAGAAACTTGTTACCTCGAAACTATAATCCACTGCTCTAATACCAACTCGTGACGCCCCCAAATCACTACACTATAGCTGACTTGGTGCTCACTATAAATGTTAAATCATTAGGTTTATGGATGATTTTCTTTATTCATAAACAAAGTTCTCATCTTAATTCCCAAATATCTTTCATTATTTTATATCAAGTCCTTATAATCGATACAAGAGACTTAATACTTATTTGTAACATTTTTAACCTTAATATTTAGATATTCTATAACATCACATGTTCTAACATCCACTACATTAAATCATTAGGACGGCTCTATTGGTTTGCAAAAATATGGCATACATATAATCAAATTATATAAGCGCAACGGAAGCAAGAAAAATCAGATTTTAAATTTTTGTACAAACCAATAACCAGGATCTTTCTTATGGCGACTATTATTAATTGAGGAAGGATAAAAGAATTTATACCTTTGTAGAACCAAGCTTCCACGGGTACAAGTTCATCTCCCTTTAATCCTTTCACGTTCTTCTTCAAATTCACCGATTAGATTCCACGGATCAATGTTAGCTCTCCAAGTGTAAAGCCTCTAGAGGTGATCCACCAAGAGATCTATGAATTAAAAAAGTGGATTATGGTTTCTCCAAACCATGGGTGGCTAGCCCTAATTCTCTCTATCTCTAACTCCTTCGATCTAGAGAATTATGGAGTACTCTCTCTATTCTAATGAAAGAGTGTGAAACATTGATCTATGATAAGACTCCTTTTATTTATAGATCTAGTCAACCCTCTTAAACTATTTAGGATTAGGGTTTTAATTTAATTCCCAATTTAATTAAGAACTAAATTAATTAACTATAATTCCTAAACCATTTAGGAACTTAATTATTTAATAATGAGAGTACTTCTTATTAATTAATTACTAAACCATTTAGTAACTTAATTAATTATTATAATTATAATTCCTAAACTATTTAGGAATTTAATTATTTACAATACTACTACTACTTATTAATTAATTCCTAAACCATTTAGGAACTAATAATAATAATAATAATAATAATAATAATAATAATAATAATAATAATAATAATAATAATAATAATAATTTATAATTAGTATTTCTAAAATACTAAATTATAAATATTAAGCTATTTAATTTATTCTATCACCATAGTATAAATTAAATATACTTAATTTATTATTACGATTATGCCATCCACTTCTAAAATAAATATTACTCTTTTGCGTTGTGACCATTTAGGTTCTCCATATTAAACCGGTTGTATAATAAATAAATTAGAACAATTCTAATTCATTTATTACAAATTAACTCTTTAATTCAGAATAAATAATTATTCCACAATAACGGTAAGTCCCCTTAGCAATTAGTCGACTTTCCAAATAATATAGATTTCAACATTTGATTGTAAAAGAACCTTTCAGCAAATAGTTACCGTACAATTCAATCATTCTATCATACAATGTCTCAATCAAATATAAGACACGAAATTTCTGTCAAGTCTTATTAATTTGATCATATGCATTTCAATTCACAAATACACAACTCTAGTTAATGTAAATTAGAAACTCCTTTCAAATTTCATTCAACCCTGGCCAGGAATTTCTGAGTTGTCACTTATTGAATCGCATAAGACATTCTCTCCTTTTACTGGAAGTGGTAGATCATTTGTTGATCATTCATCTATCTCCATGTGTACCTTATTATACCCAATCATATCCTTTGATATACCAACAAGTCTTAAGAAATATGTCAAAGTATAACTTATTACACACAAGATACTATGATGATCTCAAGTCCAAGGATCACTTGTACGACTATCACATAAGGAACTCCTATTGACAGACAAGTAAAACTCCATTAGGTGTTCCTTGAGCGAGTCACGTTCAGTGAACTTATTCTCTAATAAGCACCTACATACTTGCTTTAGTGTCTCTACACAAATGATTATGAGATCAATCATCCTCTTCATAAGAGCAAGCATAGTATGTATCAATCTATCCAGATCTACTAATCCCCTTTTTAGTGATCCAACGATTAGGAACAATTTCAATTTTGAGCTATCTTGAATTTAGATCTCATTAGCATGATCTTCATCATGGTTCTAAAAGCATTGCCCGAAAACTATGGGTTTATCCATTTGATTAATTCAAGTACTTAATCATGAATAAAGAAATGCCTTGATTCTTTTATTAATAAATGAACAAGATTACAAAGTATATGCTTATCACATCAAATGTGATTGGCTTGAGGGAATACTACTTTCAATCTCCCATTTGCACTAAAGTCAATCGCCCTTTGGTATCCCCATACCATTCTTCTCTAAGTGGCGTACAAATTACTTAGTAAATGCTTTAGTTAATGGATCTGTAATGCTGTTCTAAGAGTCTGTCATCTTTATGGTGTCATCTCATTTTCAATGATTTATCTAATCATATGAAAGTATTGCAACACATGTTTGGTTTTCAGATGAGACCTAGGTTCCTTGGCGAATTAAACTCCTTTAATGTTAGGAACCATTATAAGTTCTGTAATGAACTTGTTGAACCAAACAATCACCTTTGCTGCTTCACTTATAGTATTTACTATGTCTTTGTCACTAAATCAACAACTTTTTGCTGTTTGGAACTTTTTCAACTCACTGCAGCACCGTTCACGGTAATCATATTACCTGAAACGGATATACTGTTATCTTGACTAGTCTGAACAAACTCGAGTTTGTCAAATCCTTTAGTTTTATATTAGACCCATCATTAGAAACTCTCTTCTAATATTCTTCTCCAAAATTGAACTGATATCTGCTTATCATACATAAGTAATATCAAGTCTAGTACATATCAAAGAATCAATGTACGTTTCTTGGGTCAAGCCGAGCATCCTTTATGATCTATCTCTATAGACCTTTATTCTTAATAGAATGTTAGGATGCTTCTCCCAAGTCCTTGAAGGAGAAGTTTTTAGTCAACCGCATCTTTACTGATTGTAGCATCGGTATGTCATTCCTTATCGGTATTATATCAACATATAATAATAGAAATGTCACAGTGCTCCCACTAACCTTTGTACATACTTGGTTCATCCTCGTCTTTGATAAAATCAAACTCTTTTTGATTGTCTCATCAAAGCGAATGTTCCATCTTCGAGAAAATTGCTCCAATCCATAATTGGATCATTGTAGCTTTCATACTTGATTTACTCCATCATTATGGAGACAAATCATTTTGATTATATCATACATACATCCTTTTGTATAGTAAGCTACAACTGCAAGTAAAATCCGAATGGATATATGTATTTTCACTAGTGAAAAATTTCATCATAGTCAACTCATTGACCTTGTTTGAAATCTTTTTACCACTAGTCAGGTCTTATAGGTCTCCACCTAGCCATCTGCTTTAGTCTTTCTCCAAAGACCCATTTTGAATTTTATGGTTATCGACCATTTCTCTTGAGCATCTAATACCCATACCTCATCGTTTATATCTGGATCATCATCCACTATGATGTGTACCTTATCATCATCCACTATGATGAATCCATACCATTAAGGTATCTTCGGTACTAAACCAGATTTACGACTTGGTTGTGGTACAATATGTTTATCTACTTGTACAAATTCTTTCACTTGATCTGTTGTATTTTGTGGATCTTGAACTTCTTCAAGATCTATTTTACTCTCACTAACCCTTTAAGGAAAAACTTCTTTTTCTTATAAGGCAGCGTGTTTTAACAAATACTTTTTAGTTAGTCGGATTATAGAAGTGATACACTAAACTTTATTTAGGATATCCCACAAGTTTACACTTATCAGATCTTGTCCCTCACTTATCATGTCAAACATTTTTGACATAAGCTGAACAATCCAAATCTTAACATGCTTAAGACTTGGTTTCCTCTCTATCCATGACTCATATGAAGTCTTAGGGACGGAATTTGAAGGTACCTTGTTTAGTATATATGCGATCGTTTCTAGAGCATAACCCTAAAAGGATACTGGAAGATCGGTAATACTCATTATGGATCATCACCATGTCCATTCTGTTAGAATACCATTTCGTTTGAGATGATCTAGAAATTTACTGCTTAAGTATTCCCTTCTCGATCTAATCGAAGAACTTTAATACCTTTGGCATTTAGTTTCTATACTTCACTTTTGAATTCTTTGAACATTTCAAACGATTTGGATTTGTATTTCATCAAATACATATATCGAAATCTAGAATCATCAGTGAAAGTAATGAATTAATACCCTCCTCTTGCATTTGTTGTCATAGGTCCCACACACGACTATGTGTACCATCTCTAACAACTCTGAAACTCGCTCTCCATGTTCACTAAATGGAGATTTAGTCGTATTGTCTATGATACAAGATTCACAAGTTGTAATTGATTCATAATCAAAAGGCTCTAAAAGCCTATCTTTAACTTGTTTAGTCTTGTTTCATTAGCATGACCGAGTTAATAGTATTGCATGAAGGTATGATTCATATCATCTCTTTGCTTTTAGTTTGTTCAAATTGGAATATTTTTCATGTAAGTCAAGTATGCAAAATCCATTAAGTAATCAACCAGTTCTAAATAAAACATCATCATTATAAACAGAACAACGATTGTTCATTATTATAATGTCAAAAACCCTTCCTTGTCATGACATGGAACTGAAATAATATTTCTAAGAACTGGAACCTAGTAACAACTTACTAACTTAATAGGTTTACTTGTAGACAGTGCTAAACTATAAGTTCCCGTGGCTAATGCAGCAACCTTTGCTTCATTCCCCAGCACGGGATTACTTATCTTTTGTTTAGCTTTCTACTTCTGCTTAGTCTCTGCAACGACTTGCATATGTGAGACCACCATCCGGTATCTAATACCTAAGTAGAACTTGACTTATAGAAATTTCTATTTCATTATGAACAAATCTATATCTGTAGTTAAAGTTTCGCTAAACTTCTTCTACTTAACTACTGCAACTCTATTGCAATTGTTCTTCCTGTGTCCCAGCTTATCGCAATGAAAGCAAACTCCTTTGCCCTCGTGATCACTTTTATTTATGTCATTTGTTTAGCCTTTCTTTTGCCTTCTACTCTTTCTGACTCCTCAGAAATACCTTTGGCCATCTTCCTCCGCTTAGAAGATTCATCTACAAGTAAGACTTGGTTTTTCTAGGAAGGAAAATGACTCTCAACAGTTTTCAACATGTTTAGCTAATCAGGTAAACTGACATCTAACTTAATAATGTTTGAAGTTCACAAAATATTGTGAATTAGAGTCAGTGAGTGACTGCAAGATCGAATCTTGACTCAACTCTCCATCCTTGACAAAACTGGTTATCCTAATTGATCAATCCAATTGATCATCTTTAGGACATGTGTCTTTTATTGTAGTGTCATTGGTTATTATAGATCGGAAGAGCTCCTTAGATATCTTATATCTAGTTGACCAACTTTGTTCACCATACAACTATTGAATGTGCAGCAATATAGTAGGTGTATCCATTTTCTCGTGTTGAGACGCTGTAACTCGATACTTATGGATGCGAGCATGATGCATTGAGCCACATTTGCATTATATTGCCATTTAAAATAGCAATCTCTTCCTCAGAGTCTGCAGCGTTTGCAGAGATAGGCAAATTAAGGACATTTGCTAGCTTTTCAGCATTAAGAACTATTCTTAAATTTGTTTAATAAATTCGAACAATTCGGTTTAATTAATTGTTAGCATACATTACGCTATGCAGTGTTAGTGAATTAAACATAGCAATATTCTTTAAGTGAATTAATAACAACATTAACATGCATTCATTTTATTAATTACCAAAATAAATTAGACATTTATTTAAAATGGTGTCTTTCACTATTTTCTACAAACTATATTACCCTCTTTATATAGTTCGACAAATTTAGTTAAAAATTTGCTTAGTGAGAAAAGGATCCTATCGACATAAGTACAACCTTGTGTGTGCACAACAAACTATAGTTTATTCAATAGGTAGACAACTCTTTGTCAATTACATCAACATGTAACTCCTTTGTATTTTGCCTCTTAAATTATTATGATCATGTATGTGTACATCCAAATCAAAATTATCTAAATTAAGTCAAACCTAACACTTCCATATAAGTGAAGAGAAAAATACCGCCCTTGTGTGTGCACAACTAAACAATAATGTTCAATCCTTTATAAGCATCAAATGTGATAAAAAAAAAACATCTCAAATAATCGATATGAGCCTTGTGTGTGCACAACAAACTATATCGAGTATTTGATACTCTATCGTTTTATCATGCTAGAAGGCGACGTTCGATATTTTTAATAAATATACTTGAACGTTACAACTTAATATTATGAGTAGTAGAATAAATAAATTAGAACCATTCTAATTTTATTTAATTGGATTAAACTCCTTTAATTCATGAATTAAACATTTTAATTCATTTTATAAATAATATTTATTCTACATCATGAGGGGTGTATTAATATTAATTGTCTCATCTTGTTTAGCGCACATGCACATATATATATATAAAATACACGTCATATTAATTAACATGCGAAGCATGTTTGATAATATATAATATATATAAATAAGCATACACATATAGAATACTATATTCTACTTGGATTGATTATGGACTTTTATTCTAGTTTGGTTCACTAGAGCCACCAAGTGAACCAAAAGGTCAAACCTAGGGTGCAAGAATAAGTTAAATTAAATGTAACTATTATATTTAAATTCAAACTCCATTACAAACGGGTCTTCATACGCTCCTTGCTTGTTTGCTCCAATTCTTCAAAATAATTCTAATTAATCATATTACAAAACTATTTACAATAAATAGAAACCTTGATCAACAATCAAGGGGAAGTACATCGGAGCGAGATAGACTTATACATAAGAAAAATTAGAAAGACGAGGTACGCAGACCCCATTTATTAAAACTCATTCATTCATGCATTTAATTAAAATTAAATCCAATCATATTGGTCAATAGTCCATAATCAATTCCATTTATTATCATATATATCAACATATATATTAATAAATAATATTCATCTCATGAATTAAAGAAAATATTCCATATATGTATTAGTATCATTTAATGGGTAATTTAAAGTTGTATGAAATCTAATTTCATATTTAAAATAAACCATTTATTTTAATTATAAAATATTGAAAAATAAACTATTTATTTTTATTATATTTTTGTATTTTTTTGGATTTTTAAAATCACCCAAAATAAACTATTTATTTTTAATTTTTAAAATCTGCTCAAAATTACAAAAAATGCCATTGAAAAATCAATATTTACAAAACTACCACCGGAACCAAGTAATTACGAAAATGCCACCGCGTGTTTTATTTACGAAAATGCCATCGCGCTGTCATTAACGAAAATGCCACCGCGCGTTTTATTTACGAAAATGCCACCGCTCAGTTTAATTACAGAATTGCCACCGCGCCAGGAATTTATGAGAATGCCACCACGCACGATAATTACAGAATTGCCATCGCGCCTGATATTTACCAAAATGCCATCGCTTCAGGAATTTACCAAAATGCCACCGCACCAGTTAATTACAAAATTACCATTACGCACAAAAATTACCAAATTGCCATTCCCGATTACTGTAGCAGTCGCGATTTTTGTTTTTTTTTTCTTGTTCCAAAACACAATTTTTAGAATTGATTTTCAAGACCCATGATTCTATACAACAAATTATGCCCAATAAATTGTTCTAAATTCATACCCATACATATATGAAATTAAAACAATTAATAATTCGCATAAGTTTGGCTCTTGATGCCACTGTTGGTTTGCAAAAATATGGCATACATATAATCAAATTATATAAGCGCAACAGAATCAAGAAAAATAAAATTTTAAATTTTTGTACAAACCAATAACCAGGATCTTTCTTATGCGACTATTATTAATTGAGGAAGGATAAAAGAATTTATACCTTTGTAGAACCAAGCTTCCACGGGTACAAGTTCATCTCCCTTTAATCCTTTCACGTTCTTCTTCAAATTCACCGATTAGATTCCACGGATCAATGTTAGCTCTCCAAGTGTAAAGCCTCTAGAGGTGATCCACCAAGAGATCTATGAATTAAAAAAGTGGATTATGGTTTCTCCAAACCATGGGTGGCTAGCCCTAATTCTCTCTATCTCTAACTCCTTCGATCTAGAGAATTATGGAGTACTCTCTCTATTCTAATGAAAGAGTGTGAAACATTGATCTATGATAAGACTCCTTTTATTTATAGATCTAGTCAACCCTCTTAAACTATTTAGGATTAGGGTTTTAATTTAATTCCCAATTTAATTAAGAACTAAATTAATTAACTATAATTCCTAAACCATTTAGGAACTTAATTATTTAATAATGAGAGTACTTCTTATTAATTAATTACTAAACCATTTAGTAACTTAATTAATTATTATAATTATAATTCCTAAACTATTTAGGAATTTAATTATTTACAATACTACTACTACTTATTAATTAATTCCTAAACCATTTAGGAACTAATAATAATAATAATAATAATAATAATAATAATAATAATAATAATAATAATAATAATAATAATAATAATAATAATAATTTATAATTAGTATTTCTAAAATACTAAATTATAAATATTAAGCTATTTAATTTATTCTATCACCATAGTATAAATTAAATATACTTAATTTATTATTACGATTATGCCATCCAATTCTAAAATAAATATTACTCTTTTGCGGTGTGACCCTTTAGGTTCTCCATATTAAACCGGTTGTATAATAAATAAATTAGAACAATTCTAATTCATTTATTATGAATTAACTCTTTAATTCAGAATAAATAATTATTCCACAATAAGGGTAAGCCCCCTTAGCGATTAGTCGACTTTTCAGATAATATAGATTTCAACATTTAATCGTAAAAGAACCTTTCAGCAAATAGTTACCATACAATTCAATCATTCTACCATACAATGTCCAAATCAAATATAAGACACGAAATTTCTGTCAAGTCTTATTTATTTGATTATATGCATTTCAATTCACAAATACACAACTCTAGTTAATGTAAATTAGAAACTCCTTTCTAATTTCATTCAACCCTGGCCAGGGATTTCTGAGTTGTCACTTATTGAATCGCATAGGACATTCTCTCCCTTTACTGGAAGTGGTAGATCCTTTGTTGATCATTCATCTATCTCCATGTGTACCTTATTATACCTAATCATATCCTTTGATATACCAACAAGTCTTAAGGAATATGTCAAAGTATAACTTAGTACACACAAGATACTATGATGATCTCAAGTCCAAGGATCACTTGTACGACTATCACATAAGGAACTCCTATTGACAGACAAGTAAAACTCCATTAGGTGTTCCTTGAGCGAGTCACGTTCAGTGAACTTATTCTCTAATAAGCACCTACATACTTGCTTTAGTGTCTCTACACAAATGATTATGAGATCAATCATCCTCTTCATAAGAGCAAGCATAGTATGTATCAATCTATCCAGATCTACTAATCCCCTTTTTAGTGATCCAACGATTAGGAACAATTTCAATTTTGAGCTATCTTGAATTTAGATCTCATTAGCATGATCCTCATCATGGTTCTAAAAGCATTGCCCGAAAACTATGGGTTTATCCATTTGATTAATTCAAGTACTTAATCATGAATAAAGAAATGCCTTGATTCTTTTATTAATAAATGAACAAGATTACAAAGTATATGCTTATCACATCAAATGTGATTGGCTTGAGGGAATACTACTTTCAATCTCCCATTTGCACTAAAGTCAATCGCCCTTTGGTATCCCCATACCATTCTTCTCTAAGTGGCGTACAAATTGCTTAGTAAATGTTTTAGTTAATGGATCTGTAATATTGTTCTAAGAGTCTACCATCTTTATGGTGTCGTCTCCTTTTCAATGATTCATCTAATCATATGAAAGTGCCGCAACGCATGTTTGTATTTCAGATGAGACCTAGGTTCCCTGGCGAATTAAACTCCTTTAATGTTAGAAACCATTATAAGTTCTGTAATGAACTTGTTTAACCAAACAATCACCTTTGCAGCTTCACTTATAGTTATTTATTATGTCTTTGTCACTAAATCAGCAGCTCTTTGCTGTTTGGAACTTTTCCAACTCACTGCAGCACTGTTCACGGTAATCATATTACCTGAAACGGATATGTTGTTATCTTGGTTAGTCTGAAAAACTTGAGTTTGTTAAACCCTCTAGTTTTATATCAGACCCATTATTAGAAACTCTTTTCTAATATTCTCCTCCATAATTGAATTGATATATGTTTATCATACATAAGTAATATCAAGTCTAGTACATGTCAACAAATTAATGTACGTTCCTTGGGTCAAGCTGAGCATCCTTTATGATCTATATCTATAGACCTTTATCCTGAATAGAATGTTATGATGCTTCACCCAAGTCCTTAAAGGAGAACTTTTTAGACAACCACATCTTTACTGATTGTAGCATTGATATGTCATTCCTTATCGGTATTATATCAACATATAATAATAGAAATATCACAGTGCTCCCACTAACCTTTGTACATACTTGGTTCATCCTCGTCTTTGATAAAATCACACTCTTTTGATTGTCTTATCAAAACGGATGTTCCATCTTCGAGAAACTTGCTCCAATTCATAATTGGATCGTTGTAACTTACATACTTGATTTGCTCCATCTATATGTAGACAAATCCTCTTGGTTGTATCATACATACATCCTTTTGTATAGTAAGCTGCAACTGTAAGTAAAATCCAAATGAATATATGTATTTTCACTAGTCAAAAATTTCATCATAGTCAACTCATTGACCTTGTTTGAAATCTTTTTACCACTAGTCAGGTCTTATAGGTTTCCACCTAGCCATCTGCTTTAGTCTTTCTCCAAAGACCCATTTCGAATTTTATGGTTATCGACCATTTCTCTTGAGTATCTAATACTTATACCTCATCGTATATATCTAGATCATCATCTACTATGATGTGTACCTTATCATCATCCACTATGATGAATCCATATCATTAAGATATCTTCGGTACTAAACCATATTTACGACTTGGTTGTGGTACAATAGGTTTATCTACTTGTACAGATTCCTTCACTTGATTTGTAGTGTTTTGTGGTTCTTGAACTTCTTCAAGATCTATTTTACTCTCACTAACCCTTTAAGGAAAAACTTCTTTTTCTTATAAGGCAGCGTGTTTCAACAAACACCTTTTAGTTTGTGAGGATCCGAATTTCCATGATTTCTTTAATAATATTAAATGAGAATTTAATTAATAAAATTATCAAGTTTGTTAAATTATTGGTGAATTATATGTGATTTAAAGTGAGTGAAGGGATTTAATTGGTAAATTAAATCGGTATAAAGATGATGACAAATGGTGATTGAATAGAAATAATTAATAAATAAATAAATTGTTTAAAAACAATTTATGAAAAATAAGAGAAACTTTGATGAAATTATTGATATTTAGAAACGGTTGTGGAGGTACAGAAATTAAATGATGTTATGTGGTAATGTGAAATGTATGAATTAGATATGTATGTATGTATGTATGTATATATATATATATATATATATATATATATATATATATATATATATAGATTAATAATTAAATTAATCCGAAAATTTATGAAAAGTTAATGAGGAAGTTAAGTAAAAGTGAAATTATTGAATTTAGATTTAATTAAGAATTTTGGAGCAAGTTAGAAATTAATTGAGAAGAAATGTAATTATATAAATTATATAATAATAAATTATATAATTTATATAAGGAAATTAAAGTGATGTATGAAGGAAATTATAATTATATAAATTATATAAGAATAATTATATAATTTATATAAGAAGATTAAATTAATAAATTTATAATTATTGATTATGCAATTAAGGGATAATTATGGAGGAATTTAAGAAATTATTTAATAAAGGAGAATGTAAATATATAATATATATAATATTAAATTATATAATTTATATATAAAGAAGTTAATGTAAATATTAAAGAAATGAAAATAAATGAGAATAAATGAATGTTTAAGTTAATAAAAATTATGGTTATATATAATAGAATTATTATGACTTTTATGAAGAATAATATTTCGGAACTGTGAACATGTTAATGTAACATGTTGTCCAAATAACGAAGTAAAAAATTATGAAAAATAATTTATATATGTTATATGTATTATTTTATGAATTTTGGAGGTAAAAATTACCTCATATAATTACATGCATGGCGTTATGCGTGTACAAAATTTGTCAAGTAAAGTACCCAAAAGATGTATTAATATTATTTATAAATCATATTATGATTTTTAGTGAATTAAAATAAATATTTTATATATTATATATAAAATATTTATTACACGAAACAATTACGTAATGTATTAAATAAAAAATTACATTCTATTTTTGGAACAATCCGGAAATTGAAAAGCTAAAGTCGGTGGACTTATTATTTTGCCAAAAAGTGATTAAGTTTTGTTGGCTATTTAAGACAAGGAAAAAGGAACAAAAGAAAATAAGATAACCATTATCATTTTTCTCTCCACCAACGCCGCCACCATCCGACCACCACCCTACCTCCATAGTCGCCAAGAAAGAGAGAAAGATTGGTGCCAACAAGGAGTACAACAAACTTCATAAGAAGATTTATCAAGCTTTGAAGGTATAAAAAGTTAATTATTTGATTTATTTTAGTATTTGTGATGTTAAAATAGTTTTGTGGAAAAATAGGAAATAATTAGAATAATTATTTCAAATAATTTTTGGATGTATAGTTATGATTATATGATTTTTAGAGTTATTTTGTGGTGAAAATTGTGTGCAAAATGATGAAAATATGGCAAAGGTGGCTACTGTTGCCGGAAAAAAGCTGAAGAAAAAAAAAATGGCCGCCCGCGCATCGCGCGACGACCAATTTTTTTTCAAACGTCGGGACTTAAACGGCGTCGTTTAGGGCACTGAAGGCGAAGACCGCGCCATGCGCGGAAGCCAAATTTATCGCCAGGCCAAACGACGTCGTTTGACTGGCGTAAGTCGAAAAAAGAAGCCGCACGCTATGCGCAACCGACGCAACACACAGCGAAATTACGGTTTTGCCCCCGATCTTTTCCAGAAATGACGACCGTGTCCTTTGACCACGAAAATTAAGGAAATGCCCCTGGACTTTCCGAAAAATTCCGGTTGTGTCCCTAAGGGCGCTGAAATTACCAAAATGCCCTCAGAAGTGGTTTTTAATTAAAAAAAATGTTTAAAAATTATAGAAAAATACTAAAAATATAAAAATGTTGTTTGGGTATTAAATTTAATATTTTTATAAAAATATTAAATATTGGGGATTAATATTTAAATATTTTAAATATTAATCCATTAAGTTTAAAAGTTAGAAAATAAATAAATGAAAATTCGGACAACCGAATATGCTAAAATTTGTACGATGAGCCGGGTTGTCCAAAGTGAAGGAGTTGATATTAAGTTATATTAAGGGACGAGGTTAATATAATTAACCATATAAATTAATAATTGGTCTAGAGATTATATTAATTAAGTAAATTAATATCATAAAGAGATAAATAATTATTATTTGATTATTTTATGATCATAGGTTGATCGAGTTAAGGGTTTGAGCTATCAATTTATTAATTGGACGTTAGCAAGTTCTTCAGTACTTTTATGTTAAATGTTTAACTGTTATGATATGTTAAAACTATGTAATTCTTGTTCTAAATGCATACAAATTATGTGTTATGTGATATGTGATTAATATGACCACAATGTGTGCTTTGTGCAACGATATGAATATATATATGAGATATATTGCTCAAGTAGAAGCACAACACGTAATGTATGACACACAGAGAGCATGTTAAGCTATGTGCTACGTGAAGCATAAACTGTTGAACTTGCTGAGCCGTTGTGCTCATTACTTGCTTAATATACATTTTTTCAGGAAAGAAATGAATTTCAAGAATATCAGATTATATAGAGACGGGTTTTCCTAAAAGGTTGTGAACGTTAATATGAAATGTTGATGTTATAATTCAATGTGGATAATTTGTCAATGTTACATTAATATTTTATATGTACATATATGTTGGATCTGGATAGAACGAATATAGTTAAATTATGAACGGTGATTGTTCAAGATGATTATTATGATAAAGATTATTATATATCTAATTAAATATTATGAATCAAGGAATAATTGTACGGTTGTGAACCATATTAAATTTTGAATGTTAAGCTTTATTGAGCTTTACGATAATGGTATAGAAAGAAAAAGTAAAGGTTGCGATCCAGGGACTAGGATCGAAATGTAAGGATTTTAAATATCCAAATAATTTAATACAATGATTGAATTGAGAATAAGAAAAAAATAAAATTATACCAAAATATTTGGTAAACGTTGATTTTGAAATCAATTAATGGATTAAAGAAGGTGATTAAAGATTTATTAACGAATCGAAATTTGGACGTTATAAAGATAATGTATAATAAATACAAAGTTTAAGGGAATAAAGTTGGTCGAATTTCGGGGTCGCTACATAGTTAGTTGGATTATAGAAGTGATACCCTAAACTTTCTTTAGGATATCCCACAAGTTTACACTTATCAGATCTTGTCCCTAGCTTATCATGTCAAACCTTTTGACATAAGCTGAACAATTCAAATCTTAACATGCTTAAGACTTGGTTTCCTCCCTATTCATGACTCATATGAAGTCTTGGGGACGAAATTTGAAGGTATCTTATTTAGTAGATATGCGATTGTTTCTAGAGCATAACCCTAAAAGGATACTGGAAGATAGGTAATACTCATTATAGATCATTACCATGTCCATTCTGTGAGAATACCATTTCGCTTGAGATGATCTAGAAACTTACTGCTTAAGTATTTCCTTCTCGATTTAATCGAAGAACTTTAATACTTTTGGCCTTTAGTTTCTATAATCACTTTTGAATTCTTTGAACTTTTCAAATGATTTGGATTTGTATTTCATCAAATACATATATCAAAATCTAGAATCATCAGTGAAAGTAATGAATGAATACCCTCCTCTTGCATTTGTTGTCATAGGTCCCACATTCGACTGTGTGTACCATCTCTAACAACTCCGTAACTCGCTCTTCATGTCCACTAAATAGAGATTTAGTCATATTTTTCATGATACAAGATTCACAAGTTGTATTTGATTCATAATCAAATGGCTCTAAAAGCCTATCTTTATACAACTTGTTTAGTCTTGTTTCATTAGCATGACTGAGTTAACAGTATTGCATGAAGGTATGATTCATATCATCTATTTGCTTTTAGTTTGTTCAAATTGGAATATTTTTCATATAAGTCAAGTATACAAAATCCATTAAGTAATCAACCAGTTCTAAATAAAACATTATCATTATAAACAGAACAACGATTGTTCATTATTATAATGTCAAAAACCCTTCCTTGTCATCACATGGAACTGAAATAATGTTTCTAAGAACTGGAACATAGTAACAGCTTACTAACTTAATAGGTTTGCCCGTAGGCAATGCTAAACTATAAGTTCCTATGGCTAATGCAGCAACCTTTGCTTCATTTCCCAGCACAGGATTACTTATTCTTTGTTTAGTTTTGTACTTCTGCTTAGTCTCTGCAACGACTTGCATATGTGAGATTACCATCCGGTATCTAATACCTAAGTAGAACTTGACTTATATAAAGTTCTATTTCATTATGAACAAATCTAAATCTGTACTTGAAGCTTTATTAAACTTCTTCTACTCAATTACTACAACTCTCTTGTAGTTGTTCTTCCAGTGTCCCAGCTTATCGCAATGAAAGCAAACTTATTTGCCCTCGGGATCACTTTTATTTATGTCATTTGGTTAGCCTTTCTTTTGCCTTCTACTCTTTCTGACTCCTCAGAAATACCTTTGGCCATCTTCCTCTGCTTAGAAGATTCATCTACTAGTAAGACTTGGTTTTTCCAGGAAGGAAAGTGACTCTCAATAGTCTTCAATATGTTTAGCTAATTAGTTAAACTGACTTCTAGCTTATTAATGTTTGAAGTTCACAAAATATTGTGAATTAGAGTCAGTGAGTGACTGCAAGATCGAATCTTGACTCAACTCTCCATCCTTGACAAAACTGGTTATCCTAATTGATCAATCCAATTGATCATCTTTAGGACACGTGTCTTTTATTATAGTGTCATTGGTTATTATAAATCGGAAGAACTCCTCAGATATCTTATATCTAGTTGACCAACTTTGCTCACCATACAACTATTGAATGTGCAGTAATATGGTAGGTGTATCCATTTTCTCGTGTTGACGCTGTAATTCGATACTTATGGATGCGAGCATGATACATTGAGCCACCTTTGCATCATCTTGCCATTTAAAATAGCAATATCTTCCTCATAGGCTTAGTCTACAACGTTTGCAGAGATAGGCAAATTAAGGACATTTGCTAGGTTTTCAGCATTGAGAACTTTTCTTAAATTTGTTTAATCAATCCGAACAATTCGATTTAATTAATTGTTAGCATACATTATGCTATGCAGTGTTAGTAAATTAAACATAGCAATATTCTTTAAGTGAATTAATAACAACATTAACATGCATTCGTTTTATTAATTACCAAAATAAATTAGGTCTTTATTTAAAATAGTGTCTCCCACTATTTTCTACAAACTATATTACCCTCCTTATATAGTTTAGTTTGACAAATTTAATTAAAGATTTGCTAGTGAGAATAAGGATCTTATTTCAAATGTATATAGCCTTGTGTGACACAACAAACGATATATAAATAAATAGGTAGACAACTCTTGCCAATTACATCAACATGTAACTCCTTTTATTTTGTCTCTTAGATTATTATGATCATGTGTGACACATCCAAATCAAAATTATACAAGTTAAGTCCAACCTAGCATTTTCTTATATTAGAAGAGAAAAATACCGTGCTTGTGTGACACAAAAAAACAGTAATGTTCAATTCTTTTTATAAACATCAAATGTGATAAAACAACATCTCAAAAAATTAATATAAGCCTTGTGTGACACAACAAACTTATAATGATTATTTGATACACTATCGTTTTACCATGCTAGAAGGCGACGTTCGATATTTTTAATAAATATGTTTGAACGTTACAACTTAATATTTTGAGTAGTAGAATAAATAAATTAGAACCATTCTAATTTTATTTAATTGAATTAAACTCCTTTAATTCATGAATTAAACATTTTAATTCATTTTATAAATAATATTTATTCTACATCATGAGGAGTTTATTAATATTAATTGTCTCATTTTGTTTAGCGCGCATGCACACACACACACACACACACACACACACACACACACACACATATATATATATATATATATATATATATATATATATATATATATATATATATATATATATAAAATACGCGTCATATTAATTAACATGCGAAGCATGTTTGAATAATATATAATAAATATATATTAAGCATGCACATATAGAATACTATATTCTACTTGGATTGATTATGGACTTTTATTCTAGTTTGGTTTATTCGAGCCACCAAATAAACTAAATGGTCAAACATAGGGTGCAAGAATAAATTAAATTAAATGTAACTATTATATTTAAATTCGGGCTCCATTACAAACGGGTCTTCATGCGCTCCTTGCTTCTTTGCTCCAATTCTTCAAAATAATTATAACTAATTCTATTACAAATTATTTACAATAAATAGAAACCTTGATCAACAGTCAAGGGGAAGTACATAGGAGGGAGATAAAATTAATTAATTGTTAGCATACATTATGCTATGCAGTGTTAGTGAATTAAACATAGCAATATTCTTTAAGTGAATTAATAACAACATTAACATGCATTCATTTTATTAATTACCAAAATAAATTAGGCATTTATTTAAAATGGTGTCTCTCACTATTTTCTACAAACTATATTACCCTCTTTATATAGTTCGACAAATTTAGTTAAAAATTTGCTTAGTGAGAAAAGGATCCTATCGACATAAGTACAACCTTGTGTGTGCACAACAAACTATAGTTTATTCAATAGGTAGATAACTCTTTGTCAATTACATCAACATGTAACTCCTTTGTATTTTGCCTCTTAGATTATTATGATCATGTGTGTGCACATCCAAATCAAAATTATCTAAATTAAGTCAAACCTAGCACTTCCATATAAGTGAAGAGAAAAATACCGCCCTTGTGTGTGCACAACTAAACAATAATGTTCAATCCTTTATAAGCATCAAATGTGATAAAAAAAAAACATCTCAAATAATCGATATGAGCCTTGTGTGTGCACAACAAACTATATCGAGTATTTGATACTCTATCGTTTTATCATGCTAGAAGGCGACGTTCGATATTTTTAATAAATATACTTGAACGTTACAACTTAATATTATGAGTAGTAGAATAAATAAATTAGAACCATTCTAATTTTATTTAATTGGATTAAACTCCTTTAATTCATGAATTAAACATTTTAATTCATTTTATAAATAATATTTATTCTACATCATGAGGGGTGTATTAATATTAATTGTCTCATCTTGTTTAGCGCACATGCACATATATATATATAAAATACGCGTCATATTAATTAACATGCGAAGTATGTTTGATAATATATAATATATATAAATAAGCATGCACATATAGAATACTATATTCTACTTGGATTGATTATGGACTTTTATTCTAGTTTGGTTCACTAGAGCCACCAAGTGAACCAAAAGGTCAAACCTAGGGTGCAAGAATAAATTAAATTAAATGTAACTATTATATTTAAATTCAAACTTCATTACAAATGGGTCTTCATGCGCTCCTTGCTTGTTTGCTCCAATTCTTCAAAATAATTCTAATTAATCATATTACAAAACTATTTACAATAAATAGAAACCTTGATCAACAATCAAGGGAAAGTATGTAATGTCCTAGAATTTCCACATTTTTATTAATTAAAATATTAATTTAATTTCCAACGAGTTAGTTTTATGAGATTATTTAAATCTTTTTATGTGATTAATTAATTATGTGATTAAATAATTATGTAATTAATTACTAAAATTAATTAAAGGGGGTCACTAATATGTTATTAAATTAGTGAACAAACCCTAAAGTTTTAATATCAAAATAATTGATAAGTTTCCTATTAATTAAATATTCAATTAAATTGAATATAATGAGTGAATTAAATATAATAAATTAATTAATATGATTATTAATTAATGTAAATAATGTGAAATGTTAATAATAATATTTATTAGTCCATTTGGTAATTTAATACTAATGGGTTAGAATATTTAATTATTTATTCCATTTAATTATGTATTTAATCATGGATTGAATAATTAATGTATAAATTATTAAATTAGCCCAACATGGGTCAATTAGTAGCCCAAGTGGAGAATAATAAAATTTGACAATTTAGTAGCCCAAACAATTTAATAGAAGCCCAATTGATATTTTAAATTAAAGCCCAATGATTGGCCCACTTGGAAAATACTTAATAAAACTATTAATTATTAAAAAGTGGACTTGTGACACTCATTTTGGGACATGAAGAAGAGTCCAGCCGAATCATGCTTGAAGGAGAGAGAAAATGAGTCTTTTGCTTTATTTTCTTTTATTTATTTATTTAATTAAAGGTTGCTTGTTTTGATTTTTGGGAAAGTCTTTTCCCACAAAATCCTCACCAACTTAGTATGGGCTAGCTTTCTTGTGTAAGTTTCATTGCTATCTCATGATGGTAATTTTGATAGATATAGATTTTATATATATCCAAATTGTAAGTATACTTACAATTTTGGAGCTTAAGTGAGTCATTTCTTCTTCTTCTACTTTCCAAGCTAGAGAGCATTTGAAAGTGTGAGAAAAATTTAGAGCAAAATACTAAGAGAAGAGAAGGAGTCTTGGTTCATGTCATCTTCCTTCACAACCTATTTTGGAAGAAAAAGGAAGATAGCCATTAAATCAAGGTAATGGTTATTCTAAATCTAAGTTTTATTTTTAAATGAAATAAATCATCATGTTAGTATAAACATGTTAATATGGTTATTAATGTGTAGTTGTAATATTTATGCCATGCTTGAGTTTAATATGTTTGGTTTGTATTTTGGTATATTTTATATGCTAAAATATGTATTTAGTAGTGTGTAAACAAGTTTTGAAATATATTACCAAAAATATTTTTGTAAAACTTAGGTTTGATGTTCTAATATTATAGAACATTAAATCATGAGAAAAACAAAGTTTGAATCACTTAAAATGGAGTTATACACAAAAAGATATGATTTATGGTAGTTTATGTGATGTAGAAATTTTTATAAAAAAAATATTGATATTAAATCATGAAAAATTATTTTTTCATGTTATAAATTAATATAAGGTGATTGGTAATTTTTTTGGATTTTTATTGAAGAGTTAAAGATTTATTGAAGGTATAATTTTAATTAAAGTGTGTATAGCCGGAACTGTTCACATTCTGTGAAAGAACAAAAAAATTAAAGTTTTCCGCGCAATGCGCGGACCACTGTGCACTGCCGGACGCGGAGTCTAAAACGGCGTCGTTTAGCCTTCAAGAAATATTACGCCACGCGTACGCGCGGAAGCCAACAGCAGTGACTCCAAAACGACACCGTTTTGGTCCTGCTTCAGCGATCCGCGCGCAATGCGCGACCAACTGTTTCCGGGGAAATTACATTTTTGCCCCTCCGTGTTTTTCTTGCCGAAATTACTTTTCTGCCCTCGGATCAGTTTTCAACTAAATTACCATTCTGCCCTCGGTCCGGTTTTTCAACTTATTTACGAAAATGCCATTCGGGTTAATTTTAATTAATTTAAATATTTAAAAATTAATTTAAAATTATAACAAAAATAATAAAAATTCAAAAATAATATTGGGGAGGATATTTTTCATTAAGTTTAATATTTAAATATTTTAAATATTAATCTAGTTAGCTAAACCATGGTTAGGTTAAATAAATTTATTATTTATTTATTATTTTAAATATTAATAATAAATAAAGATGATAAATTAGCAATTATTATTTAATGCCTATTAAATAATATTTAAAGAGAGATAAAATTTATAAATTAATTATTTATTATTTAAATATTATTAAATAATAAATAAGGATAATTAAGCAATTAATTATTATTTAATTAACATTAAATAACGATTAATGGAAATTAAGTTATTAGAGTAATAATTTATTATTTAATTTAAATAATAAATAAGAATGATTTGATTATTATTTAACCTTAAATAATAATTAAAATTAATTAAACAATTAATTATTATTTAATTGACATTAAATAATAATTAAAGAGGATTAAGATTAGTAAACTATTATTTAATTTCCTTAATTAAATAATAAGTAAGGTTAATTACTTGGTTAATTATTGGTTGATTAACATTAAATTAAAGAAGGTTTAAACTAAGTTAATAATTATTTATTATTTAATTATAATTAAATAATAAGTAAGTACAATTAGTTATTATTTATTTTAAATAATAACTAGAGTTAATTAATTAATTTCTATTTAATCAATATTAAATAGTAATTAAATAGAGATTGAGTTAATAAAATAAATTAAATTTAATTATGATTTAATTAAACAATTATAATAAGTTGTTTAAGGGTTTAATAAGTGTCCAACACTTAAGAAAAATATTTTCTAACTTATTAAATTATTAACCTAAAATGATGAAGTGTCTATAAGGTTAATAATATTGTTTTGACTAATGTAATTTATGTGTTAGTACTTATGTGGTAAATAAGTTCGTCATTAAGCGTATAATTATGCAAATACGTCGTACTAATTATTAGACCGACTTTATTAATGTTAGGTCTTTCAAAGCAAGTTAGTTAAAGCTAGACAATTATTGTAGCTGAGCAAACAGGCAAGTTCTCTAACCCTACTCATTTATTGTTGAACAAGTTTCTACACTTGTATTTATTGTTAAAGCTTGAAGTGGTTTAATTATTTAAAATTATTCCACATCCATATTGTTTATACAATCGCACTTAGTGCATTTGAAGCTAATTAGTTCTTGATTCATGAACTGTATTAAAAATGTCTTAAGCTAATAATTCAGCTAGACATTACGTTTCTAAATTCAATAACTTGAATACTTTTAAAAGCTTATCCAAACCATTGTTGGGTGCGGATTTCTTATATTAAGTCTGAGAATTGAACAACCCTAAATTAGGGGATTTTGTGTCGGGAAACCGACTTTGGGCGCCAGTAACTAAATGTAATGCATATACAGCGGGTTGAATAGGCTGATCCCCTTGAAAACCAAACAACTCAAAGGGTCAGAGGAAACTCTATTATACCCTAGTTAGTTCAGGGTCCTTAGTGACCACTCAGCATTTTAAGATTCAAATATTCTGTTTATTAAAATTTGAATCCTGTTTCATTCACAATTGTTATATCTATTGTTGAATCATTGTTGATATTTCCCATTCATTCATGATATATTAAATCTATATGATTGTTCTAAACTTGCTGAGCAAACTAGTTGCTCATTCTTGCTATATCATGAACCATTTTTCAGATAATCCTGATTGCTCAAAGAAGGATAAGGGAAAAGGAAAGGCCAGAGCTTAAGTTAGTTTATGCATGCTAATTAGATGTTTAAATTTGTGTTTACTGTTGTTAAACCTTTTGTAATTCCTTATGATAGGAACTGTTTATGTTAAGGTTAATAGACCCTGGTATTGTAACCTTTTTGTAAGGGAACCAATATGTATTATTCCGCGATATTTAAATGCAATGTATGTATTTAATTGCTAGTAATGTGTTGAATAGTGAGAACCAAACTCGAGGTTATGGAACCCGGATTTGGGGTCGTCACAGGTTGGTATCAGAGCTGTAGGTTAGAAACGTTAGGATTTGCGAAACCTAAGTTATAACCTTAGTATTAAACTCATATCGAGTGCGTTAGGGGATGAATCGGGGAGATTCATCATGTTGTGTATTTTTGGAGATGGATTGAGAAAATCCATCGAGCCGAGATGTACATGATAAAATATCATTTCATTTCATCAATGAATATATTTTATTGCTGTACTAACGTGTGTTATTGTTTTATGATATAGGATGGCAGAGATCGGACAGTCGAGTCGCACTGCTGAGGAGGACTATATTGATATCCATATGGATACTGCACAGCCGCTGGTGGCTGCACCCGTAGAGGAGCCAGAGTCAGATCCTGAGAAGGGGGATCGTGTGGAGCCCGTATGGGGCGGAGTCATGAGGCCTTACAGTGAGGATGAGGCAGAGTCAGAGGAGTCTGAGGAGGAGGAGTCAGCTGATGGCATGGGCACCACTGCCGCTGACATCATAGAGGGACTGACCGATAGGAACGAGGGGCTGGAGGCAAGGGTCCAGCATCTAGAGGAGCAGAATCTGACCCACCAGCACATGGAGGATCAGTATAGGGATGCGGCTTACCAGTTCTCTGGCGAGAACACAGAGCTGAAGGAGAGGATAGTAGGACTGGAGGATCAGGTACAGGAGTACGAGGATTCAGTGGAGCACCTTGCGGTGCTAACTCATCAGCTGGTAGAGCAGGATGTAGAGCTGCAGGCTAAATTAGCAGTGGTTGAGACTAGGTTGGCAGAGGCTGAGCTGAAGGTTCAGCAGGTTCAGGCAGAGAAGGCCGCCATCCGTGCACACTGGCAGGAGGCGATAGAGGACCGTATAGAGATGGAGAGACAGCGGGATGCCGCTTATGGTCAGATGATTGAGCTAGAGGAGGAGGTCCGCGAGAAGCGGGTGAGGACGGATAGACTTAGCTACGTCTACCGATCTTCATATGGTAGGCTTCAGAGCAGGGTGCACTACTACCCAGCTGAGGAGGGCCAGTCTATGCACACCATCAGCAGGAGCGTGGTGATGGCCATCGGGGATGAGGAGTATGACGACGCGATCCGTAGGGGGATGCGCAGTCAGTAGTAGTAGTAGTTGTTTTCTAATTTCGTATGTAAATAGATGCAGTAGAACCCAACTTTTGTTTTATTAAAGGGTTAATATGTCACTAAATCCCAACTCTAGGAAGTTGTAGAATATGTCAGATCCCATCTTTTGTAGCTTTTCTGGGATAGAAGCATTTATAGCAGTATGCTTTTGATGTAAAGTGCTACGCACTCCTGTTTTAGCATATGAGTATAAATGCAGTTGAATTTATGTTTATATGCGTGTTGAAATAATTACTTGTATTTTAGCTAAACATTGTCTAAGATACAAAATAATGAAATGAAAAAGATGAAACCAGTATAATAATGTAAATTTTTGTTTATAACAGAAAATGCCGCCACGTAGACAACCACCAAGGAACCAGGGGGTAGAAGAGTCAGTTAACAACGACGCGGGGGGACACAACGTAGACCCTATGCAAAACTTTGTCGACATGCTAGCTGAGGCAATGCAAAACCGCCACCCTGTAGTAGCAAATCCGCCACCACCACCAAATCAGTTGGCGAATTTTAAAGATTTTAAAGCGGTGGGACCGCCAGAGTTTAGGGGAACGTCGGACCCGATAGAGGCCCAGTCATGGATAAAGGAAATAGAGAAAGCGTTCGTTATCGCGAGGGTAGCTGAGGAGCAAAAGACAATCTTTGCTACCTATATGATGAAGGGAGAGGCCAATTTCTGGTGGGAAGCCAATCAGAATAGGGCTGGCGAGGGGGTGGTGTCATGGACAAGATTTAAGGAAATATTCGATGAGAATTATTTCCCGAAGAGTATGAAAAGTAGGATGGAAGTGAAATTTCTAGAACTGAAGCAGGAAAACATGTCGGTACCTGAGTACGCGGCAAGATTTAATGAGCTGGCCAGGTTCGCTCCACATCAAGTGGATACGGAGGAACGCAAGGCCAGAAGATTCGAAAATGGATTGAGACCTTGGATATTCAACAAGGTAGCGGTACTGCAGATTGACTCATTCGCAACTTTGTTGGAGAAGTCAATCATTGCTGAAGGAGGAAGCGACGCATTAACCAAGTACAACCAGGAGAGAAACAAAAAGAAAAATGAAGGGGGAAGCAAGAACAGCAACAGTGGAGGCAATAATAACAACAATAATAACAACAAGCGCAAATGGGACAACAGCAGCAACGACAAGAGCTCGGGGAATCAACAAGGAAGTGTTCAGAAAAAGCCAGCATGCAATATATGTGGAAAGAACCACTTCGGAGAGTGCAGGAAAGGGAAGAATACATGCTACAATTGTGGTCAGGTGGGACATATTTCTCCAAATTGTCCCCTCCCAAAGAAAGTGAGATGCTTTTCTTGCGGAGCATCTGACCACCTGATAAAGGATTGCCCTAAGAAGAAGAATGACGGGGGTAGCGGCTACAGGGGCAATAACAGCAAATTGGCTATCGGGGGACCGGTACCACAGAACAAGCCGACAGCCCGGACTTTCAATATGACGGTACAGGATGCCGTGGGGTCAAAAGACGTGGTGTCAGGTATTATTCCGATCAATAATATAAATGCATATGTATTGTTTGATTCGGGTGCTACCTGTTCATTTGTGTCTGATGATTTCGCTAGACGATTAGAGTTGCCTAGGGACAAACTAGAAAACTCAATGAACATAGAAGTTGCTAATAAAGAAGTGATTCCGGTAGAGTACATACATAGAAATTGTTGTGCTGAAATCAGGGGTCAGAAATTAAATGTGAATCTAATTCCAATACGTCTGGGGGAATTTGATGTAATACTTGGGATGGATTGGTTGTTTAACCACGGGGCGATAATTGATTGTCAGAAGAAGTGCATACACCTTAAGACACCAAATAAGTCTAAGGTCGTATTTTATGGCAGCAAATCGTCAAGACAGTCTTCTTGTCTGACGATGATGCAGGCCAAGAAATTATTGAAGAAAGGTTGTGTAGGGTATTTGGCTCATGTGGTTGACACACAAGTGGTGAGTCCCGAGATGGAGCAAATACCAGTAGTTAGGGAATTTACGGATGTTTTTCCAGATGTACTGCCGGGTTTACCGCCGGACAGGGAGATAGAATTTGTGATTGATTTAGTACCGGGGACAGCACCGATATCGAAAGCACCATATAGGATGGCTCCGGTAGAACTAAAGGAATTGATGGTGCAATTGCAGGAGTTGCTAGACAATAAGTACATTCAGCCAAGTGTTTCTCCATGGGGAGCACCGGTGCTGTTTGTAAAGAAGAAGGATGGATCGATGAGATTGTGTATGGATTATAGAGAGCTGAATAAGGTGACAATTAAGAACAAATACCCGTTACCACGAATTGACGATCTTTTCGATCAATTGAAAGGGGCGAAGTACTTTTCAAAGATTGACTTAAGGACTGGTTATCATCAGTTGAAAGTCAGGAAGGAGGATATACCCAAGACGGCATTCAGAACTCGATATGGGCATTATGAGTTTCTGGTGATGTCGTTTGGACTAACGAATGCGCCAGCCGCATTTATGGACATGATGAACAGAATATTCAAGCAATACTTGGATAAATTTGTAGTCGTGTTCATTGACGATATTCTGGTGTATTCCAAAACGGAGGAGGAGCATGCTGAACACCTAAGATTGGTGTTGGAGATTTTACGGAAGGAGCGGTTGTACGCTAAGTTTTCAAAGTGTGAATTCTGGTTGGAAAGAGTTCAATTTTTAGGTCATGTTATTGACAAGGAAGGAGTTTCGGTTGATCCGGCGAAGGTTGAATCGGTAATGAATTGGGAGCAACCAAGGACGCCGACAGAAGTAAGAAGTTTCTTAGGGTTAGCGGGTTACTATCGGAGGTTCATTCAAGACTTCTCAAAGATAGCAACACCGTTGACCAACTTAACAAGAAAGACGGTGAAATACGTGTGGACAGAGAAGTGTGAGGAAAGTTTTCAGGAGTTAAAGAAAAGACTTAGTGAAGCACCTGTATTGACCTTACCAGACGATACAGGAGGTTTTACGGTCTACAGTGATGCATCGCACAAGGGGCTTGGCTGTGTACTTATGCAAAACGGCAAAGTCGTTGCGTATGCGTCCAGACAATTAAAAGATTATGAGAAGGGATATCCTACCCACGACTTGGAGCTGGCAGCGGTAGTGTTTGCCCTTAAAATTTGGAGACATTATCTGTACGGAGAAAAATGTGAGATATTCACAGACCATAAGAGTCTGAAGTATATCTTCACACAGAAGGAGCTGAATATGAGGCAACGGAGATGGTTGGAATTGATCAAAGATTATGATTGTGAAATTCTATATCATCCCGGCAAGGCCAACGTAGTAGCGGATGCTCTGAGTAGAAAGAGCAGGGAGAAATTGTTCATATTGACAGATCAAGAACAATTGGTTCAAGAGATGGCTCGAATGGAGTTGGAAGTGAGAAGTCCAAACGAGTCAATAGAAGTCGAGGTGAGCCCAACCTTGTTAGATAGGGTGAAAGAGGCTCAAGACAAAGATGAGGAATGTGACAGAATCCGGAAGAGGATGACCGATGGAGAAGAGGTCAAGTTTAAAATTGATAGCATGGGATTGCTGAGATTTGAAAATCGTGTTTGGGTACCGCTAGTGCCTGAATTACGAGAGGAAATTTTGCAAGAGGCTCACAGTACTAGATACTCGATACATCCGGGAAGTACGAAGATGTATCAAGATCTACGTCAGCATTTTTGGTGGCCGAATTTAAAGAGGGAGGTTGCAGAATGTGTCAGCCGATGCCTAACTTGTCAGAGGGTAAAGGCCGAACATCAGAGACCAAGTGGATTGTTACAGCCGTTAGAAATTCCTGAGTGGAAATGGGAGCATATCACAATGGATTTTGTGGTAGGACTTCCAGCAACACAGAAGGGATATGACGCAATTTGGGTGATTGTGGATCGGCTAACAAAGTCAGCGCACTTTTTACCGATCAAGATTAGGTTCAGTTTGGATCAGTTGTCCAAACTGTACATCAAAGAGATAGTTTCAAGACATGGGGTGCCGATATCGATTGTGTCAGACAGAGATCCGCGCTTCACGTCAAAATTTTGGAGAAGTCTTCAGGAGAGATTGGGGACACAGTTAAGAATGAGTACAGCGTATCATCCGCAGACCGATGGGCAAAGTGAGAGAACAATTCAGACATTGGAAGATATGCTCAGGGCCTGCGTAATGGATTTCAAGGGCAGTTGGGAAATCCATCTACCACTAGTTGAGTTTGCATACAACAACAGTTATCATGCGAGCATAGGTATGCCGCCTTACGAAGCTTTATATGGCAGAAAATGCAGAACACCTCTGTGTTGGGATGAGGTAGGAGAACGCCGACTGTTGGGGCCAGAGTTGGTTCAACAGACGGTAGAAATTATCAAGGTAATAAGAGCTCGGCTAGTAGCAGCTCAAGACCGTCAAAAGAAATACGCCGATTTACATCGACAGAAACGAGACTTCGAGGTGGGGAGTTTTGTGTTCATTAAGGTATCTCCCTGGAAAGGGAAGATCAGGTTTGGAAAGAAGGGGAAATTGAGTCCAAGGTTCATAGGACCGTTCGAAATATTGAGAAGAGTGGGTGAAGTAGCATACGAGGTAGCTTTACCTCCTGAATTGGAACATATTCACAATGTGTTTCACGTGTCGGTATTGCGACCATACAAACCAGACTACAAGCACGTTATCTCCTATGAACCAATTCAAGTCGGAAAGGACTTATCATATGAAGAAGTTCCTGTTCAGATACTCGATAGGAAGGAACAGAAACTGAGAAATAAGATAATTCATTCTGTCAAAGTACTCTGGAGGAATCACGCCATTGAAGAATCTACGTGGGAATTAGAGGAGGAAATGAGGACAAATTACCCGTTTTTATTTGAGTAACCTTATTTTTACAATTCCGAGGACGGAATTTTTATAAGGAGGGGAGAATGTAATGTCCTAGAATTTCCACATTTTTATTAATTAAAATATTAATTTAATTTCCAACGAGTTAGTTTTATGAGATTATTTAAATCTTTTTATGTGATTAATTAATTATGTGATTAAATAATTATGTAATTAATTACTAAAATTAATTAAAGGGGGTCACTAATATGTTATTAAATTAGTGAACAAACCCTAAAGTTTTAATATCAAAATAATTGATAAGTTTCCTATTAATTAAATATTCAATTAAATTGAATATAATGAGTGAATTAAATATAATAAATTAATTAATATGATTATTAATTAATGTAAATAATGTGAAATGTTAATAATAATATTTATTAGTCCATTTGGTAATTTAATACTAATGGGTTAGAATATTTAATTATTTATTCCATTTAATTATGTATTTAATCATGGATTGAATAATTAATGTATAAATTATTAAATTAGCCCAACATGGGTCAATTAGTAGCCCAAGTGGAGAATAATAAAATTTGACAATTTAGTAGCCCAAACAATTTAATAGAAGCCCAATTGATATTTTAAATTAAAGCCCAATGATTGGCCCACTTGGAAAATACTTAATAAAACTATTAATTATTAAAAAGTGGACTTGTGACACTCATTTTGGGACATGAAGAAGAGTCCAGCCGAATCATGCTTGAAGGAGAGAGAAAATGAGTCTTTTGCTTTATTTTCTTTTATTTATTTATTTAATTAAAGGTTGCTTGTTTTGATTTTTGGGAAAGTCTTTTCCCACAAAATCCTCACCAACTTAGTATGGGCTAGCTTTCTTGTGTAAGTTTCATTGCTATCTCATGATGGTAATTTTGATAGATATAGATTTTATATATATCCAAATTGTAAGTATACTTACAATTTTGGAGCTTAAGTGAGTCATTTCTTCTTCTTCTACTTTCCAAGCTAGAGAGCATTTGAAAGTGTGAGAAAAATTTAGAGCAAAATACTAAGAGAAGAGAAGGAGTCTTGGTTCATGTCATCTTCCTTCACAACCTATTTTGGAAGAAAAAGGAAGATAGCCATTAAATCAAGGTAATGGTTATTCTAAATCTAAGTTTTATTTTTAAATGAAATAAATCATCATGTTAGTATAAACATGTTAATATGGTTATTAATGTGTAGTTGTAATATTTATGCCATGCTTGAGTTTAATATGTTTGGTTTGTATTTTGGTATATTTTATATGCTAAAATATGTATTTAGTAGTGTGTAAACAAGTTTTGAAATATATTACCAAAAATATTTTTGTAAAACTTAGGTTTGATGTTCTAATATTATAGAACATTAAATCATGAGAAAAACAAAGTTTGAATCACTTAAAATGGAGTTATACACAAAAAGATATGATTTATGGTAGTTTATGTGATGTAGAAATTTTTATAAAAAAAATATTGATATTAAATCATGAAAAATTATTTTTTCATGTTATAAATTAATATAAGGTGATTGGTAATTTTTTTGGATTTTTATTGAAGAGTTAAAGATTTATTGAAGGTATAATTTTAATTAAAGTGTGTATAGCCGGAACTGTTCACATTCTGTGAAAGAACAAAAAAATTAAAGTTTTCCGCGCAATGCGCGGACCACTGTGCACTGCCGGACGCGGAGTCTAAAACGGCGTCGTTTAGCCTTCAAGAAATATTACGCCACGCGTACGCGCGGAAGCCAACAGCAGTGACTCCAAAACGACACCGTTTTGGTCCTGCTTCAGCGATCCGCGCGCAATGCGCGACCAACTGTTTCCGGGGAAATTACATTTTTGCCCCTCCGTGTTTTTCTTGCCGAAATTACTTTTCTGCCCTCGGATCAGTTTTCAACTAAATTACCATTCTGCCCTCGGTCCGGTTTTTCAACTTATTTACGAAAATGCCATTCGGGTTAATTTTAATTAATTTAAATATTTAAAAATTAATTTAAAATTATAACAAAAATAATAAAAATTCAAAAATAATATTGGGGAGGATATTTTTCATTAAGTTTAATATTTAAATATTTTAAATATTAATCTAGTTAGCTAAACCATGGTTAGGTTAAATAAATTTATTATTTATTTATTATTTTAAATATTAATAATAAATAAAGATGATAAATTAGCAATTATTATTTAATGCCTATTAAATAATATTTAAAGAGAGATAAAATTTATAAATTAATTATTTATTATTTAAATATTATTAAATAATAAATAAGGATAATTAAGCAATTAATTATTATTTAATTAACATTAAATAACGATTAATGGAAATTAAGTTATTAGAGTAATAATTTATTATTTAATTTAAATAATAAATAAGAATGATTTGATTATTATTTAACCTTAAATAATAATTAAAATTAATTAAACAATTAATTATTATTTAATTGACATTAAATAATAATTAAAGAGGATTAAGATTAGTAAACTATTATTTAATTTCCTTAATTAAATAATAAGTAAGGTTAATTACTTGGTTAATTATTGGTTGATTAACATTAAATTAAAGAAGGTTTAAACTAAGTTAATAATTATTTATTATTTAATTATAATTAAATAATAAGTAAGTACAATTAGTTATTATTTATTTTAAATAATAACTAGAGTTAATTAATTAATTTCTATTTAATCAATATTAAATAGTAATTAAATAGAGATTGAGTTAATAAAATAAATTAAATTTAATTATGATTTAATTAAACAATTATAATAAGTTGTTTAAGGGTTTAATAAGTGTCCAACACTTAAGAAAAATATTTTCTAACTTATTAAATTATTAACCTAAAATGATGAAGTGTCTATAAGGTTAATAATATTGTTTTGACTAATGTAATTTATGTGTTAGTACTTATGTGGTAAATAAGTTCGTCATTAAGCGTATAATTATGCAAATACGTCGTACTAATTATTAGACCGACTTTATTAATGTTAGGTCTTTCAAAGCAAGTTAGTTAAAGCTAGACAATTATTGTAGCTGAGCAAACAGGCAAGTTCTCTAACCCTACTCATTTATTGTTGAACAAGTTTCTACACTTGTATTTATTGTTAAAGCTTGAAGTGGTTTAATTATTTAAAATTATTCCACATCCATATTGTTTATACAATCGCACTTAGTGCATTTGAAGCTAATTAGTTCTTGATTCATGAACTGTATTAAAAATGTCTTAAGCTAATAATTCAGCTAGACATTACGTTTCTAAATTCAATAACTTGAATACTTTTAAAAGCTTATCCAAACCATTGTTGGGTGCGGATTTCTTATATTAAGTCTGAGAATTGAACAACCCTAAATTAGGGGATTTTGTGTCGGGAAACCGACTTTGGGCGCCAGTAACTAAATGTAATGCATATACAGCGGGTTGAATAGGCTGATCCCCTTGAAAACCAAACAACTCAAAGGGTCAGAGGAAACTCTATTATACCCTAGTTAGTTCAGGGTCCTTAGTGACCACTCAGCATTTTAAGATTCAAATATTCTGTTTATTAAAATTTGAATCCTGTTTCATTCACAATTGTTATATCTATTGTTGAATCATTGTTGATATTTCCCATTCATTCATGATATATTAAATCTATATGATTGTTCTAAACTTGCTGAGCAAACTAGTTGCTCATTCTTGCTATATCATGAACCATTTTTCAGATAATCCTGATTGCTCAAAGAAGGATAAGGGAAAAGGAAAGGCCAGAGCTTAAGTTAGTTTATGCATGCTAATTAGATGTTTAAATTTGTGTTTACTGTTGTTAAACCTTTTGTAATTCCTTATGATAGGAACTGTTTATGTTAAGGTTAATAGACCCTGGTATTGTAACCTTTTTGTAAGGGAACCAATATGTATTATTCCGCGATATTTAAATGCAATGTATGTATTTAATTGCTAGTAATGTGTTGAATAGTGAGAACCAAACTCGAGGTTATGAAACCCGGATTTGGGGTCGTCACAAAGTACATCGGAGCGAGATAGACTTATACATAAGAAAAATTAGAAAGACGAGGTACGCAGACCCCATTTATTAAAACTCATTCATTCATGCATTTAATTAAAATTAAATCCAATCATATTGGTTAATAGTTCATAATCAATTCCATTTATTATCATATATATCAACATATATATTAATAAATAATATTCATCTCATGAATTAAATAAACATTCCATATATGTATTGGTATCATTTAATGGGCAATTTAAAGTTGTATGAAATCCAATTTCATGTTTAAAATAAACCTTTTATTTTAATTATAAAATTATTTAAAAATAAACTATTTATTTTTATTATTTTAAAATTATCCAAAGTAAACTCTTTTATTTTGAAACTTTAAAATCTGCACAAAATTACCAAATTGTTTGGCTAATTAATATATATATATATATATATATATATATATATATATACATATGTAGTAACTTTAGGGAAACAGTGAAATTTGCTTAACATATATCACGGTGACTCTAAATTCGGGACAAGCATAACATATATATAACAGTGCGGCAGTCACAACACCATAAATTCGGTAATCATCCGAAAATTTAAATGCTTTTCGGTACAGTGATACAAAATTTGGTACACTCCAATTCGGCAATCACTTTCGGTATTAAAAAATAATAATTTTATGCAATAAATTATGCCCAATAAATTATTCTAAATACATACCCATACACATATAAAATTAAAATAATTAATAATTCGCATAAGTTTGGCTCTTGATGCCACTGTTCGTTTGCAAAAATATGGCATACATATAATCAAATTATATAAGCGCAACGGAAGCAATAAAAATCAGATTTTAAATTTTTTGTACAAACCAATAACCCGGATCTTTTTTTATGCAACTATTATTAATTGATGAAAGAATAAAAGAATTTAACCTTTGTAGAACCAAGCTTCCACGGGTACAAGTTCATCTCCCTTTAATCCTTCACGTTCTTCTCCAAATTCATCGATTAGATTCCACGGATCAATGTTAGCTCCCCAAGTGTGAAGCCTCTAGAGGTGATCCACCAAGAGATCTATGAATTAAAAAAGTGAATTTTTGGTTTCTCCAAACCATGGGTGGCTAGCCCTAATTCTCTCTCTTTCTCTAACTCCTTAGATGTTGAGAATTATGGAGTACCCTCTCTATTCTAATGAAAGAGTGTGTAACCTTCATCTATGATAAGACTCCTCTTATTTATAGATCTAGTCAACCCTCTTAAACTATTTAGAATTAGGGTTTTAATTTAATTCCCAATTTAATTAAGAACTAAATTAATTAACTATAATTCTTAAACCATTTAGGAACTTAATTATTTAATAATGAGAGTACTTCTTATTAATTAATTACTAAACTATTTAGTAACTTAATTAATTATTATAATTATAATTCCTAAACTATTTAGGAATTTAATTATTTAATAATAATATTACTACTTATTAATTAATTCCTAAACCATTTAGTAACTAAATAATAATACTAGTAGTAAATAATAATAATAATAATAATAATAATAATAATAATAATAATAATAATAATAATAATAATAATAATAATAATAATAAGATTCCTCTTATTAATTTATAATTAGTATTTCTAAAATACTAAATTATAAATATTAAGCTATTTAATTTATTCTATCATCATAGTATAAATTAAATATACTTAATTTATTATTACGATTATGCCATCCAATTCTAAAATAAATATTACTCTTTTGCGGTGTGACCCTTTAGGTTCTCCATATTAAACCGGTTGTATAATAAATAAATTAGAACAATTCTAATTCATTTATTATGAATTAACTCTTTAATTCAGAATAAATAATTATTCCACAATAAGGGTAAGCCCCCTTAGCGATTAGTCGACTTTCCAGATAATATAGATTTCAACATTTAATCGTAAAAGAACCTTTCAGCAAATAGTTACCATACAATTCAATCATTCTACCATACAATGTCCCAATCAAATATAAGACACGAAATTTCTGTCAAGTCTTATTTATTTGATTATATGCATTTCAATTCACAAATACACAACTCTAGTTAATGTAAATTAGAAACTCCTTTCTAATTCGATTCAACCCTGACCAAGGATTTCTGAGTTATCACTTATTGAATCGCATAGGACATTCTCTCCATTTACTGGAAGTAGTAGATCATTTGTTGATCATTTACCTATCTCCATGTGTACCTTATTATACCTAAGTATATCCTTTGATATACCAATAGGTCTTAAGGAATATGTCAAAGTATAACTTAGTACACACAAGATACTATGATGATCTCAAGTCCAAGGATCACTTGTACGATTATCACATAAGGAACTCCTATTGACAGACAAGTAAAACTCCATTAGGTGTTCCTTGAGCGAGTCATGTTCAGTGAACTTATTCTCTAATAAGCACCTACATACTTGCTTTAGTGTCAATACACAAATGATTATGAGATCAATCATCCTCTTCATAAGAGCAAACATAGTATGTACCAATCTATCCGGATCTACTAATCCCTTTTTTAGTGTTCCACCGATTAGGAACAATTTTAGTTTTGAGCTATCCTGAATTTAGATCTCAGTAGCATGATCCTCATCATGGTTCTAAAAACATTGCTCAAAAACTATGGGTTTATCCATTTGATTAATTCAAGTAATTAATCATGAATAAAGAAATGTCTTGATTCTTTTATTAATAAATGAACAAGATTACAAAGTATATGCTTATCACATCAAATGTGATTGGCTTGAGGGCATACTACTTTCAACTCTAACTTGGTTTTGTCTAGCTTGACTCTGATCGGTCAATAATTAATCATACTTGAATGTGATTGGTTGAAAACTTTTCACCTAGATTCCTAGTTAAAATCTAGTTTGTTTTCAACTAATTAGTTAAATAGTATAATACATAAGTATTTATGCGTATTTCTTTCGTATAATACCTCGTATAATGTTCGTATTCTACTGGTATTATACCTCGTATTATTCACGTATTAATCTCGTATAATTCTCGTATTATACATTACAGTATATTCGTATTATCCTTCGTATTCCTTCCGTATTCGCAAAGTATTTGTCCCGTATATGTGAATAGTAATCTCCAAAAAATATTTTGGATAAAAATTTTATTGGTCGTAATGCATCCTATTGTCAATAAAAACGCTATTCAGGAATGTAAATTTTCAAAATTCGAAAGAAAGTTTTCAAATGAATAGTTTTTAATGCGTTTTTTGAGAAAAACTTTTATTAGCTAAATAGCATTTATATTTCATATAAACGCTATTTCGTGAAATACGATTTGTTAAGACGTCGAAAAGAACAGTCAAAAAGACGACAAACACTTTATCGTAAATCGTGTATTTTTGTCTTTTTCCCTAAAAAAAATTTATTGGTTCCTTGACATCTAAACTTCATATTAACACTGTTGTGAAATGTAAGAAGTCCTATAGATGAAATAAACAGTCAAACGAATGAAAAACGTTTCTTTGTGAATAGTGATTTTACACGTTTTTCGAGAATTTTTTTTATTGACTGTTATATTTTTTCAAAGTGTGGGAATGATGAATCTTGAAATGGAATGTCAATTTGATCTTCACATTTTGCTCGAGGGCTTAGGTTATTTCCTAGGGTTTAGGGATTAGGGTTTAACTCTTTTTCTCAATTCAAGCTTTACTATTCACATAACACAAATTAAGTTAAAGATTTTAACCACTTAGTTATATACGATAGCATTTGTGAGTCGTATATATTCTTTAAGATAGCTCAAGGTATGCTCGAGCAATTGTTCTTAGATTTTAAATTGACAACCTTAATTAGATCTTCTTAGATCATAATTGAATTATTTGGGATATTACAAATTCTAGCTATATTTCTTTGGTTCGAACTCGAATTTTGTATTCTTGATATTTTGCTATGTAATTGCACTCACAAGTCAAAAACAACATTGGGTTTCTATTGTTTGCTATCTTCAATTTTCCAAATATGGTTGGGTTTGAATTATTAATTCTCTATAATTAGGACAGTTTGGTTTAGTTCCATTTGGTTTAATTTTTTACTTTCATTTACGATAATTAAATAGTTTTTGGAGTGGCATAATTATTATCACATAAATAATAAATAAATTTTACATTTATTTGAAAGGAATTTAATAAAAATAGTAATTTTTATTTATAAAAATAATAATTTTTTTGTGTAAAAAATAACAAAAGTATATATTTTATTTTATTTTATTTTTATTTTTATTTTTATTTTTAATAAATAATAAATAAAATAAAATACATAATTAATCTTTTTTATTCTCAACTAAAATGAAGAGGTAAGTTAAAACTAAATAACAATTTTTTTTTCATATTATATCTTTCATATTTACAAACATAATAAAATTAATTTGAAAAATGAAATAATAGTTTTAAAAAACTTGATTTTGAGTGGATGAATAGTGCCAATCACGTGGGAATGAAAGCCATCAACTTGCTCACTTAGAGTCATCAATAAATAAATAAATTATTAAAAGCAAATGTAAGAAAGTGGTGGGGTATATTGGACAATTTTCAGTCTCATTTGACCATTATAACCATTGCTCATGTTATTTGGGGTGAGTTTCATGCACGTACATTTAGTTTGGATGAAAAATATAACTTTTTCACTTCATCTCAAAAATATAAATTTTTAAATGTAGATTTCTAGAGAACAGATGGTCAAGTGAAAATTTGACCAAATCTCATGTGATCATCTGAAATTTACCCAAATAAATATTATGTTTTTTTTTCTATTTTTGCCCCTAAAGTTTGCTCACATTTGCACTTTCAGCCTTCAAAAATATTGAGCAATTTCAGTCCCTGGAGTTTAATTATACTTACAATTAAGTTGGATTCCTACAAATATCCCAAAATCTTTATGGATAATGTTTGTTTAATTTTAGATGTTGCAATTCTTAGTTTAATATATTTATTGTTGATTTTTTTAATAATAATAATGTAAGTATAAAATCAAAATTATTTAACTTGAACTGATACTCATTTAAACATTTAAATAAAGAATTGAAAAAAAGTATTCATAAATATATTTTAGAGAATGGGAGGTTCAAATAAACTGTATTTACGCTGGCCCATAATTATGAACGTTGTAGCATGTATCCTTAATAGGCTTTCTTATTATACTCTCCAAATTATAAAAGTACTATTAATTTTTTAAAAGTCAATTTAAGATATTTTTAAATTTAAAATTAAAATGATTCATTTAAATTTTTTAAATAATAAATCTTATAACTAGCTGTATTTTTTAGGTAGATAATGATATTCAAAATTGTGTTAACATAAACTAAATATATTTATCTCAATTTTGAGTTTAAAAAGATTTAAAATTAATTTTTTAAAAATTAATATTAATCTTATAATTTAAAACAGATGAAGTATAAAAATAATATTATTTGTACATTTAAAATTTTAATGTACTTTATCTCGTCTGACCTATTTTTTTAACCTATTGTTCAAAAGTTACTGGAGGCCCAAGAAATTGAAGCTTGAGGCAAAAATAGGATTTAATTGCGGGTCAAAAATTGCTACAATTAATATTAGTCCAAATGACATAGTGGGTCCTAATTTGATTAGGAAAGGAGAGTTTGAACTCGTTGGCTCATGGCAACTTGGAAAGTCCCAAGTCCTCTAATATAAATACATACTTCCACCTAATATGTTAGTATATTGTATACATGTTAAATTTAAATTGGGGGTTAATTTATTCCTTGTGTGGCCTTTTTATGGTGACTATTAATGGACAAGCTCACATTACAGCACTACGTGTGTTTAAAGGAAAACAAGGCAATTCTGATCAAGTCTAAAAGACTAATGGCCTGTTTGTTTGTTTATGTAATGAAAACGATAATGATTAATGCTAGTGCCCGGTCAATATCCCATTGAAATATTCGAGGAACCTAATATGGGTAAAAATAACACACTAATGACATGTTGTCAGTATTATTTTTAAAATCCTATTAATGAAGGGTAGTATAATAATTTTACTCATTAAGCATTTTAGAAACATATTAAATTCAATAAGAGATAGAATTCTCAGTAAGTTTAACCAACTAAGGGTTGACAATCTAGAAGGTCTCTAAAATTATGTAAAATTTTAATTCCTAATACAAATATAAAGATGACTTTCATGCTATGAATAGAGGATTTTCCATCACATTCAATGTATGCTATTTATTTTAATAATAATAATTATCTCCTTCTAGTATTTTGATTTAAGTATTGGAGAGTCCGGAGAGTCCTCCCGGACCCCCCCCCCCCCCCCCCCACTCGAGTGGACTTTTTGCTGGTGATCTAGCGAATTCAAGGTGGTTAAAACTGTGAGGATCCGAATTTTCAGAAATTCTTTAATAAAAATTAAATAAGAATTTAATTGATAAAATTATCAAGGTTGTTAAATTAATTATTATTTTATGTAGTTTATGGTATGTGATGAGATTTAATTAGTAAATTAAATCTGTGCAGAGATTATGATAAATTGTATTGAATTTAAGTAATTGAAAAGTAAATAAATTGTTTAAAAACAATTTATTAAGAATAAGAGAAATTTCAGATAAATGTACATTAATTTGTACAATTAAATTGTTATGAAAATGTGAAAATTTAGATTTAAAGAAAATTATATGGTAATGTGAGAAGTAAGATTTAAATATGTATATTTATATATGTGAATGTTTAATTGATAATTGTAAATTTCATTAATTATGAGAATTAAGGGATTAATAATTAAATTAATCTAAAGTTAAATGAAAAGCGAATGGGGAAGTTAATAAAATTGTAATTATTGATTTTAGATTTATTCAAGAATTTTGGAGGAAGTTTAGAAATTAATTGAGAAGAAATGTAATTATATAAATTATATAATAATGAATTATATAATTTATATAAGGAAATTAAAATGTTGTATGAAGGAAATTATAATTATATAAGAATAATTATATAATTTATATAAGAGGATTAAATTAATTAAGGGTGGAAGAAAATTTTATAAATTGTATTTGTGTAAAATGGAAATTATTTAAAAAGGAATAATGTAATTATATAATTATATAATATTAAATTATATAATTTATATAAGGAAAGTTAATGTGAAAATTAAAGAAATGAGAAAATGGATGTTTTTAATTTAATAAAAATTATGGTGATGTATAATGAAATTATTATGACTTTTATGAAGGATAATATTTTAGAAACGAGAACATGTTAGTGTAACATGTTGTCTAAGTAACGAAGTAAAAAATTATGAAAAATAATTTTTATAGGCTATACGAATTATTTTATGATTTTTAGAGGTATTAATTACCTCATATAATTATATGCATGTCGTTATGTGTGTACAAAATTTGTCAAATAAAATACCGAAAAAGGTATTAATATTACTCATAAATCATGTTATGATTTTTAGTGAATTAAAATAAATATTTTATATATATTATATAAAATATTTATTACACGAAATATTTATGTAATGTATTAAAATGATTATTGCATGCGTGATTTGGAAATTTTGGGAAGCATAAAGGCGGTGGAAATTATTTTATTCCAAAGGGTTAGTCCATTGTGGTTATAAAAAGGGAACAAAGCAATAGAAAGAAAACAAAAATGAAAGCAACCAAACATAATATTTTCTTTCCCCACCATGAACGCCACCACCTTGCCGCCGGAAATTATGACCACGAAGGAAGGAAAATATTTGGGAGCAACAAAGGAAGAATAAGCTTCATAAGGAAGAATTATTGAGCCTTAGAAGGTATAAATTAATTATTTTGTAGTTTATTTTAATACTTTGGTGGTAAATTAATTTTATGGAAAATTAGTAAATAATTAGAATTATTATTCTAAATAATTTATAGATGTATATGTATGAATTATGTGATTTTTGGAGTAGTTTATTGTGAAATTTTGGAGCAAAAATGGAAAAAAATTGAAAGTTAGTGCACTGTTGCGAAGGAGAAAGAAGAAGAAATATGGGACTGTCCGCGCATTGCGCGGCAGTTCAGTAGCGCGGGCCAAAAACGACGTTGTTTTTGGCATGCGGAAGGGGGAGCCGCGTATTGCGCGGAGGAAATTTTTGGAAACGGCTGGGAAACGACGTCGTTTTGGGCGTTGGCAGAAACAGTCGCCGCGCATTGCACGGGCGACCGACGACACGCTGGAAATTACCAGCGTGCCTCTGCCCTTTTCGGTTAATACCGGTCGTGTCCTTTGACCACGAAAATTACTGTAATGCCCTTGGACTTTCCGGAAAATCCCGGTTGTGTCCCTAACGTTGCTGAAGTTACGGAAATGCCCCTGGGCTTTTCGAAAAATACCGAATATGTCCCTAAGGGCGGAAAAATTACCAAAATGCCCTTAGAAGTGATTTTTAATGAAATAAATGTTTAAAAATTGTTTAAAAATCGTAAAAAATTATAGAAAAATACTAAAAATATAGAAATGATGTTTGGGCATTAAATTTAATATTTTTGCAAAAATATTAAATATTAGAAATTAATATTTAAATGTTTAAATATTAATCTAATAGGGTTACCATTTAGAAAATAGTTAAATAAAATTTTTGGGACACCCAGATATGTTAAAATGTATCCGATGAGCCGGGTTGTCCGTATTAGAGATATTGAATATTAAGTTAAACGAATATTTTAAGGAATGAGTTTAATATAATTGGCCATATAAATTAATAATTGGCCTAGAGATGATATTAATTAATTAAATTAATATCATAAGGAGTTAAATAATTATTATTTGATTATTTTATGATTATAGGTTGATCAAGTTAAGGGTTTGAGCTATCAATTTAAATAACTGGACGCCAGGCAAGTTCTTCAGCCCTTTTATGTTAAATGTTGGACTGTTATGACATGTAATTCTTGTTTTAAATGCATACAAATTATGTGTTATGTGACACGTGGATAATATGACAATTAATTGTACTTTGTGCAATGATATGAGATATATTGCTATAGTAGAAGCACAAGCACGTGATGTATGACACACACCAAACATATTAAGGTATGTGCTATGTGACATATAAACTGTTGAACTTGCTGAGCCGTTGTGCTCATTACTTGCTTAATATACATTTTTGCAGGAAAGAAATAAATTTCAAGAATATCGGATTAAATTAGAGATGAATTGCTTAGAAGGTGGGAAACATAATTGTTATATTTTCAATATTATGATTTAATGTGAATATAGTTGCTAAGTTTATATTGATGTAACGTATGTACATATATGTTGGATCCGTTACGAGATAGATGTTACTATAAAGATTATAAGAAGTCTAATTGTGATTTATGATACAAAGAACATTTGTATAGATGTGAATGATATTAAATAGTTAATGTTGAACATTATGATACCGGTAATAGAAAGAAAAAGTAAAGGTTACGATCTAGGGACTAGGATCCAAAATGTAAGGATTTTAAATATCCAAATATTTTAATATAATGAATGGATTGAATGGAGAAAAAGAAAAAATTATACCAAAAATTTGGTAATTGATGATTTTAAAATCAGATAATGGATCAATTAAGGGTTTATATAAGGTAATTAAAGATTATTAACGAACCGTAATTCGAACGTTAAGGAAATAACGTTTAATAAATATGAAATCTAAGGTAATAAAGTGGATCGAATTTCAGGGTCGTTACAAAAACGGTGGTCAAAGTCAAAGTTTATGGATTGACCAAAACCCTAATTTGCATGTTACTAATTGACGTATAGATTGGCGCCATCCGTGAGAAAAGACCAAAAAGCCATCTCTTTCTTTTACAATCCAAAAAGTCAATATGATAAATACTCGTGCTTCAGTATGAAATCACAATCCGTTACATCTACCACATCTTCATCATTAATAGCAATAAGCAAACTCTATACATGTCCAACAACCATTTCATCATCACCATCCGCCTTCTTATGTTCATAAAGAACATATCCGTACTCATAGTGGGCCTTACACAGAGCGTTCTCGATAACAAAATCAGGTGGATCTTCGGTCACAGATCAATAAAAGTTGTGGTGTTCCAGATCTATGTTGGAGGGATAATTAAAGATACAACCCCCACATGTGTGACCACCCAAGGGCCAATAAAAAATTAATTAATCAATTAAGAGAGAATATAACAATATCCAAGAGCAATTGTAGAATCTGAAAAAGGGTCCTAGGCAGCATCAAAGGTTAGAGCATCAACAAAGTAATAGAACTGCCAGTTTAAGACCTGGTAACAGATTCAATGAGGAGGCAATGACCAAAAAAGAAATGCAAAGACAACTCCAAGAATGCCAAGAAATACAACCATCCTAAGAGGTTCAAGGAGCAGGGTCTGGACGGATGATATACAAAGTAAGACATCCATCATTCACTCAAGATATCATGTATGAACCCCCTCCCTAAAGGCTTCAAAATGCCGCATATGGATAAATATGATGGAATAGGTGACCCCACAAATCATATACTTACCTTTGATGCACTTTTGTTGTAATATCCGAGAATTTTAAGCTTCATTATTAATTGAATATATAATTTAATTTTAATGAGTTAGTTTTATGAGGTTATTTAAACATTTTTGTGTGAATAATTAATTATGTGATTAAGTGAGTATGTGATTAAATTCTAGATTTAATTAAAGGGAGTCACTAATAGACTAATTAAATTAGTGAACTAACCCTAAGGTTTTAATATCGAAAGAATCGATAAAGTTGTCTATTAATTAAATATTCAATTAAATTGAATATAGTGTGTGAATTAAATTTTGTAAATTAATTAATATGAGTATTAATTAATGAGAACAATGTGAAATATGAATAATAATAATTAATAGTTCAATTAGTAGGTAAATACTAGTTAACTAGCTTTATTAATTAATTAACCAAGCCCACTCATTTAATTGATTATGAACTTGGATAATTAATGTGTAAACTAATTAAATTGGTCTAACATCGATTAATTAGTAGCCTAAGTATGGAACTATTAAACTTGACAAACTAGTAGCCCAACTCATTTAATGGGAGCCCAACTGGTGATTTAAATGAGGTCCAAATCATTAGCCCAATTGGTATTTAATTCTTGTAACTCATTAAACTAATTAAAGCAAATAATGTGACAACCCAAGTGGGACAATTCCCCTTCCATTGTCGGGAAAGAGAGGAGAGAAGGATGAGGCACATGGATTTGAAATCTTATGCAAATTAATTGATATTTGCTTGGAGCTTTGTGTACTAGACTTGATGGTATAGATTTCTACATTGTCATAAGTCACCCTAAACTTAAACCTATACAATTAGTGTGAGGATCCGAATTTCCAGGATTTCTTTAATAATATTAAATGGGAATTTAATTGATAAAATTATCAAGGTTGTTAAAGAAATTATTATTTTATGTGAATTAAGGTATGTGATATGATGTAATTGATAAATTAAATTTGTACAGAGATGGTGACGAATTGTGTTAATTTAAAATAATTGGAAAGTAAATAAATTGTTTAAAAACAATTTATGAGGAATAAAAGAATTTCAGATAAAGGTACAATAAATTGTACAATTAAATTGTTATGAAAATGTAGAAATTATGAGTTAATAATGTATGTGGTAATGTGAAATATGAAAAAAAAATTGGATATGTATATATATACATTTGTATATATATGTGAATGTTTAATTGATAATTATAGATTCCATTAATTATGGAAATAAAAGGGATTAATAATTAAATTAATCCAAATTTAAATAAAAAGTGAATGAGGGAGTTGGTAAAATTGTATGTGTTAATTTTAGATTTTATCAAGAATTTTGGAAGAAGTTTAGAAATTAATTGAGAAGGAAAGGTAATTATATAAATTATATAATAATAAATTATATAATTTATATAAGAAAATTAAAATGAGGTATGAAGAAAATAATAATTATATAAATTATATAAGAATAATTATGTAATTTATGTAAGGTGATTAAATGGAATAAAGTTGGAGGAAATTAAGAAATTATTTAAAAGGAGAATGTAATTATATAAATTATATAATATTAAATTATATAATTTATATATAAAGAAATTAATATGAATATTAAAGAAATTGAATAATAAATAAGAAAAAGGAATGTTTTAAGTTATTAAAAATTATATTTATGTATAATGGATGTATTATGACTTTTATGAAAGATAATATTTCAGAAACGTGAACATGTTAATGTAACATGTTGTCCAAGTAACGAAGTGAAAAATTATGAAAAATAATTTTTATATGTCCTATGAATTATTTTATGATTTTTGGAGGTATAAATTACCTCATATAATTACATGCATGGTGTTATGCGTGTATAAAATTTATGAAGAAAGTACCAAAAAAAGGGTGTTAATATTATTCATAAATCAAGTTATGATTTTTAGAGAAATAAAATAAATATTTTATATACATTATATAAAATATTTATTACACGGAATAATTACGTAATGTAATTAAATATTTAATTTGCATGGTTGGTGGAAGGTTCGAGAGAGGTTGAGCCGGCTGATTAAGTCGGTGGATTGAAAATTTTGCCAAGATTGGTTTGGTTATATAAATAGCAAGCAAAAGAAATAAAAAGGAAAAGAAAAGGAAAGATGAAAGAAATAATAATACTCTCCCTCTTCTTTTTCTTCCTCTACCGTCCGAACACCAACACCACCACCAAGCAACCACCATCATGATTACAACCAAGGAGGAGTAAAGGAGAATTTTTGGTGCCAATAAGAGGAATCATAAGCTACAAGGAAGGTATAATTATTTTTGGTGATTTATGTTAATATTTTAGTGTTAAAATAATTGTTTGAAAAATAGAAAATAATTAGTATAATCATTCTAAATAATTTTTAGGTGTGTATCTATGATTTTTATGATTTTTGGAGTAGTTTTGTGTGAAAAATTTGGACCAAAAATGGAAAAAAATTAAAAGTTGACGCACTGTTGCACGCAGAAAGAAAGAGAAGAATGAACAGTGCTCCGCGCATTGCGCGGAGGGATTTCTCCGGAAACCGGAGCCAAAACGACGCCGTTTTGGTGCCAGAAGGAAGACCCGCGCCATGCGCGGAGGAGAATTCTGGAAACTGGGGTAAAACGACGCCGTTTGGCGTCGGCATAGGGCGGTGTCGCGCATCGCGCGGCCGAGGCACGCGGTAAAATTACCAGCGTGCCCCTGGCCTTTCCGGCTAATACCAAACGTGTCCTAGACCCACTGAAATTACGGAAATGCCCCTGGGCTTTCCGGCAAATACCGAATGAGTCCCTAGAAGTGCGATAATGACAGAAATGCCCCTGGACTTTCCAGAAAATTCCGGTTATGTCCTTATGGCGCGGAAATTACCAAAATGCCCCCAGAATCAGATTTTTAATTAAATAAATGTTTAAAAAATTGTTTAAAAATCATAGAAAATTATAGAAAAATACTAAAAATATAAAAATGATGTTTGGGCATTAAATTTAATATTTTTGTAAAAATATTAAATATTGGGGATTAATATTTAAATATTAATCTAATGAGTTTAGAGGTTAAAAAATGAATAAATGATAATCCGGACAACCGAATATGCTAAAAGTTACTCGATGAGCCGGGTTGTCCGTAGAGAGGGTATTAAATATTAAGATATGCTAATATTTTAAGGAATGAGGTTATTATAGTTAGCCATATAAATTAATAATTGGCCTAGAGATGATATTAATTAATTAAATTAATATCATAAGAGGATAAATAATTATTATTTGATTATTTTATGATCATAGGTCGATCGAGTTAAGGGTTTGAGCTAACAATTTAAATAACTGGACGCCAGGCAAGTTCTTCAGTCCCTTTTTTTGTTAAATGTTGGAATGTTACGATAAGTAATTCTTGTTTTAACTGCATACAAATTATGTGCTACGTGATACGTGATTAATATGACCACAATGTATATTTTGTGCAACGATATGAATATATATGAGATATATTGCTATATTAGATGCACAAGCACATGATGTATGACACACACCAAGCATGATAAGGTATGTGCTACGTGAATCATAACTGTTGAACTTGCTGAGCCGTTGTGCTCATTATTTGCTTAAAATAAACTTTTGCAGGTAAATAAATGAGTTTCAGAAATATCAGATTGTGCTAAAGATGAATTATCTAGAAGGTTGGATACGTAACTGTTATAATTTCAATGTCATGATTCAATGTGAGTGAATTGTATTCAATGTGAGTGAATTGTATTCAATGTGAGTGAATTGGTAAAATTTATGTGAATGTGTTGTATCTATTTACAAATTGGTCCAGATGGGACGAATAGAGTTACATGGCGAACTAGGGTTGTTTAAGATGATTGTTACAATAAAGATTTGTTAAATGGTCAAATTGTGAATTACGATTGAATAGAACAAATGTGAAGATATATTATTATTAAATTTTAAATGTTGAACGTTATGATATTTGTAAAGAAGAAAAAGGTTAAGGTTGCGATCCAGGGACTAGGATCCAGAATGTAAGGATTTTAAATATCCAAATATCTTAATACAACGATTGAATCGAGAAAAAGAAAATTTTATATGAGAATTTTGGTGATTGATAATTTTAAAATCAATTAATGGATCAGTTAAGGTGGTTAAAGATATATTAACGAACCGAAATTTGGACGCAAGAAAGATAATGTATCATAAATACAAAATTTAAGGTAAGAATATGGGTCGAATTTCGGGGTCGTTACAATTAGCCTCATGATAGAGATTTTTGATAGATATATTTCTATATCTATTATTATTCAAGTATACTTGCATTTAGTTTAAGGAGTTAGTCATTTTTTCATTCATCATTTTTCTTGTGTCCAAGAGAGAGCTTTGAGAGAAAATATTAAGAAGTAAAATACTTTGAGAGCCAAAGAGGGAGAGAGTGTAACGACCCCGAAATTCGACCAACCTTATTACCTTAATTTCATATTTATTAATTTTCCTTAACGTCCAAATTTCGGTTCGTTAATAAATCTGTAATCACCTTATTTAACCCATTAATTGACTTTATAATCATCAATTATCAAATTTTTCGGTATAAATTTTTTCTTTTTCTCAATCAATCATTGTATTAAAATATTTGGATATAAAAAAAAACTTAATTTTTCGATCCTAGTCCCTGGATCGCAACCTTTACTTTTTCTTTTTATTACACGTATTGTGACGCCCCCAAATTCGGGTTCCAAATACCCGGATCCGGTCATCACGATCCAATACAAACATTCACCTCTAAACAACATACAATAACTAAATGCGGAATAATAAACATATGTTGTTCATTCAAAAGGTGTTAGTAGTCCCAAGATACGATAACCTTACACAAAAGTACACAAATACCCTTAATAAAGTACTTAGGGTTTATATTACATAACAGTTAATTTAATTAATTACAGGGCTGCATCTCGAAGTCTATTACTTCATCTTTCCTTTACCCTTGTTCTTTCCCGAAGTCTCGGGTTGCACTGCAATAAGGTTTCATGATATAGCAAGAGTGAGCAACTAGTTTGCTCAACAAGTTTAAATAACAACAAGGAACAATATATCATGAATGAAAGGGAATAGCTGAACAATTTCATAATGTGAATAACATAAGCAGGAATAATAATTTGCTTTTAAAATTAGGATAGTCAAATAGACTATGAACTATAAATATCCACTGGAGTCAATAGCAGGTTGACCCAATGGTTACTACCAGAAATATGTACCCGAGAGAATCAGCCTCAGTACAATATGTGTATGCATAACATTTAATTTCCGTATTTTTGTACCTGATAGTAGATACAGGGTACTCCCCTATAATAAAGGGGTGTTCATAATAGTCTAAGAATTCGCATCTTCAATGATTTGGATAGCTTTTAAAATCTTTAACATAAATGTCTAGCCGAACAATGGCTTAGACCTACTTTGAACAGTTCTTTAAACAATAGAACAATAATTAAGTACAACAAGTCAATGACTGTACAATCTCAAGTGCAACAAGTGCGAATAACAATAATATCGATGTGGAATATTTGTAAAGTAATTAAACCACTCAAAGCATGCTTGGAATAACAGTTCAAGCTTAGATAAATAATTTGCTCAATGAAATGAGTTTAGAGATAAGGAACTTGCCTGTCTGCTCAGCTACAATATATGTCTAGCTTTAACTAACTGAGTTTGAAAAGACCTAACATTAATAAAGTTGGTCTAATAATTAGTATGGCGTATTTGCACAACTATACGCTCACTAAGGTACTTACTTATCATATAAGTACTAAAACATAATTTACGTTAGTCGAAATAATATTATTAACCTTATAGACCCTCAATCAAATTAGGTTAATAATTTAATAAGTTAGAAAATATTTTCTTTCTTAAGCGTTGGACACTTATTAAACCCTTAAACAACTTATTACAATTGTTTAATTAAAGTATAATCAAATTAAATTTATTTTATTAATTCAATCTCTATTTAATTACTATTTAATCTTGGTTAAATAGAAATTAATTAATTAACTCTAGTTATTATTTAAAATAAATGATAACTAATTGTACTTACTTATTATTTAATCATAATTAAATAATAAATAATTATTGATTCATTTTAACCTTCTTTAATTTAATATTAATCAACTAATAGTTAACTAAGTAATTAACCTTACCTATTATTTAATTTAAGGAAATTAAATAATAGTTTACTCATTTTAATCCTATTTAATTATTATTTAATGTCAATTCAATAATAATTAATTATTTAATTAATTTTAATTATTGTTTAAGATTAAATAAAATTCAATTTATTTATCCTTATTTATTATTTAAATTAAATAACTTAATTTCCCTTAATCATTATTTAATGCTAATTAAATAATAATTAATTACTTAATTATCCTTATTTATTATTTAATAATATTTAAATAATAAATAGTTAATTTATAAATTTTTATATCTTCTTTAATTATTATTTAATGTGAATTAAATAATAATTGCTAATTTATCTCATTTATTTATTATTAACATTTTAAATAATAAATAACTAATAAATTTATTTAACTTAACCATGATTTAGCTAACTAGATTAATATTTAAAATATTTAAATATTAAACCTAATTAAGAATATCCTCCCCAATATTATTTTTGAATTATTATTATTTTTGTTATAATTTTAAATTAGTTTTTAAATATTTAAATTAATTAAATTAAACCCGAATGACATTTCTGTAAATAAGTTGAAAACTGAAACGAGGGCAAAATAGTAATTTCGCCGAGAAAAAATACGGAGGGGCAGTTTGGTAATTTCGCGGAACTGGGCTCGCGCATTGCGCGCGTTATCCGTAAGCAGGCCCAAAACGGTGCCGTTTTTGGACACTGCTGATGGCTTCCGCGCGTACGCGCGGATTGATTTTTTTCTTTAAACAAAACGACGCCGTTTTGTCTCCGCGTTTTCGGTGAACAGTTGTCCGCGCATTGCGCGGAAATTAAATTTTTTTTTTCTTTGCAGACTGTGAACAGTGTCCGGCAATACCCATTTTAAATAAAAATATACCATCAAGTAAGCTTTAAATCCTCAATAAAAATCCAAAAAAATTACCAATCACTTAATATCAATTTATAACATGAAAATTTAATTTTTCATGATTTAATATCATTCTTTTTTTATAAAAATTTTTACATCACATAAACTACCATAAATCATAACTTTTTGTATATAACTCCATTTTGAGTGATTCAAACTTTGTTTTTCTCATGATTTAATGTTCTATAATATTAGAATATCAAAACTAAGTTTTATAAAATTATTTTTGGTCATGTAGTTCAAGACTTGATTATACACTATTAAACACATATTTTAGCATACAAATGATACCAAAATACAAACCAAGCATATTAAACTCAAGCATGGCATAAATATTACTACCACACATTATTAACTATATTAACATATTTATATACACATGTTAGTTTATTTAATTTAAAACAAAATTAGATTTAGAATAACCATTACCTTGATTTAATGGCTATCCTCCTTTTTCTTCCAAAATAGGTGGTGAATCTTGAAGACATACACCAAGAACTCATTCTCTTGATAATTTTGCTCTCAAAATATTTTTCTACACTCTCAAATGCTCTCTAGCTCTCTCTTTTGGACTTGGAGAAAATAATGAAATAACATCTAACAATTTCAAGTATACTTGCAAAATTATTAGATACACATAATATATCTAATAATTTTGCCCATGCCTCTAAATGACAACTTACACAAGGAATGAGTTAAATGACACATTAGGTGAAAAGAGGAATGGTCCATGTACTTGAAAAATCAAACAAGCAATCCATTAATTAAATAAATGAAAAATAAACTAAAATAAAAACAAAATATAAATTTTCTCTCTCCTCCACCCACATGGTCGGCTGATGGTCTACATTTTTGTCCCAAAATGAGTGTCACAAGCTCACTTTTTAATAATTAATAGTTATATAATTGTATTTTTCAAGTGGGCCAATTATTGGGCTTTATTTAAAATACCAATTGGACTCCTATTAAATTGTTTGTGCTACTAAATTGTCAAATTTTATTATTCTCCACTTGGGCTACTAATTGACCCATGTTGGGCTAATTTAATAATTTACACATTAATTATTCAATCCATGATTAAATAAATAATTAGATTGAATAAATAATTAAATATTCTAACCCATTAGTATTAAATTACTAAATGGACTAATAAATATTATTATTAATAATTCACATTATTTACATTAATTAATAATAATATTAATTAATTTATTATATTTAATTAACTCATTATATTCAATTTAATTAATAGGAAACTTATCAATTATTTTGATATTAAAACTTTAGGGTTTGTTCACTAATTTAAATAACATATTAGTGACCCCCTTTAAATAATTTTAGTAATTAATTACATAATCATTTAATCACATAATTAATTAATCACATAAAAAGATTTAAATAATCTCGTAAAACTAACTCGTCGGAAATTAAATTAATAATTTAATTAATAATGACGTGGAAATTCTAGGACATTACACGTATTATAAAACTCAACATTCAAAATTTAATATTGTTTATATCCATACAACATTCTTTGTTTCATAATGAATAATATATATATATATATATATCTTCTATCGTATCAACTATCTCGAACAATTACAGTTCACAATTTAATTCTATTCATTCTATAATATAATTTTTTTTACCCACATTGAATTATAATATTAAAAAATATATATAATTATAACATTCACAACCTTCTAGGTTATTCCATCTCTAATGAAATCCGATTTTCCTGAAATTCATTTCTTAACTTGCAAAAGTTTAAATTATGCAAGTAATGAGCACAACGGCTCAGGAAGTTCAACAGTTTACACCTTTTATGTTTCATATAGCACATAGCATAATATGCTCTGTGTGTGTCATACATCATGTGTTGTGCTTCTATTTAAGCAATATATTTCACATATATTCATATCGTTGCACAAAGTGCACATTGTTGTCATATTGTTCATAGATTACATAACACATAATTTATATGTATTTAAACAAGAATTAACATATCATAACAGATAATCAATTAATATCAAAGTACTGAAGAACTTGCCTGGATTGTGAAATTAATTAATAAATACCCCTTCTATAGTGCTTCTCGTACAACATATGATCATAAAATAATCAATTAATAATTATTTATCCTCTCATGATATTAATTTAATTAATATCATCTATAATGTAATTAACCCTACCCGACGGTTTATTTTAGGGTATCGGGTCAATTATTAATTAATATGATTAATTATATTAACCTCGTCTCTTAATATAAAACACACTCAGTGCGGACAACCCGGCTCATCGGATAAAATTTAGCATATTTGGTTGTCCGGATTTTCATTTAATCATTTTCTAACTTTTAAACTTAATATATTAATATTTAAAATATTTAAATATTAATCCTCAATATTTAATATTTTAAAAAAAATTAAATTTAATGTCCAAACATCATTTCTATATTTTTAGTATTTTTCTAAAATTTTCTATAATTTTGAAACAATTTTAAACATTTATTTCAATTAAAAACAATTTTTGGGGGCATTTTGGTAATTTCTGCGGTTCAAGGACACGCTGGTCATTTTCTGAAAAGGTCGGGGCTATTTTAGTAATTTCGGCGTTCTAGGGACACGTTCGGTATAACCTGAAAAGGACGGGGGCACGCTGGTAATTTCACCGCATCGCAGGCCACCGCGTATTGTGCGCGGCCTCCCCTTTACGCCAGCCAAACGACGTTGTTTGGCCTGGCGTCAGCAAAATCTCAACCGCGCATGACGCGGCTTTCATTCCGCCCCTCAAAACGACGCCGTTTCATCCAAGGCGGAATAAAAAAATTGACCGCGCGCCATGCGCGGTCGACCCTTAACAGATTTCATCTTCTTCCTCCGCAAACAGTGCACCAGCCCAAGCAACATAATCCATTTTTGATCAAATTTCCCCCCACAAAATAACTCTAAAAATCATATAATTCACACATATATATCCAAAAATTATTTGGAATGATTATTCTAATTATTTACAATAATTTTTCCTAAAATTATTTTACCACCATAATTACCAAAATAAATCAAAATAATTTGATTTATACCTTCCTTGAAGCTTGTTCTACCTCTAGTGGGCACCAAAATTCTCTTCATTGGTGGCTATGGAGGTTATCCGGTGGTGGTGGTGACTCTCGGATGAGGAAGAAATAGAGAGGAATTTGTGTGTGTGTGTGTGTGTGTTTTTTTTCTTTCTTTTCATTGTTTTTTTCTCCTTCTTTTCTTATTCTTTTCTTCTTTTATAACCAAAGGCTATGCATCCTTAAATAAAAAAATTTCCACCGACTTTGCCAACCACCGACTCAACTTTTGGATAAATTCCCATGTAAAAATTAAAATTTTAATACATTACGTAGTTATTTCGTGTAATAAATATTTTATATAATGAATATAAAATATTTATTTTAATTCACCAAAATTCATAATATGCTTTATAAATAATATTTAGACCTTTTTTCAAGTACTTTATATGACAATTTTTTTACACGCATAATAACATGCATGTAATTATATGAGGTAATTTATACCTCCAAAATTCACAAAATAATACATATATTATAAAAATTATTTTCTTACTTTTACACTTCGTTACTTGGACAACATGTTACACTAACATGTTCACGTTTTCGAAATATTATCCTTTATAAAAATCATAAAAATTCCATTAAACAATAAACATAATTTTAATAAATTAAAACATTCATTTTTCCTCATTTATTTTTCATTTCTTTATTATTCACATTAACTTTCCTTATATAAATTTTATAATTTATTATTATATAATTTATATAATTACATTATCCCTTTTTAAATAATTTTCATTTTACACAAAATACAATTTATAAAAATTTTCTTCCATCCTTATTCAATTTAATCTTCTTATATAAATTATATAATTATTCCTACATAATTTATATAATTATTATTTTTCTCATATTTCACTTTAATTTTCTTATATAAATTATATAATTTATAATTTATATAATTACCTTTCTTCTTTATTAATTTCTAAACTTCAACTATAATTATTGATTAATTATATTATCAATATCTCAAATTTTACTAACTTCCTCATTAACTTTTCATTTAAATTTGGATTAATTTAATTATTAGTCCCTTTATATCCATAATTAATAAAATTTATAATTACAACAATTAAACATGCACATATATATACAAATATATCTATATACATATCTATTTCATATTCCTCACATTTCCACATAACACCATTTAATCATAATTTCTGCACTTCCACAATAATTTAATTGTACAATTTATTGTACCTTTACATGAAATTTCTCTTATTCTTAATAAATTATTTTTAAACAATTTATTTACTTTTCAATTAATTTAAATCAACATCAATTATCACCATCTCTTTACAGATTTATTTTATCAATTAAATCCCTTCACATACCTTAAATCACATAAAATATCACCAATATTTTAAACAACCTTAATAATTCCATTAATTAAATTCTCATTTAATATTATTAAAGAAATCCTAAAAATTCGGATCCTCACAGAGAGTTTTAGATTTTGCTAGAAAAGAAGGAGTTTCATTTTCATGCCAACCTCATTCATCTCCTACTTTGGTAAAGAAAGAAGAAGAGTATCTAGATCAAGGTAGCTTTTGTTTAAAACCCTAACTTGCATGCTAATTATTTTTTTATGTTAGTTATAGGAAGTTGAAATTTTAAATGGTTAGAATCTTGCTAAATATGTGTATATAGGTTAACATGTATTTAACTTGTGTATTAGTATGTATTTATGTCAAAAATCTTGAAAGAAAGCTCAAAAATACCTTTACCGGAAAAGTAAATCGGAGCAGCCCACTCCCGGAGTTACTGTTCACGTTCCGTAAGTCAGAATCATGATCGGTCAACTCTTGGTGATTGAGTTATTCAATACGAAGATTTTTCGAGTGGATTGACCAAAAACCGAAAAATGAGAGAGATATTTGTTTTGAAAAAAAGACCCCGTTGTCGGAGACAACACATTGGCAGTCGGCTATTTGGCCACTTTCAGTGGCCAAACCTTATCCAAATAAATGACCCAATGATTGAAAATTGTAGTTTAAGAAGATACGAAACTAACGAGACCGACTAGAGGTCAATCAAAGTTATAAAACTCAAGATATAAGTGTTTCCGCTTGGGACCCTAAATATGGATCGATTATGAAAAAATGAAAATGTTTTGCCGGTTCATGTTGACCGAACCAGACTTTTTCTTTGATCGGACAGTCCGATCGGTTTCGACGATGTGTCCTTAACGGAAGTTACTCAATTTTGCGTGTAATATTTAATAAAAATGAGTTTGTATTTTTAGCATGTCATCTAGTAATTTTCATAATTAAAATGTGATTAAACATTACTAATTAAACGAAAAATACTAAATTAATATTTTTAATTCCTAAAATATCATAAAACTGTTAATTACTTATTATTTAAATAATATTAAATAATAAGTAAGATTAATTAAGAAATTCATTATTTTTAATAGTATTCAAGGTATAAAAAGGTACACTAATTAACTATTAATTAGTTCATAATTAGATAAAATTTCTAATAAATTATTATTAAATATATAATTTAAGTATTTAGTAATAATATCAAAAAGATAAATTAAATAAATAAATTATTAATTATTTAATTCAGAATTAAATAATAAATAAAGATAAGTAACTAACTAATTATTATTTAATTAATATTAAATAATAATTAAAGAGAGATAAAATTTATAAATTAATTATTTATTATTTAAATAAATAAAGTTAATTAAGCAGTTAATTATTATTTAATTAGCATTAAATAATGATCAAATGGAATTTAAGTTAGTAAATTAATTATTTATTATTTAATTAAAATTAAAACATAAATAAGGATAAATAAAGTAATTATTGTTTAACCTTAAATAGTAATTAAAGTAAAATAAATAAATAAATAAATAATTATTATTTAATTGACATTAAATAATAATTAAAGAGGATTAAAATTAGTAAATTATTTAATTTCTTTAAATTAGATAATAAGTAAGGATAATTACTTAATTAATTATTAAATTAAATAATAATTAAAGGAGATTAAAGTTAAAATAATAATTATTTGTTATTTAATTATTATTAAATAATAAGTACGTACAATTGGTTATTATTTATTTTCAAATAATAATTAAGGATAATTAATTAATTACTATTTAATTAAGACTAAATAGTAATTAAATAGAGATAGAGTTAATAAAATAATTTGATTTTAATTATGCATTAATTAAACAATTATAATAAATTGTTTAAAGGTTTAATAAGTGTTTAACACTTAAGAAAAATACTCTTAACTTATTAAATCATTAACTTTAGAATTTTTTTTATTGTCTATAAGGTTAATGATAGTATATCGAATGATGTGAATGATGTGTTAGACTTAATTGATAGATAATTTCTTAGTAAGCATATAGACGTACAAGTATACACAATACTAATTGATAGACTGACTTTGTCAATGTTAGGTCTTTTAAAACTAGTTAATTAAAGCTAGTTACTTGTAGGGTTGTTCGTTCTCAGTCTTACTATAAGAATCCGCACCAACCAATAGTTTGGATAAGCTTTTAAAATATTTAATTTGATGAATTCAAATATGCATTATTTGTGAGGATTCGAATTTTCAGGATTTTCTTTAATAAAATTAAATAAGAATTTAATTGATAAAAGTTATCAAGGTTGTTAAATTAATTATTATTTTATGTGATTTAAGGTATGTGATGAAATTTAATTAGTAAATTCAATCTGTACAGAGATCATGACGAATTATGTTATTTTAAAATAATTAAAAAGTAAATAAATTGTTTAAAAATAATTTATGAAGAATAAGAGAAATTCCTTGTAAAGGCGATAAAATTATTATGAAAATGCAGAAATTATGATTTTAAATGAGGTTATGTGATAATATGAAAGGTATGAATTAAATATGTATATATTTATATATATACATTTTCATATATATGGGTGTTATGTTTAAGTGATAATTATAAATGTTATTAATTATGAAAATTAAGGGATTAATAATTAAATTAATCCAATTTTAAATAAAAAGTGAATGGGGAAGTTAATAAAATTGTAATTATTGATTTTAGATTTAATTAAGAATTATGGTGGAAATTTAGAAATTTATTGCGGAGAAAAGTAATTATATAAGTTATATAATAATAAATTATATAATTTATATAAGGAAATTAAAGTGATGTATGAAGAAATTAATAATTATATAAATTATATAAGAATAATTATATAATTTATATAAGGTGATTAAATTGAATAAAGATGGAAGGAAATTTTATAAATGGTGTTTTATGTAAAATGAAAATTAATTAATGATAAATTAATTATATAAATTATATAATAATAAATTATATAATTTATATAAAGAAAGTTATTGTAAATTGTAAAGAATTGAATAATAAATAAGAAAAAGGAATGTTTTAAGTTATTAAAAATTATAGTTATGTATAACGGAATTATTATGACTTTTATGAAGAATAATATTTCGGAAACGTGAACATGTTAATGTAATATGATGTCCAAGTAATGAAGTGAAAAATTATGAAAAATAATTTTTATAAGCAATATGAATTATTTTATGATTTTTGGAGGTATAAATTACCTCATATAATTACGTGCATGTCATTATGCGTGTACAAAATTTGTCAAGTAAAGTATCCAAAAGAGGTATTAAAATTATTTATAAATCATGTTATGATTTTTGGTAAATTAAAATAAATATTTTATATATTATATAAAATATTTATTATACAAAATAATTATATAATGTATTAAATAAAGTTTGCATGCTATTTGGAACGTCCGAGAATTTTCTAAGTTGGTTGGAGTGTAAGGCGGTGGACTTAAGAGGGATTTAAAAACATTTCATGCAAATATATGGTTTACATATATATATATATATATATATATATATATATATATATATATATATATATATATATGGAAGGAAGAAGGAAACAAAAGAGAAAAGAAAGAAAAACAAAACATGCTTATCTCCTTCTCCAACCGAATACCATCATCCTAGCCACCACCGACCACCATGGCTACAAGAGGGAAAAGAAGATATTGGAGCCATCATGAGGATGAATTTTAAGCTTCAAGGAAAGTATTTTAGAAGGTATAAATTAATTTATTTGATTTATTTTATATTTATTAGTGATAAAATAATTTTGTAGAAAATTAGTAAATAATTAAGAAAATTATTCCCAACAATTTTTGGATGAATAGTTATGAATAATATGATTTTTGGATGTGTTATGTTGTAAAAATTGTGAAGAGATTTGGATTTTTTTTGGTTAATTATTCATGGCTGGTTCACTGTGCGGGAAGAAGAAAGAAAACTGGACAGGGCCGCGCATTGCGCGCGGCTGAAAGTGTCACAGGGCCAACAACGACGCCGTTTTGGGCAGTAAGGGCGTGCCGCGCGACGCGCGGTAGAAGTTTCCGGAACAGGCCACCAAACGACGTCGTTTTGGATCAACCAGGATGGGCCGCGCAATGCGCGACCGCGTTTTGGGCGAAATGACTAAAATGCCCCTGTCCTTTCCGGTGAATACCCAGCGTGTCCCTAGGAGCGCGGAAAGTACGAAAATGTCCCTGGACTTTTCGATTAATTCCGATTTTGTCCCTAACGTTGCGAAATTTACGAAAATGCCCTTGAGCTTTCCAGAAAATGCCAATTTTGTCCCTAAGGGCGCGAAAATTACCAAAATGCCCCCAAAAATTAGTTTTTAATGAAATAAATGTTTAAAAATTATTTAAAAATTATAGAAAATTATAGAAAAATACTAAAAATATAGAAATGATGTTTGGACATTAAATTTAATATTTTTGTAAAAATATTAAATATTGGGGATTAATATTTAAATGTTTAAATATTAATCTAATAAGGTTATAATTTAGAAAATGTTTAAATAAATTTTTCGGGCAACCAAATATGTTTATTTTTATCCGATGAGCCGGGTTGTCCGTAATATTAAGTTATGTTAATATTTTAAAGGACGAGGTTAATATAATTAACCATAGAAATTAATAATTGGCCTAGAGATGATATTAATTAAGTAAATTAATATCATAAAGAGATAAATAATTATTATTTGATTACTTTATGATCATAGGTTGATCGAGTTAAGAGTTTGGGATATCAATTTAAATAACTGGACGCCAGGCAAGTTCTTCAGTCCCTTTTATGTTAAGTGTTGGAATGTTATGATATGTAATTCTTGTTTTAACTGCATATAAATTATGTGTTACGTGATACGTGATTAATATGACCACAATGTGTATTTTGTGCAACGATATGAATATATATGAGATATATTGCTATAGTAGAAGCACAAGCACATGATGTATGACACACACTAAGCATGATAAGGTATGTGCTACGTGAAGTATAACTGTTGAGCTTGCTGAGCCATTGTGCTCATTACTTGCTTTATAAATATTTTTGCAGGAAAGAAATAAATTTCAAGAAATGTCGGATTAATTGTTAAAGATGAATTGTCTAGAAGGTGGGAAACGTTTTGTTATATTATCCATTCAATGTGGATACATGTGTTAAGTTTATAATGATGTTTCATATGTACATATATGTCGAATCCAAACAGGATAAGAAAAGTTAAATTTTGAACTGTGATTGTATTAGATAGAGGTTACGATAGAAATTATTATATGTTTGATTACGAATGATGCAACAAGGAATATTTGTATGCAATTAAATGACTGTAAATTTTAAATCAATGAATAGTTATACGGATATGAAAAGATATTAAATTTGGAATGATGAGATTTAAGATATTGGTACAAGGAAAGAAAAGAAAAAGGTTAAGGTTGCGATTCAGGGACTAGGATCGAAATGTAAGGATTTTAAATATCCAAATTATTTAATACAATGATTAAGTTGAGGAAAATAAAAATTTATACTGAAAATTTGGTAATTGATAATATTGATATTAAGTAATGGATCAGTTAAGGAGATTAAAGTTTTATTAACGAACCGAAATTTGTACGTAAGGAAGATAATATTTCATAAATATGAGATTTAAGGTAATAAAGTGGGTCGAATTTCGGGGTCGTTACATTATTTAGCTGAAACAATTAGTTTAGACGTTTTTAAACAGTTCTTGAATTAATGAACTATTACACTTGTAAATGCACTATATTCGATTACAATAACAATAATGATGTGGAATAACTTTAAATAATTAAATCACGTAAGGCTCTGGCAAATAAAAACTTGCTCAACGATAATTGAATAGATTTAAAGAACTTGCTCAATATAAAATTTGAGTAAGAATAAAGAACTTGCCTCGTGTGTAGATTACTGCTAACCAATTCAATTTACTTCTCTCTGAATAGACCTAACAATTAATCAAGTTAATCTTTAAATTAGCATCATATATACATTCATATGATAACCTTTATACATCTTACATCTCTAACAGTTAACCAATTAATTATAGTTAAGGGTATATAAACATTTAAAAATATTATCATCACTTGATAATATTTTAATCATATAAAACCTATATTAATTATTTTAGTATAGTTCAAACTCTTATCTAATAATATTTTTTTAGTCTTATAATATTATTAATCATTTAATAATATTTTATTCATATTCTATTATTATTAATCATTTAATAATATTTTATTAACTTTATAATATTATTAATCATTTAATAATATTTTATTCATATTCTAATATTATTAATCATTTAATAATATTTTATTAACTTTATAATATTATTAATCATTTACTAATATGTTATTCATATTCTAATATTATTAATCATTTAATAATATTTTATTCATTTATTAATAATTTTATTTAATAATATTTTAATCTCTTACTAACATTATTAACCATGTAATAATATTTAAATCATTTACAAATGTTATTAATCATTTCACAACCTTTTAATCACATATTAATATTATTCACCACTTAATAATATTTTATTTCAAACAATACCAATAGTTAACTTTTTAATTGTGTTAACCTTGGTCTTTATTTTAAACATTTAGTTACCAATTAGTTACTAGTGAACTCTATATATTGGTTTATTACACAAATACATTTATTTTACACTTATTTCAACTTAAATATTCAAAGAAAACTCGACCTGGACAGACCCGACCCGAACCTTAAAAAAATTGCTAGGCAGTGGGCTCAGGCGCAGCTGCGCCCACCACCAGTGCAGGTGCGCTCGGCCATTTTTTAGAAAACCAAAATTTTGGGCTGCATGACCCTCCATCGCTTCGACAGTCATAACTTCTTCATTTTTAAATATTTTGGGGTAATTATTGAGTCCATTCTTATCACAATTTCCTCCTCTACAAATTCTCTTTAGACCACAAATCCAAATTCCAAACGGAATTGGTCTCAAAACTGGTCACAAGGATAAAGTGAAAACTAACTTCACAAATTCTTGGTTTTATTGGTTCAAACTTGAATAAAATAAAATCTACACATTCAAATGACACCAACTTAGTGTTGTTGTCTTCCTAACTTCTTGTTTTACAATATTTCATGGTTCAATCACATTTTTGAAAATGTTTTGACAAGAAAATTAAGATCGAACCATCTAGGATTTCAAAATAACCTATTTTATGGTAAAATTCATAACTTCTTTGTTTTTCCATAATTTTGAAAGATTCAAGTTGGGTTTTTTTCATAACTCATATATGTAACTTTATAGCCATAGAAATCTATTTTTTAACTTGTATATTTCAAACTACAATATTAAATAACACATAGGCATCTAGGGTTTTACTGGTAAAGTTCAATATAGACATTTCTTTTATTTTTATGCATTACACATATACCAAAATATGATTTAAACATATAAAACCATACATACATATATATATATATATATATATATATATATAACATATTTTAAGAATTCTAGACCATCAAAATAACTTTTGATCGGTTAAAAATATATTTTAATAGTTTAAAACATATCTAGATTACAAAAATGAACTTAGGAAGAGTTAGAGCACTTTTGAACCTTATGAACTTGTTTGCACTTCTTCTTCTCCTTCCAAAGTAGGTTATGAAGCTTTGTGTCATCCACCAATCTCCTCCTCTAGCACTATCTTCCACCCTCAAAGTGTTTTCTCTTTTTGTCTCTCTTGGAATGCTCTCTCTTTTCTCTCTTGTGCTCTAGCAAATGACTAACCAACATAAAGAATTGGTGCAACACTCTATTTATAGCCCCTTGCTAATCCCTCATAAACTCTCATAATCCACTAGTGTTGGTCAAATTAGAGCTAATTAGGATTACTATTTGATTGAATGATTAGGTGATGGACATTGTGAATGACTAGAGTTGGTGACCAACTAAAACTTGGAGTGAATTATAAGCAACATGAGCAACAAGTGACCCCCCTTGTGGGGCCCTAAAGTGCTGGCCAAATGGGCATTAAATTGCCCGTTTTTGCTTTATTTTTAATTGCTTTAATTACATATATACTCCTATACATACACACACACACACACACACACACACACACATATGTATAAATGTTGACCAATAATTTGACTTCCTATTGGGCTCCACATTGGACTTAGGAATTAAATGAGTTGAGCTCATTCATTTAATTTGTTTGGACTCAATTTATTTATCCTATTGAGCTAACATTAAATAACTTATGTTACATTTAATTAAATCAAGCATTGAGCTAGTTCAATTATTACATGGATCAAGGTTTAATTAATTACATGGACTACTAAGTTAATTAATTTGACCTAGTTTAATACCTCATTTGGATTAAAATATAATCCAATTAGACATGCTTTAATTAATTATAACACATTGCTTCATTACTTTAAATAGATATACACATACACAAGTATATTCATTCAATTATTTAATGCACAATTAATTAGTATAAAATTATTAATTTATTGCTAATTATTTAATAATTATAATTACAATAACATATAAAATTTGTGGTCATTACACTTGCTATATCATGAACTTTATTGCAGTTAAACCCGAGACTTCAGAGAAGGGCAAGGGTAAAGAAAAGATGAAGTAATAGACTTCTAGTAGCATTACTTTTGTTTTATACTTAGTTTCCTTACTGTTATTGCAATTTGAACCCTAATTACTGTTCTAGGGTAAGTTTATACTTTTTTATTAAGGTTATCGAATCTTGGGACTAGTAACACCTTTTGAATGAATAACATATGTTTATTATTTTGTATTTAGTTATTGTATATTGTTTAGAGGTGGATGTTTGTATTTGATTGTGATGACCGGATCCAAGTATTTGAGACCCGAATCTGGGGGCGTCACATTTGTTACTACATAATATTTTGGATGCAATAAAGTGTAAAGCATTCCCACAAACCCTAAAGGATCCATAAGATGCCCCCAAATCTGGGTCTCCTTATCCTCGGATTTGGTACTCACGATTCGACCTCAATCTAACTCCACGTCATAATCAATATTATAATTGATAAATTTTGTGATATTTTAAAAACTTTTGTTTAACAATAAATAATATTCAATATCAATATAGATATTAAAATCCAATTATTTAAAACTTTATAATTCCTCGGTTCCAAAATCGCAACCTTTATATTTCATCGTATTTCAAAATCATATAATATGATTCATTTTTTAAACGATATTTGAATATAAAATTCAACTTGTAATACCATATTCATTTTATTAAATGTTCTGTTGTAATCGAAACAGTTTAAATATAATAACTATCTTCATAAATCACAACACAACACGATTCATATCATATTTCATTTGTATAGAATCAACGCCATTGTTATGATTTAGTCACATGTATTTACCTTATAACTATAAGTTATAGTATTTGTTCAATAACAAAACAAATATTTACATTATTTAAAACACTCAAGTTTATTACAATGTAAACTACAGTCATTAAATTAATTATTCCAACTTAATACATTATCAATTAAAGGAAACTATCAATGATTCCTAGTTACCCAAGCTTAGTTCTGTATTGTTATATTCGTCTATCTCCTCGATCTATAACTGCAAAATTAATTGCAAGAATGAGCGTGACGACTCAGCAAGTCTAACAGATAATACCTTTCATGCTTCACATAGCATACGTATTTGTATTTTATTCATACATGATGTATGTCATAATATGCATTTTATACATGTATCCCATATTTCATAATATGCATATCTATATGCATTATGCATTTCATACAGTGCAACATATAAATCATGTCATCTATTTTTCATTTAATAACTTCAACATAAAACAATTATTTAACTTTATCTACTGTACGTCAATAGTTTTATTCATATCGTTACACAACTTGCACACTTAAATCATGCTTTCAAGTATGTCACGTAACACGGAAAACCTTGCACATGTTTCATATAACAACAAGTAGCAATAAATTTAAAGTGAGTTTCACATAGCAAGCAAATCTAGAAAACTTGCCTTGGTTTTCATTTATTGCTTTACACTTACCAAATATCCGATGTATAACCTATATATCATAACTCGGGTTACAAGGTATTCAATAATCCCGTTCGAGAATTAACATTCTTCTAAATTAATGTACTAGTCTTTAGAAATGTTATAATTCCTTTGTTACTTAACTATTTACGTTCAGTAGTTATTCAACATATAATCCATAACATCCCAACACCTTACAAGTCCACTAGACATTCTAAAGTCTTTAGAATATTATTCTAGGCTTTCCAACCATTTTTCATATTTTTCAGATTATTCAACAATTTTCTGTAATTATTTCTATTTATAAAGATAATAATCAAATAAAAATAGTAATTCAACATACATTTATATCTTCAAAATGCCACTAATATTTATCTTATATTATTATAAGATTTCTTACCAAGTTTCATAATTTTTCACCATTCACAATATTTTCTATGAATTTCCACCATTTTTAACTAACTTTAAATGACTTTAAAATATAATAAATACCTATGCTCTTCAATAATTCTTTAAACATTTTCAGTAATTCTTAAATAATATTATAAGATTACTATAAAAATATTTCAGCTCAAAATGATTTTCTGGTAATTAATTATGATTTTTCAAAGTGCTAAAACTTCAAAAATTCATAGAAAATAAACTGATTGCCCAAAAATTACGAATTTTATGTCCAGTCACATGAAATTTAATTCTCTACAACTGTTTAGTTCAAAGTTTCTTCAAATTCTGGTTGAAAAATAGCAGAAACAGTTTTGTCAGATAGCTCGCCGGCGACGACTTTCTGGTCATCTTCTCTGGCGATTCAAAAAGTTTTTCAACGAGTTTTTCATCACTTTTCTGCCCAAATCAGTTCCCCATCACCTTATGAACTCAAATATGTAATTAGTTTTTGAATAAAGTTAGCATTTTCATGTTTTTGTAAACATTTTTCATTAAGACAATTTTTTAGACACTTAATGTGCATGTTCTAAAAACTCATGTTTTCATAAGATTTGAGATGCATAAAACCAAACTCCATAATCCAATTCCATCCTTATTGTTATGGTTGGTGCTCAGAAATTGATTCAGTAATAGTAAAACAGAGAAAATAGAACAGATTATAAGAAAAACAAAAGTGGAATAAGATAGAAAATAGAAGAATTAGGATTTAGAATTAAGCAACTTTGTTTTACAATTCTGAGAAAGGAAAAGAACTACAGAATACACCATCGAATCCCTCTTTTCACCCCTCACAGACTTATGTATACAACTAATTACAATTGCTAGACTTTAACTGATTTTCCCACTCACCAGTACACTTTAAATTCTAACTACTGCTTACATCACTGTAACTGACTCATGACATCACTATAACTACAACTAACTTGACAGCTCACTAAGCTACTAATTAGTACAAATCAATAATCTTGCAAATGGCCTAAACCATAGTGTACCAGCTGGCATAATCATTCTCACTGCTAACAACTTTGTGAAACTCCTGTTGCTGTTGCTTGGTATAACTTGCACATCATAACATTCCACTCTCCTTAAGAAATCCTTGTCCTCAAGGATTGAAGAAAACAAATTGGGTGGTTGCAGCCCCCAAAATACATTCCTCCTGGATAAAACAAAATAATTTTTGTAGCTAACACATGTGAGGACCCAAATTTTCGAGATTACTTTAATAATATTAAATAAGAAATTAATTAACAAAAATTATCAAGGTTGTTAAATTATTTATGATTGATATATTTTATGTGATTTAAAGTGTGTGATGAGATTTAATTGGTAAATTAAATCTGTACATAGATGGTGATAAATTGTGTTGAATTAACTGAAAAGTAAATAAATTGTTTAAAAACAATTTATAAAGAATAAGAGAAATTTCATGTAATTGTACAATTAAATTGTTGATATTTAAATTAGTTGTGAAAGGTGCATAATTATTATTTAAATGGTGTTACGTGGTAACGTGAGGTATATATATATATATATGTGTGTGTGTGTGTGTGTGTGTGTGTGTGTGTGTGTGTGTGTGTGTGTGTGTGTGTGCGTGTGTGCATGTTCAATTGTTATATTTATAAAATTTATTGATTATGGAGATAAAGGGATTAATAATTAAATTAATCCAAATTTAAATTAAAAGCTAATGAGGGAGTTGGTAAAATTATAATTATTGATTATAAAATTAATCAATAATTATGGAGGAAGTTTGGAAATTAGTTAAGAAGAAAAAGTAATTATATGAATTATATAATAGTAAATTATATAATTTATATAAGAAAATTTAAATAAAATATTATGGAAAGAATAATTATATAAATTATATAAGGATAATTATATAATTTATATAAGAGGATTAAATTAAATGAGGATGGAAGAAATTTTTTATAAATTGTACAATATTTTATTGTATAAATTATATAAAAGGTAATGAATAATAAAGAAAATAGAAAATAAATGGAAAAGATGTTCGTTGTAATTTATTATGTTATGTTTTAGGTAAAATGGAATTATTTTCAATTTTATGGGAAATAATATTTTTGTGATTTAAATATGTGAAAGAATTTATTATATATTATGTAATAAATAAATATATGGAGTGGGAGGAAATATATGGATGTTTATGTAATGTACATGTAACAAAGTAGAAATGCGCGAAAATTACACCACACAGGCTATCACATCCACATTTAACAACCATATAAGTCCCTATAACTTCTAACTGTACATTCTAATGCACTTTACAGATTACGATTCGGCTTAATTGCAAATTATAGCCTAGTATTGTAGCTTTTTCTTAACAACTCAAACTTTTAAACCATTTATGATTCCATGAAGCTATCTAGCATGAAATTATGCATGCTTCAAACATGATCAACCTTTTCTTCTAGGTTTTCATCATTTCTAGCTACACATTATCCATTATCAACCCACAAATCATGGTTTCTAGTTTGAACTCATGCATAATAGTACACCACCTTTGTTCTACTACTTGAACACTTAGGGTTTCATGATTTAACATACATATAGCACATAACTTACATAATCCTTACTTTTATCCATGAATACTTGCATGGCTACTCTTATTTTAGCATGTAAGCACAAAACTTGCTATGCTTCAAAATTAAAACTCTTTATACTTTCTTGTAGCTTTCTCCTATCTTGCTACAAAGCTTGCCAAAGAGGAATTCTTCACTTTGATGATTAGCTTTGCCACCTTTGATCACCTATTTTCTTAAATTCTTTGCATTCTTCCTCAAGCCCTAGCTTTCTTTTTCTTCTCTCATGGACTCTCTTTTGAGCTTTCTTACTTAGCCATTCGAATGATGAACACCAAAATGCCTAACTCATGCTATACTTACTAATTATATACATACATATATTGTATATATATTTCCAACATTAAACTCAACTTTGGTTTGCTAACCATACAAGATCAAGGTTATACAAGTCATTTCACATGAATAAACATGGACATAATGGACTTTAAACCATTTTAGGTCACAAAGGTCATTTCTCAAATTGACAAGGGTATCATGGTCTTTTCTAAAAAATCCTAAAGAAATTTAGTTCTCAATAATCTTAATTTTCTATTTTCCATCCAGTTCAAATCTTTTTTTTATCCAAACTTGCTTCATTATGCTTGAATTTTATTCCCTCGTCAAATACCTCATAACTTGCTTCTCCCATATTACTTGTCACACTTCCAAATACAATTTCATCAATTAATTATAATAATTTACAATAAATGCAAATTTGCATAATATTCCATATTAAATTTTCTACGAACCCTTTTTGGTTCTACGATCAATCCATTTCAGTTACTAATATTTCAAATGGCCCTTGAGAAACGAACCTCGATCGGATTACCAGAATCCATTATCATTTATCTTTATTCGCTCGTATAATCATTTTAAAATCTTTACATCATTTTACTTGCTTACATAACACATATAATGTAAATTTGAACCATCTTTGCATCCAACATTCATTCTACACACTCTCGGGGTATTACATTCTATATTTAACATCATATAAACAATTATCTTACCTAAATCCACAAATCTCAAATTCTTCCTAACTTCAAAACTTCAAAGCTTCAAAGCTCATTAACTTTATTATTCCTTAATCCCTAATATATCAATTAGGTCAAATTGTTTCTACTTCTTTATTAACTTAAATATACATATATCCATACACAACCTACCACATAGGTCATATCAGTACATTGATCACACAATAATTCACATTTAACCATTCCTTAATACATTCTTAAACTAGGTTTTATCTCATAACTTTTACTTAATTCATCAAAATCCTTATTTGGAATTCCTGTAACACTCTGGGGTATCACATTCACCCCTCCTTCAAAAAATTTCGTCCTCGAAATTTGTTGTGTACTCATTCCTTATTCATTTGCAACATATATAACTCTTTGCATTCATTCAACATAGCTAGGTTTTCACTAACCTTTACATTCTTTCCTCTCTCTACCCATCCTACCCCTTTCTAACATTCATTCCAGACGATTGGAATGTCTTTCAGGAATCTTCACAATTGTTCAATAACTGTGAAGTAGTATGAATAAATAAGAATAACTTTTCCATAAAACTTTTGCTTCCACAACATAACTTTTGCTTTTGCTGAGGGGTTGTAAAGACTAATGAACTCATTAAGAATATTAACAGTCACAAAGATTGCAATACCCATGGGTCATTTAACTATTAAATCGTTAAGAATATTAACAGTCACTAGGACTAAAATATCCTAAGGTCATAAGACTGTATATTCGTTAAGAATATCAGCAACCACAAAGATTGCCATATCCAACTGGTACGCTAGGTGATCAGCCTATTGTACCCTTTTTGTCGTGCACAACATTTTCCTTTTCCTTTTAGGTTGAACCGTGTTAACCAACCCCTGTACCATATCCCCTTTTTAGGGTTGTTCACCTCAGACTTTCAAAACATTTTTTTTATCCATTATTTGGATTCCAAAAACATTTACTCAATTTTTAAGCAGAATGGTCTAGCCGAAACAAATGGCATAGACTCATATCATTAAATTGCTGATTCATTTCAACTTGAACTTTTCAAAAATGTTGTCATTGGTTCAAAAGTTGAACCCAAGAAAAATCTTTTAAAAAAGCTTCATAATACCGCACTATCTTAGCAGTACGTTGAGAATTCCGCCATTTTTATCATTTCACACCATATTCAACAGTGTGACAATGATTTGATAAATACATTTTCAAAATTTCAAATAACTTTGGTTTAGCCGAATCAATTAGCATACACCCATGAATCACGGAATTTTAAAAATCACTTCGATACTTGAGCAAAACTTTCGATACACCAACGTGCGAGAATAAGCATATTTTAAAAATTATTGATGATCTAACATAGCTAGAAGAGTGGATTGCCTACCCAATCCTAATAATCTCTTCTTTAATTCCTTCCTTAACTCATTCAATCATTTCTTATAATTTTATCTCTTCATATATCCTTAATCTTAGCCAATATCTGACAACTATATCTCTTAACTTATGGATCTCTACTTTAACCCAACCCTATTCATCAAACATGCCACGCATTTTGGCTCAGGAACTTACCACAATCATATGGTTCACGGAGCTTGTCCTAGTCAGGCTATAGTCACCCATTCGCTGAGGGGCTCCACCATACAATCATAAGTCATGAACTTACTATACGCTTGGATTTTCAGAACACACAACTAACCTTAATCTTTCTCACTTAATACTTCTCACTTCCTATGTATCAGGTACACGTAGAAGAAATGAATTACCTTATCAACATACAAAACTCTCCACTGATTATCACGATAGGAAGCTAAGTAAGTATAAATCCCCGCCCATACAAGGAAGTGCACACTCAGCCACTACCATGAGTCATCAATGAAAAATCCCACATACCCTAATCTTTTCCTTAACATTTCCTTAATCTGTTATGAATTTTATCAAATCATATCTTACTGTTCACAACTCATTAAAAGTCCATTTTACTCATATCTGACAATTTACGACTCATCCAGAGTCCCTATTCACTTCTTATAATTCACAACTCCTCAAGAGTCCCTTAATCTTATCTTACCATTCACGACCCATCAAGAGTCCCTTAATCTTTGATCACCTAGGATCTCATGGCCTTTTTACCCTTTATTATTATCTTATCTTCAAATATCATTTACCTTTCTTAATTCTGAATTCCCAAAATTCATTTATTATTGACTTAACTCATCTTGAGTCCCTTACTTTACTATTTTCTTCTTTCACACAAAAGTCATAGCCTAAGGTACTATTACCTAAGGTCTATAACCCAACTGCTCTGATACCACCTGTAATGCCCCGAGATCCCGACCTTCCTTAATTCTATCCATTTATAACTGGATTACATAATCATTAACTTTAAATCCATTTTTATAATCATAAAACATATTTACGACGATCTCGTGCGTTAAACTTAACCTTTAATCCTGTAATACCTTTTTAATTGACCATAAATGCAGTCCATATTTTTCTTCTTTTTTTCTTTAAAACTTACCATCATTACCTGTCTCAGGATCTCAACCTTCAATCTCCTTGTGCTAGACTTAGATCAAATACAACAAGTTATGACCTAGTCTATTACATTTTATAATCATATATATTCATGAGTTTCATAACCTGTAAATAAAATTTCGCCATGAAGTAATCATACATGGCCCTATTTAACTATACTTGTATCAAACATCATCTTATCCTTTATATCCTTCCTCCGAATAATACATATATTCACATTTAATTCTATGGATTTACAGACCATTTACTCTCTTGTTACAATCATGGTTTGACAAATTACATATATTAAATTTTCTCATTCTGATCCATCTATTCACATTCTTTACCTTAGCTGCACCGGAACCTCCGACCTTCTTGTACTGTACCTGAAATGTTAGTTCATAACAAGAATGAGCATAAAGCTCAGCAAGTAATTTAGATAACACCATTCATGCTCGTAGTTTATAATATACGTCATGCTCCTTTACTTTATCATATTATGTATGAATGCCACGTATTTCATCTAACATTTATATCACATAATTGCACATAGAGCACATTTCAAATTTTCTTACTACCACATAGTTCACTTAGAACAATAGTACATTTTAGTCTGAAAACTTGCCTGTTACGCTTTATATACACACACTTAACATGTACATCCTCGCTTGTCCTTTCATATTTGTCTTGCCAATTTGCTACTTTGAGCACCATCTGAAAACATACAATCTATATTCATTATTATAGGATCATAACTTAATATAACTTATCAAATTTAAACCATAAATAATCGATCGTTCGTATCTAATCATATCACATTTGATGTATTATACCTTATGTAGGTTAATAATACATCCTAGCTCATTCCCGACCTTTTTCACAACCTTAAACATGCTTTGGTTTAGCTTTAGTCATGTTACATTATGCCGTTTATCATTCCATTATACCTAGACACCCTTTATTTTGGTCATTCTTTATCTATTTATGGCTTACATAATCTACCTTTATCATTCCATATCAATATATAGCTTTTTGGAAGCTTAAAAAAATTTCAAATGCACAGACATTGCGCCCTGGTGCCTTCAGAGCTCGCTGGCTGTGAAATATTCTCGGTCGTGAAAAGTACTTTGTGCCCCCAGCGCAATGTTTAGTACAAAACATTGCGCGGGGGCGCAATATTCAGAAACAGGATTTCTGATTTTTGCACTATCTTTGTCGATTTTTAATTCTTTCATCTTACATCCAATTGAGCTCAAATTTGGACCACATCTAGTCCTCACTACCTAGTATTTTACAAAAATACTACTTGCCTCATTTGGATCATTAAAATCATTGATACATTAGCCCATAGAAGGGCTGTTCAAAACATTCCCACCACTTAAAAAAAATTACTTTGAAATCCAAATTTTCCAACTTTGTGATTTTTGGTCATTTGCTTCAAAACTCAATTTTAACACTTGAAAAAATTCACATAGGTCATATATGACATGTCTAGGACTTTCAAAACCATTAAATTATACCCGATGCGGGCTTTGTCAGTAAAACTCTGTTTAGGGTTGAAACGATCATTTTCAATCGTTCGAAACTCATTTTCATTCAAATTTCCATCCGTTGATTTCCAAATCAACGTATACACGTGTCATAACATAAAACCAACTCATTTGACTTCATTTCACTTTGAATTCTTCAAAATTGCCAAAAATCACACTTTGACGACATTTTCTTCAAAAATTTTAAACTCTTACATGTTTAAAACTTAGGCTATTCTTGGCCCCTTATTGCAAACTTAATTCTAACACACCATCTACTGCATATAGCACATAATTAACTTGTATGGGACTTTAAAACATTTAAAACATTTCAATTGAACTCGTTTTTCCAAAGAACTCTTTTTAGTTGTCGGCGAACGTTTAAAAACTTCAATTATCGCCATTGACACCAAATAACTCCCAAAACAACTATAATACATGTATTAACATCAAACATAACTATTTGGCCTCATTTAACCTTTAATTTCCCAAATTAGCCAAAATTCACATATTGATGGCATTTTATCAACTTTATAAATTTCAACCTTAGACTCAACTTAAATCATTGGACTCCATACACCACACAGGCTATCACATCCACATTTAACGACCATATAAGTCCCTATAACTTCTAATTGTACATTCTAATGCACTTTACAGCTTCCGATTCGGCTTGATTGCAAATTATAACCTATTATTGTAACTTTTTCTTAACAACTCATACTTTTAAACCATTTATGATTCCACTAAGCTATCTAGCATGAAATTGTTGGTTTGTAATATTCATAGGCACGCAATCAAATTGCATAAAATAGCGGAAGCATGGTAAAATCAAATTTAAAATTTTACAAACCATAATCCATGATCGACCTTTATGCGCAACTATTAATTAATAAAGAAGAAGTTAAAGATATACTCTTGTAGAATTCAAAGCTTCAATGGGTACAAGTTCACCTCCAAATCCTTCACGTTCTCCTTGAATTGAATTTCACCGATTGAATTCCAATGATCAATGTTAGCCACCCAAGTGTTTGGCCTCTAGAGGTGATCCACCAAGGAATAATAATAATTCATGAAGAGGGTGGCGACAAACCCTAGTTTCTCTCTCTAGAGAATATGTGAGTACTCTCACAAAAACTTATGGAAGTGTATGTGTGTAACCTTAATCCATAATAAGACTTCTCTTATTTATAGATTTAGTAAACCCTCCTAACACCTTTAGGAATAGGGTTTTTAATTAAACTCCTAATCTAATTAGGATCTTAATTAATTTAATATAATAATTATAATTCCTAAACTATTTAGGAACTTAATTATCAATTATGAGAGTACTCTTATTAATTAATTCATAAATCATTTAGGAACTAAATAATAACAATAATAGTAATAATAATAATAAGACTCCTCTTATTAATTTATAATTAGTATTTCTAAAATACTAAATTATAAATATTAAGTTATTTAATTTATTCTATCCACATAGTATAAATTAAATATACTTAATTTATTATTACAATTATGTCATTTACTTCTTAAATAATTATTTTTATGTTGCGGTGTGACCCTTTAGGTTCTCCATATTAAACCGGTTATAGAATAAATTAATTAGAACTATTATAATCTTATTTATATAAATAAATTAAACTATTTAATTTATTTAAATAAATAATATTTATTCCATAATAAGTGTAAGTCCCCTTAGCGATCAACGACTTTCTAGATAATATAGATTTCAACATTTAATCATAAAAAGAACCTATTCAGCGAATAGTTACTGTACAATTCAATCCTTCTACCTCACAACGTCTCAATCAAATATAAGACATGGTATAACTGTCAAGTCTTATTTTATTTGATTATATGCATTTCGATCCTTAAATGAATAACTCTAATTAATGTAAATTAAAAACTACTTTCTAATTTCTATTCTGCCTTGGCCAAGGACTACTGAGTTGTCATTTATCGAATCGCATAGGACATTCTCTTCTTTTACTAGAAGTGGTAGATTCTTTGTTGATCATTCACCTATCTCCATGTATGACTTATTATATCCAATCATACCCTTTGATACACCCTAAAGGTTTTAAGGAATATGTCAAAATATAATTCATCATACACAAGATACTATGATGATCTCAAGTCCAAGGATCACTTGTACTACTATCACAAAAGGAACTCCTATTGACAGGCAAGTAAGACTCCATTAGGTGTTTCTTGAGCGAGTCAGGTTCAGTGAACTTATTCTTTAATAAGCACCTACATACTTGCTTTAATCATCCTCTTCATAATAGCAAGCATATTATGTACTAATCTATCCGAATTCACTAATCCCCATTTTAGTAATCCCACGTTTAGGAACAATTTTAGTTTTGAGCTATCTAGAATTTAGATCTCATTAGCATGATCCTCATCATGGTTCTAAAAACATTGCTCGAAAACTATGGGTTTATCCATTTGATTAATTCAAGTAATTAATCATGAATAAAGAAATGTCTTGATTATTTTATTAATAAACAAATAAGATTAAAAAGTATATGTTTATCACATCAAATATGATTGGCTTGAGGGCATACTACTTTCAGAAATTATGTATGCTTCAAACATGTTCAACCTTTTCTTCTAGGTTTTCATCATTTCTAGCCACATATAACCCATTATCAACCCACAAATCATGGTTTCTAGCTTGAACTCATGCATAATAGTGCACCACCTTTGTTCTACAACTTGAACACTTAGGGTTTCATGATTTAGCATACATATAACACATAACTTACATAATCCTTACTTTTATACATGAATACTTGCATGGCTACTCTTATTTTAGCATGTAAGCACAAAACTTGTTATGTTTCAAAATTAAAACTCTTTATACCTTCTTGTAGCTTTCTCCTCTCTTGATACAAAGTTCGCCAAAGAGGAATTCTTCACTTTGATGATTAGCTTTGCCACCTTTGATCACCTTTTTTCTTGGATTCTTTGCATTCTTCCTCAAGCCCTAGCTTTTCTTTTCTTCTCTCATGGACTCTCTTTTGAGCTTTCTTACTTAGCCATTCGAATGATGAACACCAAAATGCCTAACTCATGCTATACTTACTAATTATATACATACATATATTGTATGTATATTTCCAACATTAAACTTAACTTTGGTTAGCTAAACATATAAGATCAAAGATATACAAGTCATTTCACATGAATAAACATGGACATAATGGACTTTAAACCATTTTAGGACATAAAGGTCATTTCTCAAATTGACAAGGATATCATGGTCTTTTCTCAAAAATCCTAAAGAAATTTACTTCTCAATAATCTTAATTTGCTATTTTCCATCCAATTCAAATCTTTTTTGATCCAAACGTGTTTCATTATGCTTGAATTTTATTCCCTCATCAAATACCTCATAACTTGCTTCTCCCATATTACTTGTCACACTTCCAAATACAATTTCATCAATTAATTATAATAATTTACGATAAATACAAATTTACATAATATATTCCATATTAAATTTTCTACGAACCCTTTTTGGTTCTACGATCAATCCATTTCAATTACCAAAATTTCAAATAGTCAGTTTACTCACTTTTTTCATAAACTACTTCTTTGATATGCAAACCTCGATCAGATTACCAAAATTCATTATCATTTATCCTTATTCGCTCGTATAACCATTTTAAAATCTTTACATCATTTCACTTTCTTACATAAAACATATAATGTAAATTTGAACCATCTTTGCATCCAACATTCATTTTACACACTCTCGGGGTATTACATTCTATATTTAATATCATATAAACAATTATCTTACCTAAATCCACAAATCTCAAATTCTTCCTAACTTCAAAGCTTCAAAGCTCATTAACTTTATTATTCCTTAATCCCTATTATATCAATTAGGTCAAATTGTTTCTTCTTCTTTATTAACTCAAATATACATATATCCATACACAACCTACCACATAAGTTATATCAATACATTGATCGCATAATAATTCACATTTAATCATTCCTTAATACTTTCTATCATTTAAACCAGGTTTTATCTCATAACCTTTATTTAATTCATCAAAATCCTTATTTGGAATTCCTGTAAAACTTTGGGGTGTCACATTTCCTTTCTCAAACGCTTTTCATTTCATAGTCTAATAATATTTTATTATATTTTGTCATGGTTGGTTGTGGGAGAAACTTTTTGTTGTGGAACTACGGTGAGTTCCAAAGGTATAAAGTGATTTTGATGGGGTATGTATCTATGAGTATATATGTGTTATATGAGATTTATATCGTCAAAACTTATTTTGGTAGTAGAAAATGAATTTTCATGATTCAAAATCTATTTTTATACTCCATGGTGGTAGATCTATGTTGTATAGAAAGTTTTATAGTTAAATCTGGTTATCATGTGTGTTAACATGTTAAGTGTGCAAAAAGATGGAAGAAAATATCATATGAGTATGATTTGGAAAAACACTAGTTTGTAGTCTAGTTGGATATTTTGTGTTTTGTGAGATATAAGATGACTATATGATTTTGGTGGCTTAAATGGTAGATTTATGAGTTTCAATCGTAACCCAATTTGAATCATTGAAAACTATGTTAAAATGAAGAAGTTGTGTGATTTTTAGTAAAAAATGTCATTTAAAACCCTAAGTGATTGATCTTAATTTTTGTTATCAAATGAAAGTGATGGGATATGAATTAAGGGGATGTGGTGTTAAGCTTGGGTACGAAATTTCAATTGAGGACTCACATGGTGACTGAGTTGCACAAGTGTTTGTATGGGCAGGGAACTTATGTTCACTTAGCTACCATAGTGATAATCATGGAAATGTTAGAGTCGCGCTATCGGTAAACATATGTTGAGAAGGTGATTCTTCTCTCATATGTATATTTGATAGATAGATAATACTAAGTTTAGGCACGAATTCTTAAAACTCAGGTAAGTCCATGACTCATAATTATATGGTATGTTTTGAGCCCCTCAACATATGGACAGTCTTTGATGTGTTCTCAGACTACATATTGCTAGGACAAGCTCCTAAACTCATATTCTTATGGTAAGTTCCTGGACTCATAATGTGTGGTAAGTTTGATGAACTATACAGGATACAGAAAAGTTAGAGTAGCCAAAAATTTTAGTATGATAAGTAATAATAGTCCTAGCAATAAATACAGTAATTAGGTGAAGAAGTAGAAGGTGAATGTTTTGGAATTTAGGTTATTCCCACTCTTTAAGCTTTGCTAGACTTTGAAATTTTTGGCCTCAAGCTAACATCGCACTAATGTGCTTTTAAAAATGCAAATGAATTTTATTATCATGCATGCACGGTAATAAGGGTGTGTGGATTTACGTCTCTTTGCCTATCGCGGTATGATAAAAACTAAAATAATTTTCAATGTTTTAAGCGATTTAAAAAGTGTCTATACTACTTGTTTCGGCTAGACAAAAATATTTTGAACATCAAAATGTATTTCAAAATAATCATTAATGCACCTTTTAGCCCGGTGTAGATGTGATGAATGACGGAATGCTCAATGAGTTATTAAGACGGTGCGGTACTATGATGTCATAAGATAATTCGGCATAATAAAGTACGATGTAGGAATTATTAACGACAGAATTCTCAACGTACTGTCAAGATGATACAGTAACATGAAGTCATAAATGATTTCGGTTTTATGAAGGTATGTAAAAGCTATAAGTCAATGCCATTTGACTCAGCTGGATGTTTTGAAAAGTTTTGGCATGATAGATGTTTTAAAATTTTTGCAGATTATAAATTGTTAAAAGTAAGTTTATGCTAATTGATCTGGCTAGATAGGCGTTGAAGAAATATAAGTCTAAGCTATTTGATTCAGCTAGACAAATTTTGAAATGTATTTATTGAATTCATATTGTTTGGAAGTTATGCCCAATCAAATTACTCTTGTATGAATTCTAATGTTGAGATGAACAACCCCTGTAAAAAAAAAGGGGGGGGGGGACATAAAGAGATTACGGGTATTACAGGTTGGTCGAATGGTCAACTGGCATACCGAGACACGGGCATTGCAAACTGATCACCTGGTATGCCATCGTAAGGATGAGATATCCATCACTTTAATGACAGATAAACTCTATGTTAGTGGTTTGCAGTATGAAGTACTCGGGGAGCGAAGTACTGTTAAACTGGGATACTTGTTCATTCAGCATATTGTGAAAAGTTTTTTTATTTTTTCAAAATAATTTTTTTTTAAATTCCTCTACTCTTATGAAAGTTGGATGTGTGATGACCCAGAATCCAGGTCCCTCGAACCTCGGATCTAGTTCAACACGAGTACAATATTTTCCTCATCATCCATGACTTACAACAATATTATAATTGCTAAATAATCATTTATTTAAAACTTTACAATATCTCTTTCTATTCCAGAATCGAAATCTTTATACACTCCTAGTATACCTCAATATCATACATGATACGACATTCTATTACAATCAATTTGAGTTTTTAATACTCATATTACATACCAACCAATTCTTATACTACACAATCATTTTACCTGTGCAATTCGGACTGATATCTACAATAGTCGTATTAGATCTTCAGTGAATGTGATATATATTCATGTTTCTTGATCTTTATCAAAAATCTCGAATAAGTTCCACTATCTGAAAATGTTGGTTTTAAGCAAGAGTGAGCACGACGGCTCAACAAGTTTAACAGCTACACATAACATATTACATGCTTCACATATTATACATGCTCTGCATTTTATTCTTACATCATACATTTCATGCTTTTCATTTTATAAATGCTTCATACTTCTTATGCGTCATATACAATAAACAACTAGTATCTAGCAAATCATGCTTCATATTTGAACATATTCCACATGTAACCATATCTCATTTTGTTCACATATCACAAATATCATCAATGTATCCTCCTATTAATAATTTAACATCATATTATAGCATAGCAATGCACATAGAAACAAGTTCTGAAAATCTTGTCTGGTTCGTTTCTACCATTTACACTTATTTGCGTCATTCGTTCAACCTACAATTTATATATAAAATTGACATAATCATTAGTTACAATGACTATTAATTAGTCTTAACTTAAGACCTTAACTTTAAACTATTAACTCTTAAGATGTCCGACAAACTAACCCTTAAGTTCCGAACAAAAACCTTAGTCCAAAAATATACTTTGGACATGTCGGGTACACTTAACCCACAAACGCATTCACTACACTTCATCGTATAACTCACTTTTCATAAGTTGTCTAAATTAGTCACAAATAGACTATTTACATTAGTTTAATTCAATTAAACTTTTTTCTTTTACATAACTTAATGATTTAGATATTTAATAATATACCAAATATCTCAAAATATTATATATATTTGATAATATACAACTACATTCAAATATTATTAACTAATAAATAATATTTTAATCACTTATTAATATTATTAATTATTTAATAATATTTTAATCACTTCTTAAAATTATTAACCATTTAATAATATTTTAATCACTTCTTAATATTATTAAAAATTTAATAATATTTTAATCACTTCTTAATATTATTACAAATTTAATAATATTTTAATCACTTGTTAATATTATTCACCATTTAATAATATTTTAATCTTTTACTAATATTATTAATTATTTAATAATATTTTAATCACTTATTAATATTATTAATCATATAATAATATTTTAATCTCTTATTAATATTATTAACATTTTAATAATATTTTAATCACTTATTAATATTATTAATTATTTAATAATATTTAAATCATTTAATAATGTCATTAATTATTTAATAACATTTTCATCATATACTAATGTTATTACTCATTTAATAACCTTTTAATCTTATACTAATACTAGTAATTGCCCGTGCCTGAAGGCACGACATAAGAAAAAATTAAATTAAAATTCAAAAAATTAAATTATAAAATATTATTATTAAAAAAATTATAAATATTATTATTATCGGTATTATTATTATTATTATAGTTATTATTATTATTATTATTATCGGTATTATTATTATCAGTATTATTATTATATTCGATATTATTATTATTATTAATGCTATTATTATTTTTATTATTATCGATATTATTATTATTATTGTCTGTATTATTATTATTATCGATATTATTATTATTATTATGGATATTATTATTATCGGTATTATTATTATTATCAGTATTATTACTATTATCGGTATAATTATTAGTATCGGTATTATTATTATTATTATTATTATTATTATTATTATTATTACTAACAAAAAATTATATTAAAATTAAATTAAATTAAATTTCAAAAAATAAAAATATTATTATTATCTGTATTATTATTAAGAAAATTATAAAATATAAAGTTATAAATATTATTATTATCTGTATTATTATTAAGAAAATTATAAAATATAAAATTATAAATATTATTATTATCTGTATTATTATTATTATTATTATTATTACCATTATTGTTATTACTATTACTATTACTATTATCATTATTATTATTGTTATAATTATAATTATTATTATTATCGGTATTATTACTATTACTATTACTATTATTATTATTATTGTTATAATTACTATTATTATTATTATTGTTATTATTGTTATAATTACTATTATTAAAAATATTATAAATATATTATTATGAAAGAGTTAATCTGAACTATTAAATTTAGATAAATTAATTTGAACATTTTTATAATTTATTAATTTAAAAATTTAAAAATATCCTATTTTATTATATAGATATATGTGCTAAGAGTGATAAAGCAAAAATGCCCACTTTCGGTAAAAGCAAGCCTCGGTTTTGGTGTCCTGAAATGAAAGTCCCAAAATTGGAGTCATTGCCAAATTGCATAGATATGATATTTTATAAAAATTTAATAATTAATATTAAGTATATTTTAAATTTAGAATTATTTAACCATGAATGATGATGACTGGGTATGGGTATATAGTAAATATAAATATATTCCCCTAGCTACCATCCCTCCTCTTAGCTAGTTATCTAGCTTTAATGACTACATTCATAGATGGAATGGATTGTTTTGCGTGCAGCAGGCAAGACAGATCCAGTGAACCCTCATTACATATATATATATATAGATATATATTGGGAGTGCGGCTACTTTTCATAGTATTTTCACCACAACCGAGAAAAGGTGAAGTTTTGGGGGGAAATTTAATAGTGGAGAATTAATCTGGGCCATTGAATTTGAATAAATTAATCTGAGACGTTCTTGTGCTTTCTCAAATTTAAGATTCAAAAATAGTCCTGTTTTATTATATAGATTATTCATCATTTAATAATATTTTAATATTCTTCAAACATTACCAATAGTTAACTTTTTAATTGTATCAACTTTAGTCTTTATTTTATATATTTAGATACCATTAAGTCACTAATAAATTCTACATATATATGTTTAGTATTCAAACACATTCATTTTACATGTATCTCAACTTAAATTTTCATTAAAACTCAATCCGGACCGACCCGACCCGACCCGACCCGACCCGACCTGGATAGCTAAAATAGGTCTCTGGCAGAATGTTTGATTGTTGCGGCGGTGGTTTCCACCGCTGCAGCGGTGGTACAAAATTTTTGAAACCCTAACTTAAGGACTACTCGACCCTCTTTTACTAAAACTGTCATAACTTATTCATTTCAAAACATTTTGGGATGATTCTTGTATCTATTCTCATCATAATTTCTCCCTTTACAACTTCTCTGTATATCACAAATCCAAATTCAAAACGAATCTAAGCTTAAAATCGCTCACAAGGACTGAATAAAAACTAGTTTCATAAATCCTTGGCTCGATTGGATCAAACATGATGCTACGAGCATTAATTGCTAGACCATCATGTTTTATGACTCTACATACATCACATACATATCCTACATCATTTATAAGCTTTATAGTTCAACATTTAACAGCATAAATAACAAGATCTAGGTTAAGAAAACTTTTCAACCTTTAAAAGAAAATCTTCTTCTTGAAAATTGTTGGATCTCTTCCTTGATCTTCTTGATCTACCCGAACATAGCTATCATCCTTGATGACTTAACTTTCATCTTACAAAAGCTCTAGCTTCTCTATAGAACTTCTCTCTCTATAAGTTAGTAAAAATAAGCAAATGAGCAAACAACCTATACAAGGCTTTGCTCCTCTTTATTTATAGAAGTCTAGGAACACAACATTAGCTCTCCTAATCAACCAACACTAGTTAATTAGTACTCCTAAGTATGCTTACTGTTCTCATGAATGACTAGCTTGATTGACCATCTTGAATGACCAATATGAATGACTTCCATCAAAACTCAAAACAAACAGCTAATGAAGTATTTTCCACTCAACCACAAAGCTGGCTAGACACCCCATTGGGGTCCCACTAAATCTCAGTAAAATGGGATTAAATCCTCCATTTTTGCTTTATTTTTATAGCTTATATATATATATATATATATATATATATATATATACTTGTATATATAACCATTGACCAACATTTTGACTTCCTATTGGGCTCCACTTTGGACTTAGGAATTAAATAAGTTGGGCTCATTCATTTAATTTGTTTGGGCTCAATTTAATTATTACATTGGGCTAACATTAAATACCCTATATTACATTTAATTAAAATAAGCATTGAGTTAGTTTAATTATTACATGGATTAAGGTTTAATTAATTACATAGACTACTAGGTTAATTTATTTAACTTAGTTTAATACCTCATTTGGACTTATAATATAATCAAATTAGACTTGCTTTAAATTATTCAACCACCTTGGGTTTATTGAATAAACACATTAGCTTAATTACATAATCTAATTAAGCTTGCTATCTATAAGTCCATTGGACTACTTAATTGAGTTAGTCTATTAAATCACTAACACTTAATATATCTTTGGTTTATTTAATTAAACCCTAATGCTCATACCTACTAGTCCTTCAATTTGATTCAATAAACTATTATTTTTCAAACAGTCTGTACCACCGCTGCGGCGGTAGTTCTATCTTTCACATTCCAGGGAGTTTCACCGCTGCGGCGATAAAACCTACCACTGTGGCGGTAATGCTAACATTAACACAAGTACTTCGACTTGATTAAATTTAATTTATTAACTACCTTTTATCATTAACTTGGGTTTATAATATAATTACTCATACCCATACAACTATTCCTACATTGGGTTACTCAATTAACTCATCTATGACTAATTCTCATCATTACATTCACCTATCAATTAACCAATATTTGGTTAATGCCCTCTCTTGTCTACCAACTAGGGTTATTCAATTAACCCTACATTAGTTAATTCTCTAACTTATCAATCCTTGAAATTTCCCAATACATTGACCATCATTTGAATTTTAAATGTTTGGGCTACATGGTTTACTTTGCATTGGACTCTCTTATTTCATTATCCACATTCATGCAAGTATTCTCATATTGAGCTAACATCTATAATCCTTTAATGGCCTCTATACAACAACTCAATAGTTAAGTTAATTACTTAATTAATTAACTTCTTAATATTGACATGCTAGGCAATATTCCACTTCTTTACTTGTTAATCATAACTTTAATTCATGACTCATATAATTAACTCAATTAATTATATTACATGACTTTCTTTATTAATCCATACTTAAACTAATTAATTCATTAGTTTTATCGAATATTTAATTTACTTAACACATCATCTGGTTTGACTAACAAACACCACTCTAGGTACCATCTTCATTTCTCAATTGAATTTATTTTCTTAACAAATTCTCTACATACATCATTAAAAATGGTTTCCATTTAATTTCTAACAATTAAATTATGTTAAAAAAAATGTTTACCCATTTTTTACACATCTCACTTCTCAAACTCTAGGTTTTAAACCATAACCTTTAATTAATTATTTAAAATCTTATTTATAAATCTTTGTAAATATCTGAGATATTACATTCATCCATTCTTATAAGAATTTTGTTCCCAAAATTTCATCATACTCATTTCTACCAATTTTCATCTATGAAGATTTCTCTTCAGTCATCAAATTCTATGACCACCCTTTTCCAGGAAGTTCATACTTCTAACTTATAATTCCAGAACAATGGAATATCTTGCAGAAAAATAAATTGAAAATTAATATCTTACAAAAGAATAAATTGAAAATCAAAATATTCTTTAAAACTTTCATACTCTTCTGAGGGGTCATAAAAACCGTGAACATCTGTGAGAAGGTTTATCAATCAAAAAGACTGAAAACATTCCACAATTATTTTGTACGCTAGGTGATCAGCCTATCGTACTCTAGCGCTGTGCACAACGATTTCACTCAAGGTTGAACTATTTGGATTTACCAACCCATATTTTTTTATATCAACATGCCACCACTCTTGGGCGCCCCCTTGTAGGTTCTTTATTCATGGCTCTGACATATCCCCCATTATAGGGTTGTTCATCTCAGACTTACTACAAAATTCCGCTCCAGCATAAGTTGGACTGAAAATAAAACTTGAGTCATTTCTGACCAAAAGTGTCTAGCCAAAATAAATGACATAGACTCACATTATTGAACTATTCGTATATTATGAACTAAAAATCATTTTAGATTTGTTAACATAACTGAAATTCATTTTTAGGACTTCATGCTACCGCACCGTTGCAACAGTGCGTTGAATATTCTATATTTTTCATCTCTACACCATGACTTTAATGACACGTGATAATTTTATAAATACATTTTGATATTTTTAAATCAATTTGTCTAGCCAAAACAATTAGCATAGAGTTTTTTTTAAACTTTTCAAAATACTGAAAATCATTTTATGACTTTTTCATATTACATCATACCCTAGTGGGCTTAAAAATACATCCAACACTAGGTTACTCTGCATTGATGACTCCATCGTTTATCATCTCTGCACTAAATGCATTGATGATTACTAAAATACATTTTGATATTTTCAAAAGCACAAAAGTGCGAATTTAGCACGATTTTAAGAATTTCAAAGTCTAGCATAGATAGAAGATTTGGAATATCCTAAAACCTCAAAACACCTCAAATTTTTCCTCCACATTCTTTTCCAGCTTAATAACTATATCTAGTATGACTTTAATCTTGCTACTTAACTCTACACACACTCACTGTTCATCAAACTTACCACACATTAGGGGTTTAGGAACTTGCCACAATCATATGGGTTGAGGAACTTATCCTAGTCAGACTATAATCGTTCATTCGCTAAGGGGTTCCACTATACGATTATGAGTCACGAACTTACCATACGTATGAGTTTTAAGAACACGCTGTTGGTTTGTATAATTTGGCTCTTAATGCCACTGTTGGTTTATAAAATTCATAGACGCAATCAAATTGCATAAAATAGCGGAAGCATTGTAAAATCAAATTTTAAAATTTACAAACCATAATCTAGGATCGACCTTTATGTGAAACTATTAATTAATAAAGAAGAAGTTAGAGATATACCCTTGTAGAACTTAAAGCTTCAATGGGTACAAGTTCACCTCCAAATCCTTCGCATTCTCCTTGAAATTCACCGATTGGACTCCAATGATCAACGTTAGCCACCCAAGTGTTTGGCCTCTAGAGGTGATCCACTAAGGAATAATAATTATCCAAGAAGTGGGTGATGGCAAACCCTAGTTTTCTCTCTCTAGAGAATATGTGAGTACTCTCCCAAAAATTTATGGAAGTGTATGTGTGTAACCTTCATCCATAATAAGACTTCTCTTATTTATAGACTTCGTAAACCCTCCTAACACATTTAGGAATATGGTTTTTAATTAAACTCCTAATCTAATTTGGAACTTAATTAATTTAATATAAGTATTATAATTCCTAAACTATTTAGGAACTTAATTATCAATTATGAGAGTACTCTTATTAATTAATTCTTAAACCATTTAGGAACTAAATAATAATGATAATAGTAGTAGTAGTAGTAATAATAATAATAATAATAATAATAATAATAATAATAATAATAATAATAATAATAATAATAATAAGACTCCTCTTATTAATTTATAATTACTATTTCTAAAATACTAAATAATAAATATTAAACAATTTAATTTATTCTATCCCTATAGTATAAATTAAATATACTTAATTTATTATTACAATTATGCCATTTACTTCTTAAATAATTATTTTCCTTTTGCGATGTGACCCTTTAGGTTCTCCATATTAAACCGGTTATAGAATAAATTAATTAGAACTATTCTAATCTTATTTATATAAATAAATTAAACTATTTAATTTATTTAAATAAATAATATTTATTCCATAATAAGGGTAAACCCCCTTAGCGATCAACGACTTTCCAGATAATATAGATTTCAACATTTAATCGTAAAAGAACCTATTCAGCGAATAGTTACCGTACAATTCAATCCTTCTACCTCACAACGTCTCAATCAAATATAAGACATGGTATTACTGTCAAGTCTTATTTTATTTGATTATATGCATTTTGATCCTTAAATGAATAACTCTAATTAATGTAAATTAGAAACTACTTTCTAATTTTCATTCTGCCTTGGCCAAGGACTATTGAGTTGTCATTTATCAAATCGCATATGACATTCCATTCTTTTACTAGAAGTGGTAGATTCTTTGTTGATCACTCACCTATCTCCATGTATGACTTATTATATCCGATCATACCCTTTGATACACCATAAAGGTTTTAAGCAATATGTCAACATATAATTCATCATACACAAGTTACTATGATGATCTCAAATCCAAGGATCACTTGTACTACTATCACAAAAAGAACTCCTATTGACAGACAAGTAAGACTCCATTAGGTGTTCCTTGAGTGAGTCACGTTCAGTGAACTTATTCGCTAATAAGCACCTACATACTTGCTTTAGTGTCTCTACACAAATGATTATGAGATCAATCATCCTCTTCATAAGAGCAAACATAGTATGTAATATCTATCCGGATTCACTAATTGTGACGCCCCCAAATTCGGGTCTCAAATACTCGGATCCGATCATCACGATCCAATACAAGCATCCACCTCTAAACAACATACAATAACTAAATGCAGAATAATAAACATATGTTGTTCATTCAAAAGGTGTTACTAGTCCTAAGATATGGTAACTTTACACAAAAGTGCACAAATACCCTTAATAAAGTACTTAGGGTTTATTTTATATAACAAGTAATTTAGTTAACTAAAATGTTGCATCATGAAGTCTATCACTTCATCTTTCCCTTACCCTTATTCTTTCCAGAAGTCTCGGGTTGTACTGCAATAAGGTTTCATGCTATAGCAAGGGTGAGCAACTAGTTTGCTCAACAAGTTTAAATAATAACAAGAACCAATATATCCTGAATGAAAGGGAATAGCTGAACATTTCAACAATATGAATAACATAAGCAGGAATAATAATTTGCTTTTAAAATCTAGATAGTCAAATAGACTATGAACTATAAACATCCACTAGAGTTAATAGCAGGTTGACCCAATGGTTACTACCAGAAATAAGTACCCGAGCGGATTAGCCTCAGTACAATATGTGTATGCATAACATTTAATTTTCGTGTTTTGTACTTGATATTAGATACGTACTCCCTTGTAATAGGGAGGTGTTCATAATAGTCCAAGAATTCGCATCTTCAATGATTTGGATAGTTTTTAAAATCTTTAACATAAATGTCTAGCCGAACAATGGCTTAGACATACTTTGAACAGTTTTTTAAACAATAGAATGTTAAATAAAGTACAAGTCAAAGACAGTATAAGATCAAGTGCACCAAGTGCGAATAACAACAACATCGATGTGGAATAATTGTAAAGTAATTTAAACCACTTAAAGCATGCTTGGAATTATAATTCAAGCTTAAATAAATAACTTACTCAATGAAATGAGTTTAGAGATAAGAAAATTGCGTAAAATAAAGTTCGAAGTTAGGAAATTTGCCTGTCTGCTTAGCTACAACAACCTAGCTTTAATTAAATGACTTTGAAGGACCTAACATTAATCAAGTCGGTCTAACAATTAGTACTGCGTATACTGGCATGTTTGTACGCTTACTATGAACTTATCTAACAAATAAGTTCAACACATAATTCACATCATTCGACATACTAACATAATCCCTACATAAACACACTTAGGTTAATGATTTAATAACTTATGAGTATTCATCCTAAGTATTAAACACTGAAGGAACCTTTAAAGAATTTAATCCAATTGCAGAAATAGTGAGTTATTAAGTACGTTATATTTAATTAACTCTTATTTATTTAATTACCATTTGTTCTTAGTTAAATAGTAATTAATTAACTACCTTTAGTTATTATTTAATTATAAATAATAACTAATTAGTCTAACATAAGTAATTAGTTTATTTATTTTAATGCTTCTTAAGATTATTTAGATAATAATTAATTATTTAATTTTATTATAATCTTCTTTAATTATTATTTAATTTTAATTAAATAATAATTAATTAATTAATTAATTAACCTTACATCTCTTTCATTAATATTAATTAAATAGTAATTAATTACTTAATTATCCTTATTTATTATTTAATATAAATAAATAATAAATAATAAATAATTAAATTATTAACTTTATTTATCTTTAGTTATTATTTAATGGTTAATTAAATGACAATTAATTAATAAATAAATCTTATTTATTTTGGATTGTCATTGATAACCAAAATCAAAAGTTTTCTGTTCTCCTATCGTCGGGTGAATAGTCACTGAACGATTTGTAAAGTCTGCCTTAGCAGACTTACTCCACGAATCAAATGGTTTGCCTCAGCAACTTAGTCGACGATCAAAAGCAGTTTTACGACCGGAGTGATTTCACCCTACGATCACTTTGTAATGGTCGAGACCTGGCCGAAGCTACCATACGATAGCCGAAGGCTCTAGTTGAGGCCACTCAACGATAGTCGAAAGCTTGGCCGAGACCACTCTACGATAGCCGAAATCTTGGCCGATGCCACTTTACGCTAGCTGAAAGCTTGGCCGAGGCCACTCTACGATAGCCAAAGGTTTCAAATTTCAGTTTTAAACACAATAGTGAACATATTAACCCTTCTGATTCTTTTAGACAATTTATCATTACTTGGTGATTCTATTGGTTTCTTTAATCACAACAAATTCCTCCCAACAGCAAATAACCACAACAACCCATTTTAACATAATATGGAACAATAAATAACTTCCTTAAGATATTAAATAGAATTATTTATACCTTAAAACTGGTTTAAAATGAAATGGGTTCCTAGTTACTGTTCTTCTTCTTCTCCCAAAATAGGTGATGTAATCTGAGGACATCCACTTCACAGTTACCACCACTGGATACTTTACTCACCACTTCCCGATGGATTTCTTGCTATATCTCACTCACTACACTCCCTCTATAATTCGGAGCTCACAATGACTCTCTTGCATCAGTATTGAATAACTCAGCAAGCTTTTCTAAGAGAAAACATGGTCTCTATTTATAGAAAATCATTACCAGTTGGTTACTGAGGTATAGGAGGAAACTTTACCGACTAATCTCTCAGTCATACCCAGAAATCACCACTTTAGGTTGTACTCAGCAGAGTAGGGTCGCTGACTGAGCTCGACAGATTGTACACACACGCAAAGATAACTTATCAGATTAGTCGTTAACAGTAAAGGACCCCATGCCGGGTCACCTCTGATTTGGGACAATATACTGACTTAACTGCCCAACAACCCATACACTCAATTAGCTATTCTCTCTCCTCATATTCCACGGCAAGTTTGGGGATTTGTGTCCCAAAAGATTGTCACATGTTAACTCTTTTAATAAATAATAAGTTACACAATTAATTCCATGTGGGCTCATGCTTTGGACTTCATTTAATCAAGTCCATTTAATTTAACACTAGCCATTAAATATAAACCAATGATTGGTTATTTAATTTAATTGAATATTTAATTAATGACAACTCATCAATTCTTTTGATATTAAAACATTAGGGTTTGTTCTCTAATTTAATTAAACTACTAGTGACTTCCTTTAATTAACTTTAGCAATTAATCACATAATCATTTAATCACGATGTAATCACCCAAATTTTGCACTTGTGTATTGACCTTGATAGGAGGGCAAAATCGTCATTCGACCCAACATACGAACAGGAAAGGTGGACCCCAACCCAAAGTCACCACGACGGCTTACGATCAAGGTTGCCAAACGAACGACGAAAGTCGAGTCATTTGAGGCAAGACACGCAGTTGATCCAGACGAAGCCCGATTCGGTCGCCAAAGATGGAAAATGACCATTGCGCTTGCGACAGTCGGAGGGGGTCTCGCTCTTTGGAAGCCAGGCACCAGAGATATTTATACGTCAGGTAACAGTCTTCCAAAATAATACAGTAGAAATTGACGATTTAAGACTGCGTGGCACGGAAATCGAAAAAAATGAACTGGGCAGCCGCAGGTGCACCTGCGGCCACCGACAGAGGTGACATTTGGACGGCTCGAGGGCGGCACACGGCAGCTGAGAATTCGGCGCGGGCGGTCAGCGAAGCCATCCGCAGATGCACCTGCGGCCAGCCGCAGTTGCACCTACGGCTGCCTTTAATCACCTATACAACGCCATTTTTGATCTGCAAAAGAGGGGGAAGCAAATTTTCTTAAAACTTAGGAGAGAGAAACACGCGAGCGGCGAGATAGGAGCTCGGGTTTGGTTAAATCCAAGTGAGAAATTTGTTTTTCTTGTCAAATATTCAAGTATTCGTATGGTTTTGGTTCAATCGTGAAATATAAAGCTTTTGTCGGTGTATTGTAAGGTGAAAAGGGTGTTTTGATTGATATTTTTTTTGCTTGTATTGTTATTATAATATTGTGTTTTGGGTTGCTTAATGTAGTATGTTGTTATATTGTTGAGAATCCGTGGATTAGGGATTATTAGCGAGAGTTCCGTCGGAACATAATTTCCTACTAATGTCCTGATGATATCCGTACGGTGATATGTAGTTCGTTGTGTTAACGGGTAGTTTGTTGTGTTGGGATTGTGATTTTTTTGATTCGTATTGCATAGTATCAAGTTTAGTATTGTTTATCTTGCTCTGGTATAGTTGTGCAGCGATTTGGGTGGTTGTGAGCCTAGGGAGGAGATCCTAGTGATCAAATCCCGATGATGGACAACTTTTGATGTATGTAATCATTGCAAGGGTCTATTTTGTATATATATATGTAAATATTGGGTCTTAAAGCGATATCGAACCGTAATTGGGTTAAGGCCCCGTAATAGTAAAAATATGTGATTGTGGGTGTTTGGGATTATTTAGACGACTCACAGCCCCATGGATAGCCCCGACACGTTTGAATGTTTGTTTTGATTTACGACACAAAAAACGGTTTTTCCAAAATAAGGCAAACGATGAAGATTTTCTAAAAATGATCAAATTAGGATATTAGATTCACGAGGTTTAAAAATTAAGAGTTTTGGCGAACTTTGAGCCTTGTTTGACGAAAAGGCTCCATTTGGTTTTGAAATGTCATAAAAGATGTTTTCGTAAATAAATAAATAAACGTTTTTATTAAACTTTGTGCATAGGGTTAAAGAGTTCTAGAAGTTGCCTTCATTTTATTTAAATTTACTGTTAGAAGGCAATGTATAGTCTCGATTCCTATTTGACAAAAGTTTAAAACTATTGTTTTCTAAAAATGACATCTAATAAAAACCTCATCGTTTTCGAAATTAAAATCAATCTTTATTATAAAAAGCGAAGCCTTGTCATTTAGGTCAAAAGACGTCTAAACGTTTTCCCGACAAAACACGTTTTCCATAAGAAATCAAAGCGATTTTCACGCAAAATTCACCACAACCATCACCTAGGCACACACACACACACACACACACACACACACACGCAACTCACACATTTTTAGGATTTTGAAAGGATAGGAAAACATCGAGATTGCGGTAACCGTGTTTTCACGGAAGTCGGGGGGTGCCTAACACCTTCCCCTCGCTTAAGCAAGCCCCTGAACTCTATGAATCTCAGTTTTGCAGACTAATTAATTCGGAGTCACATAGGAGCCAGCGATTATGAAAACGAAATTTGGATGAGTTGGTACATCCATTTTCAAATATACCAACTGGCGTCTCTGGTCAATTGGCTCATAAAAAAACGACCTTTCGAAACCCCGTCGACACTAAGCCGACCCTTTTCCAAAAGCACATCTTAATCTAAAGGCTAAAATCGGAAAGGGCTTTTAATATTAAAAAACGAAACGACTAATCCCGGCGTCGACAGCTGGCGACTCTGCTGGGGACAGTAGAGGGCTTAGGCCACGTTTAAAATCTCGATGTTTTCCTATCCTTTAAAAATCTAAAAATATGTAGTTGCATTGCTTGCGTTAATTTACCTTTTTGTGCGTGTATGCTAATGGTGTGATTCCCTTTTCTTTTCAAGGCTTTACTTTATTAGCATCATATGCATACGGTGAGGAACGATGAATGAATGATGAATGTATGATTGAGCAATTCCTCCTCTTGAGGCAAACCCGTCGGATGTGGATTACTGGACTCAAAGGGGCGCTCCCCGGCGAGGCTCAAGAAAAGCATCCACTCATATCCAATCCAATTGAAAGATCGGATTTATTCCCTTCTAGTATGTTGCGAAGATCTGGGAACCTTCATGCCGAAAAGCCCACGAGAGTAACTTAGGGTAGGTCAGCCTCAGATAAACCTGACGCGTGGGAAGTCTCTTCATACCCTTTTACACTTTACGCGCATGATATCATACTGTAGTCATCATTTTGTACCAACCGCTTTGTCAAAATAAAAGTACTAACCTCTGTTTTCCAGGGACAGCTAGGAGAGCATCATGATTTTACATTGATATGCCTTGGTCAAAATGAAGGAATACTGACCCTGTTTTGCAGGCAAAGATTAAAAAAAACTCCAAAAATTTTTTTTATAGAGATTTTTCGCTTTAGCATGCATCTAATAATGTCATTCCTCAAAACTAAATTTGAGTTATTGTGTCTGAAGGATTGCTCTCCAAACTCGTCTTCGATCTAGAAAAGCCCGAGAGTCTGCAGTCGAAATGGCCGAGAATCCCAATCCGAACTCGGCCCTTATATCTCGGGAGGAGTTTGATGCAGTAAAGAATCAGATGACGGAATTGACCATGATGCTAAAAGAGCACTTCAAGTTGAAATCGAAGTCACAAACCGATGACCCACCGGAGCCATCATCCCAAGGGAACGGGATGACCCCAGAAACCCCGAAGGTTGAACAGCCAAAACAAGTTATTGTCATTCCAAAAGATGAAGTTACCAGTAATGTCAACAAGAAAATAAAGCAGATGGAAGAGGCCATCAAAACTATGAAGGGGATCGGGTCGTATGGCAGTGTTAACTACTCCGACTTATGCATTTTTTCGGGAGCCAGATATCCCGAGAAGTTCAAAATCCCCGAATTTGAAAAGTATAACGGGTCGGGGGATCCTTACACGCATTTGAAAGTCTACATCGGAGAATTAGGGGCATATGCTGAGGACGAGTCGTTGAGAATGCAGTTATTCCAGAAAAGCCTGACAGGGGAGGCTAGGACCTGGTATACGAGGCTGGATAATGCTAAAATTCATAATTGGGAGGAGCTGGCCCACACCTTCCTGACGCAATACAACTTTCAATCCCAGATGGCCCCGGACCGATACCAAATGACAAAGATCAGGAAGCAGACCAATGGATCTTTTAGAGATTACGCTCAACGGTGGAGAAGGATGGCGGCCCAAGTAAACCCACCCATGAATGAAACAGAGATGGTAATGACCTTCATCGATATACAAGAGACCCCTTATTATGAATGGGTGATAGCTGGGATAGGAAAGCCTTTTGCGGAGATGATCAAACATGGGGAAATGGCAGAGATCGGGTTAAAGTCAGGAAAGATCTGAGACTTCACAGCTCTTGAAGCTGTTGCTGAGCAAATCCAGAGCGGAAACTATGACAGTTCTTCCCGGAGACCCCAGAAGCGAAAAGAGGAAGATGTGTCCTTGGTCTTGCAAGGGCTATCTGGGAAAGCAATGACCAGCCCTCCTATCCGCATGCAAAGGAACGAGCCCCTGCGTCAGTCAAATTTCAACAATCAAAGGTATGAGGGGTGCAGGAAATTCGAAAGGCCCCGAGAGAGAGAATTCACCCCATTGGGGGATTCATTGGAGCAGATACTGGCCGTGTTGGTAAGTCAAAAAAAGATTACAGAACTAGCACCACCAGCGGACCCTAAGGGCAAGAGATACGACCCAAGCAAAAGGTGTGCCTATCACTCGGGGTCCTCGGGACATGATACCCAGGACTGCTGGTCACTAAAACACAAGATCTAAAACATGATTGACAGCGGGGAAATCGTGGTGGAACAGCCGGAACCCCCAAATGTAAAGTTCAACCCTCTTCCCGAGCATAATAAGGGAGGCGTGAACGTAGTGGAAACCAGTGGGGCGGAAGGTCCTTTGAAATTGAGGTACGTGAGAAATATAGATGAAGAGATTTCTATGACCAATGCCCAGGAGGGCACGCGAAATGAGCCCATCAAGTTGCCTGGGATAATTCGAGGTACCAAAAGGGAGCCTATCCGGTTGTCAGCTCCAAGACCCCTTGTTATAACAGCCAGATCACAATTGCCGATTACCAGTTTGAAGGCTGTTCCGTGGAATTACGGGGGGAAGACCGAGGGGGAGGCCAGTTGTGCATCAGGCAGCTCCAGGGGAAATCCATTGTATTTACCAAGGTGAGTCCTTGAGAGCACGAAAAAGGAAAACGGGAAAATCTCGGAGGAAAAAGCCTTGAGTCCTTGAAAGACGATTATGATTTTGATATAGAACTGGATTTCGATTTGATGGGAATTGAGCAGGACGAAGCAGGTGAGTTCGACGCTCCCGACGAAATCAAAGAGTGGGTCGAGGATAGACCCAAACCCAACCTAGACCAAACCATTACCATCAACATAGGAACCCCTGAAAATCCCAAAGAGCTGAAAATTGGGGCAGACCTGACTCTCAACCAGAAAGCAGAGGTAGCTGAGTTATTGAGCCAATATGAGGATGTGTTCGCTTGGTCATATGAAGACATGGTCGGTTTGTCCACGGATATTGTGGTACATCGATTTCCTATCAAGGAGGGTTTCAGGCCAGTTAAGCAGAAGCTGAGAAAATTAAAACCGGAGTGGAGCTTAAAGGTGAAGGAAGAGATAGTCAAGCAATTCAAGGCTGGAATCATCATGGTGTCCACCTACCCAGAGTGGCTTTCCAATATAGTCCCAGTGGCGAAGCCCGGAGGAAAGGTGAGAGTATGCGTTGACTATAGGGATCTGAACAAAGCCAGTCTCAAGGATAATTTCCCAGTGCCTTTCATACACATCTTGGTGGATAATACGGCTCAGTATGAAATGTATTCGTTTGTCGATTGTTTCGCGGGATATCACCAGATAATGGTGGCGGAAGAGGACCGAGAAAAGACCGCCTTCATCACCCCCTAGGGCACGTTTTGTTATAGACGACTTATTTTCGGCCTCACAAATGCAGGGGCCACTTATCAGAGGGCAATGATGGCCCTATTCCACAACATGATGCATAAGGAGATAGAGGTTTACGTGGATGACATTATTGTGAAATCAAGGGCGGAATCTGACCATGTGACGCACCTCAGGAAGCTATTTGAGCGGCTCAGGAAGTATAATTTTAAGCTCAATCCAGCAAAGTGTGCCTTCGGAGTTCAGTCAGGTAAGCTTCTTGGATTCTTGGTGAGAAATCGAGGCATCGAACTGGATCCGGCTAAGATCAAAGCCATTGTGGATATGCCAGCACCTCGTACAGAGAAAGAGATAAGGGGATTCTTGGGGAGGATAAACTTCATCAGTCGATTCATATCCCATCTGACAACCACCTGCGAACCGATCTTTAAACTGTTAAGGAAAGATGCCTCCCGAGAGTGGAACAGTTAATGCCAAAAGGCCTTTCAGACCATTAAGAAGCAACTAACAGAAGCGCTAGTGCTGGTACCTCCGAAGGACGGGATCCCTCTTTTCATGTATATATCCGTGAACGATATGGCGATGGGTTGTATGTTGGGGCAGAAAAATGAATTCGGCAAGGAGCATGCCATTTATTACCTCAGCAAGAGATTCAACAGCTGTGAGCAAAATTACACACCGATCGAGAGAACATGTTGCGCCCTAGCATGGGCTGCTATGAGGTTACAGCATTACCTTCATGGACACACTACCTATTTGATCTCACGAATTGATCCCTTGAAGTATATATTTGAAAGACCAATGTTGAATTGTCGATTGTTGAGGTGGCAGTTAATCCTACAGCAATTCGACATCCTCTATGTTACCCATAAAGTCGTGAAGGGGCAGGGGATTGCAGATCAATTATCAGAGATGCCGACAGGGGGAATTGAGCCTTTAGAAACTTCCCTACCAGGTGAAGACATATTGTGGGTCCAATAAACGAGGTGTGATGACGAAGGGCAGTTTTGGAAAATGTATTTTGACAGTGCCATGAACGCTAAAGGGGCAGGAGCTGGAGCGGTCCTGGTTTTCATTATGGGCGAGCAATACCCTGTTCTCACTAAATTACAGTTCAGTAACTCAAACAATACGACTGAGTATAAAGGATGTATATTGGGGCTGAGATTCGCCCGCAATATGGGAGTGAAAAGATTAGCCGTGTTCGGAGACTCAGAATTGGTAATCAGACAAGCAACAGGGGTGTATAGCACTAAGGAGCTTCGGTTACTCCCCTACCACCGGTGTGTGATCCGATTAATGCAAGAATTTGAAGACCCTTTCGACATATTCCCAGGGGGCGGAATGACTTTGCCGATGCATTGGCCACCCTGGCTTCGTTAGTCCATGTACTCAAAGGCAAAGCCACTCCCCAGATTGAGATAACGGTACAAAATGCTCCCGCTTACGAAGAACATGTATCGGAGTTATCAGAAGATGTGGTTAAGCCAAATCAGCCCTGGTATCATGACATTCAGAAATACTTGAGGGATAAATCTCTCCCCGACCAGGCGAACCGAACGGAAAGGCAGAGAATCCAGAAGATGGCAATGAAATTCTATTTAAGCGGAGATTCCGTGTATAAGAGGGATGTTGGCTTGGGATTGTTGCGATGTGTAGATGAGACTCAAGCACAGAAAATCATGGGCGAAGTGCATAGTGGAGTATGTGGGCCACATATGAGTGGACCGATGTTAGCCAAGAAAATTCTGAGAACGGGGCACTACTGGCTATCGCTTAAGGCCGACTGTGATGATCATGTCAAACGATGTTATCAATGCCAAGCACACGGTAATGTGATTCACGCGCCTCCTAATGAACTGCATTGTATGACTTCCCCTTGGCCTTTCTCCATGTGGGGTATGGATGTAATCGGACCCGTGGAGCCCAAGGCGAGCAATGGCCACCAGTTCATTTTCATCATGATTGATTATTTCACTAAATGGGTGGAGGCAGCTTCTTTTCCCAAAGTAACACAGAAAGTCATAGTCAGTTTCATCAGAAACAATGTCATTTGCCGGTACGGACAGCCTGAAATCTTGGTTTTCCGACAATACCAAGAATCTGAACAACACCCGTATTAAGGAATTATGCGACAAATTCAAGATCAAGCATATCAATTCTGTCATTTATAGGCCCAAAATGAATGGGGCCGTGGAGGCAGCGAATAAGAATATAAAAAGAATTATGGCAAGAATGTCTGCCAATCATCGGGGATGGCCAGATATGCTGCCCCTCACACTGTTTGCATATCGGACATCAGTTCACACGCCTATAGGGGCAACTCCTTACACCTTGGTATATGGGATGGAGGTCGTTTTTCCAGTTGAGATGGAGATGGCGTCCCTTCGAATTTTGCACGATGCTCGGATTGACGAGGAGGATTGAATACAAAGTCAATATGACCAATTAGCCTTAATAGATGAAAGGAGGGTGGCTGCTATATTACACGGTCAATTGTATCAGCAACGCATCTCTCGATCGTACGACAAAAAGATACGGTCCCGAAAGTTCAAGGAAAATGACTTAGTGCTAAAGAGGGTCATGGCCTGTCAAGACGAAGCCAAAGGGAAATTCGCTCCAAATTGGGAAGGACCATTTGTGATCAAGAAAGTCCTATCTGGAGGGGCCCTCATCCTACAAGAAATGGATGGCAAGGTATTTCTGCAGCCCCTGAATTCTGACTCAGTGAAACGGTTCTATGCTTTAAAAAAAAAAAAAAATTATCTCCCTTTGTAACTCGAACTACGTAGGACCTGATCTCCTGACTTTGTGGGAGTACGTAGGCAGCCATCATGGCGCGGTCCGTTCTATACAAAATAATAAACCTTGTCCCTATACCAAACCCATTTCCAGAAAGCCCCGAAACCCTACTTTGACAAATACATTCCAAATCTTACCCAAACCTAGCCATATAATCAGCCCAAAATCCAAGACTCACTCCGATGAAATCAGAAGGTCATGCGGCAATATATGTGGAGTTCTAATCAAGACTTGAGAAAAGAAAGAAGGCAATATATCAAAATCATAATCGGCTGAATAAAATGATGATCCAATGGAGGGCGACGATGCATCAAAAAGGGAAATGACTAAACCATAAATATTTCTCTATATATACAAAACATTTGGATTACAAAGTCTATCTTTTAAATAATAATGATGAAACTGACATAGTCCGTCCAGGAAATAAAATCATCTACAGGTCAGAAACCAGCTGAAGCAGGATAGACAGAATAGCCGATGCATCATAAACCTCAAGCTCACCTGCAATCTGCTGTCCCATCATGTCAATCCGAGCCAAAAGAGCAGCAGCACTACTAACAGTCGCAGAATGGGCCTCCATGATAACTCTGACCTGCTCAAGGATACTATCTCTGGCAGAGAATGCGACATCACAGCAGCATCCCACTCAGCGTGGGCGATATCCCTCTCAGTCTCAGTAGTACTCAAGGCTGACCGGAGCCGGGTACCCTCAATCATTAGTCTCTGGATCCGATCCGCCGAATCAGGACAAGGGACGTGTAAGGGAGGAAGGAACAGCCTCAACATCAGATCTGGGCGCTAACTCTGAAGGCTTCGGGGGAATGACCGCATCTAAACTGGTCTCAGCTGGGAAAAGTCCTCGAGAACCATCCAATACCCCAATCTGGTCAAAAATCAGCAATCTCAGAATCTCCTCGCAACCATAGCAGGTAATCGGGTGTCTGACCAGGATGACTATCCCTAAACTCGGTCGAGACCCTGTGTGACCAAAGATCGTATACCCTCAGCATCTCCCTCTCCGTCTGAGTCGATATGAGAAATCGGTAGTCAGCTGCTCCCGCAAAAAGATGAAGATCCTGCATCTGGTCAAACTACCCCATAACAGCTAAAGGATGATAAGTCGTCACCCCCCTCAAACCAAGAAGAGGGAGGAAATCAAAAGGGGGCACATGAGTCAAGAAGTTCAGGAAGGAGCAATAACCCGAGTAGATCAGAAGATGGAAGGGCTCCTCCATGGCCAATAGGAACTCCCTCAATGAAGCCGCATCAGTGCATCGTCGGGGACAGAATGAGAACTGAATGGCCAAGCTGTGGCTGAAACAAAACACGTGCCGACGAAACTGCCTGATGGGTCTGAGGTCCCCTGAATATGCGGCCAGAGAAGGAATGACAATACGAGGCCGACAGGTAAGTCTCTGCAAGTATCATGGGAAGGATGGTATGATCCTCCTAAAGGGCCTGAACAACTACAATAACCCGCATGTCCAGGAGGTCGTCCCTGGCAGGTAGGTATAGAACTGATATGACACAGGCCATCAAAACATCCACTCTCAAGGCGCCCCAGCGCTTCTCAGACACTGAAAAATCATTGGAGAATCGAGAGAAGCTATCCACCGAGCCAAATCTGTCAACCAAGAAAGGTAGAGGAACAAGGTGGCTCGAAGAGATCACAGATAACAGAGCTATCCTCCATAAGCCTGTAAAAGTCAGGAACTGACGGCGTATATGGCCTGAGGTAACCCGGGCGCAGGGACCATCCACCGACAGACCAGTGAAGCGAGCATACTCCTCAAGGGTGGGGGTCAGATACTTCAGCCCAAACATGAAAACATGTCTGTCCGGGATCCAACAACTGAGAATGCCATCAACAAATCCCGGCGGCACCTGGAATGACAAAAGAGACAAGGAGTGTCCCAAAAGACCCTCTGCGATGATCCGGTCGGAGGGTAGCAAACTATCTAGCCACGAGCGGAGCCTGCCAATGATCCCTGAGGGGGCGCGAGGGCCCACGCGAACCACATCCATGGATGACATCTGTAAAAAGCAGTATCAAAAGACTATACAGGGGTCAATTTCTTTATCCACCTATATAATAAATCATGCATCATACAGGCTATAATGGAATAAATGAATCATCAGAAGTAAATGATTGTGCATAAAATAAAATAATTCTGTACATAATACATGAAATGAGAAAAATGATAATAAAACAAGCAGGTTTGAATACAGAGGTCCTAGCCTATCAGAATCTAATCAGTAAACTCTATGCTATCTATAAAGGCGTCATCCTCGAACTGATCTGCAGGCAAGTCCCGGGGAATAGAAGCCTCAACCTCAAAGTTTAGGTCTGGGCAGGAATAAGGCGAAACTGGGGTATCCAATGGGCCAGGACCCGTACCAAAATCGGATCCATACGGGTCTGCGGCATAGGCCTCCTCTGGATCTCGGCCCAAGCTCTGAACAAAAAGTGATAACTGATCCACCCGCCGAGTGAGGGAAGCAATCTGGTCCGAGTGGGTGGGGGCCCGAACACACTCCATCCAATCTGTCATCATCACCGACCTGTGAACCAGGTCTCCGAGGAAGAAGGTGGCCCGGGTCTGAGGCCCGATAGTGCGGGGTCTCCACCAGGCACTGAAGCTCTCGCTCGTATGAGGACCGACAGACAGCATGTATCCGTCCTCCTCAGTCGTCAGGACATCTGGAAGGTGGGCATCCACGAGCAAAAATCTCCGTGAGGGAGGGGCGAAAGGGATACGAGCCTCCCCGGAAACACATCTGATGGCGCGTTCCCCCAAATACAGCTCCCATCCACCATAGGTCAGAAATGGAATACGACGAGTGGACAAGGCAAACTCCTGATCCGCGGCATAACCACCGGCGAGGCCAGCCGCCAAATGATCTGCAGTGTAGGGAACCCAGGTCACGTCCGCTGACGAGATCAGCTCTAACTGCAGTCGACAGTGAGCAAAGCTATCTGACACTGGGGTCTCCTCAAGAGTATTGTGATGCCACCGACGACCCTTGGGATAAGTCTCCGGACCGAGGGTAGTAACTGGCCGCAAGCAGGGTAGCCTCTCGTAAGCCCAGAATTGATACACAAAACAGGAGAAGCGTAAGTGTTAGGAAAGGACAAAGGAATGAAACAAATCAAGGATGATACAATAAAAAGACCTACTAGCAGAAAGGGGTAGAATCCGAGCCAGGCATCCGTTTGTCTCTCTAAGTGAAGGCGAAGACCCTGGAGGAAGTAAGCGAAGGTGAAGGAGCCCCAATCATAGTCCTCGATCCGGTCAACCTCCCGGGTGGCTCCGACAATACTGAAATGAATAGTCGAGGAGTTGTTCACCAGAAAACAACCCCTCATGATGGTCAAAAACAAGCGTCGGAGCAGAAAGTCACAAGCAGATCGGTCCTCAAGGAACGGCTCAGAAAGGACCCCTCCAATAACATCCACAGCCAAGGCTCCTGATCGAATGTTGCGGGCCTTAAAGACCTTATCCTGAGGAGAGTACCCCAATAAGGATCGAACGGCTACGGGGGTGATGTCCGGCTCCAGAGGAACACGGGTTCCAGAGAACTCCACCCCGGTGATATGACGTCAGTCTAGAGGGGTCAACAGCAACTCACAGTCTAGAAGATGAAGCGACTGGGTCTGGTGGAACCAGCGCTCAGATAGGGCCCTCATATAGCCCCCACGGACACCGGCGAGGGGCGTTGGTAAAGAAATGTTTGAACCCCCAAGAGTCTACCATCCCCCTGTAGTCAGGATGCAGCATGTGGTAGAGGGTGTAAATGCTGAACCAGTTGCCCCGAGGTTGGGTAAACTCAGGAACCTGTGACAGTCATCAAAAAGTCAGTCATGGTAACCATACGGGTTTGAATGAACTTAAACGATGGATATACCTCGTTAGCCGCAAGGTAGGCTGAGGGGTGACTGCTGAGATCAGGACCAAGCAGATCCAGTATCCTGGCACGGGCCCCTGGTAAGGTCCGACGCGTGGGGGGGAGGGGCCGCTATGCCAGAAGGACCCACCTCTGCCTCAGCTGGGGCATCCTTATCAACATCAGGCCGAACTGGGCGAATGACAAACTTCGCCAGTCTACGAGAATGACGGGTCAGGACTGGAGCTGGAGCTGAGGTGACCGCTCTACGATGATGGACACCGGCAACTCGGGGCACTGTGGAGCCACTGGGAGCATCAAGATCCATAACTGAAATGGCATCACGAAAAGGAGGTACATCCTTAGCCCGTTATCTTTCAAAAAATCTTATTGCATATTGCTAGAAATAATAAGGCAGCGTAGCATGTTTATGAGATTGGAAATGCATAAATAAGTCCCTAGGGGTGCGCTAGATTTCTCAAAATTTCAGCAGAGTTTCATTTGTAAAATGGACATCACATGCACGATCAAGCATGTTTAATCAAGTCAAGTAACCAACAAATCCAAAATGCAAGTGAAAATGATGCATTATGAGCATAAAATGACTAAAACAATGATTTTCCAAGCAAATAAAACATGTCTGCAAGACCCGTTATTTATCTATGATGCGTGTAACACAAATATCACATATAGGCATGCATTGCTAAAATTAAAATATCCAAACAAGTAAATGTATAGTCAAATAAAAGCGAAAATCAAAGAAAAAGGAGTTAAAACGTTACCCAAGGTGCGTAGACTGATTTAATAGGAGCAGATTCTGCAAAAAAGTGTCCAAAAGACGAAAAAACCGAGTGGGGACGAGGAAAACCGAAAACGAGAGAGAGAATAGTTAAAGAAAGTGACAGATCGCGGGGAGTCGCGATCTGAAATAGGAACCGATCCTAGCCGCAGATGCATCTGTGGCTGGCCGCGGATGTACCTGCGGCTGGTCTCGGTGCCCCCTTTGCCTCCCTTTTATTACCCCGAGCCAACACATAACTTGTTACAATCTAAGTCTGAGATTATAAAAGCCGTGACCCACAAAAAAAAAACAACCCGTCAGAGACGATACCTGACCAACTCAAAAACGACCCGTCAGAGATGATACCTGACCAATCCAAACGACCCGTCAGAGACGATCCCCGACCAATAAAAAACGACCCGTCATAGATGATACCTGACCAACTCGAAAAACGACTCGTTAGGGACGATACCTGACCAACTCAAAAAATGACCCGTCAGAGACGATACCTGACCAACTCAAAAACGACCCGTCAGAGACTATACCTGACCAATCTAAAATGACCCGTCAGAGACGATTCCTGACCAATCAAAAATGACCCGTTAGAGACGATACCTGACCAACTCAAAAAACGACCAGTCAGAGACGATACCTGACCAACCAAAAAAATGACCCGTCAGAGACGATACCTGACCAACCCAAAAACGACCCGTTAGAGACGATACCTGACCAACTCAAAAAACGACCCGTCAGAGACGATACCTGACCAACTCAAAAATGACCCGTCAGAGACGATACCTGACCAACCCAAAAATGACCCGTCAGAGACGATACCTGACCAATCCAAAAATGACCCGTCGGAGACGAAGCCCAAGCGATATTCATTCGTAAACTTTGAATCGACCTTTACACGATCGTGTTGAATGTGACATTTGCATCATCTTAATATATGTGTTGCATCGTTAAACACGTACTGTCATTTCCATGCGTCAGGTGCCTACTTCTTTATCATGTTCATTTCATATGCCATTCCATAAACATGATAAAGAGGGGCAGTTGTAGACACCTAAATTTTGCACTTGTGTACTAACCTTGACAGGAGGGCAAAATCGTCATTCGACCCAACATACGAACAGGAAAGGTGGACCGCAACCCAAAGTCACCACGACGGCTTACGATCAAGGCTGCCAAACGAACGACGAGCGTCGAGTCATTTGAGGCAAGACACGCAGTTGATCCAGACGAAGCCCGATTCGGTCGCCAAAGATGGCAAATGACCACTGCGCTTGCGACAGTCGGAGGGGGTCTCGCTCTTTGGAAGCCATGAACCAAAGATATTTATACGTCAGGTAACAGCCTTCCAAAATAATACAGCAAAAATTGACGATTTAAGACTGCGTGGCACGGAAATCGAAAAAACTGAACTGGGCAGCCGCAGGTGCACCTGCGGCCACCGACAGAGGTGACATTTGGGCGGCTCGAGGGCGGCACACAGCAGCGAGAATTCGGCGCGGGTGGTCAGCGAAGCCAGCCGCAGATGCACCTGCGGCTGCCTTGAATCACCTATACAACACCATTTTTGATCTGTAGAAGAGAGTGAAACAAATTTTCTTAAAACTTAGGAGAGAGAAACACGCGAGAGGCGAGATAGGAGCTCGGGTTTGGTTAAATCCAAGTGAGAAATTTGTTTTTCTTGTCAAATATTCAAGTATTCGTGTGGTTTTGGTTCAATCGTGAAATATAAAGCTTTTGTCGGTGTATTGCAAGGTGAAAAGGGTGTTTTAGTTGATATTTTTTTTGCTTGTATTGTTATTATAATATTGTGTTTTGGGTTGGTTAATGTAGTATGTTGTTATATTGTTGAGAATCCGTGGATTAGGGATAATTAGCGAGGGTTCCGTCGGAACGTAATTTCCTCCTAATGTCCCGATGATATCCGTACGGTGATATGTAGTTCGTTGTGTTAACGGGTAGTTTGTTGTGTTGGGATTGTGATTTTTTTTTATTCTTATAGCATAGTATCAAGTTTAGTATTGTTTATCTTGCTCTGGTATAGTTGTGCAGCGATTTGGGTGGTTGTGAGCCTAGGGAGGAGATCCTCGTGATCAAATCCCGATGATGGACAACTTTTGATGTATGTAATCATTGCAAGGGTCCATTTTGTATATATATGTAAATATTGGGCCTTAAAGCGATATCGAACCGTAATCGGGTTAAGGCCCCGTAATAGTAAAAATATGTGATTGTGGGTGTTTGGGGTTATTTAAACGGCTCACATGCCCATGGATAGCCCCGACACGTTTGAATGCTTGTTTTGATTTACGACACAAAAAACGATTTTTCCAAAATAAGGCAAATGATGAAGATTTTCTAAAAATGATCAAATTAGGATATTAGATTCACGAGGTTTAAAAATTAAGAGTTTTGACGAACTTTGAGCCTTGTTTGACGAAAAGGCTCCATTTGGTTTTGAAATGTCATAAAAGATGTTTTCGTAAAAAATAGATAAACGTTTTCATTAAACTTTGTGCATAGGGTTAAAGAGTTCTTGAAGTTGCCTTCATTTTATTTAAATTTACTGTTAGAAGGCAATGTATAGTCTCGATTCCTATTTGACAAAAGTTTAAAACTATTATTTTCTAAAAATGACATCTAATAAAAAACCTCATCGTTTTTGAAATTAAAATCAATCGTTATTATAAAAAGCGAAGCCTTGTCATTTGGGTCAAAAGACGTCTAAACGCTTTCCCAACAAAACACGTTTTCCATAAGAAATCAAAGCGATTTTCAAGAAAAATTCACTACAACCATCACCTAGGCACACACGCACACACACGCAACTCACACATTTTTAGGATTTTGAAAGGATAGGAAAACATCAAGATTGCGGTAACCGTGTTTTCACGGAAGTCGGGGGGTGCCTAACACCTTCCCCTCGCTTAAGCAAGCCCCCGAACTCTATGAATCTCGATTTTGCAGACCAATTAATTCGGAGTCACATATGAGCCAGCGATTACGAAGATGAAATTCGGATGAGTTGGTACATCCATTTTCAAATATACCAACTGGCGACTCTGGTCAATTTGGCTCATAAAAAATCGACCTTTCGAAACCCCGTTGACACTAAGCCTACCCTTTTCAAAAAGCACATCTTAATCTAAGGGCTAAAATCAGAAAGGGCTTTTAATATTAAAAAACGAAACAACTAATCTCGGCGTTGACACACGAAATTAATTAATCACATAAAAAGATTTAAATAACGTCGTAAAACTAACTCATTAGAAATTAAATTAATAATTTAATTAATAATGACGTAAAAATTCTAGGTCATTACACTAATCCCATTTTAGTAATCTAATGATTATGAACAATTTTAGTTTTGAGCTATCTTGAATTTAGATCTCATTAGCATGATCCTCATCATGGTTCTAAAAGCATTGCTCGAAAACTATGAGTTTATCCATTTGATTAATTCAAGTAATTAATCATGAGTAAATAAATGCCTTGATTCTTTTTATTAATAAACGAATAAAATTACAAAGTATATGTTTATCACATCAAATGTGATTGGCTTGAGGGCATACTACTTTCAATCTCCCACTTGCATTAAAGCCAATCGCCCTTTGGTATCCCCATACCATTCTTCTCTAAGTGGCGTACAAATTGCTTAATAAATGTTTTAGTTAATGGATTTGTAATGTTGTACTAAGAGTCTGCCATCTTTATGATGTCATCTCATTTTCAATGATTCATCTAATCATATGAAAGTGCTGTAATATATGTTTGGATTTCAAATGAGACCTATGTTCTTTGGCAAATTAAACTCCTTTAATGCTAAGAATCATTATAAGTTTTGTAATGAACTTGTTGAACCAAACAATCACCTTTGCAGCTTCACTTATAGTTATTTACTATGTCTTTGTCACTAAATTAGCAACTTCTTGCTGTTTGGAACTTTTCGAACTCACTGCAGCACTGTTCAAGGTAATCATATTACCTGAAACAGATATGCTGTTATCTCGGCCAATTTGAAAACTTGAGTCTGTTAAGCCCTCTAGTTTTATATCGGACCCATCATTAGAAACTCTTTTCTAATATTCTTCTCCAGAAATGAACTAATATCTGCTTATCATGCATAAGTAATATTAGGTCAAGTACATATTATCCCGTACTTGATAGATCATATTGTTGAGGCATAAGGAGTCTTACTTATACAATCTCTCTCTTCAGGTGTCTTTGGGGTCTACTTCTTCGAGAGATGTATTATAGGACCCATTGGCATGAGCCCTTTCTTTGAATCTTTCATGTTAAACTTCTTTAGCATAGAATCAATGTACGTTCTTTGGGACAAGCCAAGCATCCTTTTAGATCTATCTTTATAGATCTTTATCCCCAAAATATAGGATGCTTCTCCCAAGTCCTTCATGGAGAAGTGTTTAGACAATGACATTTTAACTGATTGTAGCATCGGTATGTCATTCCTTATCAGTAGTATATCAACATATAGTACCAAGAATGTCATAATGCTCCCACTAACCCTTGTACACACTTGGTTCATCATCGTCTTTGATAAAATCAAACTCATTTGATTGTCTCATCAAAACGGATGTTCCATCTTTGAGAAATTTGTTTCAATCCATAATTAGATCATTGTAGCTTTAATACGTGATTTACTCCATCTATGTGGAGACAAATCCTCTTGGTTGTATCGTACATACATCATTTTGTATAGTAAGCTACAATTGCAGGTAAAATCCGAATTGATATATGCATTTTCACTAGTAAAAAGTTTCATTTTAGTCAACTCATTGACCTTATTTGAAATCTTTTTATCACTAGTCAGGTCTTATAGGTCTCCACCTTGCCATGTTATTTAGCCTTTCTAAAAGACTCATTTCGAATTTTATGGTCATCAACCATTTCTCTTGAGTATCTAATACTCATACCTCATCATATGTAACTGGATCATCATCCACTATGATGCGTACCACATCATCATCATTTATGATGAATCCATACCATTCATGTATCTTTGGTACTAAACCAGATTTACAACTTGGTTGTGGTACAATAGGTTTATCTACTTATACAGATTCCTTCACTTGATCTGTAGTGTTTTGTGGTTCTTGATCTTTTTTAAGATCTATTTTACTCTCACTAACCCTTTAAGGAAAAACTTATTTTCCTATAAGGCAACGTGTTTCAATAAACACCTTTTAATTAGTCGGATTATAGAAGTGATATTCTAAACTTTTTTTAGGATATCCCACAAGTTTACACTTGTCAAATCTTGTCCCAAGCTTATCACTGTCAAACCTTTTGAGATAAGCTGGACAATCCAAATCTTAACATACTTAAGACTTTTTTTGCTCTCTATTCATAACTCATATGAAATCTTAGGGATGGAATTTGAAGGTACCTTGTTTAGTAGATATGCGGTTATTTCTAAGGTATAACCCTATAATGATACTGGAAGATTGGTATAACTCATCATGGATCATCACCATGTCCATTGTGTGAGAATACCATTTTGCTTGAGATGATCTAGAAACTTATTGCTTAAATATTCCCTTCTCGATCTAATCGAATAACTTTAATACTTTTGGCCTTTCGTTTTTATACTTCACTTTTGAATTCTTTGAACATTTCAAACGATTTGGATTTGTATTTCATCAAATACATATATCGAAATCTTGAATCGTCAGTGAAAGTAATGAATGAATACCCTCATCTTGCATTTGTTGTCATAGGTCCCACACACGACTGTGTGTACCATCTCTAACAACTCTGTAACTCTCTCTCTCTCTATGTCTACTAAATGGAGATTTAGTCATATGTCCATGATACAAGATTCACAAGTTATATTTGATTCATAATCAAAAGGCTCTAAAAATTTATCTTTATACAACTTGTTTTGTCTTCTTTAATTAACATGACTGAGTTAACAGTGTTGCATGAATGTATGATTCATGTCATCTATTTGCCTTTAGTTTGTTCAATTTTGAAATATTTTCATGTAAGTCAAGCTTACAAAATCCATCAAGTAATCAACATAGTAACATCTTACTAACTAAATGGACTTGCCTGTAGGCAATGCTAAACTGTAAGTTCCTATGACTAATGCAGCAACCTTTGCTTCATTCCCCAACACAATATTACTTTTCCTTTGTTTAGCCTTCTACTTTTGCCTAGTCTCTGCAACAGCTTACATATTTGAGACCGTCAGCCGGTATCTAATACCCAAGTAGAACTTGACTTAAAGAAAGTTCTATTTCATTATAAACAAATCTATATCTGCAGTAGAAGCTTCACTAAGCTTCTTTTGCTTAACTACTACAAGATACTCCTTGCAGTTCCTCTTCCAGTGTCCTAGCTTATCACAATGAAAGCAAACTCCTTTGCCCTCGAGATCACTTTTATTTATGTCCTTCATCTAACCTTTTATTTCCTTCTATCTTTTCTGACTCCTCAGAAACACCTTTGGTCATTTTCTTCAACTTAGAAGATTCATCTACTAGTAAGACTTGGTCTTTCTTGGAAGGAAAGTGACTCTCAACTGTATTTAACATATTTAAGCAAATCAGGTAAACTGACTTCAAGCTTATTAATGTTAAAGTTCACAACAATTTGTGAAAAGGAGTCAGCGAGTGACTGCAAGATCGAATCTCGACTCAACTCTCCATCCTTGACAAAACCTAGGTGTCCTAATTAATCAATTAGATTGATCATCTTTAGGATACGTGTCTTTACTTTAGTGCCATTAGTTATTATAGATCGGAAGAGCTCCTTATATATCTTATATCTAGTTGACCTACTTTGCTCGCCATACAACTATTGAATGTGCAACAATATAGTAGGTGCATCCATTTTCTCGTGTTGACGTTGTAACTCGATACTTATGGATGCAATCATGATGCATTGAGCCACCTTTGCATCATCTTGCCATTTCTTAAAATAACAATATCTTCCTCATAGGCTTAGTCTGCAACGTTTGCAGGGATACACAAAATTAGGACATTTTGCTAGTTTTTCAGCATTGAGAACTCTTCTCAAATTTGTTTAATCAATTCGAACAATTTGGTTCAATTAAATTATTAGCATCTAATATGCTATGCAGTATTAGTGAATTAAACATAGCAATATTCTTTAAGTGAATTAATAACAACATTAACATACATTCATTTTATTAATCATCAAGTTAATTAGGTCTTTATTTAAAATGGTATCTCCCACTATTTTTCATCAAACTATATTACCCTATTTATATAATTCGACAAATTAAATTAAAATTTGCTAGTGAGATAAGGATCTTATCGACATAAATATTGCATTGTGTGTGCACAACAAACTATAGTTTATTCAATAGGTAGACAACTCTTTGTCAATTACATCAACATGTAACTCCTTGTATTTTGTCTCTTAGATTATTATGATCATGTGTGTGCCCATCTAAATCAAAATTATCTAAGTTAAGTCAAACCTAGCACTTCCATTTAATTGAAGAGAAAAATACCGTCCTTGTGTGTGCACAACAAAACAGTAATGTTCAATTCTATTATAAGCATTCAATGTGATAAAACGACATCTCAAATAATCGATATGAGCCTTGTGTGTGAACAACAAACTATATCGAGTATTTGATACTCTATCGTTTTATCATGCTGGAAGGCGACGTTCAATATTCCAAATATATTTGAACGTTACAACTTAATATTTTAGTAGTAGAATAAATAATTAGAACAATTCTAATTTTATTCAATTGAATTAAACTCCTTTAATTCATGAATTAAACCATTTAATTCATTTTATAAATAATATTTATTCTACATCATGAGGGGCTTGTTAATATTAATTGTCTCATCTTATTTAGCGCACATGCACATATATATATAATACGCGTCATATTATTTAACATGCGAAGCATGTTTGGATAATATATATATATATATATATATATATATATATATATATATATATATTAACATGCACATATAGAATACTACATTCTACTTGGATTGATTATGAACTTTTATTCTACTTTGGTTCACTAGAGCCACCAAGTGAACCAAAAGGTCAAACTTATGGTGCAAGAATAAATTAAATTAAATGTAACTATTATATTTAAATTCGGGCTTTATTACAAACGGGTCTTCATGCACTCCTTGCTCCTTGGCTCCAATTCTTTAAAATAATTCTAACTAATCCTATTACAAATTATTTATAATAAATAGAAACATTGATAAACAGTCAAGGGGAAGTACATAGGAGGGAGATAGAATTATACATAAGAAAAATTAGAAAGACGAAGTACACAGACCCTATTTATAAAACTCCTTCATTCATGCATTCAATTAAAATTAAATCCAATCATATTGGTCAATAGTCCATAATCAACCCCATTTATTATCATATATATCAATAAATAATATTCATCGCATGAATTAAATAAAACATTCCATATATGTATTGGTATCATTTAATGGGCAATTAAAGTTGCATGAAATCTAATTTCATGTTTAAAATAAACTTTTTATTTTAATTATAAAATTATTTAAAAACTATTTATTGTTATTATTTTAAAATTATCCAAAATAAACTCTTTTATTTTTTGAAATTTTAAAATTTGTATAAAATTACCAAATTGTTTGGCTAATAAATATAAATAAATATATATATATATATATATATATACCGAAAAAGTGGCGGCTGCATAATTCTGCACGTTTTCTGCCAGAAACCTAGAGCAGGGGGTGCTTTATTGAAAATCCGGTAATTACCAATTTTAGTATGAAAAAAATAATAATTTTATACAACAAATTATGCCCAATAAATTATTCTTAACATATACCCATATACATATGGAATCAAAACAATTAATAATTTACATAAAGTTTGGCTCTTGATGCCACTTTTGGTTTGTAAAATTCATAGACGCAGTCAAATTGCATAAAATAGCGGAAGTATGGTAAAATCAAATTTTAAAATTTACAAACCATAATCCATGATCGACCTTTATGTGCAACTATTAATTAATAAAGAAGAAGTTAGACATATACCCTTGTAGAATCCAAAGCTTCAACGGGTACAAGTTCACCTCCAAATCCTTCGCGTTCTCCTTGAATTTCACCGATTGGATTCTAATGATCAACGTTAGTCACCCAAGTGTTTGGCCTCTAGAGGTGATCCACCAAGGAATAATAATAATTCAAGAAGTGGGAGATGACAAACCATACTTTTCTCTCTCTAGAGAATATGTGAGTACTCTCCCAAAAACTTATGGAAGTATATGTATGTAACATTCATCCATAATAAGACTTCTCTTATTTATAGACTTAGTAAACCCTTCTAACACCTTTAAGAATAGGGTTTTTAATTAAACTCCTAATCTAATTAGAAACTTAATTAATTTAATATAATAATTATAATTTTTAAACTATTTAGGAACTTAATTATCAATTATGAGAGTACTCTTATTAATTAATTCTTAAACCATTTAGGAACTAAATAATAATGATAATAGTAATAATAATAATAAGACTCCTCTTATTAATTTATAATTTGTATTTCTAAAATACTAAATAATAAATATTAAGCTATTTAATGTATTCTATCCTCATACTATAAATTAAATATACTTAATTTATTATTACAATTATATCATTTACTTCTTAAATAATTATTTTTATTTTGCGGTGTGACCCTTTAGGTTCTCCATATTAAACCGGTTATAGAATAAATTAATTAGAACTATTCTAATCTTATTTATATAAATAAATTAAACTATTTAATTTATTTAAATAAATAATATTTATTCCATAATAAGGGTAAGTCCCCTTAGCGATCAATGACTTTCTAGATAATATAGATTTTAACATTTAATCATAAAAGAACCAATTTAGTGAATAGTTACCGTACAATTCAATCATTCTACATCATAGCGTCCCAATCAAATATAAGACATGGTATTATTGTCAAGTCTTATTTTATTTGATTATATGCATTTCGATCCTTAAATGAATAACTCTAATTAATGTAAATTAGAAACTACTTTCTAATTTTCATTCTGCCTTGGCCAAGGACTACTGAGTTGTCATTTATCGAATCGCATAGGACATTTCTTTCTTTTACTAGAAGTGGTAGATTCTTTGTTGATTACTCACCTATCTCCATGTATGACTTATTATATCCGATTATACCCTTTGATACACCCTAAAAATTTTAAGGAATATGTCAAAATATAATTCATCAAACACAAGATGCTATAATGATCTCAAGTCCAAGGATCACTTGTACTACTATCACAAAAGGAACTCCTATTGACAGGCAAATAAGACTACTATCACAAAAGGAACTCCTATTGACAGGCAAGTAAGACTACTATCACAAAAGGAACTCCTATTGACAGGCAAGTAAGACTCCATTAGGTGTTCCTTAAGCGAGTCACGTTCAGTGAACTTATTCTCTAATAAGCACCTACATACTTACTTTAGTGTCTTTACATAAATGATTATGAGATCAATCATCCTCTTCATAAGAGCAAACATAGTATGTACTAATCTATCTGGATTCACTAATCCACATTTTAGTAATCCAATGATTAGGAATAATTTTAGTTTTGAGCTATCTTGAATTTAGATCTCATTAGCATGATCCTCATCATGGTTCTAAAAGCATTGCTCAAAAACTATGGGTTTATCCATTTGATTAATTTAAGTAATTAATCATGAATAAAGAAATGCCTTTATTTATTTTATTAATAAACGAATAAGATTACAAAATATATGTTTATCACATCAAATATGATTAACTTAAGGGCATACTACTTTCACACGCACCTACCTTAGCATCCTCTACATATCCGTTATACACATGAGAAAATAATCACCTTTTCAACATACATATAACGAATAACGCAACACCAAGTTTAAATCGATTATCACTATAGGAAGCTAAGTGGTTGTCAAACCAAACACAATCTCCTGCCCAGACAAGAAATTTGTCAACTCATCCACTAATCAATATAGGAAGTTAAGTGGCCGTTAAACCAAGAACAAATCCCCTGCCCATAAAAAGAACTGTTCAACTCAACTACTATATTAATACAGGAAGCTAAGTGGTTCTAAAACCAAGCACAAATTTCCTGCCCACATAAGGAATCGTACAACTCAGCCACTAATATGAGTCCTCAATTAAATCCCATAAACCTCTAATTTTCTTAACAGAATTCAAATTCTCTCCATTCATATTTTAGCACATCTGACTTATTTCGAGTTCATATCTCTAGATCATTTCATGACCTTGTTAGCATTTTCTTTTTGCTTCTCAAAATCTTATTATAAGATATCTTCTATCACTTCTTCAAATTAGGTACAACATGACCCTTTTCATTTATCTTATATCATCTCAAATATATCTTTGGATAATCTTCTATATATGAATTTTTTAAATTCATCTCTTATTAGTTAAACTCTACCTGAGTTTATTCATTTACGATTTTATTTATCTTTTACTACAGTTATAGCCTAAGGTACTCTTACCTAAGGTTTATAACATATCAACTCTGATACCAACTTGTGACGACCTTGAATCCGAGTCCCTCGAACCTCGGATCCGGTTCAACACGAGTACAACATTTTCCTTATCATCTATGACTTACAACAATATTATAATTGTTAAATAATCATTTATTTAAAACTTTACAATATCTCTTTCTATTCCAGAATCGAAATCTTTATACATTCTTAGTATGCCTAAATATCATACATGATACGACATTCTATTATAATGAAGTTAAGTATTTAATACTCATATTACATACCAACCAATTCTTATACTACACAATCATTTTACCTGTCCAATTCAAATTGATATCTACAATAGTCATATTAGACCTTCAGTGAATGTGATATGCATTCCTATATATTGATCTTTATCAAAAATCTCGAATAACTTCTGCTATCTGAAAATGTTGGTTTTAAGCAAGAGTGAGCACGACGGCTCTGCAAGTTTAACAGCTACACATAACACATTACATGCTTCACATATTATACAAGCTCTGCATTTTATTCTTACATCATGCATTTCATGCTTTTCATTTTATGAATACCTCATACTTCTTATGCATCATTTACAATAAACAACTAGTATCTAGCAAATCATGTTTTATATTTGAACATATTTCACATGTAACCATATCTCATGTCATTCACATATCACAAATATCATCAATGTATCCTCCTATTAACAATTTAACATCATATTATAGCATAGCAATGCACACAGAAACAAGTTCTAAAAAATTTATCTGGTTCGCTTCTACCATTTACGCTTATTTGCGTCATTCGTTTAACCTACAATTTATATATAAAATCGACATAATCATTAGTTACAATAACTATTAATTAGTCTTTACTTAAGACATTAACTTTAAATTATTAACTCTTAAGATGTCCGACAAACGAACCCTTAAGTTCTGGACAAAAACCCTAGCCCAAAAATATACTTTGGACATGTCGGGTACGCTTAACCCACTTAGGCATTCACTACACGTCATCGTACAACCCACTTTTAATAAGTTGTCTAAATTAGTCACAAATAGACTATTTACATTGGTTTAATTCAATTAAACTTTCTTCTTTTAAATAACTTAATGATTTGGACATTTAATAATATATCAAATATCTCAAAATATTATTTACATTTGATAATATACAACTACATTCAAATATTATTAACCATTTAATAATATTTTAATCACTTATTAATATTATTAACCATTTAATAATATTTTAATCACTTCTTAATATTATTAATCATTTAATAATATTTTAATCACTTCTTAATATTACTAACAATTTAATAATATTTTAATCACTTGTTAATATTATTCACCATTTAATAATATTTTAATCTCTTACTAATATTATTAATTATTTAATAATATTTTAATTACTTATTAAGATTATTAATCAAATAATAATATTTTAATCTTTTATTAATATTATTAATGTAATGACCACGAATTCCATTAGACATTGTAATTATAATTAATATATAATTAGCAATGAATTTAAAAATTTTATACTGATGATTGGTGCATTAGATAATTAAATAGATGTACTTATGTATGTGTATAATTATTTAAAAGAATTAAAATAAGGTGTATATTTAATTAAAGCAAATCTAATTGGATTATATTTTTAAATCCAAATGAGTATTAAACTAGGTCCAAGATATTAACCTAGTAGCTCATGTAATTGATTTAATTACTAGCCCATATAATTAATTAAACAAGCCCAATGCTTATTTTAATTAAAGGTAGCATAATTATTTAAATGTTAGCCCAATGTGTTAATGAAATTGAGCCCAAACCAAGTCAATGGATGAGCCCAATATATTTAATTCCTAATTCCAACATGGAGCCCAATAGAAAGTCAAAATTGGTTAACAATTGAACACATGTATATATATATATGTGTGTGTGTGTGTGTGTGTGTGTGTGTGCGCGCGCGCGCGCATAAATGCACATTAAAGCATGAAAAATAAATCAAAAACATGACCAAAAATGGCCATGTTGGTCGGCCACTTGAGGGACCCACAAGGGGTTGCTTGATTTGCTAGATTGCTTCTTCTACACACTAGATCAAAGTTGGCCAACAACCCTAGTCAATCAACTAGTCAATCACTTGGTCATTCAATGGAATAGTAAGCTTGATTAGTCTTTAATTTCACCAACATGGGTGAATTAGCAAGTTAATGATGTGTTAGTTGTTGGCTATAAATAACACATCCCATAACCTTGGTGATGTTAGTTAACTCATTTGCAAGAATTCTAGAGAGAAAAATAGAGAGCATTTGAGAGAAGAAATAGGAGAAACACCCAAGTGTTGAGAGAAAAAGCTAGAACTAGTGCTTGATGGATGTCCAACAACCTCATCTCATACTTCGGTAGGAGGAGAAGAAGAGCACACAAGACATGAAGGTTTAAAAGTGCTCCAACCATCTCTTATTTTATTTTTATAGCATATATGTGTTTTAATCGGTTAAAATCTATTTTTAACCTATCAAAACTCATTTTTGTAATATCCCAGATATTTACAAGATTTGTAAATAAGATTTTAAATAATCAATTAAAGGTTATGGTTTAAAACCTAGAGTTTGAGAAGTGAGATGTGTAGAATTTGGGGGAACATTTTTTTTAACATAATTTATTTGTTAGAAATTAAATGTGAAAATATTGTAATGATGCATACAGAGAATTTATTAAGAAAATAAATTCATTTGAGAAGTGAAGATGATTATAAGGATATATATACATAGTTATATATTCCTAGAGTTGTGTTTGTTAGCCAAACAAAAAGATGAGTAAATTAGATACTCAATAAAATTAATAAATTAATTAGTTTAAGTATGGATTAAGAAGGAAAGTCATGTAATATAATTAATTGAGTTAATTATATGAGTCATGAATTAAAGCTAAGATTAGCAAGTAGAGAAGTGGAATATTGCCTAGAATGACAATATTAAGAAGATAATTAATTAAGTAATTAACTTAATTATTTAGTTGTTATATAGAGTCCATTAATGGATTTAATACAAGCCCAATATGGGAATACTTGCATGAAGGTGGGTAATTAAATAATAAGCTCAAATGCTATGTTATGATAAAGTCCAAGAGGTAATTAATATAAGTCCAATTAAATACTATTGGAAAGTATGGTATATAATGGTGTGGAAGTCCAATTAAATTAATTACCAATCTCAAGTTATATATGATATGTGAGTTGTGTTGGGTAGCCCAAGTAATTAAATAAGAGAGCTCAATACAAAGTAATCCATGTAACCCAAACACATTAAAGTCAAATGATGGTCAATGTGTTGGGAGAATATTTTTCAAGTATTGATTGGTATCAGAGCGTGGTTTCAAGGATTGAAATCTGTTCGAATTTTGTTGCGGGTTGCTACAAAATATTGTTGGCTTGTTGCTGCATAAAGATCTGAGGGCAGATGGCGAATGTAAATTGGAAGGCTGACTTACAGGAGCGTGTGCAGAAACTTGAAGCTTTTGTGGGCGAAGCACTTTTGGGGGAAAGTGGCTCGTTGGCTAATCAGGTCAGGTCATTGAGTGCTGATCTGCATAATGTGCAAGGTCACGTTACGGATGGTGATCATGCAGTGGGAGAAAAGATCGATGGTTTATCGGTTGAAATGGGGCGATTGACAGCCCTCGGAGATCGTTTGGAAGCGAGTTTCGAACGAATTGATGGGGAAATAACCCTCATCAAGCGGGCATTGTTGCATACCAGTGGGACAGAATCTACTTTGGTGCAACAAAAGGCAAGGATTCCTGAACCAAAGGCTGGAGGGGACCGTAGTGCCAAGGAACTTGAGAATTTCTTGTGGGACATGGAGAAGTACTTCAAGACTGCTCATATCGGCGAGGCGGAGATGGTAGACATCACCAGCATGTAATTGGCTGGAGATGCCAAGTTATGGTGGCGCACAAGGGTTGGGGATGAGACCCGGGCTGCTGTGACTTCGTGGACCGACTTAAAAAGGGAATTGAAGGGTCAGTTCCTGCCGGCAAATTCAAGTTGGCAAGCGAGGGAGGCGCTGAGACGTCAAACGCACGACGGGACTGTGCGGGAGTATGTGAAAATTTTCGCATCTCTACTGTTGGATATCAAGGGAATGTCTGAGGAGGACAAGGTATTCAACTTCATAGCGGGTTTACAACCTTGGGCGCAGGCAGAATTGCAACGTTAGGGTGTAAAGGACTATCAGTCGGCGGTCAATGCAGCGGACAGTCTGGTAGACATGCGGCTTGACAAGGCTGACAATGGTGGGAACAAGTCCAAGAAGGCAGAAAAGGGTCGTGCCACTGGGAATCTTGGCGAAGGGCTGGATAAGGGCAAGCAGGTTGCAACAGATGGTGGGCAGAAAAACAAGGGGCAGTCCAAAGCGGGCGGTTGTTTTATCTGTGGCGGACCACACTTTGCAAGAGATTGTCCAAAGAAGGCAAAACTGACAGCATTGGTGGCTGAAGAAGATCGTGAAGGATCTGATTCGGGTACAGAGGCAAGCCTCAATGTTGTTAGAGTTGGCAGCATGCAGGTGCTGAGTCCTGCAAGTGACCGAAAGTAAATTCGGGTGATGGTGTTGTTCTTGGAGAAGGAGATGCCGGGTTCAGTACCTTAAAAGGAGGCATCAGACGGACTTGATGGCTACAAAGATCTCGTCAGTTTAATATGCTGCTCAGAAGATCTTCGACGAGGGCGTCGAATTCTTCAAGTGGGGGTGGTTTGTTAGACCCTTGTTGACTTGACATGGGATCTGACTCGATGGTTAGTCGGATGGTGAACCAAGACTGGGTTTTGGCACTCAATTGGCAAGGCAACGGTCAAACTTGTATATCCAGGGGATGTACATTATGGTTGGTCAAGCGGGCTCGGCGTCTGTTGGTGGCACGTTGGATATTTTCATAAGTGCTACTATAGGGGAGGGGTGGTCTGTGCAGTCCACTCGGGTCATAGGCAGGAAGTCATGGCTGAAGCATGGGGCATGTTTAGGCATTGTTGGGCTCCCCTAACAACAATGCCAACATACGGTTAGGCGGCTTGGATTAAAGATTAACCAAGATTGAATGTGGGCAACATGCGGGCTGCGTGTGCACAATGGCACGCACGTCTTGCACCTTTTGGTTAACCATTGAAGGCAATGAGTGGGATCATCGGTGGGTCGAGATGGTGCAACGTTCGATGGCGGCTAAGAAGACCAAGGCTTGACGGACAAGGTCTTGGCAACAATCGGTGCATGGCATGAGCTGGTGCTCAGCATGCAAGGCTGATGCATGCTAGATGGGCTGGTGTGCACAGTTGGTTCAGACTGCAACTTAGGCTGGGTCAAGTAGCGGTTGGCAAGCAGTTTGGTGAGTCCAGATTGCACACAATAGTGGGGCAAGGTGTCAGGAAGTGGTGGCAGCAGTTGAGGACAGCATGGGCAGAGCAGTCGTGGACAGTTACCAGTAGTGGGATGATGCCAGATGGCAGTTTGTGTTGCTGAGACCCATTTGTGTGTGGCATTAGTTGGGGGCTGGCTTGCAGAGCAGTTATGGGCAGTTACCACTTGTGGGGAAGTGGTTTGGCAGCAGTTTACAATGCTGGGAATCAAGGATGCGTGGCTACAAACTTGGAGGCATTAGTGGGCAGTTTAATTAGTCATGGGCTGATGGGGAACTGCCACCCCTTTTGTTGGCAGCACCTTGTTGGTGTAGATCTCTTGGCAGTTGGGGATGTTAACTGACCATATAGCTATAAATATATGTAGTGTTGATGCACATAGGGGTAGAGAGAAAGTGTGTGAGAACTAGAGTCATTGCTTGGTGCATACTCTGTGGGAAATACACTAACTAGGCATAGGGTTGTCTAGTGTAAGTAAGCCTTAGGCCTGAGTCCTTGTATTGATTAGTTCAATAAAAGGTTGGGTGTTTAGCCTGTAATTCGTGGGTTGCATTATTGCTTGCTTACTATTGTTCGGTAACACATACATGCGGGTTGGGTTGTGATTATACACGAGGGACTGTGTAAGGTTCATAAACAAACGTGTGTGAGTGTGTTGTTGGGCATAAACAGTCATGCTGGTGCTGTTCGAGGGTTGGCTGACTGGTTGTGCGAGACAGACCAGGCCATCACAAGGTAAAAATTCGGGGTGAACCTCGGACCCTTGTGACAATTAGGGTTAATTGAATAACCCTAGTTGGTAGATAAGAGAGAGAATTAACCAAACATTGGTTAATTGATAGAGGAAGGAAGGTAGTGTTGAGAATTAACTATGGGTGAGTTAATTATGTAACCCAATGTGGTAGGATAATTAAAGGTAAGTCTAATTGGATTATATTATAAGTTCAATTGATGTATTAAACTAAGTTAAATAAATTAACCTAGTAGTCCATGTAAGTAATTAAACATTGATTCAAGTTATAATTAATCAAGCTCAATGCTTGTTTTAATTAAATATAGCATAGGGTATTTAATGTTAGCGTATATATATATATATATATATATATATATATATATATATATATATATATATATATATATATATATATATATGTGTGTGTGTGTGTGTGTGTGTGTGTGTGTGTGTGTGTGTTCATTAAATGAGGTAAAAATAAAGCAAAAATAGAGAATAAAAGGCCATTTTGCCGAGATTTTTAGGGGCCCCACATGGGTAGCTTGTTTCTTTTATGTTGCTTAAATGACACACAATCAATAACTTGTAGCAAAGTTGATGGAGGTCAATCACTTTGTCATTCACAAGGTCAATCACTCCAATAGTAAGTATGTTTAAGACCACTAATTGACTAGTGTTAGATGATTAGGGGGTTGATGTATGATTAGCATATGGCTATAAATAGAAGTGCTACATTCATTTGTTAGGTTGGTTAGTCATTTTACAAGAAATCCTAGAGAGAAAAGAGAGCTTCTTTGAGAGAAAAAGCTAGAGAGCTTGTGAGCTAGTGTGCTAATGGTTCACTCAAGAAGGAAGAAGAGGCTTAGTAAGAAGAAGATCTCCATAGAAGGAACTATGATGGTTGAAAAGTGTTCTAACCCTTCCTTTAGTTAATTTCTATGATCTATTTATGTTTTAATCGGTCAAAATGTATTTTTAACCGATCAAAAGTTATTTTGATGTTATAGAAGTCTTAAGCAATGTTATATCGGTAGAATCATGGTTTGATATAGTTAAATCATGTTTTGGCATGAGCGGCATGCATAAAAATGCAAGAAAACGCTATATAAAGCTTTACCGGTAAAACCCTAAGTAGCTATGTGCTATATTTTGTGTCATTTAGAATTGTACAAGTTAAATACTTGATTTATATGGCTAGAAAGTTTTATGAGTGAGTTATAAAGCCAACACAACTTGAATCTCACAAAAAGATGAAAAAATAAAGAAGTTATGGCTTTTATCGCAAAGGATGTTGATTTTAAAACCCTAGGTTGCATTGTGAGCCATTTTTATTCTAGTTCCGTACGGAATTTCGATTTGTGTTCTAAAGATAAGTTGTAGATCTTGAAATTCTACACATTTTAGACTCAATAATCACTCAAAAATAGTTCCGTATGAAAAAAGTATGGCAGTTTTAGTAAAGGAGGTCCAGACAGCCAAAATGAGCGCCGCCAGCGCTCAAAACAGAATGTTTGAGCGCTGGCAGCTCTCAATTAACACTATGACCAGAGCTGCCAGCGCTGGTACAGTGTGAAAAATTCCAAATTTTGATATTTTTAAGTTTTATCAAGTCGGAACTCCAGTTTAACTTGTCGGTGAATGAAAAGTTCAAACGAAACGTCGTTAAGGACTTAAAACCTAAGATAAACTTGTAAAATAAATGTGTTTGAATATTAAACTAATATAAATAAAGTTTATTAGTGACTCATTGGTAGTTAAATATATAAAATAAAGACTAAAATTAACATTATTAAAAAGTTAACTATTTGTATGGTATGAAGAGTATTAAAATATGGTTAAAGGATTAAATATGTAAGTAACTAAAATATTATGAAATAATTAACAACATTAGTATAAGATTAAAAAGGCTATTAAATAATTAATGACATTAATAAATGATTAAAATATTATTAAATGGTTAATAATATTAAGAAGTGATTAAAATATTATTAAATGGTTAATAACATTAATAAGTGATTAAAATATTATTAAATGGTTAATAATATTAATAAGTGATTAAAATATTATTAAATAATTAATAATATTAATAAGAGATTAAAATATTATTAAATGGTTAATAATATTAATAAGTGATTAAAATATTATTAAATGGTTAATATTATTAATAAGTGATTAAAATATTATTAAATGGTTAATAATATTAAGAAGTGATTAAAATATTATTAAATGGTTAATAATATTAAGAAGTGATTAAAATATTATTAAATGGTTAATAATATTAATAAGTGATTAAAATATTATTAAATGGTTAATAATATTTGAATGTAGTTGTATATTATCAAAGATAGATAATATTTTGAGGTATTTGGTACATTATTAAAAGTCTAAATCATTAAGTTATGTAAGAGAAGGAAGTTTAATTGAATTAAACCAATGTGGATAGTCCATTTGTGACTAATTTAGACAGCTTATTAAAAGTGGGCCGTACGAAGCATGGGTAGTGAATGCGTAAGTTGGTTAAGTGTACCCGACATGTCCAACTAGATTTGGGCTAGGGTTTTTGTCCGGAACGTATAGGTTCATTTGTCGGACAACTAAAGAGTTAATACTTTGAAGTAAAGGTCTTAAGTTAAGACTAAGTAATAGTCATTATATCTGATGATTATTTCAATTTCCTATATAAATTGTAGGTTGAACGAGAGACGCAAATAAGCGTAACTGTTAGAAGCAAACCAGGCAAGTTTTTTAGAATGTGTTGCATTATGTGCATAATTTATAAGTTTGTTATTAAACTGTGATGTGCTCATACGTGGTTATGTGCAAAGATGTTTTAATGTGTCTTTGTGCAATAAGTTGATTTGAACTGTTGATATGCGATAGTTGATTTAAGAAAATTGTTCTGCATTGAACTATATGTCATGATAGAGGCTAAACATGAAGCATAGATTAAATGCGAGGCATGATATGCATAAGCAGTATGTCATAAACTGAAATGCATGAAAAGCATAATGTTAGTATAAATTGCAGATTTTATGTGAAGCATGTAATGTGTTATGTGTAGCTGTTGAACTTACTGAGCCGTCGTGCTCACTCTTGCCTAAACCAACATTTTCAGATAAGGCTAGTTACCTGAAGTTCTCGGTAAAGAACAAGGAACAGGAAAACATATTACTTTCATTGAATATCTAAATATCTATTGTAGATATCAGTCCGAATTGGACAGGTAAATGATTGTGTAGCATAAGACCTATTTGGTATGTTATATGACTATTAAATACTTAAATGGTTTGTAATAGAATGTCGTATCAGGTATGATATTAAGACAGACTAAGAATGTATAAAGATTGCGATTCTGGAATGGAAAGAGATGTTATAAAATTGTACTTAAATGGTTATATATCAATTATAATATTGTTATAAGTCATGAACGATAAAGAAAAGGTAGTACCTGTGATGAACCGAGTTCAAGGTTCGGGGGACCAAGATTCGAGGTCGTCACAAGTTGGTATCAGAACTGATAGATTATAAACCTTAGGTAAGAGTACCTTAAGCTATAACCGTAGTAGAAGATAAGTAAAATGATAAATGAATAAACTCCGGAAGAGTTTAATTAATAAAAGATGAATTTGAAAAATTCATATATAGAAGATTATCCAAAGATGGATTTAAGAAAATATAAGAGAGATGAAAAGGTCATGTTGTACCTAATTTGAAGAAATAATAGTAAATATTTTATGATAAGATTTTAAGAAGCATAAAGAAAATGCTAATAAGGTCATGAAATGATTAAGAGAGATGAACTCGTAATGAATCAGATGTGTTAAAATATGAATTACGAGAATTTGTATTCAGTTAAAAAAAATTAAAGGTTTGTAAGTTTTTAATTGAGGACTCATATTAGTGGCTGAGTTGTACGATTCCTTGTATGGACAGAGAATTTGTGCTTGATTTTAGAACCACTTAGCTTTCTATATTAATATAGTAGTTGAGTTGAACAGTTCTTTGTATGGGCAGGGGATTTGTTCGTGGTTTAACGACCGCTTAACTTCCTATATTGATTAGTGGCCGAGTTAACCAATTTCTTGTATGGGCAGGAGATTGTGTTTGGTTTGACAACCACTTAGCTTCCTATAGTGAGAATCGATTTGAACCTGGTGTCACGTTATTCGTTATATGTATGTTGAGAAGGTGATTCTTTTCTCATATATATAACGGATAGGTAGAGGATGTTAAGATAAGTTCGTGTTCTGAGAACCGACACGCATGGTAAGTTCGTGACTCATAGTCATGTGGTGGAGCCCCTCAGCGAATGGGCGACTTTGGCCTGACTAGGACAAGCTCTTTCAACCATATGATTGTGGTAAGTTCTTGAGCCCAAATACATGGTAAGTTTGATGAACAGTGAGTATGAGTAGAGTTAAGTAGCAAGATTAAAGCTATACTAGATATAGTTATTAAGCTGGAAAAGAACGTGGAGGAAAAATTTGAGGTTTTAGGATATTCTAAATCTTCTAGCTATGCTAGACTTTGAAATTCTTAAAATCGTGCTAAATTCGTACTTTTGTGCTTTTGAAAATGTCAAAATGTGTTTTCATAATCATTAATGCATTTAGTGCAGAGATGATAAATGATGGAGTCATCAATGCAGAGTAACCTTGTGTTGGATGTTTAAAACCCACTATGGTATGATGTAGTATGACGAAGTCATAAAATAATTTTCAGTATTTTGAAACGTTTAAAGAAAAGTCTATGCTAATTTTTTTGGCTAGACAAATTGATTTGAAAATATCAAAAATGTATTTAAGAAATCATCACACACCATTAAAGCCATGGTGTGGGGATGAAAATGACGAAATCCTCAACGTACTGTCAAGATGTGCGGTATCATGAAGTCATGAATTAATGACGGAATCCTCAACGTACTGTTAAGATGATGCGCTATCATGAAGTACTATAAATGAGTTTTAGTTATTTTAACTAATCTGAAATGATTTTTGAATCGTAATATACGAACAGTTCAATTATGTGAGTCTTTGTCATTTATTTTGACTGAACACTTTTGGTCAGAATTGACTCAAGTTTTATTATCCAATCCAAATTATCTTGGAGCGGAATTTTGTAGTAAGTCTGAGGTGAACAAGTGCAAAAACAAATATATTCTGTCAGCTAAAGCAGATATATTTGGTTGGCATATAGTTCCGACTGGCGCGCAACTAAGACATTCTGCACAACGTATGGTACAACAGGTTGATCACCTAGCGTACACTTCTAAGATGTTTTCAGTCTTTGTGATTGATAAACATACTGTTTATAAAATATTTACATGAGTAAATATCGTTTGTTTGGAATTCAATTAAATGACTGATAATTCTTCTCATATGTTCACAGTCTTTATGACCCCTCAGTATATTATGAAAGTTTTAATGAATATTTTAATTTTTAATTTATTCTTCTGTAAGATATTGATTTTCAATTTATTCTTCTACAAGATATTCCATTGTTCTGGAATTATGAGTTTAGAAGTATGAACTTCCTAGAAAATGGTGGTCATAGAATTTGATGAGTAAAGAGATATTCTCAGTGATAAAAAAAAAACTGGTAGAAATGAGTATGATGAAATTTCGGGGACGAAATTCTTATAAGAAGGGGTGAATGTAATATCCCAAATATTTACAAAATTTTAAATAATCAATTAAAGGTTATGGTTTAAAACCTAGAGTTTGAGAAGTGAGATGTGTAGAATTTGGGGGAACATTTTTTTTAACATAATTTATTTGTTAGAAATTAAATGTGAAAATATTGTAATGATGCATACAGAGAATTTATTAAGAAAATAAATTCATTTGAGAAATGAAGATGATTATAAGGATATATATACATAGTTATATATTCCTAGAGTTGTGTTTGTTAGCCAAACAAAAAGATGAGTAAATTAGATACTCAATAAAACTAATAAATTAATTAGTTTAAGTATGGATTAAGAAGGAAAGTCATGCAATATAATTAATTGAGTTAATTATATGAGTCATGAATTAAAGCTAAGAATAGCAAGTAGAGAAGTGGAATATTGCCTAGAATGACAATATTAAGAAGATAATTAATTAAGTAATTAACTTAATTATTTAGTTGTTATATAGAGTCCATTAATGGATTTAATACAAGCCCAATATGGGAATACTTGCATGAATGTGGGTAATTAAATAATAAGCCCAAATGTTATGTTATGATATAGTCCAAGAGGTAATTAATATAAGTCCAATTAAATAATATTGGAAAGTATGGTATATAATGGTGTGGAAGTCCAATTAAATTAATTTCCAAGCCCAAGTTAGATATGATATGTGAGTTGTGTTGGGTAGCCCAAGTAATTAAATAAGAGAGCCCAATACAAAGTAATCCATGTAACCCAAACACATTAAAGTCAAATGATGGTCAATGTGTTGGGAGAATATTTTTCAAGTATTGATTGAGTGTAGAGAATTAACTAATGTAGGGTTAATTGAATAACCCTAGTTGGTAGACAAGAGAGAGAATTAACCAAACATTGGTTAATTGATAGAGGAAGGAAGGTAGTGTTGAGAATTAACTATGGGTGAGTTAATTATGTAACCCAATGTGGTAGGATAATTAAAGGTAAGTCTAATTAGATTATATTATAAGTCCAATTGATGTATTAAACTAAGTTAAATAAATTAACCTAGTAGTCCATGTAAGTAATTAAACCTTGATTCAAGTTATAATTAATCAAGCTCAATGCTTGTTTTAATTAAATGTAACATAGGGTATATAATGTTAGCCCAATGTGATAATTAAATTGAGCCCAAACTAATTAATTGGATGAGCCCAATATATTAAATCTTAGAGTCCAATGTGGAGCCAAAATGGTAGTCAAAATTGGTCAACAATTGATCATGTGTATATATATATATATATATATATATATTCATTAAATGAGGAAAAAATAAAGCAAAAATGGAGAATAAAAGGCCATTTTGCCGAGATTTTTAGGGCCCCCACATGGGTAGCTTGTTTCTTTTATGTTGCTTAAATGACACACAATCAATAACTTGTAGCAAAGTTGATGGAGGTCAATCACCTTGTCATTCACAAGGTCAATCACTCCAATAGTAAGTATGTTTAAGACCACTAATTGACTAGTGATAGATGATTAGGGGGTTGATGTATGATTAACATATTGCTATAAATAGAAGTGCTACATTCATTTGTTAGGTTGGTTAGTCATTTTACAAGAAATCCTAGAGAGAAAAGAGAGCTTCTTTGAGAGAAAAGAGAGCTTCTTTGAGAGAAAAAGCTAGAGAGCTTGTGAGCTAGTGTGCTAATGGTTCACTCAAGAAGAAAGAAGAAGCCTAGTAAGAAGAAGATCTCCATAGAAGGAACTATGAAGGTTGAAAAGTGTTCTAACACTTCCTTAGTTAATTTCTATGGTTTATTTATGTTTTAATCGGTCAAAATGTATTTTTAACCGATCAAAAGTTATTTTGATGCTATAGAAGTCTTAAGCTATGTTATATTGGTAGAATCATGGATTGATATAGTTAAATCATGTTTTGGCATGAGCGGTATGCATAAAAATGCAAGAAAACGCTATATAAAGCTTTACTAGTAAAATCCTAAGTAGTTATGTGCTATATTTTGTGTCATTTAGAATTGTACAAGTTAAATACTTGATTTATATGGCTAGAAAGTTTTATGAGTGAGTTACAAAGCCAACACAACTTGAATCTCGCAAAAAGATGAAAAAACAAAGAAGTTATGGCTTTTATCGCAAAGGATGTTAATTTTAAAACCCTAGGTTGCATTGTGAGCCATTTTTAGTCTAGTTCCATTCGGAATTTGGATTTTTGTTTTAAAGAGAAGTTGTAGATCTTGAAATTATACACAATTTAGACTCAAGAATCACTAAAAAATAGTTCCGTATGAAAATGTTATGGCAGTTTTAGTAAAGGAGGTCCGGACAGCCAAAATGAGCGCCGCCAGCGCTCGAACATTCTGTTTTGAGCGCTGGCAGCTCTCAATTAACACTATGACCAGCGCTGGTACAGTGTGAAAAATTCCAAATTTTGATATTTTTAAGTTTTATCAAGTCGGAACTCCGGTTTAACTTGTCGGTTAATGAAAAATCTAAACGAAACGTCGTTAGGGACTTAAAACCTAAGATAAACTTGTAAAATAGATGTGTTTGAATATTAAACTAATATAAATAAAGTCTATTAGTGACTCATTGGTAGTTAAATGTATAAAATAAAGACTAAGGTTAACATTATTAAAAAGTTAACTATTTGTATGGTTTGAAGAGTATTAAAATATGGTTAAAGGATTAAATATGTAAGTAACTAAAATGTTATGAAATAATATGTAAGTAACTAAAATGTTATGAAATGATTAATAACATTAATATAAGATTAAAAAGGCTATTAAATAATTAATGACATTAATAAATGATTAAAATATTATGAAATGGTTAATAATATTAAGAAGTGATTAAAATATTATTAAATGATTAATAATATTAATAAGTGATTAAAATATTATTAATAATATTAAGAAGTGATTAAAATATTATTAAATGGTTAACAATATTAAAAAGAGATTAAAATATTATTAAGTGGTTAATAATATTAATAAGTGATTAAAATATTATTTAATGATTAATAATATTAAGAAGTGATTAAAATATTATTAAATGGTTAATAATATTAATAAGTGATTAAAATATTATTAAATGGTTAATAATATTTGAATGTAGTTGTATATTATCGAAGATAGATAATATTTTGAGGTATTTGGTACATTATTAAATGTCCAAATCATTAAGTTATGTAAGAGAAGGAAGTTTAATTGAATTAAACCAATGTGGATAGTCCATTTGTGACTAATTTAGACAGCTTATTAAAAGTGGGTCGTACGAAGCATGGGTAGTGAATGCGTAAGTTGGTTAAGTGTACCCGACATGTCCAACTAGATTTAGGCTAGGGTTTTTGTCCGGAACGTATAGCTTCATTTGTCGAACAACTAAAGAGTTAATACTTTGAAGTTAAGGTCTTAAGTTAAGACTAAGTAATAGTCATTATATCTAATGATTATTTCAATTTCCTATATAAATTGTAGGTTGAACGAGAGACGCAAATAAGCGTAACTGATAGAGGCAAACCAGACAAGTTTTTCAAAATGTGTTGCATTATGTGCATAATTTATAAGTTTGTTATTAAACTGTGATGTGGTCATACGTGGTTATGTGCAAAGATGTTTTAATGTGCCTTTGTGCAATAAGTTGATTTGAACTGTTGATATGCGATAGTTGATTTAAGACAATTGTTCTGCATTGAACTATATGTCATGATAGAGGCTAGACATGAAACATAGATTAAATGCGAGCCATGATATGCATGAGCAGTATGTCATAAACTGAAATGTATGAAAAGCATGATGTTAGTATAAATTGCAGATTTTATGTGAAGCATGTAATGTGTTATGTGTAGCTGTTGAACTTGCTGAGCCGTCGTGCTCACTCTTGCCTAAACCAACATTTTCAGATAAGGCTAGTTACCTGAAGTTCTCGGTAAAGAACAAGGAACAGGAAAACATATTACTTCCATTGAAAATCTAAATATCTATTGTAGTTATCAGTCTGAATTGGACAGGTAAATGATTTTGTAGCATAAGACCTAGTTGGTATGTTAGATGAGTATTAAATACTTAAAATGTTTGTAATAGAATGTCGTATCATGTATAATATTAAGACAGACTAAGAATATATAAAGATTGCGATTCTGGAATGGAAAGAGATGTTGTAAAATTGTACTTAAACGGTTATATATCAATTATAATATTGTTATAAGTCATGAACGATAAGGAAAAGGTAGTAACTGTGATGAACCGAGTTCGAGGTTCGGGGGTCCAGGATTCGAGGTCGTCACAAATTTGCTAGTCTAGAAATATTTAACTTTGTAATATATGTATATTCATAGCTCTATGTGTTTATAATATGATTTGGTATGTGAAAAATGTATAAAAGTTGTAGAAATGTTCATAACACCTTTTACCGGTAAAATCCTAACGATACATGTTGTGTTTGATGTTGTATTTTGAAATGTACAAATCGAAAATTGGATTTTGATTGCTAGAAAGCTAGATCTATGAGTTTTAAAGAAAAACTCTTTTGGAACTTTTCAAAAATATTGAATAACGAAGAAGTTATAGCTTTTACCGCAAATGATGTCGTTTTTAAACCATAAATGGTTCGATCCGTAAATTTCGTGTAAAACGTTTTTAAAAAGACGATCGAACAATGAAATATTGTAAAACAAGAAGTTAGGAACACATCAACATTGATTTGATGTTATTTGGGTGTGTAGATTTTATTTTATCAATGTTTGATCAAAGAGTATCAAAATTGTCAAAAAAATCAAAAAGTGGGCAACATTCTGCAATACAGCGTCGGGGCGTAGTGCACTATTCTTGGAAAAATAATTAAAACCGAACCGGGTCAGGTCGGGCCGGGTCAGCCGGATCGGGTCGGGTCTGGTTCGGGTTAGAAAATGAAAAATGTTCCAAAAATCATTTTAGTATTTTTGGACTTAATAAATATATTTTTAAATATATATATATAATTGATTTAATGATTTAAAGGTGTGTAAATATTATTATTGAAATAATAATATAATAAAGGTAATGAAATATTATTAAATAAATAATAATATTAGAAAATTATTAAAATCTTATTAAGTGCATAACAATATTTTAAAGTCAATAAAATATTATTAAATGAGTAATAATTTTAGATAATTAATAAAATATTATTAAATGATTAGATACTCAATAACATATTATTAAATGATTAATAATATTAGATACTTAATAAAATATTATTAAATGATTAATAATATTAAATAATAAATAAAATATTATTAAATAATTAATAATATTAGAAGTCTAATAAAATATTATTAAATAATTAATAATATTAGATAGTTAATAAAATATTATTAAATGATTAATAATATTAGTTCATCTTAAAAAATTTATAAGGTATTATTAAATGATGAATAATACTACAATGTTAATAAAATATTATTAAATTGTTAAAAATATTAGACGATTGCCTGAACTATATTAAATAGTTAATATAGATTATTTGTGTTTGAAATATTATCAGGTAGTGATAATATTTTCTAAGTGTTTAATTACCCATAACTAATAAATTATGTGGTTCGTAAGAGCTATAAAGGTCATCATACCTATGTGTATATGATACTAATTTCAAGATCAACTTGATTAATTGTTAGGTCTACTCAAAGAGAAATAAATTGAATTGGTTAGCAGTAGACTACGCACGAGGCAAGTTTTCTTTAACCCTAACTTATATTTATTATTGCAAGTTCTCTAACCCTACTCAATTATTGTTGAATAAGTTTCTATACTTGTATTTATTGTCAATGCTTGAAGTGGTTTAATTATTAAAAATTATCCCACATCCATATTGTTTATAAAATCGCACACAGTGCATTTGAAGCTTAATAGTTCTCGATCCATGAACTGTACTAAAGATGTCTAAAGCTAATAGTTCAGCTAGACATTGCGTTATAAATTCAATAACTTGAATACTTTTAAAAGCTTATCCAAACCATTGTTGGGTGCGGATTTCTTATATTAAGTCTGAGAATTGAACAACCCTACATTAGGGGATTTTATGTCGGAAAACCGACTTTGGCGTCAGTGACTAAATGTAATGCATATACAGCGGGTTAAATAGGCTGATCCCCTTGAAAACCAAACTACTGAAAAGGTCAGAGGAAACTCTATTATACCCTCGTTAGTTCAGGGTCCTTGGTGATCACTCAGCATTTAAGATTCGAATATTCATGTTCAATGAAATTTGAGTCTTGTTCATTTCACAATTGTTTTATCCATTGTTGAAACCATTGATGTTATTTCTCATTCATTCATTCATGATATATTAAATCTCTATGATTGTTCTTAACTTGCTGAGCAAACTAGTTGCTCATCATTGCTATATCATGAACCATTTTTCAGATAGACCTGACTGCTCCAAGAAGGATAAGGAAAAAGGGAAAGCTAGAAATTAAGTTAAATTATGTTTGTTAATTAATGTTTATAATTGTATTTACTGTTGGTAAATCTTTTGTAATTCCTTATGATATGAACTGTTTATATTATGGTTAATAGATCCTGGTATTGTAACCTTTTTGTAAGGAACCAATACGCATTATTCCGCTAAGTTTAAATGCAATGTATGTATTTAATTACTAGTAATGTATTGATCAGTGAGAACCAAACCCGAGATTAGGGAACCCAGATTTGGGGTCGTCACAATTAACCTTTTAATAATATTTTAATCACTTATTAATATTATTAATTATTTAATAATATTTTAATCATTTAATAATATCATTAATTATTTAATAACATTTTCATCATATACTAACGTTATTACTCATTTAATAACATTTTAATCTTATATTAATATTATTCATCATTTAATAATATTTTAATATTCTTCAAATTTTCGAAACCCTAACTTGAGAACTACCCGACCCTCTTTTACTAAAACTGCCATAACTTCTTCATTTCAAAATATTTTGGGGTGATTCTTGTGTCCATTCTCATCAGAATTTCCCCCTCTATAACTCATCTCTATATTACAAATCCAAACTTCAAATGGATCTAAGCTTAAAATCGCTCACAAGGACAAAATAAAAACTAGTTTCATAAATCCTTGGTTCGATTGGATCAAACACGATGCTACAAGCATTAGTTGCTAGACCATCATGTTTTATGACTTTACATACATCATATACATATCCTACATCATTTATAAGCTTTCTAGTTCAACATTTAACAACATAAATAACAAGATCTAGGTTAAGAAAATTTTTCAACCTTTAAAAGAAAATCTTCTTCTTGAAAATGATTAGATCTCTTCCTTGATCTTCTTGATCTACCCGAACATAGTTATCCTCCTTGATGACTTAACCTTCATCTTACAAAAGCTCTAGCTTCTCTCTAGAACTTCTCTCTCTATAAGTTAGTAAAAATAAGCAAATGAGCAAATAACCTATACAAGACTTTGCTCCTCTTTATTTATAGAAGTCTAGGAACACAACATTAGCTCTCCTAATCAAACAACACTAGTTAATTAGTGCTCCGAAGTATGCTTGCTATTCTCATGAATAACTAGCTTGACAGACCATCTTGAATGACCAATATGAATGAATTCCATCAAAACTCAAAAGAAGCAACCAATGGAGTATTTTCCACTCAACCACAAAACTAGCTAGACACCCCATTGGGGCCCCACTAAATATCAGCAAAATGGGATTAAATCCTCCATTTTTGTTTTATTTTTATAGCTTATATATACATACATATATATATATATATATATATATATATATATGCTTATATATATAACCATTGACCAACATTTTGACTTCCTATTGGGCTCCACTTTGGACTTAGGAATTAAATAAGTTGGGCTCATTCATTTAATTTGTTTGGGCTCAATTTAATTATTACAATAGGGTAACATTAAATACCTTATGTTACATTTAATTAAAACAAGCATTGAGCTAGTTTAATTATTACATGGATGAATGTTTAATTAATTACATAGACTAATAGGATAATTTATTTAACTTAGTTTAATACCTCATTTGGACTTATACTATAATCCAATTAGACTTACTTTAAATTATTCTACCACCTTGGGTTTATTGAATAAACACATTAGCTTAATTACATAATCCAATTAGGCTTGCTATCTATAAGTTCATTGGACTACTTAAGTGAGTTAGTCTATTAAATCACTAACACTTAATATATCTTGGGTTTATTTAATTAAAACCCTAATGCTCATACCTACTAGTCCTTCAATTTGATTCAATAAACTATTATTTTTCAAACAGTCTGTACCACCGCTGCGGCGGTAGTTCTATCTTTCACATTCTAGGGAGTTTCACCACTACAATGGTAAAACCTACCGCCGCGGCGGTAGTGGGTTTTACCGCCGCGGCGGTAGTGCTGACATTAACACAAGTATTTCGACTTTATTAAATTTAATTCATTAACTACATTTTATCATTAACTTAGGTTTATAATATAATTATCCATATCCATATAGTTATTCCTACATTGGGTTACTCAATTAACCCATATATTATTAATTCTCATCATTACATTCACCTATCAATTAACTAATGTTTGGTTAATTCCCTCTCTTGCCTACCAACTAGGGTTATTCAATTAACCCTATATTAGTTAATTCTCTAACTCATCAATCCTTGAAATTTTTATACACATTGACCATCATTTGAATTTTAAATGTTTGGGCTACATAGTTTACTTCGCATTGGGCTCTCTTATTTAATTATCCACATTCATGCAAATATTCCCATATTGGGCTAACATTTATAATCCTTTAATGGACTCTATACAACAACTCAATAGTTAAGTTAATTACATAATTAATTAACTTCTTAATATTATCATGCTAGGCAATATTCCACTTCTCTACTTGTTAATCATAACTTTAATTCATGACTCATATAATTAACTCAATTAATTATATTACATGAGTTTCCTTATTAATCCATACTTAAACTAATTAATTCATTAGTTTTATCGAGTATTTAATTTACTCAACACATCATCTGGTTTGACTAACAAACATCACTCTAGGTATATATATATTAATATAACCACCTTCACTTCTCAATTGAATTTATTTCCTTAATAAATTCTCTACATGCATCGTTAAAAATATTTCCACATTTAATTTCTAACAATTAAATTATGTTTACAAAAATATTTACCCATTTTCTACACATCTCACTTCTCCAACTCTATGTTTTAAGCCATAACCTTTAATTAATTATTTAAAATCTTATCTACAAATCTTTGTAAATATATGGGATATTACAGGATGGTAGGATGGAGTAGCATTTTCTAAATGTGAGCGATATGAAAGTAAAATTTATGGAACAAAGAAACTATGAAATGTGATAAAAAAAAAATATAAAAAAAATTGCAATGTGCAGTGACCATGAGACAGGAAGGGAAGATGCATATGTTGGATATGTTACAAAGAGAAATGGAATGTGAAGAAGATTTATGAAAATGAATCAAGGGAAACTAGTTGAATGTATAATATAACATTTATGTAAATGATGTATTAAATATTCAACAATCGAAAACATGAAAGGAACTGATTAAGTAAAGATTATAAACAAAGTTATAAAGGTAGGGTAGTAATTATGATTCCAGGGACGAAATCCTGTTAAAGAGGGAAGAATGTGAGGACCCGAATTTTTGGGATTTTGTTAACAAAATTAAATAAGAATTTAATTAACAAAATTATCAAGGTTGTTTGAATTATTTATGATTGATATATTTTATGTGATTTAAAGTGTGTGATGAGATTTAATTGGTAAATTAAATCTATGCAGAGATAGTGATAAATTGTGTTAAGTAAATATAATTGAAAAGTAAATAAATTGTTTATGAATAATTTATGAGGAATAAGAGAATTATATGTAATGGTACAATAAAATTGTATAATTAAATTGTTGTTATTTAAAATAGTTGTGGAGATGCATAAATTATTATTTAAATGGTGTTACGTGACAATGTGAGGTATATATATATATATATATATATATATATATATATATATAGAGAGAGAGAGAGAGAGAGAGAGAGAAACGTTCAATGACATACCATGCTAAACAGCTTACCATGCTAAAAAGCTCACCTACTTAAAGACTCGGTCATTGATTTCTCTCTCCTCCCCAAAATGCTCCCAGCTGAACAAAATCAAATTTGAACGCTCCCTCCCAGCTCTCTTCCGCCGTTTACAATTTTTTTTTATTCTCTCTCCTAATTTTACCTTCCGAGACTGTTGAATGCTCAAAAATTTGTATTTAGGAAAGCAAAACAGAGGCCAGCTGAAAATTTGAACGCCACAAGAGAGAAGCAAAATTTGAACGCAAAGAGGGAAGCTGCATTTGAACGCAACAAGAGAGAAGCTGCCTTTGTTCCCTTTCCTCTCCAAAACAAGACATAATTTCAATCTAATATGTGTCCTCTCTCCTCACTTGTATGTCTCCAAAACAAAAACACAGATCTGGGCATTCTCTCTCTTCACTTGTTTCTCTCCATAGCATAACAAGAGCTCAGATCTGAAATTCTAAACAAGAGACTTCGAATCTAGCAACACGGAGACGCATTTTGGCCCAGATATCGACTTTGATTCGGTAAAACCTCAAGTATTTTTCGATTTCTTTTGGTTTAACTATTCTATGGTTCTGGGAATTTTCCTTGGTTAGAACTATTGTGTTGTTGTCTCTGCTGTGTTTTGGGTCTTCATCATTTATTTGGCATTCTACTTGATCCGTGGGTCTGAGGTATCTTTGAGTTTTGGGTCTTCAAGTATTTTATTTGGCATCTGGATATACCTGACTGTTTAATCTCGTCTTAACCCATGTTTGTTCTGTAAATTGTTTAGGTAACGTCATCCGGTTTGGTCAATCTAGCACACCAGATGGAAGCTCCCAGAACCAGGTTTGCCAAGCAGTGGACATCAATGTCGTCCGGAACAATGCCTCTGTTCAGCTGGTCCCTTACAAGTTCCTCTTTGCTGTTCTCTGGGTCTATACGGAAAATCCCTTCTGCTTACAAAACTATTCAAAGAAACTCAATTAGAAAAGCCTTGAAAAAATTTTGCTCTTGCTAACAATATGATCATGCTACTAATGCTAGTTAATAATTTTTACCTTCAAGCCTCCTTGTGTATATAGCCTTTCTTACATTAGCAAGAGCATTGCGCTGATTCTGCTGAGACGCCAAACACGCTAACAACTGTACATATATGTTAAATGATATGTCATTACTGTTTCTTCATTTCAATCTCTATGGTTAATGTAAGTTGGATATTTATTTATTTATTGTGTTGAATTCTTCTCATTCTTTATGAGACATGAATGAACTTTTCTACTTTGTAAATTGCTACTATCAAGTTCTTTACTCTTTAGTATATTGAAGTTTTCTTTATGTTCCTCACCTTCTTGTTATAGAATTTTTATTATCAGTAAAAATCAATTTCATTACTCTTTTGAAGGAAATTCTGTTTGTATGTAAAGCTGGATTCTTTTTAGTAAATCTTCTTTGCATGATGTTTTTCATTATAGAAAGCAATGGAAGTAATACTGAAAGAGCTTCATGTTCTTGTTTAACGAAATCAATGGCAACCACAAGGGGACTTTGATTGCTCTGCAATCAGTTTTGGCTGGGCAAAGCTAAAACATCTACAAATTATGAAACCGCAAACGATAAAAGGCCTTCGAGTCTATCCTTAGTAAAAAGTCAAAATTCAACATGCACTATGTATTGAATGTGAGTTTCCTCAGTTCCCTCCGAACCCCTTCCCTCGGTTTCCCCCAAGCCCCTATGATGGAATTTATCTCTGAATTGTAATAAAATAGGTTCTAAAAAAAAACGACCTAAGGTATAGAATCAAGGATGTTTCCAAACTAGATAGCCTTATTTGGACTAACTGACATCAAAGAATCCAACCTTGGTTTCAAGCATAATCTCTATCATACGAATGAAAAGGAAATGTTATTTTTTCAAAGACTGGAACACAACTTTACACTTTGGTATTAGTCGAACCTTAGTAGTTTCAAGCAAAAATGCACAATCTCTATCATTCATAGGAAAAACAATCGCACTTTCGAAAATTCAAGCATAACTTTAAACTTCAGTACTAAACCAACCATCTCAACGAATAAGCTTTTGAACATAAATAACTTAAATTCTAAATGGTCACTTATACAAATTCATCAATCTTGATCTTTCATTTCACATCTTTGAAACACGACTCGGTGCAAATCTAAACTGGTTAGAAGAAATCATCTGCTACTGGCAACAAAGCCAACAAGAAAAAGTTCAGCCCCGAGCTTAATGAACCACTCAAAATAGAACTCAAGCAGCAAACCACTCCCCTGATTGACCAAACCGGATGACATTACCTAAAAAATTTACAGAACAAACATGGGTTAAAACGAGATCAAACAGTCAGTTACACCCGCTTGAAACACACAAAGGCATGGGTAAACCTGAATCCACTAATTTGTCTACCATACCCACATCACTGGTGATTTCACATAGTTCTAATGCGCTCTTTGTGTCAACCTTGAACTCGGTTCCTATCGAACTCAATCCCGACTCTTCTCCGTCTCCGTGTTGCTAGATTCGAAGTCTCTTGTTTAGAATTTCAGATCTGAGCTCTTGTTTTGTTGTGGAGGAAACAAGTGAAGAGAGAGAATGGCCAGATCTGTGCTCTTGTTTAATGCCCAGATCTGTGTTTTTGTTTTGGAGACATACAAGTGAGGAGAGCGGACACATATTAGATTGAAATTATGTCCTGTTTTGGAGAGGAAAGGGAACAAAGGCAGCTTCTCACTTGTTGCGTTCAAATTTTGCTTCTCTCTTGTGGCGTTCAAATTTTCAGCTGGCCTCTGTTTTGCTTTCCTAAATACAAATTTTTGAGCATTCAACAGTCTCTGAGAGTAAAATTAGGAGAGAGAATAAAAAAAATGTAAAAGGCGGAAGAGAGCTGGGAGGGAGCGTTCAAATTTGATTTTGTTCAGCTGGGAGCATTTTGGGGAGGAGAGAGAAATCAATGACCGAGTCTTTAAGTAGGTGAGCTTTTTAGCATGGTAAGCTGTTTAGCATGGTATGTCATTGAACGTTTCTCTATATATATATATATATATATATGTGTGTGTGTGTGTGTGTGTGTGTGTGTGTGTGTGTGTGTGTGTGTGTGTGTGTGTGTGTGTGTATTTGTATATATATGTGTGCCATGTTCAACTGTTATATTTATAAATTTTTATTGATTATGGAGATTAAGGGATTAATAATTAAATTAATCCAAATTTAAATGAGGAAGGAGTTAGTACAGTTGTAAATATTAATTATATAATTAATCAATAATAATGGTGAAAGTTTAAAAAAATTTAAGAGGAGAAAGTAATTATATAAAGTATATAATAATAAATTATATAATATATATAAGGAAATTTAAGTAAAATATTAAGGAAAGAATAATTATATAATTATTCTTATATAATTTATATAAGAGGATTAAATTAGATGAGAAAGGAAGAAAAAATTATATAATTTGTACAATATTTTATTGTGTAATTTATATAAAGGGTAATGAATAATAAAGAAAAAAGAAAATAAATGGAAAAGATGGTCGTTGAAAATTATTATGTTGTGTTTTATGTAAAATGGCGATATTTCCATTTTATGGGAAACGATATTGTGAAAAAAAATAAAAAATTAATGAGTTGTTAATTAATTTTAATACATAATATATGTATATATATATATATATATATATATATTATGTAGTTAGTTGGTACGTTTATGAAATGTCCATGTAACAAAGTGAAAATGCGCGAAAGTTAATTTTTATAAATTGTATATATTATTTATGTAATTTTAGAAGTATATAATGTTTTATGTAACTACATGTACGTAATTATGCATGTACAAAATTATTCAAATATGGTACATTAAAATGTGTAAACAATGTTCATAAATCATGTTATGAATTTTGGTTACTTAAAATAAATATTTTGTGTACATTAGGTAAATTATTTATTATACGAAATAACTACGTAATATATTAAAATATTTATTTATGCTTGATTTGTTGCTAATCCGATTGGTAGAGTCGGCGGATGTGGTGAAATTCCTCCAATTTTATTAAGTGATGTTATAAAAGAAGAGAAATAATATATATATATATATATATATATATATATATATATATATATATATATTAAAGAAGGAACAAAACTAAAAATACACAAAACACTCTCTCTTTTTTCATCTTCCACCCGAAACCACCACCAAGGAGGAAGAATTTTTTTTTTACAAATTCATTTTTAGTGCTAGCAAGGATTATCAAGGTTCTAGAAAGGATGGCTAAGCATCAAGAAGAAAGTTTCAAACTTTTAAAAGGTATAAAAGTCATTTATTTGTTCATTTTAGCTATTTATGGTGTTAATTAAATTTTGTGGAAAATTAGTGAATAATTGGAATAATTAGTATTGATAATTTTTAGAGGTATATATGTGGATTATATGATGTTTAGAGTAATTATTGTGGAAAAATTAGATCAAAAATATTAAATTTTAGAATTTATAATGAACAGTCCCGTATAGGGGAGATTCTGTCCATTTTGGTGAAGAATCTGGAAAAAAGTTCTATTACAAAGTTGTAGAGAATTAAATTTCATGTGGAATGGACTTATGATTCGTAATTTTTGGATAAACGTACTAATTATTGTGAATTTCGGAAGATTCAGCGTAGTAAAACCGAATATGTTCAGATCCTGTAAATTTCGGTGCAGAATATGAAATTTTTTCCTTCTAGAAAGTTGTAGAGAATTAAATTTTGTGTGGAATGGACTAAAGATTCGTAATTTTCGGATAAACGTGCTAATTACTGTGAATTTCGAAAGTTTTATCGTATTAAAATTAAAATTTAATTATTAAAAATATTTTGTGCTGAAATCATTTCTAGACATAAATATTGTAAAATTATTTTTGATTTTTGTAAAAAAATTCGTTAAGTATTGAGGAGCATGGGTATTTATTGTATTTTATGGCTATTTAAAGTTAATGTAAAAATAAGTGAAAATTTATGAAAAAATCTATGAATGTTGGAAAAATTACGAAACTTGGTGAAATTTTTTATAATAATATAAGATAAATATTAATGGTGTTTGGGGAATACAAAAGTATGTTGAGTAATTATTTATATTTTAAAAGCTGATAAACAACAGTTTTTATATATATAAATAATTACAGAAAATTGTCGGATAATCCAGAAATTATGAAAATTGGTCGAAAAGTCTAAACTGATATTCTAGAGACTTTAAGATGTTGATGGGACTAGTGTGATATTGGGTTAATATTTAATTTTTTTAAGGTAAGAATTGATATAAATTACCAGAATATAAGTGTGAGCGAACGGACATGCTAGGTTATGTTCGAAATGTTAAGTGACATATATGGTTATGCTATTAAACTAAACCATCGTGTTGGGGTTATAACTAACTATATTTAATTAATATATTAAATATAGGTTGTACGATGACGATTTTGATCGAGTTATATTAATCGGTGAACTACGGACCGAGGCAAGTTCTTCAATACTTGATGTTAATTGTTTATCTATTAGTATATATTAACTTTTGTTCAAATGTATATAAACTTATGTGTTATGTGATCCACTATTGATATGATTGTGATATGCATTCGGTGCAATTATGTGACTATACGTGAAGTTGTTTAATATCTTCTTTAGGTAATTGTTAATCTGAGTTAGATATGATGCACATGAAATATAATGCTTTAGTAGAAGCATAATACATGATGTATGACACACAAACATGTTATATTATGTGCTACATGAAGTATGAAATGTGTAAACTGTTGAACTTGTTGAGCCATTGTGTTCATCATTGCCCAATATTAACATTTTACAGGTGAAAATGAGAATTCTAGAGTATCGGGATATAATAGAGATATAATATGACATCAATTAAGGTTATACTGTAATTATTTTAGATTTCTGATATAATGATTCGTTGTAGTGGAATTATTAAGACTTATGATAATTATTAATATGTCAAGAGTGTTATGAGTCATGATCGGACTGTTAAAGGGGTTACTTAAGCATTTTGATTGTACATGTGTATAATTATTGTATTGATTAAATTATGCCAAAAAATTTAAGTAGATAACAACCGAAGTCCGAAGTGATATTAAATTATAAATTTTGAACTATCATGCATTTACAATTGAGGTGATGAGTCAAATCAGATAATAAATGAGATTGACAGTGAAAGTAAAAAGTAAAGGTTGCGATTCAGGAACTAGGATCGAGATATAAAGATTTTAAATGCCAAAATATTTTTTTGAAAAAAAAATTATACCGAAAAAATTGATAATTAATGATGTAAGGTTAATTAACGAATTAAGAAATGTGATTAAAGATTAATTAACGAATCGAAGTTTGGACGTTAGGAAGATAATGTATAATAAATATGAAACATAAGGTAATAAGGTTTGTCAAATTTCGGGGTCGTTTCAATAAATAAGGTAATTAAATTAAATTGTTTAAGTGATTATAATATTAGAAAATAAATAATATATTATTAAATAAATAATAATATTAAAAAGTAAATAAAATATTATGAAGAATAATAATATTAGTAAATAAATAAAATATTATTAAATAATTAATAATATTAAAAAATAAATAAAATATTATTAAATGATTAATAATATTATTAAAGGGTGATAATATTATTAAGTGTTTGGATTATTATGAGATAATTAATTATGTGATTATAATATTATCAAAGGGTGATAATATTGTTAAGTGTTTAAAGTTTAAATATGTGATTAGATGTTAAATAATTTAGAGTGAGATGTACACAAGTTATTATTATGAACTAATATGTGTTATACTAATTGAAAGATCAACTTTATTAATGTTAGATCTTTTCAAGAGAAGAAAATTAAATTGTGTAAGTTGTAGACTACAATACATGCAAGTTTCTTATATCCAGACTTACATTTATTTTACAAGAACTAGTGGTTTAATTATTGAAAATTAATCCACCTCGATATTATTATTGTTATTCGCACTTATGTGCAATTAAAGATTTGTTTCATTATTGAATTGTGAAATATTTAATTTCTGTTATTCACGAATTGTTTAATAAGAAAGTCTAAGCTAATTATTTCGGCTAGACAATGCATATATAAATTCATTAATTTGAATACTTTTAAAAGCTGATCCAAACTAATAGTTGGTGCAGACTCTTATAATAAGACCGAGAAAGGAGAATGCTAATAAGGGAATATTATCGAAAAACCGAACATGCGCAAGATGTCTAAATATTATGCATACAAATAGGGTACAAGAGGTTGATCTCCTTAAATATCAAAAAACTAAAAGGATTAATTAAATTTTTGATATACTTTAGAATTAGTTCATGGTCCATAGTTGTCACTCAGCTGTAAAGACTCAACCTTTATTTTAATTGAAACTTGGTTCTCGTTTTTTCATAATTATTATTTATTGTTGAAACCTCATAAATAATTTACATTCAATAATGATATATCATTTTTGTATTTATTGTTTACATAAACTTGCTGAGCAAAGTAGTTGCTCACCCTTTCTATATTATGATATTTTTCAGCTAAGCTCAAGTGCTCAAAGAAGAGCAAATTCAAGGAAAAAGTCCAAGAATAGATTAAATTGCATACTAGTTACCTTATAAACTTTTGTAATTTGCTTGTGTAACTTTTGAACACTTAAGGTGTATGTTTTGTTTTATGTAAAAGCTAATAGACCTTGGGATTTGTAAAACCTTTTGTAATGAACAATTTATATCTATATATTCCGCTTTAGTTTATAGAATGTGTTTGGAGATGATGGATCGGGAACACCAAACCCGAGGTTATGTAACCCAGATTTGGAGACGTCATAGGTTGGTATCAAAGCTATAGGTTATATGTAATAACCATGAATTATTAATTACATTATAATTATAATTATTAAATTATTATCAATGAAGTAAATTTTTGTGTTAATTAATTGTGTTTTTATGTGATTGAATGAATATACCAATGTAATTGTGTATTTATTAAAGTATAGCAAGGTAAGATAATTAATGAAGAAATTAATTAAAGAAGAGTTCAAATAATAAAATTAAGGTAACATAGTAGCCCTAATTATTTAAATGAGGCAAGTCTAATTGGATTATTTGTTTTACCTAATGGAATTATTAATTAAGGTCCAAAGGAATTAAGTTGGTAGCCCAAACAATTAATTTATAAATAGTCCATGTAATGTATACTCATATGTATTAATTGGTATCTTAATTTGATTAATTAATTGAGCCAAAACAAATTAAATGAATAAGCCCAATATAATTAATTCTAGAGTCTAATGTTGAGCCCAATATGAAGTCATATGTAGCGGTGCACATATATATAGGTATATATATAAGCATTATAGGACATAAAAATAAAGTAAAATTGGTTGGTAAAAGGGGGTAGTAACCTGCCACTTTGGGTCCCACAAAGGGATGGATTTCAAATTTCATATTGTTTAATTTTGGGTGCAAAGGGTACAATAGTTATTGAACAAATTTACTAACTCCTAATAATCCTAGTCCTTTTATGTAAGAGAAATCCAAAAAATCTAGCAATGTAAAGCATAAAAGATAAGATGAGTTAGTAATTATGTAAACTTATACATTGCATATGTATACATTTTGGATGATGAGTTTATTCTATAAATAGGAACGTTTATTGTGTTATAGAGAGTTTGTTCATTTATTCACTAAGTTCTTAGAGAGAGAAATAGAGAGAAAACTCTAAGGCTTTGAAAAAAAAGATAGAGAGTCTTGTGAGTGGTGAGCTAGATCCTCAAGAATGAGTTCTTAGTGTATAGATCAAGGTGCAAGGGTGGATTCTTTAGCCAAATTTATCTAAAAAAGAAGGAGATCATCTAGATCAAGGTTGAAAAGTTTTCTTTCTCTAAATTATTTTTGATTCTTGTAGTATATTGTTATAGAAATATTTTGCCATGGCTGAATAAAAGAGAAAATTATTTGTGGTGGAGCTATGGTGAGCTCAAAGATATCAGGATGGAGTTTTAATGGTGAAAATGTGTTTATGTATGCTCAATATATTTTCCATGGTCAAAATATATTTTTTATGGTCAATATATAGTTTATATGGTCAAAATATATTTTTAATAGTTCGAAATAGATTTTGATGCTCTACAATAGTAGATCTTTGATATATATGTAAATTCATTGGTTAATATATTTAATAGATGTGTTAACATGTTTGGTATAAAAAGTGGTCGAAGAAAATGCATAAAAACATGTTACTGGTAAAAATCCTAGCTTGTTTGTGGTTTGTTGTATTGTAAAAAGAGTTTTCAATGTTATTTTTATGAGTTATATGGTTTGAACAATAGCTCTAGGAGTTATAAGAATACTCTAACTTGAATATTTGAAAAATGTGATGAAATGTGAAAGATATGGTCTTTATCATAAAACATGTCGTTTTTGAAACCTTAGTCGATCGATCCTAAATTTTATATCAAAAACATTTTCGAAAATGTGATTGATCCATGAAATATTAAAGAATAAGAAGTTAAGAAGATAACTAATATATTTTTGTGTCTTTTGGATGTGTTTATTTCATTTTATCAAATATTGAACCAAATAAATCAAAAGTGAAAAAATTAGGGATTGAAAAAACAGAACTACTGCCATAGCGGTGAAACGTTCAACTGGGCACCGCCCCAGCGATGGTTTCCACTGCTGTGGCGGTTGTCTATATTTTTTGAAAAAATTAACTTTTACTAACTAAGTCGGGTCAATCCATAGAAAACTAAAAGTAGTATGCATACAAGCTAATTATATTTGATATGATATAGCATGTACTTTGTAATCTTATTCATTTATTAATAAAGTTTATTTATAGAAAAACATTTTATTTATCCATATTTAATAGATGATATTAATTATGATAAACCCATAGTTGTTGAGCAATGCTTTTAGAATCATGATGATAATCATGCTAATGAGATATAAATTCAAGATAACTCAAAACTAAAATTGTTCCTAATCGTGGGATCACTAAAATAGTGATTAGTGAATCCGGATAGATTAGTACATACTATGTTTGCTCTTATGAAGATGATGATTGATCTCATAATCATTTATGTAGAGATACTAAAGCAAGTATGTAGGTGCTTATTAGAGAATAAGTTCACTGAACGTGACTCGCTCAAGGAACACCTAATGGAGTCTTACTTGCCTGTCAATAGAAGTTCCTTTTGTGATATTAGCACAAGTGATCCTTGGACTTGAGATCATCATAGTATCTTGTGTATGATTAATTATATTTTGACATATTCCTTAAAACTTTTAGGGTGAATCAAAGGGTATGATCGGATATAATAAGTTATATATAGAGATAGGTGAATGATCAACAAAGAATCTACCACTACTAGTAAAAGAAGATAATGCCATATGTAATTCGATAAATGACAACTCAATAGTCCTTGGTCAAGGTAGAATAAAAATTAAAAAATAGTATCTAATTTACATTAATTAGAGTTATTCATTTAAGGATCGAAATGCATATAGTCAAATAAAATAAGACTTGACAGTAATACCATGTCTTATATTTGATTAGGACATTATGAGGTAGAATGATTGAATTGTACGGTAAGCATTCACTGAATAAGTACTTTGTGATTAAATGTTGAAATCTATGTTATCTGAAAAGTCGTTAATCGCTAAAGGGGCTTACCCTTATTATGGAATAAATATTATTTATTTAAATAAATTAAATAGTTCAATTTTTTTTATATAAAATAAGATTAGAATAGTTCTAATTAATTTATTCTATAACCGGTTTAATATGGAGAACCTAAAGGGTCACACCACAAAAGAAAAATAATTATTTAAAAAGTAAATGACATAATTGTAACAATGAATTAAGTATATTTAATTTATACTATATGATAGAATAAATTAAATAACTTAATATTTATTATTTAGTATTTGAAAATATTAATTATAAATTAATAAGAGAAGTCTTATTATTATTATTACTATTATCATTATTATTTAGTTCCTAAATGGTTTAAGATTTAATTAATTAGAGTACTCTAATGATTGATAATTAAGTTCCTAAATTGTTTAAGAATTAAAATTATTATATTAAATTAATTAATTTCCTAATTAGATTAGGGATTTAATTAAAAACACTATTCCTAAAGGTGTTAGGAGAGTTTACTAAATTTATAAATACGAAAAGTCTTATTATGGATTGGAGCTACACATATACATTTCCATAAGTTTTGGGAAAGTACTCACATATTCTCAAGAGAGAGAAAATTAGGGTTTGTCATCACCAACTTTTTGAATTATTATTATTCCTTGGTGTATCACCTCTAGAGGCCAAACACTTGGGTGACTAATATTGATCTTTGAAATCCAATCGGTGAAATTCATGGAGAACATGAAGAACTTGGAGTTGAACTTGTACCCGTTGAAACTTTGAGTTCTACAAGGGTATATCTCTAAACTTCTTCTTTATTAATTAATAGTTGCGCATAAAGGTCGATCCTGGATTATTGTTTGTAAAATTTTTAAATTCTGATTTACCATGCTTTCGTTGTTTATATGTAATTTGATTGCATGTTCATGGATATTACAAACCAACAAAAACGGCTCGGGTTGGATCTTTTAAGAATTAAATGGGTCAGAAAATATAATTTTATGTAATATTAATATTTGACAAGAATTAAATAATTAAAATATTATTAAATGAATAATAATATTAGTAAATGTATAAAATATTATTAAATAAATAATAATATTAAAAATTAAATAAAATATTATTAAATGATCAATAATATTAGAAACTCAATAAAATATTATTAAATGATTAATAATATTAAAAATTGAGTAAAATATTATTAAATAATTAATAATATTATAAAATTAATAAAATATTATTAAATGATTAATAATATTAGAAATGGAATAAAATATTATTAAATGATTAATAATATTAGTAAGAGTTTAATGTGATCTTAAATGAATAAAATATTATTAAATGATTCATAATGTTATTAAAGGACTTAAATATTATTATTTGATTAATAATATTAGATAGAAGTTTAAACTACATTAAATGACTAATATTGGCTTTATGTGATTAAAATATTATTAAATGATGATAATATTTTTAAGTGTTTAATATACCATTAAATATATATTTATGTGATTAAGTGTTAGTGAATTAAGATGTGCAAGGGTTATTAAAATGAATCTATATGTGATTCAAATTAATAGATCAATTTTGATAATGTTAGGTCTTTTCAAAGGACATTAAATTGTATTGGTTAATTGTAATCAACAATTAAGGCAAGTTTTCTATACTTAAACTTGTATTTATTTTGCAAGAGAGCTTTAAGTGGGTTGATTATTGAAAATTAATCCACATTAATGTTGTTTATGTATTCACACATAGTGCATTTAAAACTTTATAGTTTGTTTGATTGATGAATTGTTTAAGAATGTCAAAACTAATTGTTACAGTAGACACTGCATGTATAAATTCATTAACTTGAATATTTTTAAAAGTTTATCCAAACCATTGGTTGGTGTGGATTCTTATAGTAAGAATAGGAACGAACAACCCTAAATAAAGATATTTTATTCTAAAAATCGACTTTTGTGCAAGATGTCTAAATGTTATGCATACATATAGGATACAAAAGGTTGATACCCTCGAATGCCAAAACAATAAAAGGGTCAGATACATATCTGATTTACCTTAAGTATTAGTTCGTGGTCCTTTGTGGCAACTCCGCAGTAAAGACTCAATTAATTCTTTTAATTAAAACTTGACTTTCGTTCTTTCACAATTATATATTGATAAAAACTCTGAAGTTATTTTTATTTAATCATGATATATCATTCTTGTATTAATTGTTCTTAAACTTTTTGAGTAAATTAGTTGCTCACCCTTGCTATATCATTAACTATTTTTTAGCTAAGGCCGTGTGCTCTAGAAAAAACAAGGGCAATGAAAAAGTCAAAGAATAGAAATTGCATGCTAGTAGATATTGTTTAATATTTATTTAAATATTGTAAATCTTTTATGAACCTTTAAGATATGTATTGTTATGTTAAGGTTAGAATACCTTGTGATTGTATTACTTTTTTTAAGGGACAATCATGTATTATTCCGCTAAGTTTAAAGAAAATAATGTAATTAGTTGTTATTTATTTATTAGATTGTGAGTACTAAACTCGAGGTTATGGAACCCGAATTTAGGGACGTCACATTATAAACTTTAGGATGCCATTTAGGATGCCAAAACCTCTAGGATATAACCTTAGAAGAGTCAACTCACATCGAGTTTTAGGAGATGGATATTTGAAAATTCATTAAGTCGAGTGGTAACACAATTGAATAAACTTTCATTTCATTAATGAATATACTTTATTGCGATACTGATGTCGTCTGTTTGTTTGTTTTTTAATGCTGTGATTGTAGGATCCCTAAAGTTTGTCAGTTTAGTCACACGATAGAGGATGACATTGTTGATAAACGTATCATATTGGTGGAGTTAGCTGCATCTGAGCCAATCCAACTTGAAAGTAGTATGCGCACAAGCCAATCATATTTGATAGGAGGTAGCATGTACTTTGTAATCTTATTCATTTATTAATAAAAGTTTATTTATACAAATGTATTTTTTTTTATCCATATTTAATAGATGACATTAATTGTGATAAACTTATAGTTTTTGAGCAATGTTTTTAGAATCATGATGATGATCATAACAATGAGATCTAAATTCAAGATAACTCAAAACTAAAGTTGTTCCTAATCGTTGGATTACTAAAATAGGGATTAGTAAATCCAGACAGATTAGTAAATACTATACTTGCTATTATGAAGAAGATGATTGATCTCATAATCATTTGTGTAGAGACACTAAAGTAAGTATATATGTGCTTATATGTATATCATTCATTTAATATTCAGTTACATGATTTTCATGTTCATATTATAACAGTCATTAAGACTTTATACAAATACAAATAATAAAGCATGAAAAACTAATCTACGCTTCATCTTTATGTTCATGATCTTCTTAATGTTGTTCATTAACTGTATGATGTACGATTAAGTTCACGTTGATTTGAACTTGATTTGTACTCTAAATCTCTTGAGCAATCTTCACATTTCTGCCATTAATTCTAATCTTTGATTGCTATGACTGATATATTAACTTAATTTGGGAGTGTATTTGCTCTCAAATTTATGGGTTTCAATCTTGGGATGACTTGCTATTTATAGGAGAGCTAGGTTAGGATTTTATGGACATTATGCCATTACTTACTAACTAAGCTAACTTAAACTGATTGCGACGCCCCCAAATCTAGCCCCTTTAACCTCGGATTCGATTGACTATAGTACAACATTTTTCTTATCGTTCATGACTTACAATAATATTATAATTGCTAAATAATCATTTATTTAAAACTTTACAACATCTCTTTCTATTCCAGAATCGCAATCTTAACAAATTTCTAGTATGTCTCAATATCATACATGATACGACATTCTATTACAATCAATTTCAGTATTTAAACCCTGACAATAAACACTAACTATTTATTTAATTACATAATCAGTTTACATGTCCAATCCGGACTTATAACTGCAGCAATCACTTAAACTTTTGATGAAAGTAATACGCATTCCTGGTCCTTGATCTTTAACAAAATCTTCGGATATCTTGCACTTATCTGAAAGTATTGGTTTTATAGCAAGAGTGAGCACAACGGCTCAACAAGTTTAACAATTACACATAACACATTACATGTTTCACATATTAAACATACTCTACATTTTATTATTACATCATGCATTTCATGCTTTTCATTTTATGAATGCTTCATACTTTTTATGCATCACATATAATGCACAACTAGCCTCTATCAAATCATGCTTCATATTTTGTACATATTTCACATGTAATCATATTTCATGTTTATCACATACTTCACACACACTCATACTTTATTGGCTTCACTTAAACTAAATAACATTAATATATCTTCATATCAATAATTTAATATCACATTGTAGCATAACATTGCACATAGGAGAAAGTTTTAAAAAACTTGTCTGGTTCGCTTCTATCATTTACGCTTATTTTGTGTCTTTCGTTCAACCTACAATTTATATATGAAATTGACATTATCATTAGTTACAATGACTATTACTTAGTCTTTATATAAGACTCTAACTTCAAATTATTAACTTTAAATATGTACAAAACACGAACTTTTGTGTTCTGGACAAAAACCCTAGCCTAAATACTGTTCGGACATATCGGGTACGCTTACGTCATCACTACACATTCTTCATACAACTCACATTTAATAAGCTGTCTAAAATTAATCACAAATGGACTATTTACATTGGTTTAATTTAATTAACTTTCTTCTTTTACATAACTTAGTGATTTTGATATTTAATAATATACCAAATATCTTCAAATATTATCTACATTTAATAATATACAACCACATTCAAATATTATTAACCATTTAATAATATTTTACTCACTTATTAATATTATTAACCATTTAGTAATATTTTAATCTCTTACAAATATTATTAACTATTTAATAATATTTTAATCTCTTATTAATATTATTAATCATTTAATAATATTTTAATTCCTTACTAATATTATTCTTCATTTAATATTATTTTAATCTCTTATTAATATTATTAACCATTTAATAATATTTTAATCTCTTATTAATATTATTAACTATTTAATAATATTTTAATGACTTATTAACATTATTAACCATGTAATAATATTTTAATCATTTACAAATATTATTAATAATTTAATAACCTTTTAATCTCATATTAATATTATTAACCATTTAATAATATTTTAATATTGTTCAAACAATACCAATAGTTAACTTTTTAATTGTGTTAACTTTAGTCTTTATTTTAAATATTTAGCTACCCATTAGTTATTAATAAACTCCATATATTGGTTTATTATTCAAATATATTCATTTTACACTTATTTCAACTTAAATTTTCAAAGAAAACCCGACCCGGACCAAACCAACCCGACCCGGATAACTTGAACATTCTGTCTTGAGCACCAGGGCGCTCAACACAGGCATACTCTGAGCGTTGGGGCACTCAAAGCAGAAAATAAAACCCTAATTTGGACTGCCCAACCTCCAGTCACTTTGACAACCATAACTTCTTCATTTCAAAATATTTTGGGGTGATTTTTGAGTTCATTCTCATCCGAATTTCTCCCTCTACAATTTTTCTTTAGATCACTAATCCAAATTCCACACGGAACGGGACTAAAAGCTGCTCACAAGGACAAACTAAAAACTAACTTCACAAAACCTTAGTTTGATTGGTTTAAACATGATGCTACAAGCATTATTTATTAGGCCATCATGTTTTATGACTCTACATACCTCATATGCTTATCATACATCATATATATAACTTTATAGCCATAGAAATTCATTATCCAACTTGTATATTTCAAACTACAACAATAATTAGCACCTAGCTAACTAGGGTTTTACCGGTAAAACTTTATATGACATTTTCTTCAACTTATTTGCATACCTCAATATAAAAACTTGTATTAAACATACTACACCATGAATCTACCTATATATTATAGATTTAGACTTATAGATAATCAAAATAAGTTTTGATCGGTTAAAAACATATTTTGACCGTAGAAATGAAAAGATAAAGGTGTAAAGCACTTTTAAACCTTTTTGACTTAGATGCTCTCATTCTCTTGGCTATGAACTTTGCTAGAGACTCCACCTTGGATCCTAGATATACACCTCTAGTGTAATATCTCTCAATACTTTCTAACAATGCCATATAACAAGTAAATATACATAATACCTACATGTTCACCCCTATAACTTAGGTTTTCACTATACGCCTTCATCACAAAGCACATAAACTCCCATAACTCATACTTTATATCCATAAATACATGCATGCATACACATATACATATATAAATGATAGATTCAAGTTAAGAAAACTATTAAACCTTCTATGTTGTGACGCCCTCAAATTCGGGTCTCTTAAACCACAGATTCGGTGCTCACAATACTACTCTTCCATTCAATTCCAACCATTCATTTCTGAATAATAAAACTTAAATTACAATAATATATAACTATTCCTAGGTTTACAGACCTTTATACATTATAACACATTCATACCTGACATATTACAGAAATATAATATTTACAACAGTTCTCTAACTATACATTTACTACTTGCTAGACTTTTCTTTTTTCCTTTATTTACTCTTGATCCCTCGGCCTGTTTTGGTTTAGCTGAAATATCATGCTAAAGCAAGGGTGAGCATAAAATAGCTTAGCATGTACATAAACAAATAATGATATGACATTTTCTGAAATAATGAAAGAGAATCATTTACAATGAAGCTAAATTAATAACAGTTCTATGAATGATCATGAAAATATAATATAACTCTTTGCATGATTAGCTTGAAACATGAAACTTTCTTGTTGTACGGTCATAAGACCAAGAACTCGTTAAGAACAATACCAATCATAAAGACTGATACTGCCCAGGTTCAGTTATAGGACTGCATTTCATTTTAGATGTGTATTCTAGGTGATCAGCCTATCGTAAGTGTTGGACACTTATTAAACCCTTAAACAACTTATTACAATTGTTTAATTAAATCATAATTAAATTCAAATTATTTTATTAACTCAATCCCTATTTAATTACTATTTAATCTTGATTAAAAAGAAATTAATTAATTAATTTTAGTTATTATTTACAATAAATAATAACTAATTGTACTTACTTACTATTTAATAATAAAAAAGTATTGATTTAATTTTAATCTTCTTTAATCAACTAATAATTAACTAAGTAATTAACCTTACTTATTATTTAATTTAAGAAAATTAAATAATAGTTTACTAATTTTAATCCTCTTTAATTATTATTTAATGTCAATTAAATAATAATTAATTATTTAATTAATTTTAATTATTAGTTAAGGTTAAATAATAATCAATTCATCCTTTTTTATTATTAATCTAATAACTTAATTCCATTAATCGTTATTTAATGCTAATTAAATAATAATTGATTACTTAATTATCCTTATTTATTATTTAATAATATTTAAATAATAAATAATTAATTTATAAATTTTTATCTCTCTTTAATTATTATTTAATAGGAATTCAATAATAATTGCTAATTTATCACCTTTATTTATTATTAACATTTTAAATAATAAATAACTAATAAATTTATTTAACTTAACCATGATTTAGCTAACTAGATTAATATTTAAAATATTTAAATATTAAACTTAATAAAAAATATCCTCCCCAATAACATTTTTGTATTATTATTATTTTTGTTAAAATTTTAAATTAGTTTTCAAATATTTAAATTAATTAAAATTATCCCGAATGGCAATTCTGTAATTAAGTTGAAAACTGATCAGAGGGCAATTTTGTAATTTTGCCGAAAAACGAACGGAGGGGCAGTTTAGTAATTTCGCCGGAAAATATACTACCGCGCATTGCGCGCGTTACAAAATTTATTGCCCAAAACGATGCCGTTTTGAGAAGCCGGAAACGGCTTCCGCGCGTATCGATACGTGGAGTAACTTTTTACCGACGCCAAACGACGTCATTTGGCTCCGCGTCCTTTAGCCAAATAAGCTTGTGCGCATTGCGCGAAAAACCCCTCTTTTTTTTCTTCCGACAGAATGTGAACAGTACCCACTTTAATTAAAATTATACATTCAAGTCATCTTTAACTCCTCAATAAAAATCCAAAAAAATTACCAAACACTTAATATCAATTTATAACATGAAAATTTAATTTTTCATGATTTAATATCATATTTTTTTTTATAAAAGTTTTTACATCACATAAAATACCACAAATCATAACTTTTTGTATATAACTCAGTTTTGAGTGATTCAAACTTTGTTTTTCTCATGATTTAATGTTCTATAATATTATAACATTAAATCTAAATTTTATAAAAATATTTTTGGGTCATAAATTCCAAGACTTGATTACACACTACTAAAAACATATTTTTATCACACAAAATATACTAAAATACAAACCAAACATATTAAACTCAAACATGACATAAATATTACAACTACACATTAATAACTATATTAACATGTTTATACTAACATGACAATTTATTTAATTTAAAAGCAAACCTATATTTAAAATAACCATTACCTTGATTTAATGTCTATTTTTCTTTTTCTTCCAAAATAGGTGGTGAATGGCATGAACAAAACTAAATTCTCCTTCTTCCTCCTTAGTCTCTCAAATATTATGCTCTCACTAAAGCTTTTCTCAAACTCTCTTTTTTGGACTTGGAGAAAAATAATGAAGTGAAATCTACCAATTTCAAGTATACTTGCAAAATTAATAGATACACATAATATATCTAATAATTTAGACCATGCCCCTAGATGACAACTTACATAAGGAATGGCTAAATGACACATTAGGTGAAAGGAGGAATAGTCCATGTACTTGAAAAATTAAAACAAGTAATCCTTTTATTAAATAATTGAAAAATAAACTAAAATAACAACAAAATCATATTTTTTCCCTCTCTCTTCCCTATCATGCTCGGCTGACTTGGGACTTGTCCCAAAATGATAGTCACTTGCTTACTTTTAAATAATTAATAAGTTATATAATTGTTTTTCCAAGTGGTTCAAATATTGGGCTTTATTTAAAATACCAATTGGGCTCCTATTAAATTGTTTGGGCTACTAATTTGTCAAATTTTTATTATTCTTCACTTGGGCTACTAATTGACCCATGTTGGGCTAATTTAATAATTTACACATTAATTATTCAATCGATGATTAAATAAATAATTAGATTGAATAAATAATTAAATATTCTAACTCATAAGAATTAAATTACTAAATGGACTAATAAATATTATTATTAATATTTCACATTATTTACATTAATTAATAATCATATTAATTAATTTATTGTATTTAATTAACTCATTATATTCAATTTAATTAAATATTTAATTAATAGGAAACTTATCAATTATTTTGATATTAAAACTTTAGGGTTTGTTCACTAATTTAAATAACATATTAGCGACCCCCTTTAATTAATTCTAGTAATTAATCACATAATCATTTAATCACGTAATTAATTAATCACATAAAAAGATTTAAATAATCTCGTAAAACTAATTCGTTAGAAATTAAATTAATAATTTTAATTTATAATGACGTGAAAAATCTAGAACATTACAGAGACCACTAAATCTCAGCAAAATGGGATTAAATCTCCCATTTTTGCTTTATTTTTATAGTTTAAACATACATTTATATATATATATATATATATATATATATATATATATATATATATATATATATATAAATGTTGACCAATTTTGACTACCATTTGGACTCCACATTGGACTCTAGGATTTAAATATATTGGGCTCATCTATTTAATTTGGTTGGACTCATTTTAATTATTCTATTGGGCTAACATTAAATACCTTATGTTACATTTAATTAAAAACAAGCATTGGGCTTGATTAATTATAACTTGAATCAAGATTTAATTAATTACACGGACTACTAGGTTAATTTATTTAACTTAGTTTAATACATCAATTGGACTTATAATATAATCCAATTAGACTTGCCTTAAATTATTTTACCACATTGGGTTACTCAATTAACTTATTCATAGTTAATTATTATCATCACATTCATTCACCTAACAATTAACCAATGTTTTGTTAATGCTCTCTCTTGTCTAACAACTAGGGTTATTCAATTAACCTTACATTGATTAATTCTCTATACTCAACGATATTTCCCAACACTCTGACCATCATTTGACTTTTAAATGTTTGGGCTACATAGTTTACTTTGCATTGGGCTCTCTTATTTAATTACTTGGGCTACCCAACACAACTCACACATCTTTTATAACTTGGACTAGGTAATTTATTTAATTGGACTACCACCCCCTTATATACAATACTTGTCAACATTAATTAATTGGACTTATATTAATTACCTCTTGGACTATTAATCAGCATAACATTTGGGTTTATTATTTAATTATCCACCTTTAAGAAAATATTCTCATATTGGGCTTGTTTTAAATTCATTAATGGACTCTATACAACAACTCAATAATTAAGTTAATTAATTAATTAATTAACTTCTTAATATTGTCATGCTAGGCAATATTCCACTTCTTTACTTGTTAATCATAACTTTAATTCATGACTAATATAATTAACTCAATTAATTATATTACATGGATTTCCTTATTAATCCATACTTAAACTAATTAATTTATTAGTTTTATCCAGTATTTAATTTACTTAACACATCATTTTGTTTGACTAACAAACACCGCTCTAGGTATATATATAAATATTAATATAACCACATTCACTTCTCAATTGAATTTATTTCCTTAATAAATTCTCTACATGCATCATTAAAAATATTTTCACATTTAATTTCTAACAAATAAATTATGTTGAAAAAATGTTTATCCATTTTTTACACATCTCATTTCTCCAACTCTAGGTTTTAAATCATAACCTTTAATTAATTATTTAAAATCTTATCTACAAATCTTTATAAATATCTAGGATATTATAGTTATCCTAGCAATATGTAGTTTAAGAATAAATTAAAGATTGTCCATTCGCTGAGGGGCTCAAAAATATACTATACGATTATGAGTCACGAACTTACCATAAGCATGAGTTTTAAAAACGTGCATCTAACCTTAACATTCTCTACTATCAGATATACACATAAGGAAAGAATCACCTTCCCACCATACATATAACTAATAGCACGACACAAAGTTCTAATGATTATTATTATAGGAAGCTAAGTGATTGTTACACCAAGTAAATTTTCTACCCATACAAGGAACTGTTCACCTCAGCCACTAACATGAGTCTTCAAGTAAAAACCAACAAACTTATTACTTTCTCTTTACTTAAGTATGAATTATATAAATACATTCTTTAATCATTTTGAACTCTTCATAGGTTCATCTTTATACATATACAACAGATCACTTTATGATCAGACAACATTCTTTCAACAATCTTTTCTAAGACATTTCTTCATCTTTTATCACTTGAACTCCATTCGAGTTTTTTTCTTACCACTTTCATCACCTTTTCTTACGATCATAGCCTAAGGTACTCTTATCTAAGGGTTATAACCTATCAGCTCTAATACCAACTATAACGGCCACAAATTCGGGTCCCTTAAACCACAGATCCGGTTCGTTAAGTACATCCTCATTCTCATCATCTACTACATTTATCAATAATTTAATTGATAAACTTAATTAATTAAAATTTTACAACATCTCTTTGTATTCCAAAATCACAATCTTTATAATTTCTTATTTCATCTCAATATCATATACAATATGAGTTAATCTATTACAATGATTATGAGAACATACAACTCACCAATTCACTCTAAGTCTTTATTTCTATACAATCTTAAATATCATTATATCATTTTTAGAAGTTCTAACATTTACCACTTACAACACTATTTACCCCAAAAAAGGACTTATAAAAATATAAATCACTTTTGATGGATTCATTATGCTTTGCTCGTTCTTTGCTCTTTACCGAAAATCTCAGCTATCTCGTACTTAACTGAAATGTTATTTTTAAAGCAAGAGTGAGCACGACGACTCAACAAGTCTAACAGTTATCATATAACACATATTTCATATGTAAATCATGCTTCATTCTTTGCATTTTATACGTGCATCATGTTCAATCATGCTTCACATTATAGTACTCCACCTTGTCATGCTTCACATTATCATACTTTACGCTACTTCACATTACCCTATTCATATAGATAATAAAGTTCACATACCATAAATTATTTCAATATTCACCGAAGAAGGGCAGTTAATATTGCATCACAATGTTAACATGCACATTTAAACAGTTCATAATAAATTCACACCATATTATTAAGTTAACATAAAATAAGTTTTCAAAAACTTATCTGATAAGCGTATCCGGCTTACGCTAATCGTTCGCATTCTTCGTACAACCTTCATTTAAACATTTATCTACCAATTAGTCACTAATGAAATCTATATATTGGTTTAGTACACTAACATATTCATTTTATACTCAATTTCACTTTAATTTTTGAAGAAAACCCGACTCGGATCGACTTGAAACCAATTCGGCCCGACCCGAAACCAACCCGGTGCGTAAGCGCCCATCCTAGTACAAAATGGGGCGCCTAGTCGTTGTTGAGCAATTTAAAAAATGTGGCTCGCCACTTCAGTGCTCTATTTAGTACAAAAACAGGCGCCTAGGCACCTCTTTCAATATTTTCCAAAACTCTAGTTTTGATTGCACGACCCTCAGTTGCTCCGATAAACATAACTTTCTCATTTCTTAACCTTTCTGAGTGATTCAAGCATTTAAACGTTAGTAACTTCTTCCTATACAACTTCTCTTCAGAACACACATCCTAAATCTAATCAAAAGTGGACTCAAAATCGCTTAAGAGGACAGACTAAAAACTAGTTTCATAAATCCTTGATTCGATTGGTTCAAACTTGATGCTACAAGCATTATTTTTCTAAACCATCATCTTTTATGACTCTATAACATTGTAATACATAACATACATCATATATATCCCCACTAGTTCAACACTTGAACAACATAACTAGAAAAATACTTTCTTCTTAGGTTTTTACCAAAAATAACATAGTTTACATTAAAATCACTATGAGCTCATCTAGGCTCAATTTTTGTTCATATCAAAATAGTTCATTTAAAGAACTCAGATATCAATACAATAAGTATATATATCTTTAAAAACACAAAACCAACACTAGGTTTTCTTTTTAAAATCATAACCAAACAAGCTAGGGTATTAAAAGAAACATGACCTTGATATTATAACATAATTATTATGATATAAATCACACATAACTACATAACACCCTTAGATCTCCATCCTTATTCACCGGAGTCACCATGTTCCACCATTCACAACAATAAGCTCCTACATACAACTTACTCAAAACACATAACTAAAGATTAATACTAGAATTTTAAGTTTAGAATACTTTTCAACCTTTAAAGTTCCTTCTTCTTGCCAAAGCTTGGCTAGGAATGGCTAGACAACCTCCTTTATTCCTTTTCTTTCACCCGAAATGGTTAACACTTGGGTGATTCTCTCTTATTTAGTTCACAAGCTCTCTATACTTAAGCTCTCACTTCTCTCTACAACTCTCTATCTCTACAACTTGGCGTATCTAGCAAATGAGCAAAACTCCTCTAAGTCTCTTGTATCATTATATTTATAAAAGTCTAGGAGTGTTACATTAGCTCCCTAAATCTCCTAACATTGGTGAATTAAGATCTTAATCCATGCTTACTATGCCAAGGATTAATAACTTGATGGACTAGGTGATTCACTAGCTTGATAGAAATAATGAATGACCAAATTACATAGCTTAAAAGGAACCTTGATATAGAGTACAAGAAAAGCAACATAAATGTTATACTTCACTCCGTCACTTAACTCGTGTAATGTTAACTCTTTTCTCTCCTCAAGACCTAGGATTAAAGTACTACACTTAACATTGGTCACTCAAATACTCAATCTTTATTAAATCTCATCTTATTTATATATTTATATATCTATACTTCTTCCAATAATTAACCACAATGTGGTTAACTCTCTACATTCAAATGACCTAGGCCATTCCACACACTCAACTATAGTCCAAACTCGTCATATCAATATATATACTTATTTTATCATTTTTTACCAATGAACACAAGTAAGGTTAATTCTCTACTAACACTTAACCCTAGGTGAATCTACTACTCAACCTTAGTTAACTCTCATAATTTATGTATACATATAATATATATATATATATATATATATATATATATATATATATATATATATATATATATATATACACCAAAAATACCAACATCTCATGTAATCTTTGTGACACATCAAGATTTTACAAGAATGCTATATAAGCATTATGGTAAATTAAGTAAAGGATAATAATTAAAACCTATTTATGAATGAAAGAAAATGTAAGAACGATGTAATATAAATTGCTATGTGATCAATGTGCTATTATGACCTATGCGGTAGATTGAATATGTTTATATGTATAATTGATATGATAGAGAAAGAAGGATTCAAAATAGAGATTAAAGGAATAATAAGATTGATGATCTTTAAATAGTTTAAAGTTATTAAGAACTGATATTGAAGAATTAAAATAAGATAATCAGGTATATGATGTGTAAAGATAGAAAGGTAATACCCCCGAATATGAGTAGAAAGAATTATGAATGCATGTACAGCTCAAAGTGAGATGTGTATGCTAAGTGGACAAGCGAAGGGACGTAAAAGTCATAAAAATATATTATGATCTTAAATGGTTGAAGAAATAGATTTTGGTAATCCGAGAGCAAGGTTTGCTTTTCGAGGAAGCAGTTTATGGAGAGAGAGAATATTTTGATTACTTGAGATGTCGGAAATGAAATTTGTGAAATGCGAAACCGATAAGGTTCGTAGAAATTAAGAAAGTAATAGTATACAAATATGGAAATGTTGTAATTGTTATTATGGATAATTATGATTAAGTAATGAAATTTAAGGTTTAAAGTGTGACAAGTAAATTGGGACAAGCCAATTGTGGACTAGTTGATGGTAAAGTAAAATTCAAGCATAATGAAACAAGTTTGGAACAAAATGGACTTGAAATGGTTAAAAGATAAGCTTGTATGAATTAATGGAAAATTAAATTTCTCTAGGAATTTTGTCTAATGACCATGATGCCCTTTGCAATTTGATTAATGACGCATGAGTCCTGGAATGGTTTAAAGTCCATTATACCCTCAACAAATTGGGAAATGATAATTGTGTCCTATGATGGTGTAATGACCAAGTTAGCCTTGTCTTATAATAGGAAATGACTTATATGACCCTAACCATGCAAGGGTTAAATTAAACAAGGATTAGTTAAGTGTTGAAGATATATATTGCTTATATATGAATATGTTTTATATTATCAGCTTTGTTCCTCTTATATTTTCGAAAGTGGCTAGCAAAATATGAGCTTAAGAGAGAAAGAGAGAAAAAGAGCTAAGGTTCCATGAAGTTCAAGAAATCATGAAAGATTCAAGAGTAACAGTGATCAATAAAAGTTTAATAAGCCATGAAAGTGAAGTATGCAACCTTAGCAAGCTTTATTGTAAGGAGAAGAAGAGCCACAACAAAGGTATAATGATGTTCAACCCTTGAAACTTTGTGTTTATATATTTAAGTTCAAGAACAAGGATAGCCATGCATGTATTCATGGTTAAATGTAAAGATTATATAATTTATGTGCTATATGTGGGTTAAATGAAGAAACCCTAGGCTTGAAAGTGGTAAACCAAAAGTGGTGCACTATTCATACATGTATACAAGCTAGAAATCATGATTTAAGGCATGATCATGTGTTACATGTGGTTAGAAGTGATGAGAACCTAGTTTGAAATATGAATCATGCTTAATACATGCATATTATTATGCTAGAAGGCATCAAGGAATTATAGATGGTCTAAATGTATGTTTTGGTATGAAAAGTTTGAATATTAGGCTATACCGAATGTGTAGACCAAATTGTAATCTGTAAAGTGACTTGGAAGGTATATATGGAAGCTATGGGAATACATAAAGTGGTTAAATATGTTTATGTTAAGGTATTTTATGAGTAGAGTTGAGAATTCAAAAAGAGGTTTAAGTGTTAAATTTTGAAAGTTGATAAAATGTCATTAAAGTGTGAATTTTGGCTATTTTGTGTATTTGCTGATCAAATGAGGCCAAAAAGCTAATTTTTATGTAAATACATGTGTTCAAGTTGATTTGGAAGTTATTTGGCATCTATGGTGACAATTGCATATTTTAAATGTTTAAAAACGTTCGTCGACACCTAAAACGAGTCATTTTGAAAAAAATAAGTTCTTTTGAATAGTTTTAAATGTCTTGAAGGCCCGTACGAGTCAATTATGTGTTATATATGTTAAATGAGGTGTTAGAATCAAGTTTTGTAAAAAGGGGCCAAAATTGTATATATTTTGGAAAATGAAAATTTAGGAACATTTATGAAATTTGATGGAAATACAACTAAGAGGTGATTTTTAGCAATTGTGAAGAATTAAAGGTGAAATGAATTTAAATGGCCTAATTTTATGTTATTACACGTGTTTAGGTTGATTTGAGAATCAAGGATGAGAATTAGAATGAAAATGAGTTTCGAACGATCGAAACCGATCGTTTTGACCCTAAATGAACTTTTACAGAAAAAAACTCGCCTCGAGTATAATTTAATGGTTTGAAAGGCCTAGACACATCCTATATGACGTATGTGAGCTATGTGAAGTGTTGAAATTGAATTTTGAAACTTATGGCCAAAAATCACAAAGTTGAAAATTTAGTTTAAAGTTGGAAAAAATTTGTAAGTCTAAAAATGTTTTCAAACGCCCTTCTAAGGGCTATTGCTTTGATAATTTCAAGAATCCAAGTGAGCCAAGTAATATTTTTGTAAAATACTAGGTAGTAAGGTCCATATATGGTCCAAATTTGAGCTTAATTGGATGTAAGATGAAAGAGTTAAAAATCGGCAAATGTAGTGTAAAAATTAAAAATGTTAATTTTGAACATTGCGCCTAGGCACAATGTTTTGTACTAAACATTGCGTCGAGGCCAAATGTACTGTTCATGGCCAAGAACATTTCATGGTCAGCGAGCTCTGATGGTGCCGGGGAGAGATTTCTGGGCATTTGAAAAAAATTTAAGCTTCCAAAAAGCTATGTTTTGACATGGAATGATAAGAGTGGATTATGTAAACCCTAAATAGATAAAGAATGGACAATATAAAGGGTGTTAGGGTATAATGGGATGAGGAATGACATAATATAACATGTCTAAAGCTAAGCCAAATCATGTAAAAGGTTATGAAAAATGGTGGGAGCGAATATGATGTATTATTAATCTACATAAGGTATAATACATTAAATGTAAAATGATTAAAGACGAATGATTGAGTATTTATGAATTAAGTTTGACTAGGATTTATAAAGTTTTATGATCCTATATTGATGTATAGGTTATGTATTAACAGATAAAGCTCGGCTAGCAACCCAATACAACGAATTATAGGAAGGCCAAGCGAGGTACAGGTTAAGTGTAAATAAAAACGTACAGGCAAATTTTTCAAAATTAAACGTGATAATTGTTCTACGTAAACTATATGACATTAAATGTTCAGATGTGAACTCCGTGCAACTACGTGTGCTAACTATTAAGTGAAATGTATGACATTAAGCATAGCATGATAAAACAAAGAGGCATGATGCATATTATAAACTGCAAGCATGAAATGTGTTATCTGATTGACTTTGTTGAGCTTTATGCTCATTCTTGCTATGAAGTAACATTTCAGGTAAAGTACGAGAAGGCCAGAGGTTCCGGTGCAGCTAAGGTAAAAGAACGCTAAATGCATAAATAAGCGTGAAGGATATTTGTAATTTTTGTAACATGGAAGTGAGCCAGATAAATATAAATTTGTAAGGGTAATAAGGGATGTAGGGTTTGTAAATCCATATAGTTAAATGTGCATGTATGTATTACTTAAAGTAGAGGAGATAATGAGGCAAGATGATTGTATTATTGTTATAAGACGAGTATGCTATATAATGAAACTCACATGTATGGTACAAATGTATGTAAACAGGAACAAGGATGAACATATATAAGTAAACAGGGTCATGTATGGACAAATCATGGCGAAATTTTATTTACAAGTTATGTGAAATATATATTATATGATTGTGAATGGTAATAGACTAGGTCACAAATAATAAATATTTGACCTAAGTGCTAATGAATGTTAAGTGAGCGTTGCGATCCTGAGACATGTAAGGAATGTAAGATAAAAAAAATATAAAAAAAATAAAATATATATGGATCGCGTTATGATCAACTAAATGGTTTCAAAGATTAAAGGTTAAGTTTTAATGCACGAGATCGCCGTTAAAGTGTTCCATGATTATTTAATATGGATTTAAGTTTAATATTTATGTTATCCAAAAATGAATTGATAGAATTAAAGGAATGTGGGATCTCGGTGCGCTACATTTGGTATCAGAGCAATTGGATTATAGACCTTAGGTAATAGTACCTTAGGGTATGACTTTTGTGTGGAAAAAGGAAATAGTAAGGAAATGAACTCTAGATGAGTTGAGTCAGTAATAAATGAATTTTGAGAATTCAGGACTAAGAAATGACAAAGATATCTTAAGATAAGATAATGAGAAAGGGCAAAAGGGCCATGAGAACCTAGGCGATTAAATGTGAAAAAGGAACTCTTAATGAGTTGTAAAGTTAGATATGAATCGATAAAATTCATATCAGATCAAAGAAAGATAACGAAAAAGCTGAGTAAAGGAAAGTGAGGAATGTTAGGGTATGTGGGATTTTTCATTGAGGACTCATGGTAGTGGTTGAGTTGTGCACTTCCTTGTATGGGCGGGGATTTGTACTTGGTTTCACGACGACTTAGCTTTTTATTGTGATAATCAGTGGAGGTCCAGCGTCTGGGTATCGGTTATGTATGTTGAGAATGTGATTCTTTTCTTCTATATGTACCTAATACATAGGAAGAGAGAAAGAGTAAGGTTAGTTGTGTGTTCTGAAAACCAACACGTATGGCAAGTTCGTGACTCATAGTCATGTGGTGGATTCCCGCAGTGAATAGGCGATTTTGGCCTAACTAGGATAAGCTCCTCAAACCATATGATTGTGGTAAGTTCCTGAGCCCAAATGTGTGGCAAGTTTGATGAACATGGGTGGATTAGAAAAGAGAGTCATAAGTTGAGAGAAATAGTTCTCAGAGTTTGGCTAAGATTAAGAAAATAAGAAAGAGATAGAGATTATAAGAAGGGTTTAAAGGAGTAAATGAAAAGCAAAGAAAAGAGGAGATTATTAGGATTGGGTAGGCAATCCACTCTTCTAGCTATGCTAGATCATCAAAGTTTTAAAATGTGCTTATTCTAGCACGTTGGTGCATTAAAAATGTTTTCTTCAAATGTTAAACTAAAGTTTTTAATTCCGTGGTTCATGGGTCTATGTTAATTGATTCAGCTAGACCAAAGTTAATTAAAAATTTCAAAATGTATTTATGAAATCATTGCCACACTGTTAAATATGGTGTGGAATGACAAAATGGCGGAATTCTCAATGTACTTGCATGACGGTACGGTATTAAGAGGTCTTGAATGATTGAATTCTCAACGTACTGCTGCGATATTGCGGTATTATGAAGCCTTTAAAGGATTTTTGTTTTCAGCCTATGAAATTGGGTTTAATTTTGAGCTAATGACAGCATTCTTAAAAAGTTCAAGTTTGAAATAAACGAATAGTTTAATAATGTGAGTATATGCTATTTGTTTCGGCTAGATCATTTTGAAAGAAATGAATAAATGTTTTAAATATAGAAATGGACAAAGGAAAATATTTTAAAGCGTGAGGCGAATAACCCTGAAAAGGGGATATGATATGTGGGTTGATTAACATGGTTCAACCTAAACAAAAAGGAAAGGGGTACAATAGGTTGATCACCTAGCATACTAATGGGCTAAGGGAAGAAGAATGACTTGGTTGCGTTGTAACTCATGTTCCTAGTCTTTATGACCCGTGGATATTCTCAGTCTATGTGATTGTTAATATTCTTAATGTGTTCATGGTTTTTGTGACCCTTCAGCAAAAGAAAGGCAACAGTTTTATGCTTAAAGAAAAAGTTTTATGGAAAAGATTGTTCTTATTAATTCATATTGCTTCACAATTAGTGAACAATTGTGGAGATTCCTGAAAGACATTCCAATCTTCTTGAATGAATGTTAGAAGGGGGTAAAAAGGGTTGAGAGAGCAGATAATGTAAAGGTTAGTGAAAACCTAGTTAAGATGAATAGCTACAAAGAAATATGCATGTTGTAATTGAATGAGGAATGGGTACATAACAATTTTGAGGACAAAAATTTTTGAAGAAAGGGTGAATGTAACACTCCAGGATTTTACAAGATTGCTATACAAGCATTATGGTAAATTAAGTAAAGATTAATAATTAAAACCTAGTTATGAATGACAAAAAGTGTAAGAACGATGTAATACAAACTATTATGTGATCAATGTGCTATTATGACCTATGCGGTAGATTGAATATGTTTATATGCATAATTGATATGATAGAGAAAGAAGGATTTAAGATAGAGATTAAAGGAATAACAAGATTGATGATCTTTAAATAGTTTGAAGTTATTAAGAACTGATATTGAAGGATTGAAATAAGATAATCAGGTATATGATGTGTAAAGATAGAAAGGTAACACCCCCAAGCATGAGTAGAAAGAATGTTGAATGCAAGTACAGTTCGAAGTGAGATGTGCATGTTAAGTGCACAAGCGAAGGGACGTAAAGTCATAAAAATGTATTATGATCTTAAATGGTTGAAGAAATGGATTTTGGTAATCCGAGAGCAAGGTTTGCTTTTCGAGGAAGTAGTTTATGGAGAGAGTGAATATTTTGATTACTTGAGATGTCGGAAATGAAATTTGTGAAATGCGAAACCGATAAGGTTCGTAGAAATGAAGAAAGTAATGGTATACAAATATGGAAATGTTGTAATTGTTATTATGGATTATTATGATTAAGTAAAGAAATTTAATGTTTAAAGTGTGACAAGTAAATTGGGACAAGCCAATTGTGGACTAGTTGATGGTAAAGTAAAATTCAAGCATAATAAAACAAGTTTGGATAATGGACTTGAAATGGTTAAAAAATAAGCTTGTATGAATTAATGGAAAAATAAATTTCTCTAGGAATTTTGTCTAATGACCATGATGCCTTTGGCAATTTGATTAATGACGGATGAGTCCTAAAATGGTTTAAAGTCCACTATACCCTTAACAAATTTGGAAATGATAATTGTGTCCTATGATGGTGTAATGACCAAGTTAGCCTTATCTTATAATAGGAAATGACTTATATGGCCCTAACCATGCAAGGGTTAAATTAATCAAGGATTGGTTAAGTGTCGGAGGATATATATTGCTTATATATGAATATGTTTTATGTTATCAACTTTGTTCCTCTTATATTTTCGAAAGTGGCTAGCAAAACATGAGCTTAAGAAAGAAAGAGAGAAAAAGAGCTAGGGTTCCATGAAGTTCAAGAAATCATGAAAGATTCAAGAGCAAAAGTGATCAAGAAAAGTTTAATAAGCCATGAAAGTGAAGTATGCAACCTTAGCAAGCTTCATTGTAAGGAGAAGAAGAGCCACAACAAAGGTATAATGATGTTCAACCCTTGAAACTTTGTATTTATGTATTTAAGTTCAAGAACAAGGATAGCCATGCATGTATTCATGGTTAAAGGTAAAGATTATGTAAGTTATGTGCTATATGTGGGTTAAATGATGAAACCCTAGGCTTGAAAGTGGTAAACCAAAAGTGGTGCACTATTTATACATGTATACAAGCTAGAAATCATGATTTAAGGCATGATCATGTGTTACATGTGGTTAGAAGTGATGAGAACCTAGTTTGAAATATGAATCATGCTTAATACATGCATATTATTATGCTAGAAGGCATCAAAGAATTATAGATGGTTTAAATGTATGTTTTGGTATGAAAAGTTTGAATATTAGACTATACGGAGTGTGTAGACCAAGTTGTAATCTGTAAAGTGACTTGGAAGGTATATATGGAAGGTATGTGAATACATAAAGTGATTAAATATATATATGTTAAGGTATTTTATGAGTAGAGTTGAGAATTCAAAATGAGGTTTAAGTGTTAAATTTTGAAAGTTGATAAAATGTCATTAAAGTGTGAATTTTGGCCATTTTGTGTATTTGTTGATCAAATGAGGCCAAAAGGCTAAATTTGATGTAAATACATGTGTTCAAGTTGATTTGGAAGTTATTTGGCATTTATGGCGACAATTGCAGATTTTAAACGTTTAAAAACGTTCGGTGACGCCTAAAACGAGTCATTTGAAAACAATAAGTTCATTTAATAAGTTTTAAATGTCTTAAAGGACCGTACGAGTCAATTATGTGTTATATGTGTTAAATGAGGTGTTAGAATCAAGTTTTGTAAAAAGGGGCCAAAATTCTATATATTTTGGAAAATGAAAAGTTAGGAAAGTTTATGAAATTTGATGGAAATGCAACTAAGAGGTGATTTTCGGCAATTGTGAAGAATTAAAGGTGAAATGAATTTAAATGGCCTAGTTTTATGTTATTACACGGGTCTAGGTTGATTTGAGAATCAACGGATGAGAATTAGAATGAAAATGAGTTTTGAACAATCGAAACCGATTGTTGCGACCCTAAACGAACTTTTACGGACAAAACCCGCGTTGGGTATAATTTAATGGTTTGAAAAGCCTAGACACGTCCTATATGATGTATGTGAGCTATTTCAAGTGTTGAAATTGATTTTTGAAACTTATGGCCAAAAATCACAAAGTTGGAAATTTAGTTTAAAGTTGGAAAAATTTTCTAAGTCTAAAAATGTTTAGAAAAGCCCTCCTAAGGGCTATTGCTTCGATGATTTCAAGAAGCCAAGTGAGACAAGTAATATTTTTGTAAAATACTAGGTAGTGAGGTCTAGATTTGGTCCAAATTTGAGCTTAATTGGATGTAAGATAAAGGAGTTAAAAATCGGCAAAGGTAGTGTAAAATCAAAAATGCTGATTTTGAACATTGCGCCTAGGCGTAATGTTTTGTACTAAACATTGTGCCGGGGCCAAATGTACTATTCATGGCCGAGAACATTTCGCGGCCAGCGAACTCTGATAGTGCCAGGGCGAGATTTCTGTGCATTTGAAGAAAATTTAAGCTTCCAAAAAGCTATGTTTTTACATGAAATGATAAGAGTAGATTATGTAAACCCTAAATAGATAAAGAATGACCAATATAAAGGGTGTTAGGGTATAATGGGATGATGAATGAGATAATAAAACATGTCTAAAGTTAAGCCAAATCATGTAAAAGGTTATGAAAAAGGTTGGGAGCGAGATATGATATATTATTAATCTACATAAGGTATAATACATCAAATGTGAAATGATTAAAGACGAATGGTTGAGTATGTATGAGTTAAGTTTGACTAAAATTTATAAAGTTTTTTAATCCTATATTGATGTGTAGGTTATGTATTAACAGATAAAGCTCGGCTAGAAACCTAATACAAGGAAGGATAGAAAGGCCAAGCGAGGCAGTACAGGTTAAGTGTAAATAAAAACGTACAGGCAAGTTTTTTAGACTTAAACTTGATAATTGTTCTACGTAAACTATATGACATTAAATGTTCAGATGTGAACTCCGTGCAACTACGTGTGCTAACTATTAAGTGAAATGTGTGACATTAAGCATAGCATGATAAAGCAAAGAGGCTTGATGCATATTATAAACTACAAGCATGAAAGGTGTTATCTGATTAACTTGCTGAGCTTTATGCTCATTCTTGCTATGAACTAACATTTCAGGTAAAGTACGAGAAGGCCAGAGGTTCCGGTGCAGCTAAGGTAAAAGAATGCTAAATTCATAAATAAGCGTGAAGGATATTTGTAATTTTTGTAACATGGAAGTGAGCCAGATAAATATAAATTTGTAAGGGTAATAAGGGATGTAGGGTTTGTAAATCCATATAGTTAAATGTGCATGTATGTATTACTTAAAGTAGAGGAGATAATGAGGCAAGATGATTGTATTATTGTTATAAAACGAGTATGCTATATAATGAAACTCACATGTATGGTACAAATGTATGTAAACAGGAACAAGGATGAACAGATATAAGTAAACAGGGTCATGTATGGATAAATCATGGCGAAATTTTATTTACAAGTTATGTGAAATATATAATATATGATTGTGAATGGTAATAGACTAGGTCACAAATAATAAATATTTGACCTAAGTGCTAATGAATGTTAAGTGAGCGTTGCCATTCTGAGACAGGTAAGGAATGTAAGATAAAAAAAATATTAAAAAAATAAAATATATATGGACCACGTTATGGTCAACTAAATGGTTTTAAAGATTAAAGGTTAAGTTTTAATGCACGAGATCGCCGTTAAGGTGTTCCATGATTATTTAATATGGATTTAAGTTTAATAGTTTTGTTATCCAGAAATGAATTGATTGAATTAAGGGAAGGTGGGATCTCGGTGCGCTACAATACTAGATTCACAATTAAAGGAGGATTAACCAATTAATTGACTTGGGTTAGTGGAAACTTATGAAGCAACACTTGGACTAATTTAGAAGCAACCAAAAATGTTACAAGTTTCCCCCATCTGGGTCCTCGATACCTGACCCCCACTTCATCTTTTCCTGACATTTTTTATTTTCTTTTTATTAACTTACTTGCATAACACACACACACACACACACACACACACATATATATATATATATACATATATATATATATACACAAACATGCAATACTTACAACAATTTCTCTCAACACTTAACTCAAGTATGGTTAAGTCTTCATTCACAACAAAACCTTAGATTTTAATACTAACCTAACTTTGCTTAATTCTCATTATATATCTGTTGGTTTATAAAAATATGGCATACATACAATCTAATTGTAATAGCACAACAGAAGCAAACAAAAATCATATTTTTAAAATTTTACAAACCAATAATCAAGATCTTTCTTATGCGATAATTATTAATTAAGGAAGGATAAAAGATTTATACCTTTATAAAACCAAGCTTCCACAGGTACAAGTTCAACTCCCTTTAATCCTTCATGTTCTTCTTCAAATTCACCGATTAGATTCCACGAATCAATGTCAGCTCCCACAAATCAATATCAATTTTCCAAGTGTGAAGCCTCTAGAGGTGATCCACCAAGAGATCTATGAATTAAAGAAGTTGATTTTTATTTCTCCAAATCATGGGTGGCTAGCCCTAATTCTCTCTCTCTCTAACTCCTTAAATGTAGAGAATTATATAATATTCTTCCAATTATTGTGAAAGAATGTGTAACCTTAATTCATAATAAGACTCCTCTTATTTATAGATATAGACATCTCTACTTTACTATTTAGGATTAGGATTTTAATTTAATTCATAATTTAATTAGGAACTAAATTAATTAATTATAATTTCTAAACCATTTAAGAATTTAATTATTTAATAATGAGAGTACTTCTTATTAATTAATTACTAAACCATTTAGTAAATTAATTAATTATTATAATTATAATTCCTAAACCATTTAGAAACTTAATCATTTATAATAAAAACTCCTCTTATTAATTTATAATTAATATTTCTAAAATACTAAATTATAAATATTAAGTTATTTAATTTATTCTATCACCATAGTATAAATTAAATACTCTTAATTTATTATTACTATTATTACATCCACTTCTAAAATAAATATTACTCTTTTGCGATGTAACCCTCTAGGTTCTCTATATTAAATCGGTTGTAGAATAAATTAATTAGAACCATTCTAATCTTATATATATGTAAATGAATTAAACTATTTAATTAATTTAATAAATAATATTTATTCCATAATAAAGGTAAGCCCCCTTAGCGATTAATCAACATTTCAGATAATATATATTTTAACATTTGATCGTAAAAGAACATTTTAGCGAATAGTTATCATACAAGATTGACTTTAATTAGTATAGTTCTTTCACATAATGTCTTTTAAGTAATTAAGATTTAAAGTTTATTATCATCTTTTAATCATCTATTAGACTCTTCATAAGTCCATTTAACTTAATTCATCAGATTATATCCTAAAGTACTTGCTACTTTAGAGCTATAATCTACAGCTCTGATACCAACCTGTGATGCCCCCAAATCACTATACTTACTATAGCTGACTTGGTGCTCACTATAAATGCTAAATCATTAGGTTTATGGATGATTTCATTTGTTCATAAATAAAGTTCTCATCGTAATTCCCAAAGATCTTTCATTAATATATATCAAGTCCTTGCAATCGATACAAGAGACTTAATACTCAATTGTAACATTTTATCCTTAATATTTAGATATTCTATAACTTTACATGTTCCAACATCCACGGCATTAAATCATTAGGACGGCTCTTGGGAACAGATAATCTCACTGTGAATGTTTGCATCTTCACCCGTGATAAATGTTTGTATCTTTATCCGTGACAAATGGTTGTATCTTTGTCCGGTGCAAAATTCTCTTTCCGTACAGAACATTACCAAACTAGTTAAAACCCTCATTCGAAACATATTCGTTTATAGTGATATCTCTTCATATTAATAATCCTACTTATCCGACATTCAGAATAGTAATAACGAGTTAAACCTAGGTTCGATGAACCTTAACAATGGATTTGACCAGTCAACATCTCTTAGTCCTGTCTCGGATGTATAACACTCACAAGTTATTTACCGATCCTCATTCAAATAAATAGATCATTATTAATACTATGTTAAGTTTTAAACAATTCTAAGTTTAATCAAAGTAAAGACATAACAATAGAATGTGATAAAATCTGATAATATTTATATAATATTCGGTTACATGTGTGAAACTTATTCTTATTTCAAAATGTCATTATGACTACAGTTAAGGAAAGCAGTAAACTAGTCTATGCATTTCTTTTTTCCTTTCTTCTTTGAGCCGGAGCTCTCAGGTTTGTCTGCAATTTAGGTTTATGCAAGAGTGAGCTAAGATGCTCAACAAGTCTTAAACACATAGCATATAAGTGAACTCACACCGATATGGATTGTAAGGATTCATGACACAACAATTGATATAACAAATGTTCTTAACATAGTAAGACTGAGTGGTGGTTAGACCTTGAACTGTTCTTTGTCTTTCGACTTAGAACCTTTTACAGTGGATATAGAAAGGGGATCAACCTAACGACATCCTATGTTATGCATAACATACTAATACACTGGACTAATTACGAACAGTGATACATATTTGTTCATCTCAGTTTACTTAACATGTCAGGATCGCCCCAAGACAACTTGGTTTGATATAATAAAGCATGATTCGAAATATATCGCGAATAAGCATTTCATTTTTCAAGTTATGCCGAAACAAAAAGCAATAACTCACATATCAAAGATTTATAACACGTTGCTTGTACAAAATGTATAAATCACATAAAAAGTAAGTAAACAAAGGTTAAGAATAGAAAATTTGCCTTTAGCACAAATTTGGGTTTCCCGATAATCGTTTAAAGCGCCTATACAAGAGTTTTGTGTACCAAATGTTAGTTCAACGAATTTTTTTGTTCTATACGTGTTTTTATAACTAAACTAGACCATTTTCATTGACATAATGTTTAGGAGGATTGGCTAACTCAAAACCTTAAATTTTGGTGTTTCCACCCGAGGGTTACCCTAATTTTTCAACTTTTGACGTCCTTTCCCGTAACTATCATAACTTTTTCATACGAAAATATTTTAAAGTGATTCTTGAGTCTAAATTTCTTAGAATTTCATTATATACAACTTTTATTTGTATTATTAAGGAAGATTCGTATTTTAAGATTTCAAAAAATGACAAAAATAGACAGTAAGCATGTTTTGGCCAATATTTTTAGGGTTAACCATGTGAAACATGGTACCACTTGCTTTAAATCTTTAATAAATCATGTTGTAAGACTCAATATCACTTTATAACATAAAAATAACAAATTACAAACCTTGTCATAGAAAGATTCATGACTTTTGCTCAAGAACACACGAAAAACGAAAAAATTGTACATGGTAACGACTATGTTCTTGAGCTTTTGGTTTTTGTACTTGAAATAATTTGAGCATTATAACTTCTTACATAAGTGATTATGACATTTTATAATTGACAAAATTTGGTCATTATAACGACTTGCATAATTGATTAAAAAAAATTATAAAAATGCTTAAGAACATACGAAAATACGGAGAACGGATAAACTGTACATGACCACTACGTATATTCATTAAGCTTTAAACTACGAATTGAAATTCAACATTATAACTACTACAAAATTTAGAAAGGCTCAAGAACACGTGAAGAACACGAAGAATGACAATCGTACATAGCTGATAGGGCTAAATTATACGATATTTTTATTCTCTAATATTTAGTTTTTATATTTATTGTGTGCTTAAATGTTTAATTATTTAGCTTATTTTAGTTTTAATAGGTTTTATAGGATTTTATTTAATTTATGTTAATTTAGGTAATTTTATAGTATTTTTATATCTCTTTTTATTTATGTGTTTTTATTTATTTTTAGTGTTTTAGGTATTTTATTTATTATTATGTGTTTTTATTATTTTTAGTATTTTTACATTATTTTTAATTAATTTATATTTATTTTTGTAGGAAAAAATAAGCTTTGGGGGCAAATCTATAAATTTTGGAAAAGGCTTATGGCAATTTCGTAATTAACCAACCTCGGTGGCAGAATCGTAATTTCGGAAGTATCTCTTACCGCGCATTGCGCGGTAGGCTTCAGCGCGCCGGATAAGAAACGACGTCGTTTAATGGAAGGTTACGGAAAAAAAATAAAAGCCGCGCATTGCGCGGGTGGATGGTGACGTCAGCAATACGCGGTACGCGTTGACCGGGTCAACTGAGGCTTGTTTGGTTGCGCAGAATTGTTGGAAATCAGATTATTTTGGAATTTTTGCTACTTTTTGATTCCAAATTAGATTTTAATTCCAACTAGGGTTAGGATAATAATTATATTATTTTATTTTTATTTTTAATTATAAATCCTATTAGGGTTTGGACAAGTTAGGAGGTTTATGGAGCCTATAAATAGAGGGCTTGACACACATTGTAAAATACAACTCTTCTATTAGAATAAAAATTCTCTCTTCTATTCTTTAATGCTCTCTACAATTATGAGTAGCTAAATTCTTTTTCTTGGTTTAAGTTATTGAAGCCATCAAGATTTATATACTGTGAGATCTAATTTATTTTAATTGTTCAATTTATATTTTGAGTATTGAATATTTTTCTGTGTTTAATTTTATGATTAATTCGTTTAATTGCTAGGATGCATACTAGTTTATTATTCGTTGAAATCTACTGCTAAATTAAATATCAAATCCATAATTGTTTGGTCACTTTAATTTGCGAAGCAACTAAGGTTAATAATTATTTTGCTTATCAAACTATTGTTATATCTTAGGAAAAATATTCATCTAAATTAAATGCAGACGCTTGGATTGTGTTGTTTAGTTCAACGATCTCTCTATTTCTTTATGTTGCTACTAGGTTAAATCTTTAGCGCTTGTCTGAGATTATTTAGTAGTAAGGGTTATTTAGATCGCTTGTTTCTGCTTAACTAAAATTAAGGAGAGATAGGAAAATTATTCGAATGGGAGTAATTATTCCACGTTGAATATTTAAAATATGAATTGATTTATTCTTGCATCAGTGATCAGTTGTAAATTCTTGATGGTGGATGTTGACTTAAACCAAGGTTTTTTTCTTCTCATTTATTTCATTAAATTATTTGCATATTTATTTTAATTAATTTTATTTAAATTATTTATTTAATTACAAACCCCCCAATTTTTATTTGCAAAAACATAAAATTAAATAATCATTCTCTGTGGGATCGACTCTTACTTCCACTACTACATATTTATTTTTCCAAAGTAAGATTTTATTTTTGGGTGCTTGCGACATCACAATAAATTTTGGCGCCGTTGCCGGGGAATGATTTTAATTTAATTTTGTGCTTTTGTAAATATGTATTTAATTTAGTAATTTTTTTTTAGATTTTATTTTTCTACTTTTTCACAATTTAATTTAGATGTGCAGGTTAAGGATGGAAGTCATGCATGATTATGACAATGAGGTAACTATTTCTTCTCTTGAGCAACAAATTGATACCCTAACTTCTCTTGTTTATCAAATGGTTGCAGATAATGCACAATCAATAGAAGCTTGTAGGATTTGTGCGGTGGTAGGACATCCAACTAATATGTGCCCCATTCTTCGAGAGGAGTCCTATGAACAAGTCAATGTAGTAAGTGGTTTCCCTGGTCAACCCCAATGGAGATATGATCCCTATTCAAACGCGTATAATTATGGATGGAGGGATCATCCTAATTTTGGCTATGAGAATCCACAAATGAATCTGCCCGTAAATCAGAATTTTTCAAGCTATCAACAATACATGCAGCCATATCCCCAACAACAACAAGGCCAATCATTTAATTCTGATATGTCTTTAGAGGATATGATTAAATTAATTGAAACTAACACTTTGCAATTTCAACAGGAAACGAAGGAAAATATTCAGAATTTGGAAAAACAAATGGGCCAAATGGCAATTGCACTCAGTCACTTGGAGGAACTAGATTCTGAAGAATTACCTTCTCAAACAGTGAATAATCCAACAGAGAATACAAGTGCACAAGTGTTAAAAAGTGCTAATGATACAAAAGATCCAGAAAAGACGGTCTCTCCATCACCGAAGCAAGAGAAAACAAGCAACATCAATGAAGCAGACAGTGTTTCTATAGACAATGATGTTATTTTTTATGATGACATGCCTAAGGTGGAGGAAATTGTTGATGAGATAAACAAGGAAAAGTTAGAGATTGCAATTACCAACCATTTAGAGTTAAAGGAAGAAGAAATAATTGAGTTGAAATCAAATTTGAAGGAGGCTGAATCTCCATTAAATTCGTTACCAATGATTATTGATAATAATGCAATAATTTCCATTCCATTGCCTGTTACTCATAATAAATTTTTATCTTTTATTTTGCAGGATCTCATTCCGAATATAAAGACTCTCTCCAATCATATTAAATATCTATTCGTTGAAGAGGGAGTCAAACGTTCATGTCACGTGCAAGGGAGACTGAATCTACCGATGAAGAATAACGTGATGGATGGGGTACTCAAAATTCATGAAGTTGGAGTAACGTAGTACTTTGGCCTGCTGTCAAGCCAATGACAATAAAGAAAGGCGCTGCTTGGGAGGCAACCCAAGAAAACAGATTTGCATTTCTTTTCCTTTTTCTTTTTATAGTTATTTTTGCCTGTTTCTTTGCAATTTACTTTACATTGGGGACAATGTAAATTTTAAGTGTGGGGGAAGGGATTTAGGATTTTTGTTATTTTTAGGTTATAATTTTGAGGTCATATTTAAAAAAAAAAATGTTTTATTTTTAGGAAATTTTAAAAAAATTTAAATTTTTAATTTTGTGGGTAAATTCACTGCAAACCCTCACGAGACAAAACTCGTCCACTTGGGGTAACCTTGGGGTTTAAAGGCTTGTTGCACATGCTAAGTGTAACCGTATTTTCTACGAAAATGGGGTAGTTTATTTTATTTTTAGGATGTGTCACTTGAGCAATGAGTTAATTGAATTTTAATAATTTTTAGCCAATGATAAAACATCTTGATTTTTGTTTTAATAACTCTTGGAAAAATGATAAATTTTTGCTTAGTTTAAATTTTTGACTTTTTATTGATTATTACTTTGTTTGAGATCTTTATACACTTATATCCATTTGTTTGAGCTAGTTTTAATTAAGAGAAAGTTTAAATGGTTAAATGCTTATGAAAGATATTTTTGAACTCTATACTTTATTTGACCATTATTTGAAGTGAAAATATAAGGCAAAATATAATTTGGAGGAGATGATTTAGGTACTTTTTCTAGGATTATTATTGAAGGAAAAAAAATTATATGGTGGGTTGAGATGCATCGTAAAACGCACTCACTCATAAACACATGAAAAAGTGAGATGGAGCGTAAAACGCACTCGCTGGTGAGATGGAGCATAAAATGCACTCACCGTGAAAAAAAAATGAAGAAAAAAAAAATAGGATGGAGCATAAAATGCACTCATTAAAAAAAAATTGAAAAAAATATTTGAAAAAATGCATAATCCTAGTGTATATAATTGTTTGAAACCTTTTGATCTTCCGATTATATTGACTGTATTAACTGAAAGTGATGTGAAAAATAAATATATGGAGTTTTATTATATATCTTTTATAAGGTAATTAATGACCAAAACTTATCTGAATTTTGATTAGTTTAATACATTTGGATTCACACACACACAAAAGATCTTGAGTAGGGTACGATTAATAAATATGTTAAAGTTCTAAATTTTGCATGGTTTTGAAATTTTCTTTGAGTTATCATTTAAAAAATCTTTGAGGCTGATGTTGAAATTTATATTGATCTATTGCTCAAGTAAGTTATTTGGTTATTAGTTTTAATTTTATAGTTTTTATTTTTGTTTTGCCCAAGGACGAGCAAAAAGCTAAGTGTGGAGGTATTTGATAGGGCTAAATTATACGATATTTTTATTCCCTAATACTTAGTTTTTATATTTATTGTGTGCTTAAATGTTTAATTATTTAGCTTATTTTAGTTTTAATAGGTTTTATAGGATTTTAGTTAATTTATGTTAATTTAGGTAATTTTATAGTATTTTTATATCTCTTTTTATTTATGTGTTTTTATTTATTTTTAGTGTTTTAGGTATTTTATTTATTATTATGTGTTTTTATTATTTTTAGTATTTTTACATTATTTTTAATTAATTTATATTTATTTTTGTAGGAAAAAATAAGCTTTGGGGGCAAATCTATAAATTTTGGAAAAGGCTTATGGCAATTTCGTAATTAACCAACCTCGGTGGCAGAATCGTAATTTCGGAAGTATCTCTTACCGCGCATTGCGCGGTAGGCTTCAGCGCGCCGGATAAGAAACGACGTCGTTTAATGGAAGGTTACGGAAAAAAAATAAAAGCCGCGCATTGCGCGGGTGGATGGTGACGTCAGCAATACGCGGTACGCGTTGACCGGGTCAACTGAGGCTTGTTTGGTTGCGCAGAATTGTTGGAAATCAGATTATTTTGGAATTTTTGCTACTTTTTGATTCCAAATTGAATTTTAATTCCAACTAGGGTTAGGATAATAATTATATTATTTTATTTTTATTTTTAATTATAAATCCTATTAGGGTTTGGACAAGTTAGGAGGTTTATGGAGCCTATAAATAGAGGGCTTGACACACATTGTAAAATACAACTCTTCTATTAGAATAAAAATTCTATCTTCTATTCTTTAATGCTCTCTACAATTATGAGTAGCTAAATTCTTTTTCTTGGTTTAAGTTATTGAAGCCATCAAGATTTATATACTGTGAGATCTAATTTATTTTAATTGTTCAATTTATATTTTGAGTATTGAATATTTTTCTGTGTTTAATTTTATGATTAATTCGTTTAATTGCTAGGATGCATACTAGTTTATTATTCGTTGAAATCTACTGCTAAATTAAATATCAAATCCGTAATTGTTTGGTCACTTTAATTTGCGAAGCAACTAAGGTTAATAATTATTTTGCTTATCAAACTATTGTTATATCTTAGGAAAAATATTCATCTAAATTAAATGCAGACGCTTGGATTGTGTTGTTTAGTTCAACGATCTCTCTATTTCTTTATGCTGCTACTAGGTTAAATCTTTAGCGCTTGTCTGAGATTATTTAGTAGTAAGGGTTATTTAGATCGCGTGTTTCTGCTTAACTAAAATTAAGGAGAGATAGAAAAATTATTCGAATGGGAGTAATTATTTCACGTTGAATATTTAAAATATGAATTGATTTATTCTTGCATCAGTGATCAGTTGTAAATTCTTGATGGTGGATGTTGACTTAAACCAAGATTTTTTTCTTCTCATTTATTTCATTAAATTATTTGCATATTTATTTTAATTAATTTTATTTAAATTATTTATTTAATTACAAACCCCCCAATTTTTATTTGCAAAAACATAAAATTAAATAATCATTCTCTGTGGGATCGACTCTTACTTCCACTACTACATATTTATTTTTCCAAAGTAAGATTTTATTTTTGGGTGCTTGCGACATCACACCAATAGCTACGACTCGCGTTCTTGAGCTTTTGAAAATTAAAGATAAAAGAAAAAAAAACGAACATAAAAACTATAAGAGATTGTACATTTGGTGTTTGCAAGCTTTAACTATTTTAAGTTTTGAAAATGAATGGTGAATCAAGTGAACTAAGCTTGTTATTTATAGGTCATGGAAAGCTAGGGTATAAAGGTCATTTTTCCAAAACTTCCAAAGGAAGCTAACTTTAAGTGCACCACCCTTGCCCACTTGGAATGAACGGTTCTTTGGTCCATTTAATGCCAATAAATGTTTATAATCATCATGTTTTAATGACATCACAATGTCATACTTGTTAACCTTTGATAGGTCCACCAATTAGCCTACCAAATGAATAGTTATAGGGCTTGTTTGGTTAGTGAATTAAGCATTTAAATGAGGGGTAGTCAAGGTCTTTTGCCAAGCTTGATCAAGGTTAGATTAGTTCTTTTGATAATCTAGCTTAGTCATGATTAGGTTAATTAACATTAAACCTAGGAATTTGATTAGTCGATTAGGTTATTAATTCACCGATTAGTTTAACTTATAAATTAGATTAATATTTAGCTTAATTAATCTTAATCCTAGTTAAGTTAAGTTTAACTACATGTTAATTAGGTTAAATGGTAATCTAGTTACCCTAACTTAGTTCGATTCCAACCGGATTAGCGTTAATCACCTAATTAGGTTAATTAGTTAGATAATTTAATTATTCTGTAACTAGGTTTAAGTCTAGATTAGGGGTCCTAATCTAGTTATCTTTAACCTAGTTTATTTTTAAGAATTCCAGTTGAATTGATCATTACTAATTTAAAAGTCAGATATTACGAAGTTTTGTTCCGAATAAACACTATTCTGTGAAGTGAAAAGTTAAAAAGACGTTGCACATTTTTTGATGAATAGTGTTTTTGATTTCTATTTCTCAAAAAATGGTTATACGATCAAAAAGGCAAAAAAAAATATTTTTCATCTTATCCCTATTTCGTCCTATACCTGACGCGTTTTTTGAGAAAAAAATTTATCGACTATATCGTGTTTTCAAAGTGCAAGAAAGAAGAATCCTAAAACAGAATGTCATTTTGACGTACACATTTCACTCAGGGGCTTAGGTTAGAGTTTTTAGGGTTTAGACCCTAGGGTTAGGGTTTAGATTTTATCTTCTTTTCAGTTTTTCTGGAAAAAAATAATTTCTTCTCCTTTTTCGTGCTGAGGTTGGATACTTGAACCGGAACACAGAAATAAACAATAACGAAGATTCCATAACATCTATAAGATGTAATTCAAGATTTATTTATTTGTATAAAGTCGGATTACAACTCTCTTAGAAGTTCAGAATATTACATTCACCCCTCCTTAAAAGAATTTTGTCCCCAAAATTAACTTATACAATTAAGAAAATAAATGTGGATATTCTATCATCATTTTATCTTCTAATTTCCACGTTGCTTCTTCCATAGATTGATTTCTCCATATGACCTTGACTGAAGGTATGACCTTGTTTCGCAAGACTTGTTCCTTCTCGATTTGGATGGGTTCATAGCTGATGACGTGTTTGTAATTAGGTTTATAGGGACGCAATACTGAAACATGAAATACATTATGTATATATTCCAGCTCTAGAGGCAAGACTACTTCATAAGCTACCTCACCTATCCTTCGCAATATCTCGAATGGTCCTATAAACCTTGGACTCAGTTTTCCTTTCTTTCCAAAACGAATCTTTCCTTTCCAGGGAGATACTTTTAGGAAAACATGACTACCGACTTCAAAGTCTCTCTTTTGTCGATGTAGATCAACATATCTCTTCTGTCTCTCTTGAGCAGCTCGTAACCTCAATTGAATTATTCGAACTACCTCCGCTGTTTGTTGAACTAGTTCTAGCCCAAGCATCTTCCGTTCACCAACTTCGTCCCAACACATCGGTGTTCTACACTTCCTTCCATATAGAGCTTCATATGGTGACATTCCTATAATAGCATGATAACTATTGTTGTAAGCGAATTCCACCAGAGGTAAGTGATCTTCCCAACTTCCCTCAAAATCCATCATACAAGCTCTCAATATATCCTCCAAAGTTTGGATATTCCTTTCACTTTGACCATCTGTTTGTGGGTGGTAAGCAGTACTCATTCTCAATTGTATACCTAGATGTTCTTGAAGACTTTTTTAGAAGTTCGATGTGAACCTTGGGTCTCGATCTGACACAATTGAAACTGGTACGCCATGTCTAGAGATAATCTCTTTAATGTATAGCTTTGTTAATCGATCCAAAGTGAACTTAACCTTGATTGGTAAAAAGTGAGCTGACTTGGTTAGTCTATCCACTATTACCCAAATGGCATCATTACCCATTTGTGTGATTGGTAGGCCTACTACAAAATCCATTATAATATGCTCTCATTTCCACTTTGGAATCTCTAATGGTTGCAATAATTCTCTTGGTCTTTGATGCTCAGCTTTAACTTGCTGACATGTCAAACACCTACTAACGAATTCAGCCACCTCTCTTTTCATGTTTGGCCACCAGAAATGTTGACTTATGTCTTTGTACATTTTGGTACTACCTGGGTGTACTGAAAACTTAGTACTATGTGCTCCTGACATAATCTCTTCCTTGAGTTCTTGAACTGAAGGAATCCAAATTCTAGATTCAAATCTAATGATTCCTTCCTTGTCCATCTTGTATTTGTCGTCTGCAATCTCTGTTGACTTCTTCAACTTCCTATAGTTTCCATCCTCCTCTTGGATTTTCTTAATGTTATCTAATAAGGTTGAGTGATCCTCCATTACGAACAATTTCCTTGTCGAGATTGAAGGAACTCTTACCTCTATGTCGAGTCTAGCGAACTCTTTAATCAACTCATCCTGAGTTGTTAACACATTTAACTTCTCTTGGTTCTTCCTACTCAAAGCATCTGCAACTACGTTGGCTTTTCCTGGATGATATAGGATCTCACAATCATAATCCTTAATCAATTTCAACCATCGTCTTTGCCTCGTATTCAACTCTCGTTGTGTAAAAATATATTTTAGACTCTTGTGATCTGTATAAATTTCACACTTCTCCCTATACAAGTAATGCCTCCATATCTTCAAAGCAAATACTAATGCCGCTAAATCTAGATCGTGAATAGGATACCTTAACTCATAATCCTTCAGCTGTCGCGAAGCATAAGCTATTACTTTACCATATTGCATTAAAACACATCCTAATCCTTTATGTGAGGCATCACTGTAGACTACAAGACCTCCACTATTATCAAGTAGTGATAATACTGGTGCCTCACTTAGCCTCTTCTTTAGCTCTTGAAAGCTCTCTTCACATTTGTCTGTCCAAGCATACTTCACGGTCTTCCTGGTTAAGTTGGTTAACAGGGTTGCTATCTTTGAAAAATCCTTAATGAAGCGCCTATAGTACCCTGCTAAACCCAAGAAACTTCTTACTTCGGTTGGGGTCTTTGGTTGTACCCAGTTCATAACTGCTTCTATCTTTGATGGATCCACTGAAACTCCACTCTTGTCAATCACATGACCTAAGAACTAAACTTTCTCTAGCCAGAACTCACATTTTGAAAATTTGGCATAGAGTTGTTCCTTTCATAAGGTTTCTAGTGCACTTCTCAAGTGCATAGCATATTTTTCTAGTGTTTTCGAGTATATAAGAATATCATCGATGAACACTACAACATACTTGTGTAAGCAAGATCTAAAAACCCTATTCATCAAGTCCATGAATGCTACTGGTGCATTCATTAATCCAAAGGACATCACTAGAAACTCGTAATGTTTATAACGCTATCTAAATGCTGTCTTCGGCACATCTTCCTTTCTAACCTTCAGTTGATGGTAATCTGACCATAGATCAATCTTAGAGAAATACTCTGCTCTTTTGAGTTGATAAAACAAGTCATCAATCCTAGGTAATGGATACTTATTCTTTACGGTCAATTTATTGAGTTCACGATAATCAACATATAATCTTAAAGTTCCATCCTTTTTCTTGACAAACAACACTGGTGCTCCCCAAGGAGAAACACTTAGTTGAATGTATTTCTTATCCAACAGTTCTTGTAATTGTACCATCAACTCCTTCAATTCCACAGGCGCTATTCTATATGGGGCCTTCGAAACAGGTGCAGTTCCAAGAGCTAAATCAATAACAAACTCAATCTCCCTATCAGGTGGAAGACTGGGTAGATCATCGGGAAAGACATCCTGAAACTCTCTAACCACTAGTATTTGGTTTATATCTAACCCTTTATGTTAGGTGTCTACGATATATGCCAAATAACCCTGACATCCCTTCTTAAGTAATCTTTTTGCTTGATTTGCAGTTAGACATCGGGATTTTCTTGGTGACTGACTTCCGTTGAAGACTACCGTTGACTTGAACGTTGTAAGAAGTTTAACGGACTTTTGTTGACAATCGATCATCGCTCGTTGATTGGTCAACCAATCCATGCCTAGAATTACATCAAATTCCCCTAATTGGATTGGAATAAGATCGACTTTCAGCTCATGACCTTTTATCACTATGCAACAACCTTTTATTATCTTATTAACAGGAATTAGTTCTTTATTAGCAATCTCTATCATTAAAGGACTTTCTAACAATTCACTAGGCACATTTAGTTTTCTAGCAAATTCATGGGAAATAAAAAAGAAAGTAGCACCCGAATCAAATAGCATGTAAGCACTTATGGTGTTGATCGGAATGATACCTGACACTACATCCTATGATGCTACAATAACTCCCACAGTCATGTTGAATGTCATTGCTGTTGGATGACCTGGGTTAGTTGTTGGGGTAGTTTTGTTGGTATTATCCCCTCCGGCATTTCCTCCCTTCTTGGGGCACATCTTAGCTTGATGCCATGTGGCTCCACAGTGAAAACAAGTGTCTTTCTTAGGGTTAGGGCATGCGGGTGCTATGTATCCCTCTTGTTTGCAATTGTAGCAAATATTTTTCCCTTTTAGACATACTCCTGCATGTTATTTATGTGACGCCCCCAAATTCGGGTTACAAATACCCGGATCCGGTCATCACGATCCAATACAAACATTCACCTCTAAACAACATACAATAACTAAATGCGGAAAAATAAACATATGTTGTTCATTCAAAAGGTGTTACTAGTCCCAAGATACGATAACCTTACAAAAAGTACACAAAATACCCTTAATAAAGTACTTAGGGTTTATATTACATAACAGTTAATTTAAATTAACTACAGGACTGAAATCTCGAAGTCTATTACTTCATCTTTCCTTTACCCTTGTTCTTTCCCGAAGTCTCGGGTTGCACTGCAATAAGGTTTCATGATATAGCAAGAGTGAGCAACTAGTTTGCTCAACAAGTTTAAATAACAACAAGGAACAATATATCATGAATGAAAGGGAATAGCTGAACAATTCAATATTGTGAATAACATAAGCAGGAATAATAAGTTGCTTTTAAAATTAGGATAGTCAAATAGACTATGAACTATAAATATCCACTGGAGTCAATAGCAGGTTGACCCAATGGTTACTACCAGAAATATGTACCCGAGGGGATCAGCCTCAGTACAATATGTGTATGCATAACATTTAATTTCCGTATTTTTGTACCTGATATTAGATACAGGGTACTCCCCTATAATAAAGGGGTGTTCATAATAGTCTAAGAATCCGCATCTTCAATGATTTGGATAGCTTTTAAAATCTTTAACATAATGTCTAGCCGAACAATGGCTTAGACCTACTTTGAACAGTTCTTTAAACGGTAGAACAGTAATTAAGTACAAGTCAATGACTGTACAATCTCAAGTGCAACAAGTGCGAATAACAATAATATCGATGTGGAATAATTGTAAAGTAATTAAACCACTCAAAGCATGCTTGGAAATAACAGTTCAAGCTTAGATAAATAATTTGCTCAATGAAATGAGTTTAGAGATAAGGAACTTGCCTGTCTGCTCAGCTACAATTAATGTCTAGCTTTAACTAACTGGCTTTGAATGACCTAACATTAATAAAGTCGGTCTAATAATTAGTACGGCGTATTTGCATAACTATACGCTCACTAAGGTACTTATTTATCATATAAGTACTAACACATAATTTACGTTAGTCGAAATAATATTATTAACCTTATAGACCCTCAATCAAATTAGGTTAATAATTTAATAAGTTAGAAAATATTTTTCTTAAGCGTTTGACACTTATTAAACCCTTAAACAACTTATTATAATTGTTTAATAAAAGTATAATTAAATTTTATTAATTCAATCTCTATTTAATTACTATTTAATCTTGGTTAAATAGAAATTAATTAATTAACTCTAGTTATTATTTAAAATAAATAATAACTAATTGTACTTACTTATTATTCAATCAAAATTAAATAATAAATAACTATTGATTCATTTTAACCTTCTTTAATTTAATATTAATCAAATAATAATTAATTAATTAATTAACCTCATTTATTATTTAATTTAAGGAAATTAAATAATAGTTTACTAATGTTAATCATCTTTAATTATTATTTAATGCCAATTAAATAATAATTAATTATTTAATTAATTTTAATCGTTATTTAAGGTTAAATAAAATTTAATCTATTTATCCTTATTTATTATTTAAATTAAATAACTTAATTTCTCTTAATCATTATTTAATGCTAATTAAATAATAATTAATTACTTAATTATCCTTATTTATTATTTAATAATATTTAAATAATAAATAGTTAATTTATAAATTTTTATCTCTCTTTAATTATTATTTAATAGGAATTAAATAATATTTGCTAATTTATCACCTTTATTTATTATTAACATTTTAAATAATAAATAACTAATAAATTTATTTAACTTAACCATGATTTAGCTAACTAGATTAATATTTAAAATATTTAAATATTAAACTTAATTAAAAATATCCTCCCCAATATCATTTTTGAATTATTATTATTTTTGTTATAATTTTAAATTAGTTTTTAAATATTTAAATTAATTAAATTAAACCCGAATGGCATTTCTGTAAATAAGTTGAAAAACTGAACCGAGGGCAGAATGGTCATTTCGCCGAAAAAAAACACGGAGGGGCAGTTTAATAATTTCTCGAAACTGGGCTCGCGCATTGCGCGCGTTATTCCGTATGCAGGCCCAAAACGGTGCCGTTTTGGGACACTGCTGATGGCTTCCGCGCGTACGCGCGGATTGATTTTATTTCTTTAATCAAAACGACGCCGTTTTGTCTCCGCGTTTTTTGTGAACAGTTGTCCGCGCATTGCGCGGAAATTAAATTTTTTTTTTTTCTTTGCAGAGTGTGAACAGTGTCCGGCAATACCCATTTTAAATAAAAATATACCAATAAGTAAGCTTTAAATCATCAATAAAAATCCAAAAAAATTACCAATCACCTTATATTAATTTATAACATGAAAAATAAATTTTTCATGATTTAATATCATTATTTTTTTATAAAAAATTTTACATCACATAAACTACTATAAATCATAACTTTTTGTGTACAACTCCATTTTGAGTGATTCAAACTTTGTTTTTCTCATGATTTAATGTTCTATAATATTAGAACATTAAATCTAAATATTATCAAAAATTATTTTTGAGATTTATTTTCACACCACCAAATACATGTTTTCCATCATTAACACTCATAAAACATAAGTTAACACATGATCAACTATATAAACATACATAGCATGATATTAACCATAAAAATTATTACACAAATATTTATACCCTAAACTTGAAAGAAAAACAAGATTATGGTTTAAAACTAATTACCTTGTTTTGATAGCTATCCTCCTTTTCTTTCCAAAATATGTTGTGAAGGAAGAAGACATGCACCAAGACTCCTTCTCTCCTCTTAGTATTTTGCTCTCAAATTTTCTCAACTCTCAAATGCTCTCTAGCTCTCTCTTTTGGTTTGAAAATAAAAGATGAGAAATGATTTACAAAAACTACTAACTTGTAAGTATACTTACAATTTGAATAGATATAAAATCTATATCTATCAAATTTCCATAATGAGGGTGGTTGGAGACTTGTGCAAGAATTCTAGCTAAGTACTAAGTTGGTGAAAAGAAGCATGGTTTCATGTACTTTTAAAAATAAAACAAGCAATCCTTTTAATTAATAAATAAAAATCAAATAATACAAAACCTCACTTTTCTCTCTCCTCTCCATGCCTTGGTCGGCTGATGGACCTTAGAATTGTCCCAAAATCATAGTCACTTTCTCCTTTTTAATTAATTAATAGTTATATAATTGTTTTTCCAAGTGGGCCAATCATTGGGCTTTAATTTAAAATACCAATTGGGCTTCTATTAAATTGTTTGGGCTACTAAATTGTCAAATTTTATTATTCTCCACTTGGGCTACTAATTGACCCATGTTGGGCTAATTTAATAATTTACACATTAATTATTCAATCCATGATTAAATAAATAATTAGATTGAATAAATAATTAAATATTCTAACCCATAAGTATTAAATTACTAGATGGACTAATAAATATTATTATTAATATTTCACATTATTTACATTAATTAATAATCATATTAATTAATTTATTATATTTAATTAACTCATTATATTCAATTTAATTGAATATTTAATTAATATGAAACTTATCAACTATTTTGATATTAAAACTTTAGGGTTTGTTCACTAATTTAAATAACATATTAGTGACCCCCTTTAATTAATTTTAGTAATTAATTACATAATCATTTAATCACATAATTAATTAATCACAATAAAAGATTTAAATAATTTCTTAAAACTAACTCGTCGGAAATTAAATTAATAATTTAATTAATAATGACGTGGAAATTCTAGGACATTACATTCTCCCCCCCTTATAAAAATTCCGTCCTCGGAATTGTAAAAATAAGGTTACTCAAATAAAAACGGGTAATTCGTTCTCATATCCTCCTCTAGTTCCCACGTAGCTTCTTCAATTGCGTGATTTCTCCAAAGTACTTTGACAGAATGAATTATCTTATTCCTCAGTTTCTGTTCCTTCCTATCGAGTATCTGAACAGGAACTTCTTCATATGATAAGTCCTTCTCGACTTGAATTGGTTCATAGGAGATAACGTGCTTGTAGTCCGGTTTATATGGCCGTAACACTGACACATGAAACACGTTGTGAATGTGCTCCAGTTCAGGAGGTAATGCTACCTCGTACGCCACTTCACCGACTCGCCTCAAGATTTCGAACGGTCCTATGAACCTAGGGCTCAGCTTGCCCTTCTTACCAAAACGGATTTTCCCCTTCCAGGGAGATACCTTCAGAAATACGAAACTGCCCACGTCGAAGTCCCGCTTTTGGCGATGCAAATCTGCGTACTTCTTTTGACGATCTTGAGCTGCTACCAGTCGATTCCTGATAAGTTGTACTGTGTCTGCAGTCTGCTGCACCATTTCAGGTCCAAGCATTCTTCGTTCACCGACCTCGTCCCAACACAACGGTGTTCGACATTTTCTTCCATAAAGCGCTTCGTATGGTGGCATACCGATACTAGTGTGGTAGCTGTTATTGTAAGCGAACTCCACCAGTGGCAAATGGTCATCCCAACTGCCCTTTAGGTCCATTACGACCGCTCGGAGCATATCCTCCAAGGTCTGAATCGTTCGCTCGCTCTGGCCGTCAGTTTGAGGATGGTATGCTGCACTCAACCTCAATTGTGTACCCATCCTTGCTTGCAGACTTTTCCAAAAATTTGACGTGAAGCGCGGATCTCTGTCGGACACAATCGATACCGGTACTCCATGTCGTGACACTATCTCCTTCACATAGAGCTTCGCTAACTGCTCCAGATTGTACCGTATTCTGATAGGTAGAAAATGAGCTGACTTGGTCAGACGATCCACTATTACCCAGATGGCGTCCAAACCTTTATGTGTCGGTGGCAAACCCACCACAAAATCCATCGTGATGTGCTCCCACTTCCACTCGGGAATCTCTAGTGGTTGAAGCAGCCCGCTCGGCCGCTGATGCTCTGCTTTAACCCGCTGGCATGTCAGACATCGACTGACACATTCTGCCACTTCCTTCTTCATATTCGGCCACCAAAAATATTGTCTTAAATCCTGATACATCTTCGTACTCCCGGGATGTACTGAGTACCTTGTACTGTGAGCTTCCTGAAGAATCTCTTCCCTCAGCTCCAGATCCATCGGTACCCAGACTCTCCCTTCGAACCTTAGCAACCCTGTGCTATCAATCTTGTACTTAAGCTCCTCGCCTTCAGCAATTCGCTTCTTAATATTATCACAATCTTCATCCTTTTCCTGAGCCTCTTTGATCCTGTCTAATAAGGTCGGGCTTGCTGTTACTGTAAATAACTTCTCGTCTGCCTCCATCGGATATTTGATCTCCAACTCCAAACGTTCGAAATCTCTCACCAACTCTTCCTGATTTGTTAGCTTCAACAACTTCTCCCTGCCTTTTCTGCTCAAGGCATCTGCTACTACATTGGCCTTGCCTGGATGGTACAAAATCTCACAGTCGTAGTCTTTGATCAATTCTAACCATCGACGCTGCCTCATATTCAACTCCTTTTGAGTGAAGATATATTTCAGACTTTTGTGGTCTGTATATATCTCACACTTCTCGCCATATAGGTAGTGCCTCCAAATCTTCAGGGCAAAAACTACCGCTGCTAACTCCAGGTCATGAGTCGGGTAACCCTTCTCATAATCCTTTAACTGACGTGACGCATACGCAATGACCTTGCCGTGTTGCATTAGCACACAACCAAGACCCTTGTGTGACGCATCACTGTACACTACGAACCCTCCCGTGTCGTCCGGTAAAGCCAACACTGGTGCCTGGCTCAACCTCTTTTTCAACTCCATAAAACTTTCCTCGCACTTCTCCGACCAAACAAACTTCACAGTCTTTCGGGTAAGATTGGTCAACGGTGATGCTATCTTCGAAAAATCCTGAATGAATCTCCGATAATACCCCGCTAACCCTAAGAAACTCCTGATCTCAGTCGGCGTCTTCGGTTGTTCCCAATTGATAACTGCCTCTACCTTCGCTGGATCCACCGAAACACCGTCTTTGTCGATAACATGACCTAAAAACTGCACCCTCTGCAACCAAAATTCACACTTCGAAAACTTAGCGTACAGCTTCTCCCTTCTCAAAGCCTCCAATGCGATCCGTAAGTGTTCTACATGTTCTTCCTCCGTCTTCGAATACACCAATATGTCATCAATGAATACGACCACGAACTTGTCCAAGTACTGCTTGAACACTCTGTTCATCATATCCATGAATGCCGCTGGTGCATTCGTCAGTCCAAATGACATCACTAGAAACTCGAAATGACCATAACGAGTTCTGAATGCCGTTTTCGGGATATCCTCCTCCCTCACCTTCAGTTGATGATAACCCGTCCTCAAATCTATTTTCGAAAAGTATTTCGCTCCCTTAAGTTGATCAAAAAGATCATCAATTCTGGGTAGCGGATATCTGTTCTTAATGGTGACCTTGTTCAACTCCCGGTAATCAATACAAAGCCTCATCGAACCATCCTTCTTCTTTACAAACAGAACCGGCGCTCCCCATGGTGACACGCTTGGTCTGATGTAACCTTTATCTAACAGTTCCTGCAGTTGAACCATCAATTCTTTCATTTCTACTGGTGCCATACGATACGGCGCCTTTGATATCGGTGCGGTCCCCGGTACCAAATCAATAACAAACTCCACTTCTCTGTCCGGCGGTAACCCCGGAATCTCTTCTGGGAAAACATCAGCGAATTCCCGTACAACAGGTATCTGACTCAGTTCGCCCTCGACACGTTGAGTATCGACCACATGAGCCAAATAACCTACGCACCCTTTCCTGAGCAACTTTCGTGCTTGCATCATCGTCAGACAACTTGATTGTCTTGGCGATTTACTACCGTAAAATATAACTTTGGACTTATTCGGAGTCTTTAAGTGCACACACTTCTTCTTACAGTCAATAACCGCCCCGTGACTCGATAGCCAATCCATCCCTAGGATTACATCAAACTCCCCCAGACGAATCGGTATCAAATCTACGTTAAGTCTAAACCCTCGTAATTCAGCACAACAGTTCCTATGAATGTAGTCTACGAGAATGATTTCTTTGTTTGCTACTTCTACGTTCATAGGGTGTTCTAGCTTTTCTTGAGGTAAATCTAATCTCTTAGCAAAATCTTCAGAAACAAATGAGCAGGTAGCACCCGAATCAAACAATACATATGCATTAATATCATTGATCGGGATGATACCTGACACCACGTCCTTGGAGTCGACTGCATCCTGCACAGTCATGTTGAAGGTGCGCGCTGTAGGTCGGTTGGCCTGACTGGCTGGCCCTCCAATGCTCAGCCTGTTGTTATTGTTGTTGTTGTTGCCTCTGTTGCCACTCCCAGCGTCTCCCTTCCTCTTTGGGCAGTCCTTGGCCTGATGATCGGTTGCTCCACAGGAGAAGCATACTCCGTTCATCTTCTTCGGGCATTGTGGAGCCATGTGCCCTGGCTGTCCGCAGCTATAGCAAACACTCTTCCCTTTCAAGCATTCGCCCGTGTGGTTCTTACCACAATTGTTGCATTTGCCCACTTTCTTAGCCTCTCCTCCGGATTTGTTACCTCCGGACGATTGGCTCTCATTCCACTTTCGTTTATTGGGGTTGCTGCCTCCACTGCTCCCCGTCTTTTGCCCGTCATGACCTTTCTTCCTCTCCTGGTTGAATTTATTTAGGGCCTCACTGCCACCCTCTGCAATGATTGCCCTTTCCAATAGCTCTGCAAAGCTCTTGATCTTTAATACCGCCACAGAACGGTACACCCACGGCTTCAAACCTAGCTCAAATCTCTTAGCCTTCCTAGCCTCCGTATCCACCTGATGAGTTGCAAACCTTGCCAACTCATTAAACTTGGCCGCATACTCGGCCACAGACATACTCCCCTGTTTTAGCTCGAGGAATTTCACCTCCATTTCTTGCTGCATGCTTTCTGGAAAGTAGTTTTCCAGAAACATTTCCTTAAAGCGTTCCCAGGTGATGACGCCTTCTCCTGCACGGCCCTTGTTGGCCTTCCACCAGTAGTTCGCCTCCCCCTTCATCATAAAGGTAGCGAAACTAGTCTTCTGTTCTCCGGCCACTCTAGCAACCTCGAACACCTTCTCCATTTCCTCGATCCAAGTCTGTGCTTCGATCGGGTTTAGAGTTCCCTGAAACTCCGGTGGTCCAACCAGTTTAAAGTCCTTGAAATTTGCCAAGTGCGGCGCTGTCTGCGGTGCTGGTTGTACTACCACTGGTGGGGGTCTAGTTTGCATGGCTTCCGCCAGCATTTCTGCAAACATTCTCATAGGATTGGGTTGATCCCCAACCTCACTCTCTGATTCTGGGATACGTTGATTGCGTGGTCTACCTCTCGGCATGATCTGCTAAAGAGCAAATCTTAGACTTATACTTATAGTTCTACACATTATGTTAGCCAAATTAACATTTAAATTCAAACTATATATCAAGCATATTTGATTTAACAAGAAAATAACTGCATTTATATTCATATACCAATGTTTTAGTACAGACTCAACAAGTGGCATACTTCTATAAACGCTCAAGGCACAAGTTGCCTAATAACGACTATCCTCTGACGAACAAAAGTGAGGATTCACAACCATCAACCCCCCCCTAACAGAACAAAAGTTGGGGTCTAACTGACATCCTATGCATACATAGAAATATAAAGGCTTACAATAGCTGAAACATCCCTAATAGAAACAAAATGTGGGACTCGCTACTTCTAGATACAAATAAGATAACAATAATATATCACCGCCTGCTGCGGTGAACAATCCTACGAATAGCCCTGCGTAAAGCCTGCTGGGCCAACTCCTCCACTGTACGGCGACGAATCCAGCGTCTGCTGTTACCCGCCTCCCTAGGGTGCCTCCTAACCCGACGCCTCAGTCGATCAAACGAAGTGCCAAGAGCATATTCTAAGGTGTCGACCCTAGCAGCTCTCTCCCTATCCAGCTCAGCCCTGACTGTCTGGAGAACTGTCTGACTAGCCATCTCCCTAGCATCAAATCTCTCCACCGTCTGCCTCAGCTGACTATTCTGGATCATCAGCTGCTGCACAGTAGGACCCAACGGAGGTGCAGCGTTTTCCAACTGCTGAATTTTGGCCTGCAAATCGGCCATCTTCTCCTTAAGTTCCATGTTCTCACCAGAGAACATGTAAGCTGCATCTCTATACTGCTCCTCAGTCTGCTGGTGAATCTGGTTCTGCTCCTCTAGGTGCTGAACCCTCTCCTCTAGCTCATCATTAGCCGTAGTCAAAGTATCGATGATGTCATTGGCAGTAGTGCCCATGCCATCAGCATACTCTGCTGGCTCCTCCTGCTCGTCATCCTCAGAATCTGCCTCATCCTCAGATTCGGCTTCCTCCTCACTATAGGGCCTCATCACCCCACCCCTGACGGGCTCCGCGGCATCCCTACTATCATCCTCCTCCAGATCGGACTCTCCTACTGGTGCTACAGGTGCAACGGGTGCATACCCTACCAACTGCTGCGTATCCACTGGGATATCAATGAATACCACGTCCTCTCGAGCTCCGCTCGTCTCGCCTATAGCCATCCTACAACACAACAGAAAAACTAACATCAGTACAACAATAAAATATATTCATTGAAGAAATGAAATTATATTTCATTGGGTACGACTCGACTCGATGAATTCCCCAATTCATCAAAACCACATAGGATAAATCTCCTCGATTTATCTCCTAACACTCAATACGAGTTTAATACTAAGGTTATAACTTAGGTTTCGCAATCCTAACGTTTCTAACCTACAGCTCTGATACCAACCTGTGACGCCCCCAAATTCGGGTTACAAATACCCGGATCCGGTCATCACGATCCAATACAAACATTCACCTCTAAACAACATACAATAACTAAATGCGGAAAAATAAACATATGTTGTTCATTCAAAAGGTGTTACTAGTCCCAAGATACGATAACCTTACAAAAAGTACACAAAATACCCTTAATAAAGTACTTAGGGTTTATATTACATAACAGTTAATTTAAATTAACTACAGGACTGAAATCTCGAAGTCTATTACTTCATCTTTCCTTTACCCTTGTTCTTTCCCGAAGTCTCGGGTTGCACTGCAATAAGGTTTCATGATATAGCAAGAGTGAGCAACTAGTTTGCTCAACAAGTTTAAATAACAACAAGGAACAATATATCATGAATGAAAGGGAATAGCTGAACAATTCAATATTGTGAATAACATAAGCAGGAATAATAAGTTGCTTTTAAAATTAGGATAGTCAAATAGACTATGAACTATAAATATCCACTGGAGTCAATAGCAGGTTGACCCAATGGTTACTACCAGAAATATGTACCCGAGGGGATCAGCCTCAGTACAATATGTGTATGCATAACATTTAATTTCCGTATTTTTGTACCTGATATTAGATACAGGGTACTCCCCTATAATAAAGGGGTGTTCATAATAGTCTAAGAATCCGCATCTTCAATGATTTGGATAGCTTTTAAAATCTTTAACATAATGTCTAGCCGAACAATGGCTTAGACCTACTTTGAACAGTTCTTTAAACGGTAGAACAGTAATTAAGTACAAGTCAATGACTGTACAATCTCAAGTGCAACAAGTGCGAATAACAATAATATCGATGTGGAATAATTGTAAAGTAATTAAACCACTCAAAGCATGCTTGGAAATAACAGTTCAAGCTTAGATAAATAATTTGCTCAATGAAATGAGTTTAGAGATAAGGAACTTGCCTGTCTGCTCAGCTACAATTAATGTCTAGCTTTAACTAACTGGCTTTGAATGACCTAACATTAATAAAGTCGGTCTAATAATTAGTACGGCGTATTTGCATAACTATACGCTCACTAAGGTACTTATTTATCATATAAGTACTAACACATAATTTACGTTAGTCGAAATAATATTATTAACCTTATAGACCCTCAATCAAATTAGGTTAATAATTTAATAAGTTAGAAAATATTTTTCTTAAGCGTTTGACACTTATTAAACCCTTAAACAACTTATTATAATTGTTTAATAAAAGTATAATTAAATTTTATTAATTCAATCTCTATTTAATTACTATTTAATCTTGGTTAAATAGAAATTAATTAATTAACTCTAGTTATTATTTAAAATAAATAATAACTAATTGTACTTACTTATTATTCAATCAAAATTAAATAATAAATAACTATTGATTCATTTTAACCTTCTTTAATTTAATATTAATCAAATAATAATTAATTAATTAATTAACCTCACTTATTATTTAATTTAAGGAAATTAAATAATAGTTTACTAATGTTAATCATCTTTAATTATTATTTAATGCCAATTAAATAATAATTAATTATTTAATTAATTTTAATCGTTATTTAAGGTTAAATAAAATTTAATCTATTTATCCTTATTTATTATTTAAATTAAATAACTTAATTTCCCTTAATCATTATTTAATGCTAATTAAATAATAATTAATTACTTAATTATCCTTATTTATTATTTAATAATATTTAAATAATAAATAGTTAATTTATAAATTTTTATCTCTCTTTAATTATTATTTAATAGGAATTAAATAATATTTGCTAATTTATCACCTTTATTTATTATTAACATTTTAAATAATAAATAACTAATAAATTTATTTAACTTAACCATGATTTAGCTAACTAGATTAATATTTAAAATATTTAAATATTAAACTTAATTAAAAATATCCTCCCCAATATCATTTTTGAATTATTATTATTTTTGTTATAATTTTAAATTAGTTTTTAAATATTTAAATTAATTAAATTAAACCCGAATGGCATTTCTGTAAATAAGTTGAAAAACTGAACCGAGGGCAGAATGGTCATTTCGCCGAAAAAAAACACGGAGGGGCAGTTTAGTAATTTCTCGGAACTGGGCTCGCGCATTGCACGCGTTATTCCGTATGCAGGCCCAAAACGGTGCCGTTTTGGGACACTGCTGATGGCTTCCGCGCGTACGCGCGGATTGATTTTATTTCTTTAATCAAAACGACGCCGTTTTGTCTCCGCGTTTTTTGTGAACAGTTGTCCGCGCATTGCGCGGAAATTAATTTTTTTTTTTTTCTTTGCAGAGTGTGAACAGTGTCCGGCAATACCCATTTTAAATAAAAATATACCAATAAGTAAGCTTTAAATCATCAATAAAAATCCAAAAAAATTACCAATCACCTTATATTAATTTATAACATGAAAAATAAATTTTTCATGATTTAATATCATTATTTTTTTATAAAAAATTTTACATCACATAAACTACTATAAATCATAACTTTTTGTGTACAACTCCATTTTGAGTGATTCAAACTTTGTTTTTCTCATGATTTAATGTTCTATAATATTAGAACATTAAATCTAAATATTATCAAAAATTATTTTTGAGATTTATTTTCACACCACCAAATACATGTTTTCCATCATTAACACTCATAAAACATAAGTTAACACATGATCAACTATATAAACATACATAGCATGATATTAACCATAAAAATTATTACACAAATATTTATACCCTAAACTTGAAAGAAAAACAAGATTATGGTTTAAAACTAATTACCTTGTTTTGATAGCTATCCTCCTTTTCTTTCCAAAATATGTTGTGAAGGAAGAAGACATGCACCAAGACTCCTTCTCTCCTCTTAGTATTTTGCTCTCAAATTTTCTCAACTCTCAAATGCTCTCTAGCTCTCTCTTTTGGTTTGAAAATAAAAGATGAGAAATGATTTACAAAAACTACTAACTTGTAAGTATACTTACAATTTGAATAGATATAAAATCTATATCTATCAAATTTCCATAATGAGGGTGGTTGGAGACTTGTGCAAGAATTCTAGCTAAGTACTAAGTTGGTGAAAAGAAGCATGGTTTCATGTACTTTTAAAAATAAAACAAGCAATCCTTTTAATTAATAAATAAAAATCAAATAATACAAAACCTCACTTTTCTCTCTCCTCTCCATGCCTTGGTCGGCTGATGGACCTTAGAATTGTCCCAAAATCATAGTCACTTTCTCCTTTTTAATTAATTAATAGTTATATAATTGTTTTTCCAAGTGGGCCAATCATTGGGTTTTAATTTAAAATACCAATTGGGCTTCTATTAAATTGTTTGGGCTACTAAATTGTCAAATTTTATTATTCTCCACTTGGGCTACTAATTGACCCATGTTGGGCTAATTTAATAATTTACACATTAATTATTCAATCCATGATTAAATAAATAATTAGATTGAATAAATAATTAAATATTCTAACCCATAAGTATTAAATTACTAGATGGACTAATAAATATTATTATTAATATTTCACATTATTTACATTAATTAATAATCATATTAATTAATTTATTATATTTAATTAACTCATTATATTCAATTTAATTGAATATTTAATTAATATGAAACTTATCAACTATTTTGATATTAAAACTTTAGGGTTTGTTCACTAATTTAAATAACATATTAGTGACCCCCTTTAATTAATTTTAGTAATTAATTACATAATCATTTAATCACATAATTAATTAATCACAATAAAAGATTTAAATAATTTCTTAAAACTAACTCGTCGGAAATTAAATTAATAATTTAATTAATAATGACGTGGAAATTCTAGGACATTACAATTTATCGCATATTTTCCAAGGTTCCAATGTTTTCTTTTTACCCTCTCCTCCTTTCTGTGAGTTTCTGCCAGTGATGGCTTCACTACTACCTTCAGCAATGATAGCCTTTTCTAGAAGATGGACATAACTATCTATCTGTAAGACAGCTACCTTACCATGAATCCAGGGTTTTAAACCATCCTCAAACCTTCTTGCCTTATGTTCCTCCGTATCTACTTGATTTGGAGCAAAACGAGCAAATTCATTGAATTTGGAGGCATACTGGGGAACAGTCATGTCCCCTTGTTTCAAATTTAGAAATTGTACCTCCATTCTATTCTTCATGCTTTTTGGGAAGTAGTTTTCAAAGAATAACTCTTTGAAAGTTTCCCACGCAACCACACCTTCCCTGGCACGGGCTTGGGTGGCTTCCCACCAAAAGTTTGCCCCTCCCTTCATTAGGTAAGTGGCGAACATAGTCTTTTTGTCCTCAGCAACCTCTGCTATGTCAAAGGCATTTTCTATTTCTTTTATCCAACACTAAGCTTCTATAGGCTCAGCGGTTCCCTTGAAATCAAGAGAACCTATATTTTTAAAGTCTTTAAATGATACTTTATGTGGTTGAGGTTCTAGCTGAGGTGGTGGTGGTATTTGTGATTGTGGTTGAGGTTTTGGCTGAGGTGGTGGTGGTATTTGTGATTGTGGTTGTGGTTGTGGGAGTGGTGGTGGTGGTGGGACATTATTTACAATTCTATTATCTAAGACCCCTATTAGCCTATCAAGGAATTGTTGCATAGGATTTGTAGTCTGAACATTACTTTCATCACTAACACTTGTTATTGTTGTTGCCCTCGTTCTTGGTCTCGGTAGTACCATTTTCTAAATAAAAGGAAATAAAATATGTGTAAATATGAAAGCATTAAAATTGCAAGACATATTTCTTAAACAAACTTCTTATATAATCAAAATTTATACATTACATTATCTGAGTGAATTAAATCACTTACAACTATTAGCATCCCTTATAAAAATGGAAAATGCTAAATTACAACATTTAAAACATATTATTACATTACACCTTTTTTTATTATAGCTAGATCTTTCTAGCCTTCTTCTTGATCTTGTGGATCATACCCAATTCCACAGACCTATTGATTTCCAACCCTAAATCTTTGGTGGGTGAAGGAAATTCAATTATTTTTTTCTCTAGCTTGGCGTAAGTAGCATCATAGGCTCATTTGATTCAACCACGGTTTGCTTGTAGGAGGTATACTTCCTCTTGGGAAGCTTCTAACTGAATCTGTAGTTGGTAGCTTCTTTAAGCTTTATCCAACCACCGCCTTTCAAGCACCTCCATTATACCGTTGGCCTTGTTCATGTTGTCCTGGTTTTCAGTTTGGAGTTGTTCAACAAGCTCTTCTTGAGCTTCTCTGTAGGCCAACATTTCAGCAGTATCTTCTTCCAACTCGATGATGATCTCATAATAAGTAAGTAAACAAATGTTAAGGATAGAAAATTTGCCTTTAGCAAAAATTTGGGTTTCCCGATAATCGTTTAAAGCGCCTATACAAGAGTTTTGCGTACCGAATGTTAGCTCATCGAATTTTTTGTTCTATACGTGTTTTTATAACTAAACTAGACTATTTTCATTGGCATAATGTTTAGGAGGCTTGGATAACTCAAAACCTTAAATTTTGGTGTTTCCACCCGAGGGTTATCCTAATTTTTCAGCTTTTGACGTCCTTTCCCGTAACTATCATAACTTTTTCATACGAAAACATTTTAAAGTGATTCTTGAGTCTAAATTGCTTAGAATTTCATGATATATAGAACTTTTATTTGTATTATTAAGGAAGATTCAGATTTTAAGATTTCAAAAAATGACAAAAATAGACAGTAAGCATGCTTTGGCCAATATTTTTAGGGTTAACCATGTGAAACATAGTACCACTTGCTTTAACTCTTTAATAAATCATGTTGTAAGACCCAATATCACTTTATAACATAAAAATAACAAATCACAAATCTTATCATAGAAGATTCATGACTTTTGCGCAAGAACACACGAAGAACGGAAAAATCGTACATGGTAACGACTATGTTCTTGAGCTTTTGGTTTTTGTAATTGAAATAATTTGAGAATTATAACTGCTTACATAAGTGATTATGACACTTTATAATTGAAAAAAATTGGTCATTATAATGGCTTGCATAATTGATTAAAATGATTTATAAAAATGCTTAAGAACATAGGAAAACGCAGAGAACGGATAAACCGTACATGAACACTACGTATGTTCATTGAGCATCAAACTACGAATTGAAATTCGACATTATAACTACTACAAAATTTAGAAAGGCTCAAGAACACATGAAAAACACGGAGAACGACAATCGTACATGGCTACGACTCGTGTTCTTGAGCTTTTGAAAATTAAAGACAAGAATAAAAACGAACACAATCGTGTGCTGTCGCAAGCACCCAAAAATAAAATTTTACTTTGCATAAATATTTATATTTTTGTGCAAGTAAGAGTCGATCATATAGAGAATGATTAATTTAATTTTATATTTTCCAACCCAGAATGGGAAGTTTTGAATTAATTATAATTAACTAAATAAACAAAAGTAAATAAGATTAACCAAATAATCAAAAACTTCAGTTCTTCAGTTCAGTGTCACCTATTTGCATTGATAATATAATCAAGTTAATTATATTCATCCCTTTAATGAAATTAATAACCCTAGATAACAACAATCTGTGTTACTCGTAATTCCACTTAGGTTTTAAATTTAATGTGACAATCACCCCCACTGGACCCTAACTATCATACAACCTAGAACTATCAGTCTAGATTTAATATAACAGTAGCATTAAGAATTAGGGAATTAGGTTATTCCAAGCAATAATCACATAATCACAGATTATTTAACTTACCTTTTGATAATCATATCAATACTCAAAAGCTTGACCACAATCAGGTATTACTAATCGCTACTTATGATCAGATACAATATCGTTTACTTAATTCTATATCTTAATCTAGTAGATGATAATAGCTTGATCAACTTAACTGACCATTGTAGACACCCGAATTTTGCATTTCTCTACTAACCCTGACAGGAGGGCAAAATCGTCAAGTGACCCAATATACGACAAGGAGAGGTGGGCGCCAAAATGCAGTTCCCACCACGGCTTACGATCAAGGCTGTCAAACGCAAAACGAGAATTGAGGCATCTGAGGCGAGGCCTACGGGCCATCCAGACAGAACCCGATGCGAATCGCCAAAAAAGGACAAGGACACTGCAATTACAGCATTAGGGTGGGGTCTCGACGTCGGGAAACCATTCCCAGAATTGATTCAGGTATCAAAGAACAGCTTTACAAAATAATACAGCAGAAATTGGCAAATTAATATCGCGTGGCACGAAATTCGAGAAAAATGCGCCGGACAGCCGCGGATGCAGTCGCGGCTGCCGACAAAAAGACGTTCGCGTGGCTCGAGGGCGGCACACGGCAGCCGAGGAGACGGCCACAGCAGGCAGCCGCAGATGCATCTGCGGCTGGCCGCAGATGTATCTGCGGCTGCCTGCTGAGGCACTATAGATCGCCATCTTCAACCCGAGAACCAAAAAAAAGAAGAAAAAGAAAGGAAAAGAGAGAGAGAGAGATCGCGCGGGAGAGAGAGAGAGGTCGGATTTTGCTAGTTTCAAGCAACAAATCTCTTGTATTGTGCTAGGTAATCTAGTCTTCTTGTAGTGTTGTCCGATTTGTGGAATATAGAAGCTTTAATCGGCATTTTGCAAGGTGAAATGAGTGCATTCTTGAGTTTTTTTGTTGTATTGTTAGTATAATATTGTGATTGGTGTTTTTGATGTAGTTTATTGTTACATATTGGTAATGATCCGTGGATTAGGGGTTGATTAGCGAGGGTTCCATCGGAACATAATTCCTCCTAACGCCCCGATGACATCCGTACGGTGATTTGTTCGTTCGTTATGGTGATAAGTAATGTGTAATGTTGATTTGGGCGATATTTGGGTTATATAATGTGTTAGCCAATGTCTAGATCTTGTTAGATTTGTTTATTATTGGTTATGTAGCTATTTGGATGATTGTGAGCCTAGGGAGGAGATCCTAGCGGTCGAATCCCGATGATGGACGTTTTGGGCATATGTAATCGTGATGTAGAGTCCATGGATGTGTATTTTGTAATATTGGGCCTTAAAACGATACCGAGTCGTGTTCGGGTTAAGGCCCCGTAATAATAATAAAAAATATGTGATTGTGGGTGTTTGGGGTTGTCTGGATGGCTCACATGCCCGTGGATGGCCCCGACACGTTGTGGATGCTTGTTTTAATTTACGACACAAAAATGGTTTTCAAAATAAAGCAAATAATGAAGATTTTGTGAAAGTGATCAAATTTAGGATATTAGATTCACGAGGTTTAAAGGGTAAGTGTTTTGGGCAAACTTTAATCCATGATTGATGAATAGGCTTCAGTTGGTTTTAAAACGGCACAAAAAAACGATTTTGCAAATAAAGAATGTTTTCATTAAACTTTGTGCATAGGGTTAAAGAGTTCTAGAAGTTGCCCTCATTTTATTTATATTAACTGTTAGAAGGCAATGTATAGTCTCGATTCCTATTTGACAAAAGTTTAAAACTATTATTTTCTAAAATGACATTTAAATAAAAAACCCTCAACGCTTTCGAAATTAAAATCAATCTTTCTTATAAAAAGCGAAGCCTCGTCATTTGGGTCAAAGAACGTCCAAAACACTTTCCAGATAACACTTTTGCCATATAAAAATAAAAGCGAACTTTTATGCAAAACGCACCACAAACATTCATCTAGGCACGCACGCACACACACGCAAACCACACATTTTAGGATTTAAAAAGGAGAGGAAAATATCAAGATTACGGTAACCGTATTTCACGGAAGTCGGGGGGTGCCTAACACCTTCCCCTCGCTTAAGCAAGCCCCCGAACTCTATGAATCTCGGTTTGCGGACCAATTAACTCGGAGTCACAATGAGCCAGCGATTATGAAAACTAAATCCGGATGAGTTGGTACATCCATTTCAAATATACCAACTGGCGACTCTGGTCAATTGGCTCATTATATAATCGACATTTCAAACCCCGTCGACATTAAGCCGACCCTTTTCAAAAGTCACATCTCAAATAAAAGGCTAAAATTGGAAAGGGCTTTTAATAATAAAAAACGAGGCGACGAAAATCCCGGCGTCGACAGCTGGCGACTCCGCTGGGGACATTAGAGGGCTTAAGCCGCATTTAAAATCCTGATGTTTTCCTATCCTTTAAAAATCTAAAAAATGTGTGTTTGCGTTATTTGCGTTGATTTACCTTGTTGTGCGTATGTGGATGGTGTGATTGCGTTTTTTCTGTTCAAGTCTTTACTTTAGTGGATGGTGTGATTGCGGTTTTTTCAAATCGTTACTTTATTAGCATCATATGCATACGGTGAGGACGATGAATGTATGATTGAATGTATGTTGAGCAGTTCCTCCTCCTGAGGCAAACCCGTCGGATGTGGATTACTGGACTCAAAGGGGTGCTCCCCGGCGAGGCTCAGGAAAAGCATCCACTCAGATCCAATCCAATTGAAAGATCGGATTTATTCCCTTCGAGTATGTTGCGAAGATCTGGGAACCTTCATGCCGAAAAGCCCGCGAGAGTAACTTAGGGTAGGTCAGCCTCAGATAAACCCAACGCACGGAAAGTCTCTTCATGCCCTTTTACGCTTTACGCGCATGATATCATACTGTAGTCAATCATTTTGTACCAACCAATTTTGTCAAAATAAAAGTACTAACCTCTGTTTTACAGGGACAGCTTGGAGAGCATCATAAATTGCACAGTGTCATTACTTTGGATAAAATAAAGGGATACTAACCCTGTTTTGCAGGAAAATATTACAAAACTCAAAAACTCAAAAAATATTTGCTTTAGCATGCATCCACCAAAGTCATTTCCCGAAACTAAACTTCGGTTGTTTTATACGCAGGATTGCTCCCCAAACCCGTCTCCGATCTAAGAAAGCCAGAGAATTAACAGTCGAGATGGCTGAGAACCCTAATCCTGACCTGGCTCCCGTATCTCGGGAAGAGTTCAATGCTGTGAAAAACCAAATGACCGAGCTGACCATGTTGCTCAAGGAGCATTTCAAACTAAAATCAGGGCCACAGCTCGAGGACCCGGCGGGGCCATCATCCCAAGGAAACGCACTAACCCCGGAAACTCCTAAAGTTGAGCTACCAAAGCAAGTCATTATCATCCCCGAAGATGAGGTTGCCAGCGGTGTTAGTAAGAAAATAAAGCAGATGGAAGAGGCCATCAAAACGATGAAGGGGATCGGGTCATATGGCAGTGTTAACTATTCCGACCTGTGCATCTTTCCGGGAACCAGATATCCAGAAAAATTCAAACTCCCCGAATTTGAAAAGTACAACGGGTCGGGGGATCCCTACACGCACCTGAAAGTATACATCGGAGAGCTAGGAGGATATGCTGAGGATGAATCGCTAAGGATGCAACTGTTCCAGAAAAGCCTGACAGGGGAGGCTAGGACGTGGTATACAAGATTGGATAATGCTAAGATCCACAACTGGGAGGAGCTGGCCCACACTTTCCTAACCCAGTACAGTTTTCAGTCCCAGATGGCCCCGGACCGCTACCAGATGACCAAAATCAGAAAACAGACCAGTGAATCCTTCAGAGATTATGCTCAGCGGTGGAGGAGGATGGCAGCCCAAGTGAACCCACCCATGAGTGAGGCAGAAATGGTCATGACTTTCATTGATATCCAGGAGGCTCCCTATTATGAAAGAGTAATGGCGGGAATAGGAAAGCCTTTTGCGGAGATGATCAAGCATGGGGAAATGGCTGAGATGGGTTTGAAGTCAGGAAAGATCAGAGATCTCACAGCTCTCGAGGCTGTGGCTGAGCAAATCCAGAGTGGGAATTACGGCAGTTCATCCCGGAGACCCCAAAAGAGAAAGGAGGAGGATGTGTCCCTGGTACTACAAGGACTATCAGGGAAAACAATGACCAGCCCCCCGGTCCACATACAAAGAAATGAGGCCCCGCGCCCATCAAATTTCAACAATCAGAGGTATGAGGGGCGTCGAAAATTCGAAAAGCCGCAAGAGAGGGAGTTCACCCCTTTGGGGGATTCGTTGGAGCAGATACTGACCCTGCTGGTAAGCCAGAAGAAGATTACCGAGCTATTGCCTCCGTCAGACCCAAAGAGCAAGAGATATGACCCTAGCAAGAGATGCGCCTACCACTCGGCATCCCCGGGGCATGACACCCAGGAGTGCTGGTCTCTCAAACACAAGATCCAGAACATGATTGACAACGGAGAAATCGTGGTGGAACAACCGGAATCCCCGAATGTGAAGGCCAACCCTCTTCCCGAGCATAATGGGGGAGGCGTAAATACAGTGGAAGCTAGTGGGGCGGAGGGTCCCCTAAGATTGAGATACATAAGGAGGATAGAAGGAGAAATTGCTGTGACCAATGCCCGGGATTATGCGCCAAGGGAGCCTATTAAGTTGGTTGGAGTAATTCAATGGACCAAAACAGAGCCTATCCGATTATCAGCTCCAAGACCCCTTGTCGTAACAGCTAGATCACAATTGCCAGTCACCAACCTGAAGACTATTCCGTGGAATTACGGGGGAAAAACCGTGGAGGAGGCCAGTTGTGCATCGGTCAGCTCCAAAGGAAATCCATTGTATCTACCAAGGCGGGTTTTTGAGAACACAAAAAAGGAAAACGGGAAAATATCAGAGGACAAGGCGTTGGAGTTTTGGGAGAAGATGAATCACGGCAAGGCAAATGTGGCCAAAACACTGGAGGTGCAGCCGCCCCTGACATCAATCTTAGATCTTGCCTTGGCCTCAAATGACCATCATCAAGTATTAAGCAAAGTCCTGGAAGAGGCACATGTCCCCAAGACAATTAGTACAGAAAGATTCAGCCACTTGGTGGGCCACCTGTTAGACAGCAATGTAATATCATTTACCGACGACGACATCCCTGAAGAAGGAAGGGGGCACCGAAAGCCGTTACACATTTCTGTCATCTCGTCCGGATATGTGATGAACGGAGTCTTGATTGATGGTGGGTCAGCCCTGAACATTTGCCCATACAATACTCTGGAGAAAATGAAGATCAACCCTAAGCGCCTGCGGGCCAGCCAAGTGGTGGTAAGGGCGTTTGATGGATCGAGAAAGGACACGGTGGGAGAGATTGAGCTGCCGGTGGAGATTGGCCCGTATACTTTTGATATTTCCTTCCAAGTGCTAGATATCACGGCCAGTTACAACATGCTCTTGGGGAGGCCCTGGATTCATATGGCTGGGGCAGTTCCCTCCACTCTGCATCAGCAAATAAAGTTTATCGTTGAGGGACACTTGATTACAATTGCGGCAGAATCTGACTACCCTGTTCCCTCTGTAAAAGGCATGCCGGTGATCCATGTGGACGAATCAGCCGAACCGATCAGCTATCAGGCGTTTGAAATCAGCACCCCTCAGTACAAACAATTGGGAGCTCCGGAGTTGAAGCTTAAAGTGTCCCCCGAGCTCACTTTCGTTGCCCGGGAAATGATGGCAATGAACTTTCAGCCGGGGCAAGGGCTGGGCAAGCACAGCCAAGGAATCATCGAGCCCCTCCAGATACCAGTGCAGTCAGGCAGAGCAGGGTTGGGATATCACGGAGGTATAAGGACGAGGAACACATACAAGAAAATTCCCGTGCGGATAACCGGAGTCCCGATACCGAGAGCCAGTAATGAACAATCCCCGAGGATAATCAAGCCTGCGTCTGAAGCAGAGGGTAAGGTGGAGGCTCCCCTAGCCAAAGGATTGGTCCATCAGATGGATTTCTTGCAAGAAATTATGGAACAGTTTGAGGAGAAGTGTCATCTCCCGGGGCAGTCAGGCCCCAATGAAAAGGGAAAGGAGAAAATGGCTGACGGCAAGCAGATCATGCCATTCATTAATTGGGCCGGGTTAGAAGTGCCCGAGGAAAGTGGAAATGAAGGTCGAAGCCAAGTTGCTGCAATTATTGAAGAGGTGCCAGATACAGAAACCCCCTCCATCACTAGCTCTAAAACCGAAGTGATCCCTAAGAATTGGACCGTGCAGCCGGTAATATCCAGAAAAGGGTAAATGCAGGAGTGTCCGGGAATCCTGTCCAGTAGGGGGATCAAGGGGTTTTTAAGACGGTGTTTTTGTTTTTATGTATCTGCACGTCTATTTCATATTTTGTCATGATTATTGAAGAAGGAAGTCATGTACTTAATGTTTATATATATGACAAATATTTTTGTTTCATGTCAGGTGTACCGATTTGAGTCATTCTAGCCTAACAAACGATTTTCCAAATTTGAAAGACGATTATGATTTTGATATAGAACTGGATTTCGATTTGATGGGAATTGAGCAGGACGAAGCAGATGATGACGACGCTCCCGACGAGATCAAAGAATGGGTCGAGGATAAACCCAAACCCAACCTAGACCAAACCATCACCATCAACATAGGAACCCCTGAAAACCCCAAAGAGCTAAAAATTGGGGCAGACTTGACTCCAGACCAGAAAACAGAGATAGCTGAACTATTGAGCCAATATGAGGATGTGTTTGCTTGGTCACACGAAGACATGGTCGGTTTGTCCACGGACATCGTGGTACATCGATTGCCTATCAAGGAGGGTTTCAGGCCAGTTAAGCAGAAGTTGAGAAAGTTAAAGCCAGAGTGGAGCTTAAAGGTGAAAGAAGAGATAGTCAAGCAATTCAAGGCTGGGATCATCATGGTGTCTACTTACCCAGAATGGCTTTCCAATATAGTCCCCGTGGCAAAACCTGGAGGAAAGGTGAGAGTGTGCGTGGATTATAGAGATCTGAACAAGGCCAGTCTTAAGGATAACTTCCCAGTGCCTTTCATACACATCTTGGTGGATAACACAGCTCAGTATGAAATGTATTCATTTGTCGATTGTTTCGCTGGGTATCACCAGATAATGGTGGCGGAAGAGGATCGAGAAAAGACTGCCTTCATCACCCCCTGGGGCACGTTTTGTTATAGACGACTTGCCTTCGGCCTCACAAATGCGGGAGCCACTTATCAGAGGGCCATGATGGCCCTATTCCATGACATGATGCACAAGGAGATAGAGGTTTACGTGGATGACATCATTGTGAAATCGAGGGCGGAATCTGACCATGTGACTCACCTTAAGAAGCTATTCGAGCGGCTCAGGAAGTATAATTTGAAGCTCAATCCAGCCAAATGTGCCTTCGGGGTTCAGTCAGGTAAACTCCTTGGATTCTTGGTGAGCAATCGAGGTATCGAACTGGATCCGGCTAAGATCAGGGCTATTGTGGATATGCCAGCTCCCCGTACAGAGAAAGAGATAAGGGGATTTTTGGGGAGGATAAACTTCATCAGTCGGTTCATATCCCATCTGACCACCACCTGCGAACCAATCTTCAAACTGTTAAGGAAAGACGCCTCCCGGAAGTGGAACAGTCAATGCCAAAAGGCCTTTCAGACTATTAAGAAGCAACTAACAGAAGCGCCAGTGCTGGTACCGCCAAAGGACGGGGTTCCCCTTTTCCTGTATATATCCGTGAATGATATGGCGATGGGTTGTATGCTGGGGCAGAAGAGTGAATCCGGTAAGGAGCATGCCATTTACTACCTCAGCAAGAGATTCAGCAGCTGTGAACAGAATTACACGCCGATCGAGAAAACATGTTGCGCCTTGGCCTGGGCTGCTATGAGATTACAGCATTACCTCCATGGACACACTACCTATTTGATCTCGCGAATCGACCCCTTGAAGTATATATTTGAGAGACCAATGCTGAATTGTCGATTGTCAAGGTGGCAGTTAATCCTCCAGCAATTCGACATCCTATATGTTACCCAGAAGGCCATGAAAGGGCAGGGAATTGCAGATCAATTATCAGAGATGCCGACAGAGGGGATGGAGCCTTTAGAGACTTTCCTACCAGGTGAAGACATACTGTGGGTCCAACAAGCGAGGTGTGATGACGAAGGGCAGTTTTGGAAAATGTATTTCGACGGTGCCATGAATGCTGAAGGGGCAGGAGCTGGAGCGGTCCTGGTATCCGTTACGGGCGAGCAATACCCTGTTCTCACCAAATTAAAGTTCAGTAACTCAAACAATACGGCCGAATACGAAGGATGCATATTGGGACTGAGATTCGCCCGCGATATGGGAGTGAAAAGATTAGCCGTGTTCGGAGATTCAGAATTGGTAATCAGACAGGCGACTGGGGAGTATGGCACTAAGGAGCTTCGGTTACTCCCGTACCACCGGTGTATAGTCCGATTGATGCAAGAATTTGAAGATATAGCTTTCCGACACATTCCCCGGGGGCGGAATGACTTCGCCGATGCATTGGCTACCCTGGCTTCGTTAGTCCACGTACTCAAAGGCAAAGCCACCCCACAGATTGAAATAACAGTACAAAGTGCCCCCGCTTACGAAGAATACATATCGGAGTTGTCAGAAGATGTGGCTCAACCAAATCAGCCCTGGTATCATGACATTCAGAAATACTTGAGGGATAGATCACTCCCCGACCAGGCGAACCGAACGGAAAGGCAGAGAATCCAGAAGATGGCGATGAAATTCTATTTAAGCGGAGACTCCCTGTATAAGAGGGATGTAGGCTTGGGATTATTGCGATGTGTGGACGAGACTCAAGCACAGAAAATCATGGGCGAAGTGCACGGTGGAGTATGTGGGCCGCATATGAGTGGGTCAATGTTGGCCAAGAAAATTCTGAGAACCGGGCATTACTGGCTATCACTTAAAGCTGACTGTGACGATCATGTCAAGCGATGTTTCCAATGCCAAGCACACGGTAATGTGATGCATGCGCCTCCTAATGAACTACATTGTATGACTTCCCCTTGGCCGGTCTCCATGTGGGGTATGGATGTTATCGGGCCCGTGGAGCCCAAAGCGAGCAACGGCCACCGGTTCATTTTCGTCATGATCGACTATTTCACTAAATGGGTAGAGGCAGCTTCTTTCCCCAAAGTAACGCAGGAAGTTATAGTCAGTTTCATCAGGAACAATGTGATTTGCCGATACGGACAGCCTGAAATCTTGGTGTCCGACAATGCCAAGAATCTGAACAATGCCCTTATGAAGGAGTTGTGCGCCCAATTCAAGATCAAGCATCTCAATTCTGTCATTTACCGGCCCAAAATGAATGGGGCCGTGGAGGCGGCAAATAAGAATATAAAGAGAATCATGGCGAGAATGTCTGCCAATCATCGGGGATGGCCGGATTTGCTGCCCCTCACATTGTTTGCATACCGGACATCAGTGCGAACGTCCACAGGAGCAACCCCTTACGCCTTGGTATATGGGATGGAGGTCGTTTTGCCGGTGGAAATGGAGATGGCATCCCTCCGGATTTTGCTCGATGCTCGGATTGACGAGGGGGATTGGATACAAAGTCGATACGACCAGTTAGCCTTGATAGATGAAAAAAGGGTGGCGGCTATATTACACGGTCAGTTGTATCAGCAACGTATCTCTCGATCGTACGACAAAAAGATTCGGTCCCGAAAGTTCAAAGAGAATGATTTAGTTCTAAAGAAGGTCATGCCCTGTCAAGACGAAGCCAAAGGGAAATTCGCTCCCAATTGGGAAGGGCCCTTTGTGATCAAAAAGGTTCTATCTGGAGGGGCCCTCATCCTACAGGAAATGGATGGCGAGGTATTTCCGCAGCCCCTGAATTCCGACTCTGTGAAACGATTCTACGCTTAAAAAAAAAAAAAAAAAAAAAAAAAAAAAAAATTCTTTCTATCTCCCTTGTAACTCGAACTACGTAGGACCTGATCTCCTGACCTTGTGGGAGTACGTAGGCAGCCATCATGGCACGGTCCGTTCTACACAAAATAATAAACTTCGTCCCTATACCAAAACCACTTCCAGAAAATTCCGAAATCCTACACATTCCAAAACTTACCCAAACCTAACCACAAACCTTGTCCCTATACCAAAACCACTTCCAGAAATCCTATACCCTCCAAAACTTACCCAAACCTAGCCACATAATTAGCCCAAAGTCCAAGACTCACTTCGATGAAATCAGAGGGGCATGCGGCAATATCTGTGAAGTTCCAATCAAGACTTGAGAAAAGAAATAAGGCGATATATCGAAATCATAATCGGCTGGATAAAATGAGGATCCAATGGAGGGCGACGATGCATAAAAAAGGGAAATGACTAAAACCATAAATATTTCTCTATATATACAAAACATTTTGCTTACAAGTCTGTCTTTTAAATAAAAGTGATAAAACTGACATAGTCTGTGCAGGGACTAAAATCATCTACAGGTCAGAGACCAGCTGGAGCAGGACGGACAGAATAGTCGAGGCCTCATGAACCTCCGGCTCATCCGCAATCTGCTGTCCCATCATGTCAATCCGAGTCAAAAGAGCAGCAGCACTGGTAACAGTCGTGGAATGGCCCTCCATAATGACTCGGGCCTGCTCTACGATGTTATCTCTGGCGGAAAGGGCGGCATCCCGGGCTAGTACAGCAGCATCCCGCTCCGCATAGGCGGTATCCCTCTCAGTCTCAGTAGTACTCAAAACGAACCGGAGCCGGGTACCCTCAATCATCAATCTCTGGATCCGATCAGTCAAGTCAAAGGAATGGGCATGTACCGAAGTGGAAACCTCCTCAATACCAGATCTGGGCGATAATCCTGAAACCTCAGGAGAAATGATCGCACCTGAACTAGTCTCACATGGAAAAAGTCCTCGGGAACCATCCAATACCCCGATCGGGTCAAAGTCGGCAATCTCTGAATCCCCGTGCAACCATAACAGATAATCGGGTGTCTGACCAGGGTGACTGTCCCCAAACTCGGCCGAGACCCTGTGTGACCAAAGATCGTATACCCTCAGCAACTCCCTCTCCGTCTGAGGCGATATGAGAAATCGGTAGTCAGCAGCTCCCGCAAAGAGATGGAGATCTTGCATCTGGTCAAACTGCCCCATGACAGCTAAGGGATGATAAGTCGTCACCCCCCTCAAGCCAAGGAGAGGGAGAAAATCAAAAGGTGGCACATGAGTCAGGAAACTTTGGAAGGAGCAATAGCCCGAATAGATCAGAAGATGGAAAGGCTCCTCAAGGGCCGATAAGAGCTCCCTCCATGAGACTGTATCCGTGCATCGCCGGGGACGGAAAGAGAACTGCATGGCCAGGCTGTGGTTGAAACAGAACCCGTGTCGACGAAACTGCCCGATGGGTCTGAGGTGGCTCATGAACCATACGTATAACAAAGTAGAGCTTCCCCTAAATATGCGACCAGAGAAGGAATGACAATATGAGGCCGACAGGTAAGTCTCTGCTAATATCATGGGAAGAATGGTATGATCCTCCTGGAGAGCCTGCACCGCTACGATAACCCGCATATCCATGAGGTCGTCCCCTGCGGGCATGTACAGAACTGATACGACACAAGCCATCAAAACATCCACTCTCAAAGCGCCCCAGCGCTCTTCAGATACTGAAAAATCACTGAAAAACCGAGAGAAGCTATCCACCGAGCCAAATCTGTCAACCAGGAAGGATAGAGGAACAAGGTGGCTCGAGGAGGTCACGGATAGCAGAGCTGTCCTCCGCAAGCCTGTGAAAGTCAGAAACTGGCGGCGCATATGGCCCGAGGTAACCCGTGCACATGGACCATCCACTGATAAACCAGTGAAGCGAGCATACTCCTCAAGAGTGGGAGTCAGATACTCCAGCCTAAACCTGAAAACCTGTCGGTCCGGGATCCAACAACTGAGAATGCCATCAACAAAGCCCGGCGGCACCTGAAATGACAGTAGAGCCAAGGAGTGTCCCAAAAGACCCTCTGCGATGATTCGGTCGGAGGGTAGCAAACTATCCAGCCACAAGAAGAGCCTGCCAATAACCCCTGAGGGGGCGCGAGGGTCCAAGCGAACCACGTCCAGGGATGACATCTGTAAAAGCGGTATCAAAAGACTATACAGGGGTCAATTTTTCCTTATATATAACAAATCATACATCATACAAGCTATAATGGAATGAATGAATCATCAAAAGTAAACGATTGTGCATAAAATAAAATAAGTCTGTACATAATACATGAAATGAGAAATGATAGTAAAACGAGCAGGTTTAAATACAGAGATCCTAGCCTATCAAGTCTAATCAGTGAAGTCTATGCCATCAATGAAGGTGTCATCGTCAAACTGATCTGCAGGCAAGTCCTGGGGAAGGGCAACCTCACCCTCAAAATTAAGGTCTGGGCAGGAATAAGGCGGAACTGGGGCATCCGATGTACCAGGACCCGCGCCAAAATCAGATCCCTGCGGGTCTGCAGCATAAGCCTCCTCTGGATCTCGGCCCAAGCTTCGAACGAAGAGAGATAACTGATCCACCCTCCGAGTGAGTGAAGCAATCTGGTCCGAATGGGTGGGGACACGGACGCACTCCATCCAATCTGCCATCATCACCGACCCGTGAACCAGGTCTCCGAGGAAGAAAGTAGCCCGGGTCTGAGGACCGATAGTGCGGGGTCTCCACCAGGCACTGAAGCTCTCGCTCGTATGCGGACCAACAGAAAGCATATAGCCGTCCTCCCCGGCCATCAGGGCCTCTGGAAGGTGGGCATCCGCAAACCAAGCTCTCTCTGAGGGGGGGGCAAAGGGATACGAGCCTCCCCGGTCACACATCTGATGGCGCGCTCCCCCAGATATAGCTCCCATCCACCGTAGGTCAGAAACGGAATACGGCGAGTGGATAAGGCATGCTCCAGGTCCGCAGCATAACCACCAGCAAGGCCAGCCGCCAAATGATCCGCCGTGTAAGGAACCCAGGTCACATCCGCAGACGAGATCAGCTCTAACTGCAGCCGACAGTGAGCGAAACTATCAGACACTGGGGTCTCCTCGAGAGTACTATGATGCCATCTACGACCCCTGGGATAAGTCTCCGGGCCGAGGATAGTAACGGGCCGCAAGCAGGGTAATCTCTCGTAGGCCCAGAACTGTCAAACAAAACAGAAAAGCCGTAAGTAGCAAGAAGGAACGAAGAAATGGGACGAAACGAGAACTGTATGATAAAAGGGACTTACTAGCAGGAAGGGATAGAAGCCGAGCCAAGCATCGGTCTGTCCCTCTGAGCGGAGACGAAGACCCTGGAGGAAGTAAGCAAAGGTGAAAGAGCCCCAGTCGTAATCCCCGATCCGGTCAACATCCCTGGTGGCTCCGACGATGCTGAAATGGATAGTCGAGGAGTTGTTCCCCAGAAAACAGCCCCTCATAATGGTCAGAAACAGACGGCGGAGCAGAAAATCACGAGTAGACCGGTCCTCAGGGAATGGCTCGGAGAGGACCCCTCCAATGGCATCTACAGCCAAGGCTCCCGATCGGATGCTGCGGGCCTTAAAGACCTTATCATGGGGAGAGTAGCCCAACAGGGATCGAACAGCTGCGGTGGTGATGTCAGTCTCCAGGGGGACCCGGGATCCGGAAAACTCCACCCCGGTGATATAACGCCAGTCGAGAGGGGTCAACATCAGCTCACAGTCAAGAAGATGAAGCGACTGTGTATGGTGGAACCAGCGCTCAGCTAAAGCCCTCATATAGCCCCACGGACACCGGCGAGGGGCAATGGTGAAGAAATGTCTGAAGCCCCAGGAATCTACCATCCCCCTATAGTCGGAATGCAGCGCATGATAGAGAGTGTAGATGCTAAACCAGTTGCCCCGAGGCTGGGTAAACTCAGGAACCTGTGACAACATCAAAAGTCAAGCATGGTAACCATACGGATTTGAATGAAGTTAAATGACGGATATACCTCGTTAGCCGCCAGGTAGGCTGAGGGATGACTACTGAGAGTCGGACCGAGCAGATCAGGTATCCTGGCACGAGCCCCTGGTAAAGTCCGACGCGTGGGGGGAGGAGCCGCTGTGCCCGAAGGGCCCGCCTCTGCCTCAGCTGGGGCATCCTCATCAATATCCGGCTGCACGGGGCGAATGATAGACTCCGCCAATCTACGGGAATGACGGGTCAGAACGGGAGCTGGAGCTGGGGTGGCCGCTCTGCGACGTCGGACACCCGCCACCCGGGGCACTGCGGAGCCACTGGGAGCATCAGGATCCATGGCTGAAACGGCATCACGAAAAGGAGGTACACCCTTAACTCGTTATCTTTCAAAACAAATCTTATTGCATATTGCTAAAAGTCATAGGGCAGCATGACATGTTTATGAAATGGAAATGCATGAATAAATCCTTAGGGGTGCGCTAGATTTCCCGAAATTTCGGCAGAGTCTCGTTTGTAAAATGGACATCCCATGCACGATCCGGCATGTTTAAAATCAAGTCAGACAACCAACAAATCCCAAATGCAAGTGAAAATGATGCACCATGAGCATAAAATGAATAAAATCATGGTTTTTTCAAAGTAAAAAGAGCATGACCGCAAGACCCATTCGTTTATATATGCTATGGCTAACCCCAATATCTCATATAGGCATGCATTACTAAGATCAAATATTTACACAAGTAAATACATAGTCAAATGAAAGCGAAAAATCAAAGAAAAATGAGTTAAAACGTTACCCAAAGTACGTAGACTGATTTAATCGGAGCAGATTTTGCCGAAAGAGGTCCAAAAGACGAAAAAGCCGGGTAGGGGGCGAGGAAAACCGAAAACGAGTGAAAGGGACAGCCAAAAAGTGAAAGGAAACGTGGGGGTCGCGATCTAATGTAGGGGCCGATCCCAGCCGCAGGTGCATCTGCGGCTGGCCGCAGATGGATCTGCGGCTGGTCTCGGTGACCCGTTTTGCCTCCCTTTTGCTCCCCGAGTCAGCCGGCAACGTGTCCCATGTGAAATATAAGATTTTAAAAATACCTGACCAATTGAAAAACGACCCGTCAGATACGAGACCTGACCAATTGAAAAACGACCCGTCAGATACGAGACCTGACCAATTGAAAAACGACCAGTCAGATACGAGACCTGACCAATTTGAAAAAAGACCCGTCAGATACGATACCTGACCAATTGAAAAACGACCAGTCAGATACGAGACCTGACCAATTTGAAAAAAGACCCGTCAGATACGAGACCTGACCAATTGAAAAACGACCCGTCAGATACGAGACCTGACCAATTGAAAAACGACCCGTCAGATACGAGACCTGACCAATTGAAAAACGCCCAGTCAGATACGAGACCTGACCAATTGAAAAAACGACCCATCAGATACGATACCTGACCAATTGAAAAAACGACCAGTCAGATACGAGACCTGACCAATTGAAAAACGACCCGTCAGATACGATACCTGACCAATTGAAAAACGACCCGTCAGATACGATACCCGACCATTTGAAAAACGACCCGTCAGATACGATACTAGACCGATTGAAAAATGACCCGTCAGAAACAATACCTGACCAATCCAAGAGCGACCGTCGGGTACGACACCCCAGCGGCATCCATTCGTGGAATTCGAATCAACCCCTACACGATCATGTCAAGTGCGGCATTTGCATTGTCTCAACATATGCATTGCATCGATAAAACACATACTGTCTTTCCTGTGCATCTGGTGCCTACTTCTTTATCATGTCCATTTCATATTTCATTCCATAGACATGATAAAGAGGGGCAGCTGTAGACACCCGAATTTTGCATTTCTCTACTAACCCTGACAGGAGGGCAAAATCGTCAAGTGACCCAATATACGACAAGGAGAGGTGGGCGCCAAAATGCAGTTCCCACCACGGCTTACGATCAAGGCTGTCAAACGCAAAACGAGAATTGAGGCATCTGAGGCGAGGCCTACGGGCCATCCAGACAGAACCCGATGCGAATCGCCAAAAAAGGACAAGGACACTGCAATTACAGCATTAGGGTGGGGTCTCGACGTCGGGAAACCATTCCCAGAATTGATTCAGGTATCAAAGAACAGCTTTACAAAATAATACAGCAGAAATTGGCAAATTAATACCGCGTGGCACGAAATTCGAGAAAAATGCGCCGGACAGCCGCGGATGCAGTCGCGGCTGCCGACAAAAAGACGTTCGCGTGGCTCGAGGGCGGCACACGGCAGCCGAGGAGACGGCCACAGCAGGCAGCCGCAGATGCATCTGCGGCTGGCCGCAAATGTATCTGCGGCTGCCTGCTGAGGCACTATAGATCGCCATCTTCAACCCGAGAACCAAAAAAAAGAAGAAAAAGAAAGGAAAAGAGAGAGAGAGAGATCGCGCGGGAGAGAGAGAGAGGTCGGATTTTGCTAGTTTCAAGCAACAAATCTCTTGTATTGTGCTAGGTAATCTAGTCTTCTTGTAGTGTTGTCCGATTTGTGGAATATAGAAGCTTTAATCGGCATTTTGCAAGGTGAAATGAGTGCATTCTTGAGTTTTTTTGTTGTATTGTTAGTATAATATTGTGATTGGTGTTTTTGATGTAGTTTATTGTTACATATTGGTAATGATCCGTGGATTAGGGGTTGATTAGCGAGGGTTCCATCGGAACATAATTCCTCCTAACGCCCCGATGACATCCGTACGGTGATTTGTTCGTTCGTTATGGTGATAAGTAATGTGTAATGTTGATTTGGGCGATATTTGGGTTATATAATGTGTTAGCCAATGTCTAGATCTTGTTAGATTTGTTTATTATTGGTTATGTAGCTATTTGGATGATTGTGAGCCTAGGGAGGAGATCCTAGCGGTCGAATCCCGATGATGGACGTTTTGGGCATATGTAATCGTGATGTAGAGTCCATGGATGTGTATTTTGTAATATTGGGCCTTAAAACGATACCGAGTCGTGTTCGGGTTAAGGCCCCGTAATAATAATAAAAAATATGTGATTATGGGTGTTTGGGGTTGTCTGGATGGCTCACATGCCCGTGGATGGCCCCGACACGTTGTGGATGCTTGTTTTAATTTACGACACAAAAATGGTTTTCAAAATAAAGCAAATAATGAAGATTTTGTGAAAGTGATCAAATTTAGGATATTAGATTCACGAGGTTTAAAGGGTAAGTGTTTTGGGCAAACTTTAATCCATGATTGATGAATAGGCTTCAGTTGGTTTTAAAACGGCACAAAAAAACGATTTTGCAAATAAAGAATGTTTTCATTAAACTTTGTGCATAGGGTTAAAGAGTTCTAGAAGTTGCCCTCATTTTATTTATATTAACTGTTAGAAGGCAATGTATAGTCTCGATTCCTATTTGACAAAAGTTTAAAACTATTATTTTCTAAAATGACATTTAAATAAAAAACCCTCAACGCTTTCGAAATTAAAATCAATCTTTCTTATAAAAAGCGAAGCCTCGTCATTTGGGTCAAAGAACGTCCAAAACACTTTCCAGATAACACTTTTGCCATATAAAAATAAAAGCGAACTTTTATGCAAAACGCACCACAAACATTCATCTAGGCACGCACGCACACACACGCAAACCACACATTTTAGGATTTAAAAAGGAGAGGAAAATATCAAGATTACGGTAACCGTATTTCACGGAAGTCGGGGGGTGCCTAACACCTTCCCCTCGCTTAAGCAAGCCCCCGAACTCTATGAATCTCGGTTTGCGGACCAATTAACTCGGAGTCACAATGAGCCAGCGATTATGAAAACTAAATCCGGATGAGTTGGTACATCCATTTCAAATATACCAACTGGCGACTCTGGTCAATTGGCTCATTATATAATCGACATTTCAAACCCCGTCGACATTAAGCCGACCCTTTTCAAAAGTCACATCTCAAATAAAAGGCTAAAATTGGAAAGGGCTTTTAATAATAAAAAACGAGGCGACGAAAATCCCGGCGTCGACAACCATTATTAAATCATTCAAAACAAATATCATTCAATCAATTAAAATAGATCATCAAGAAAAAATCTCATATAAGAATGAATAAATAATAATAACTCAATTAAACCATCAATTATAAATAACTTTCAACATCCCCTTAGAACTGAATAAGAACAACTAGCTTGACATGTTCTGCACAATAATCTCTATGAATGAATGAATGTGTGTGTGTCCCTAATTATGTCTCAAAGCCTCTATTTATATATGATGAGTGGGTGTTATACCTACGAATTATGCACCTTTAGGCTTAATTATTTGTTATCTCTAAGTGCTTTTACTTCTATTTTACTTGTTTTTATGATTAATTTGCAGAAAACGACTTCGAAAGGTCAAAACGGGAAAACAAGCTGTCAGCGGCAATTTTGTAATTATGAACAGTACATGGCACCGGGGCGCAGTGATAAAGCATGAAGACTGCGCCGGGGCGCAGGTCGGCGAGTTTAGTTGGCCAAAACCGCGTTGAGCAATCCGAGTCTGCGTTGGAAGTTAGATGTTGCAGTTGAGTTAAAGATGGATTCTAGGACTTCAAGGCAGCCACGAAGGGTAACGTAATAAAGGAGAAAAAACAAGAATTGGAGACACACGAGTCTGAAAGCTACTGGAAGAATTTGGAAGAGCAAGAACGAAGCAGTGAAGATTAAGGAAGCGAGAGAATGCAATAGAGTTTTCCCTAATTCCTTTTCCTTTATCTTCTGAATTGTGATGATTTTCTTTATTAATTTGATTATGGTTTTTATGATGATGTGTAACTAAATTCTTCCTTAGGATTACAATGGAACCGTTGGTTGAACTTTAATTAATTTATCTTAGTTTCAATTATTTGATCAATTGTTGGATTGGTTGTTATATCTTGCATTAATTTATAATTGGCTGATCAACAGTTATTTGATTTCTTAGATGGAATTGACAAAGAAAATCTAGGAATAGATCTGGGTATAATAACGTGTGACTTTGTTTGTTCTTCTTCGGAAGAGTATCATGATAGTATATAGGATGCGAATACCTATAGACCACACGTAACATATTGAGAGTTTAATCTTAATGAGTCTGTTTCAATGAATTTTGCATAGAATTATAGCATTAAAAATTGGAGTGGATCTTTTTATTAATTATCGAACGAGATTAGTAAATAGATAAGTGATCTCAGTTAACAATCAACATGATTAAGTAATTGGAATTAAGATAATGACATTATTGTGATCCAACGGGGAAATTGTAATCTTAAAGCTCTTTATTATCTGATAAATCATTCTCATTAGTTAGTTAGTTAGTTTAAATTCAATTTCAATTTTAAGTAGTTTATAATCCAAAGTTGCTAAAGTTTAATTAGAGTTAAATTAATATAAATTTAATAGTTAGCATAATTGTTATTACTTGTTCCTCGTGGGTTCGACATCCTTATTTCTACTATATTACTTGATTGACAGCGTATACTTGCGTGTGAATTCCATATATCTAAATTGGACAACAAGTTTTTGGCGCCGTTGCCGGGAAACGGTTTTAATAATTAGTTTATTATTAAGTTTTATTAGTTTAATTTTAATTTAAAAGTTTTAATCTTTTGTTTTACCTTTGCTTTTATCTGGCTTTCATCAGATAGAGTTTGCCCGTGCTTTCTGGAGGAAGTTGCTTTTAGTATTTTGTGTATGCACACGAGATCTAAAGGTCCGGAACTAGAGCCTTACGAAGACGACATAGAACGAAGGTTCCGTAGAATTCGCACTTATATTCGTACGACTCTAGAAAATCAAGAAAGAATGGCTGAGGAAGAACAGAAAACACTACGGGAGTATGTTATGCCACAAGTGACGGAAATTCAATCTAGCATCACAAGGCCCGCCATCACAGCAGCAAATTTTGAGATTAAACCCGGAACTATTCAGATGATCCAAAACTCGGTTCAGTTTGGGGGTTTGCCGAATGATGACCCCAACGACCATATTGTCGGCTTCTTGGAGATATGCGACACATTCAAATATAATGGGGTGACAGAGGATGCTATTAGACTGAGGCTATTCCCATTCACACTGAGAGACAAAGTCAAGAGCTGGTTACACCCTTTGCCTGCAAGATCCATTACAACGTGGAATGATTTAGCACAAAAATTTCTTGCCAAATTCTTTCCACCAGCAAAGACGGCAAAGATGCGGAACGATATCACTTCTTTCGTTCAGCACAACTTGGAGTCACTGTATGAAGCTTGGGAGCGATTCAAAGATTTGCTATGGAGATGTCCACATCATGGAATTCCTAAGTGGTTGCAAGTACAAACCTTCTACAATGGTCTATTCAGTCAGATTAGGACGAGCATAGATGCAGCAGCTGGTGGAGCATTGATGGGAAAGAATATTGACGAAGCGTACAACCTGCTTGAAAATATGGCAGCGAACAACTATCAATGGCCTACAACTAGAACTCATCAGCCAAGAGCAGCAGGTATTTATGATGTGGATGCCATGACAGCCTTGTCGGCACAAGTAACATCACAGCTTTCTGCCATGTCAAAGAAAATAGACGCTATGGGAACGCAAAAGAATCAGTTTGAGACAGTTTGTGAGATTTGTGTAGGAGAACACTCAACAGAACATTGTGCTATTAATTTGCAGTCTGCGCAGTTTATTGGAAATCAAAACAGACAGCCGCAATATGGTAATAATGCAAATAATTACAATCCTGGATGGAGGAACCATCCGAATTTTGCATGGAGCAATAATCAGGCGCAAACTCAAACTCAAGCTCCAAGACATCCATACCCACCCATAGCTCAGCAACAGCAACAACCCGATAAGCTATCACTAATGGAAGAAGTACTAGCGAAATTGACAAATCAATTTGACGTAACTTCAAAAAATCAAGTAGCTCAAATAAGGAATCTTGAAACTCAGCTTGGTCAGATCCATAGTGCTATAAACAACCGACCTCAAGGATCTTTATCGAGTGATACTGAGAAGAATCCAAAAGGAAAGGGTAACGCACACTGTAAGGCCATTACATTGAGAAGTGGGACACAATTATCTGAAACAGTCAGGAAGAAATTAAAACAGCCACAAGATGTCGAAGCAAGTGAGGATGCAGACTTAGCAAAGAAATCGGAGAAGCCCGTGGAAAAACCCGAAGGAGTCAAGCTGAACCCCTATGTTCCACCAATGCCATTCCCTCAGCGACTCAAAAAGGCAAAAGCAGACAAACAATTCTCAAAGTTTCTAGAGGTGTTCAAGAAACTTCAAATCAACATACCCTTTGCGGAAGCTCTAGAACAAATGCCAAATTATGTGAAATTCATGAAGGATATTTTGTCAAGAAAGAGGAAGTTGGAAGATTTTGAGACAGTCGCACTGACAGAGGAATGTAGTGCCATTCTACAGAATAAATTGCCGCCTAAATTAAGAGATCCAGGCAGTTTCACAATACCATGCACAATCGGTAACAAGTTCTTTGGGAAAGCTTTGTGTGATCTGGGGGCCAGTATCAATCTAATGCCATTGTCCATATATAGAGGTGTGATCGTTGTCAACGGGTTGGAAACATATCAAATCGGCAAGAAATGCCATTGAATTCAATCTTGGAAGTGGAAATAGTCGACGTATGGGGGATTGATTTCATGGGACCGTTCCAATCGTCATTCAATAACAAGTATATCTTAGTGGGAGTGGATTATGTCTCCAAATGGGTGGAAGCAGTTGCGTTACCTACTAATGATGCCAAGGTCGTTCTAACTTTCTTGCGCAAGAATATATTTACAAGATTTGGAACACCAAGGGCGATAATCAGTGATGGGGGGTCCCATTTCTGCAACAAATATTTTGCCACTCTTCTCACGAAGTATGGTGTACAGCATAAAGTTGCAACGGCATATCACCCCAAACGAGTGGACAAACCGAGATTACCAATAGAGAAGTCAAGCGAATTTTGGAAAAAATAGTCAACCCAACCCGCAAAGACTGGTCCAGCAAGCTTGATGAGGCTCTTTGGGCATACCGAACTACTTACAAAACTCCTATAGGCATGTCTCCATATAGACTCGTCTATGGAAAAGCATGCCATCTCCCAGTAGAATTAGAGCACAACGCATATTAGGCGATTAAGAAGCTCAATTTTGAATCACAGGTCGTCAGAGAAAGAAGGCTCTTGCAATTAAATGAATTGGATGAATTCAGGATGAATGCCTATGAAAATGCCAAAATGTACAAGGAGAAAGTCAAAAAGTGGCACGACAAGCGCATTGTGGAGCGGACATTCGAACCGGGCCAATCTGTGCTACTATTCAATTCAAAACTCAAGCTTTTCCCGGGCAAGTTGAAATCCAGATGGTCAGGACCGTTTACAATCACGAATGTCTTCCCATACGGAGCAATTGAAGTTATTGACCCTCGTTCTCATGAAACATTTAAGGTTAATGGTCAAAGACTAAAGCATTATTGGGGCGGCATCGTGGATCGTCGACGAACCTCTGTAACCCTTTCCGAGCCAACTTAAGCAAAACAGGAGAAAATCAGGCTGAAAGACTCTAAATCAAGCACTTGTTGGGAGGCAACCCAACCGTAGTATCGCTTTAGAATTTGGTTTTTAATTTTTAGAATTTTTAAGTTAATTTAGTCAATTTTATAGGATTTATTAAATTTCTAGCTTAGGAAGATTTCTTATGATTAGCTCCACTAATTCGTGCGTATTTTTATATTCTTGTAGCTAAAGACATTCATTATTAGAGCTTAGAAGTCAAAAAAATGCAGCAGTCAACAATTTGGCAGAATTTAGCACAGCGCCCCGGCAGAAATATTAAGCTAAAGTATTGCGCCCCGGCGCAGTACTGCGCCCCGACGAGACCAGATGGCGCCCCCAGCGAAAAGCTCTCAGCCTGATCGCACCCCGGCGGAGAATATGGCGCCTCCAGCGAAAACCCCTCAGTTGTACTGCGCCCCGGCGAGATGTCAAGGCTAAATCAAGGCGCCCCGGGGCAACAGTCGAGTTTCAGTTTTTTTAAAAAGCCAATTCCCACGCCCGATCGGATTTAAATCCCTAAAACCCTAAACCCCCAAAACATATCCTTCAAACACTCTCATCTCTCTTTCTCTTGCAAATTCATCTCTCTTTCTCTCACAAGCTCTCAGTCCACCCAACTTCACTCTCAAATCTTAACCAGCTGACATCTCTTGCCTCACTCTCAAACCTTCCTCGGTTGGCATTCCTCCCTCACAGTAATTTCATCCGATTTTCTCCTCTCACAGGTCGACTTCACAAGTTAGGGTTTGGGGAACAATTCGATGTAGTAGCATTCAAGCATCAAAGATAAGGTACCAAACATAGTAATCTACACTATATATTCTTCATTACATTACATGTTTTCAATTTAGTGGCTATATTTGGTACTGTGGTTATTTGTCTTGGGTTGCCCAGTGGTTTGTGTTGGCCACTGGAGGAGAATTGGTGGTTTGGTGGTAGTAAACAGAACTAAGCATAGAGTATCAGTTAGTAAAACCAAAATAAGTGGGGGAAATTTAGTGCACATAACCTGTTTGCTAATTTGCCACAAAGGGGGATTTGATTTGATTTGCTTCTACATTGGTTTTGTGCAATTATGCCTCCGAAACGACAGAGGGGAGAAGGCTCTTCGGCTACACCTCGGCCATTTAATCGAAAGAAATTCATTAGTGTAGAGGCCGAGGATAAGTTTAATAATTTGTTAGCCGGACGGGCATTGATTGCAGAAAGGGGGTTGCATCCGGATATATTAGAGGATGGGGAAATGCGGGCTATGCTAGTTGGACGTGGTTGGCAGGTGTTTACGGAACACCCGAATGTGGCAGTAACGGCCGTGGTCAAGGAATTCTACGCTAATGCGCTCGATACACCTGAGTGTGAAGTGATGGTTCGGGGTCAGGTGGTGCCGTTCAGCAGAGAAAGGATCAACGAATATTATAACTTGCGGGCCCCGGATGTTTGTCAGTTTGCTACAATGGGGACACCTAATTATGGACAAATTGTCCGCGACCTTTGTCGACCGGGCACGGAATGGAAAACTAATAAGTACACTGGCAAAATTTTGACATTTCCATTCAACGCATTGAGTCGATATGGCAAGATTTGGTACGCCTTCTTGTGTGCCAAATTGATGCCGTGTACGCATGTGAGCGATGTAACAAGGGAGCGAGCTGTTCTTCTTTATGCCATTATAACAGGGTTATCTATTGATGAGGGAAGTGTAATTGTCTCCTCGATTAAAAAATAGTTGAAAGGTGCGACATCTGGAGGATTACCACACCCATCTCTAATTACCGCGTTATTTCAATAGTCTAGTGTCAAGTGGGGGGCAGCTGAACCAGTGCAGCCACCAACGACTCTCCTCGATCATAGCCTGATTGCTCGTTACAAAGTTTGCGAAGGGGGAGAGTCTCATCCACGTGGTTTAGGATTTATTATGGCGTCACTCGCCACCTCACGATGCTGATGCCCCTGATAGTCCCGAAAATGATGCAGCCGTGTCGGGTCCTAACCGAGTCGTACGACGGTTACAAAGGCGGACGGATATCCAGTTTGAAGAGGTGTTTCAGCAGCATGAGCGCCTAGCGGAACATCACGATGTTATGCACACGTATGCATATACGTGCACTTCCGCTTTGGCCGCAATGTTATCCCAGTTAAATCCAAATGCTCCAGCTTTCTCAATTCCAGCCCCGCCAATGTTACCGGAATATCCACCGAATGACTCAGACTCGGAGGACGAGGAAGACCACCCCGACCATGATGCTTGATTTACTAGGGGAGTTCTCTTGTTCTTATTCATATTAATTTCTTTAAATATTTTACAATGAGGACATTGTTTGTTGTGAGTTTGGGGGTATACGGCATTCTGTATATTTGTATTGCATGTTCATATTTCGAGTTTTTGTTAGTTTTTCTTCGAGTTTTTCTGTTAGTTTATGGCATATAGGTTAGGGTTGTCAGGTTAGGGTTGTCAATTAAAAATTAAAAAATCACAAAAATATTTGCATATAGGGTCATATATTATTGCATGTAGGAACACTTGAGCATTGAATTAATGTATGAAGTTTAAGGATAGCCAATGATGAAATTGTGAGTCTTCATTTAATAATCTTAGCAAGATGGATTTAGATCGTTAAAGTCGGAGTTTTTCATATTTTACTGATTTTGTTGAGCTTAATACCCTTGGTTCTTAATTGCACGTATTCAATGTATTAGGTTAGTTGAGTTTTGATTCAAACTTTGTGGATTTAGATGCTTGAGAAAGATTTAGATAACCTCTATCACTTGTTGGAACAAAAGTTATATGAAAAAAAAATGGTAATCATTTGCTTCGATGTCTGTTTTATAGTAATGAAAAAGAAAAAAAAAAGAGAATGAAAAGAATAATAGACAGATATGAGCAACACTTAACTAATCCATTTTCGTGGCCTCTATTACTCGAATAAGTAAGCCCTTAGGAGTGTCTCTAAACTTAGTGCCCTAAAGCCATTTGATTTGGGAGTCACTGGTGGAAAGTTCGCTACGTGGGTAATTTTGAAAAGCCTAAGGAAAATGGGTATTGCACATGCTAAGTTAGTCATATACGAGATGGAGCATAAGACGCACTCATAAAATAAAGAAAAATAAAGAAAATATAAAGACAAGTGTATAGAAAGGGGGTAATAAAATGTTATATGTGTAATTACCTGTTTTGAGCACTGATATTCATGAGTTGTATTAGAATAATGGCTGGTTTGATATGTTGAATTCTCACACACACGAAAGGGTTGAAGGTGAAATGAAATTGGTGATCTGTCAGATTTTAGACCTAAACGAGAATTTGAAGTTTGGCTAAGTTATTATTTAAGATCTTTGAGACTTGATATTTATGGATTATGTTGATTTGTGCTTGAGACATTAGTTATATTGCATTGCATTCATGTGGTTTAGATAGTTAGTAATTTTTATTTTATTAGTAGGGTTTTTGCTTGAGGACACGCAAAGTCTTGAGTTTGGGGATATTTGATGAGTGGGTGTTATACCTACGAATTATGCACCTTTAGGCTTAATTATTTGTTATCTTTAAGTGTTTTTAGTTCTGTTTTACTTGTTTTTATGATTAATTTGCAGAAAACAGCTTCGAGAGGTCAAAACGGGAAAACAAGCTGTCAGTGGCAATTTTGTAATTATGAACAGTACATGGCACCGGGGCGCAGTGATCAAGCATGAAGACTGCGCCGGGGCGCAGGTCGGTGAGTTCAGTTGGCCAAAACCGCGTCGAGCAATCCGAGTCTGCGTTGGAAGTTAGATGTTGCAGTTAAGTTAAAGATGGATTCTAGGACTTCAAGGCAGCCACGAAGGGTAACGTAATAAAGGAGAAAAAACAAGAATTGGAGACACACGAGTCTGAGAGCTACTGGAAGAATTTGGAATAGCAAGAACGAAGCAGTGAAGATTAAGGAAGCGAGAGAGTACAATAGAGTTTTCCCTAATTCCTTTTCCTTTATCTTCTGAATTGTGATGATTTTCTTTATTAATTTGATTATGGTTTTTATGATGATGTGTAACTAAATTCTTCCTTAGGATTACAATGGAACCGTTGGTTGAACTTTAATTAATTTATCTTAGTTTCAATTATTTGATCAATTGTTGGATTGGTTGTTATATCTTGCATTAATTTATAATTGTCTGATCAACAGTTATTTGATTTCTTAGATGGAATTGACAAAGAAAATCTAGGAATAGATCTGGGTATAATAACGTGTGACTTTGTTTGTTCTTCTTCGGAAGAGTATCATGATAGTATATAGGATGTGAATACCTATAGACCACACGTAACATATTGAGAGTTTAATCTTAATGAGTCTGTTTCAATGAATTTTGCATAGAATTATAGCATTATAAATTGGAGTGGATCTTTTTATTAATTATCGAACGAGATTAGTAAATAGATAAGTGATCTCAGTTAACAATCCACGTGATTAAGTAATTGGAATTAAGATAATGACATTATTGTGATCCAACGGGAAAATTGTAATCTTAAAGCTCTTTATTATCTGATAAATCATTCTCATCAGTTAGTTAGTTAGTTTAAATTCAATTTCAATTTTAAGTAGTTTATAATCCAAAGTTGCTAAAGTTTAATTAGAGTTAAATTAATATAAATTTAATAGTTAGCATAATTGTTATTACTTGTTTCTCGTGGGTTCGACATCCTTATTTCTACTATATTACTTGATTGACCACGTATACTTGCGTGTGAATTCCATATATCTAAATTGGACAACAATAGACTACATAATTTATCCCAAAACCTAATAGGAATTAGAATATAAATTAAAATAAACTATTAATCAAAACTCCTAATTTAAATATTTTCCAAGTGTAATAAGGATTTATTAATAAACCCTTTAATTTATTACTTGCCTAAGACCAATTCGGAATTAACAAAAGAGATTTGTTGAGCCTATACATGCGCTTAGGACCCACACAGATAGAAAAGGAAGAAACAAGCTTACAATACACATGTCCACGTGCCAGCTGGCTGCTTCAACTTCCCTGATCAAGTATCGCGTATGGCGCGTAAGTTCTTCCTCAACCAGCAAGCCAAACAGCGTTGTCCAATCCTGCCCAACAGCCTTCAAGAGCCTTAGCGCACATGGCGTCAGCCCTTACCAAGCTACAGTAATTACAATCTTGCCATCCAACTCAATTACCTACAAAAATTAAATAAAAATAATATAAAATTACTAATAATAATAAAATTAAATAAATTGCCTAAAACGCTAAAAAATAATTAAAAACTCACAAATAACTAAGTATAAAATACCTAATAAATAAATATAAAAATTTACTTATCAAATACCTCCACACTTAAATTTTTGCTTGCCCTCAAGCAAAATAAGAATAAAAATTAAAAAAAATTAAAACTCTACTAAATAAACCAATTCACCCAAGCAACGAATAAATATTAATTTCAACATTAGCCTCAAATATTTTAAGAATATTAACTCAAAGAAAATTTTAAAATCATGCAAAGACCAAAATTTCAACATATTTATCAATATTACTTTATTCAAGACTTTTCGTGTGTGTGTGTGAATCCAAATGTATTGAATTAATCAAAACTTAGATAATTTTAGGTCATTAATTACCTTATAAAAGAGATACAACAAAACTCTATATGTTTATTTTTCACATCACTTTCAGTTAATACAAGTAAATATAACCAGAAGATCAAAAGGTTTTGAAACAATTAAACATACTAGAATTATTAATATCAACTTTTCTTTAAGTACTTCTTTCCATTTTTCTTTCCTCTTTTAAATGGGTGCATTTTATGCACCAAATTTTGGCGTCGTTGCCGTGGAATGATTTTAATTTATTTTTTTATTTTTTTTGTAAATTTTATTTTAATTTTGTAATTTTTGTTAGATTTTCTTTTTATAGTTTTCGTAGTTTAATTGAGTTGTGTAAGTTAAGGATGAAAGTCATGCCTGATGATGTTAATGACGATCTTATTCCTAATTTAAAGACTTTCCCCAATCATATCAAATACTTATTACTTGAAGAGGGAGTGAAATATTCATATTAACCGCAAGGAAGATCGAACCTGCCTATAAAGGGTAATGTAATGGATGTGATACTCAAAATTCATGAAGTTGGAGTGACATAGTGTTTACGCATAAAGTCGAGCCAATGACGTTAAACAAATGTGCTGTTTGGGAGGCAACCCAAAGTGAGTATAATTTTTTTTCTTTTTATTTTTGCATTTATGTTTTAGTTATTTTATGTCTTTTCTTTACATTTTTACTTTGCATTAGGTACAATGTAAATTTACGTGTGGATGAAGAGATTTACTTTAGGATATTTGTTCTTTTAGGTTATATTTTGAAAAAAAAAATTATGGAATTTTAAATTTTTTAAATTTTGTGGGTAAATTCACTGCAAACCCTCACGAGACACAACTCGTCCACTTGAGGTAACCATGGGGTTTCAAGGCTTGTTGCACGTACTAAGTGTAACCGTGTTTCCTACAAAAACGAGATAGTTTATTAATTAACATATTTTATATTTATTTTTATTTTGTGTCACTTGGGCAATGAATTAGTTTGAATTTAAATTTTTGGTTGTTGATAAAATTTTGAATTTTCTTTTGATAATTCTTGGGAAAAGGATAAACTTTTATTAGTTTGAATTTTAGCTTACTGTTAGTATTTATTTTGTTTGAGATCCTTTAAATTTATATGCACTCATATTCATTTATTTGAGCTAGTTTTAACTTGAGGGAAGTTTATTTTGTTATTGAAAAATATTTTTAACTCTAGATTTTTATTTAATCGTAACTTGAAGTGAAATATTAGATTTAATATAATTTAGGGGAAAAGATTAAGGTAATTTTCTATGATTATTAAAATTGATTTTTAATGGGAAAAAAATATGAAAGTTATGCAATGGGTTGAGATGGAGCGTAAAACACACCCACTCATAAATATATGCAAAAAAACGAAAAGGAGTGCATGTAATGATATACAAATTCCCAAATATTGTAAATTAATAAGTTATTAATAGAAATTAAAGGTTTGAATGTGACAAGTGTTTTGGGACAAGCCATGCATGGAGTATTTAATTTCAAGCTTAATGAAACAAGTTTGGATCAAAAAGGAGTTGAATTGGATCAAATTAAAGCAATGTATGGATTTTTGGGAATTAAAATTTCTTAGAAATTAGGGATAATGACCATATTACCCTTATCAATTTGGAGAATAACACGTGTGTCCTAAGTTGGTTTAAAGTTCATTATACCCTTGTTTAAGGATGGGAAATGACTTGTTTAACCTTAACCAAGATTGAGTTAACTTAACCATTCATGGTTAAGTGTTGGAAGATTAACATAGCACTTATATGTGTATCATACATATGTAGCAAGTGTTCATTTCATTTTTCCAGCAAAGAGAGAAAAGAGATAAGCAAGTCTGGGGTTGCTAAGAAATTGTAAGAGATTTAAGGAAAATAGCTCAAGACAGGTGAAAAAGTTACCAAAGGTGGATCATCCAACACTCACAAGATTTCTAGCAAGGAGAAGTGTAGTAAAAAGAAGGTATAAATAATGTTCAAGCTATGAAATTTGTTGTTTATGTGTTTAAATGTAAGGAACGATGAAGCCATGCATGTATCTTGGTAATATATGTGATGATTATGTGATTTATGTGTCATATGATTGAATTGTTATGAAACCCTAAGCATAAGTTGGCTAGACAAAGGTGGTACACTATTCATGTGTAGTTTCAAAGTTGGAAAGCATGATTCATGTATGATTAAGTGTTATATGTTACTAGACATGATGGAAATCTGGTTTGAGAGGATGAAGATGTGTGATACATGCATTATCATATATTAGAGAGTATCAAAGAAACCTAGATGGGGTAAAAATTATGTTTTGTGGAGGTTGATTGAATATTAGGCTATGTTTTGTGCCTAAACTAAATTATAATCTGTAAAGTGTTTTGGAAGGTGCATGTAGAAGCTACACATGCACACAAAGTTGCTAAATGAGTATGTGTTGACATATATGTGCATGGTGTGCAAGAATCCAAAGTTGGTTTATGAATGAAGTTTTTACAAAGTTGGTATAATGCAACCAATGTGCAATTTTGGCCATTTTATGTGATTGAAGGTCAAATAAGACCAAACATGTAAGTTTAATGTATATACACATGTTAGAATCGAATTGGAAGTCATTTGATTCGTATGGCAACAACTGTCCATTTTATACATTTTAAAACGTTCGCCAACGTCCAAAGCGAAATCTTTGGAAAAATAAGGCTAAATCATGATTTTTAAATGTTTTGAAGGCCAAATCATTTTTAAATCATGATTTTTAAATGACCACGAATTTCATTAGTCATTGTAAATATACTTAATAAATATTTAGCAATGAATTTAAATTTTTTGTACTAATTAATTGTACTTTAGATAATTAAATAAATGTACTTGTGTATTCGTATATTTATTTAAAGAATTAAAGCAATGTGTATAATTAATTAAAGCAAATCTAATTGGATTATATTTTAAATCCAAATAAGTTGATAAACTAGGTTAAAGATATTAACCTAGTAGCTCATGTAATTAATTTGATTACTAGCCCATGTAATTAATTAAACAAGCCCAATGCTTGATTTACTTAAATGTAATCTAGAATATTTAATGTGAGCCCAATGTGTTATTTAAATTGAGCCCAAACGAATTCAATGGATGAGCCCAATATATTTAATCCTAAGGTCCAATATGGAGCCCAATAGGAAGTCAAAATTGGTCAAAATTGCTACATATATTAATATACATATATAGATGTATATATGTATAATTAAAGTAGAAAAATTAAAGGAAAAATGGCTTGAAAAAGGTCATTTTACTGAGATTTTAAAGGGGGCCCACATGGGTTGCTTGATTTCCTTGTTGCTTCATTTTCACACAAGTCCAAAGTGGTTCAACAACCTTAGTCATTCCATATGTCCATCATGTAGTCAGTCCATCATATAGTCATTTCATCTATAGTAAGCTCACTTAAGCCTTAATTTCACCAACATTGGTGAATTAGGAAACTTAAAGAAGTGTTAGTAGAGTGCTATAAATAAGACACTCCACACTTGAGCCAAGTTTGCTAGCTCATTGCCTAGAGAATACAAGAGAGAAAATATAGAGCATTTGAGAGAAAACACTTGTAAGTGTGAGAAATAGCAAGAGGAAGGTATTGGTGGATGTCCAATAATCTCATATCATACTTTGGTAGGAGGAGAAGAAGAGCACACAAAACATTAAGGTTTAAAAGTGCTCCAACCATTTCTTATTTCATTTTTATAGCATATATGTGTTTTAATCGGTTAAAATATATTTTTAACCGATCAAAACTTGTTTTGATTTTTAACCGATCAAAACTTGTTTTGATGGTCTAGAAGTGTTTATCTATGTAATATATGTATATTCATGGTATGAAGTGTTTATGTCATGATTTGGTATGTGTATTTTGCATAAAAACATAAGAAATGTTCATATTGTATTTTTACCGGTAAAACCCTATGTAGCTATGTAATATATTTTGTGTCATTTCGAAATGTACAAGTTAAATACTTGATTTATATGGCTATAAAGTTTTATGTATGAGTTTATAAGAAAACCCAACTTGAAGCTTTCAAAAATATTGAAAAACAAATAAGTTATGGCTTTTACCGCAAAGGATGTTGATTTTAAAACCCTAGGTCGCATTGTGAACCATTTTGAGTCTAGTTAAGTTTAAAATTTGGATTTGTGATATAAAGAGAAGTTGTAGAGAGGGAAATTCTGATGAGAATGGACTCAAGAATCACCCCAAAATGTTTTAAAATGAAGAAGTTATGGCTGTCGGAGCGTCGGAGGGTCGAGCAGTCAAACAGTTGACTTCCGGACAGACTGGCCGAGAGCACCTGCGCCTGAGTGCACTGCCAATCAGCTTTTGGGCAGTCCGAGTTGGGTCGGGTCGGTCCGGGTCGGGTCGGGTCGATCCGGGTCGAGTTTTTCTTTGAAAAAATAAGTTAAAATAGGTGTAAAATGAATATATTTGGGTATTAAACAAATTTATATAGAGTCTATTTGTAAATCAATGCTACCTTAATGTTTAAATTAAATACTAAGGTTAACCCAATTTAAAAGTTAACTTTTGGTATTATTTAAAGAGTATTAAAATATTACTACATGGTTAATAATATTAATAAGTAATTAAATATTATGAAATGATTGATAATATTAGTAAGAGATTAAAATATTATTAAATGAGTAATAACATTAATAAGTCAATAAAATATTATTAAATAAATAATAATATTAGTAAATGAACAAAATATTATTTAATGATTAATAATATTAGATAATGAATAAAATATTATTAAATGATTAATCATATCAGATAATAAATAAAATATTATTAAATGATTAATAATATTAGATAAGGATTAAAATATTATTAGAAGATTAATAATATTAATAAGATAATAAAATATTATTAAATGATTAATAATATTAGATATTAAATAAAATATTATTAAATAATTAATAATATTAGATAATGTTTAAAATATTATTAAATGGTTAATAATATTAATGAGGTAATAAAATATTATTAAATGATTAATAATATTATAAGGATGATAAAATATTATTAAATAATTAATAATATTAGAAGACTAATAATGTATTATTAAACGGTTAATAATACTACAAGACTAATAAAATATTATTAAATTGTTAATAATATTATATGAGTGTATGAACTATATTAAATAATTAATATAGGTTCTTTGTGTTTGAAATATTATCAAGTAGTGATAATGTTTTTTATGTGTTTATACACCCATAATTATATAATTATGTGGTTCGTAAGGTTTATAAAGGTCATTATACTTACAAGTATATGATACTAATTTAAGATCAAACTGATTTAATTGTTAGGTCCGTTCAAGGATTGTTAAATTAAGTTGGTTAGCCGTAGACGACGCACGAGGCAAGTTTTCTACACCTTAACTTGTATTTATTGTTGCAGTTATTCTTCGACCGTATTTACATTGAGTAATTCAATTATTGTTGAGCAAGTATCTACACTCGTAGTTATTTGACAGACCTTTAAGTGAATTAATTATCCAAAAATTTATTCACATCGTTATTGATTATTGTATTCGCACATAGTGCTTTTGCAACTGTTTAAGAATGTCTAAGTTAATTGTTTCGGCTAGACAAATGCATGTTTAAATTCATTTAATTGAATATTATAAAAGCTTATCCAAATCATTGGCTGGTGCGGATTCTTACAGTAAGACTGAGAAAGAACAACCCTAGTTAAAGGGGATTTTTATTTGTCGGGAAACCGAATGCGCACAAGAAATCTAAATGTTATGCATATACATAGGACATGAGAGGACTGATCCCCTCAAGTGTCCCGTTATTTTTAACAAGGTGTCAGACATTGTATGTCTGTTCTACCTTAGTAGCAGTTCATGGTCATTAAAGACCACTCAGCAGTAAAGAGTCAATCCAATCTTTTATTGAACATTGATTCTTGATGTCTTTCACAATTGTTATTATTGAAAACCTTGAAGTTATTTCCCTTCCTCATGATATATCGTATAATTGTTGTTTATAAACTTGCTGAGCCATTTAGTTGCTCATTCTTGCTATATCATGATTATATTTCAGCCATTCCCGAAAGCTCTAAATCGGACAAAGGCAAGGGGAAAGCGAATGTTTAGTTTTAGTAATTGCATGCTAGTTTATATTACTGTTATGTAATTACTGTTGTAAATCTTTTGTATTTCCCTTAAGATATGTAATGTTAAGATTAAGGTAATAGACCTTGGGAAGTGTAGCCTTTTGATTAAGGAACCTTTTGTATTATTCCGCGAAGTTTGAATACAATTTATGTATTTCATAAATGTTAAGTATTGTACAGTGAGAACCAAACCCGAGGTTAAAGAACCCGGATTTGGGGTCGTCACAGGTTGGTATCAGAGCTGTAGGTTAGAAACGTTAGGATTGCGAAACCTAGGTTATAACCTTAGTACTAAACTCATATAGAGTGCGTTAGGAGATGAATCGGGGAGATTCATCATGTTGTGTATTTTTGGAGGTGGATTGAGAAAATCCATCGAGCCGAGATGTACATGATAAAATATCATTTCATTTCATCAATTAAGGTTGGTGGGATTGTTGTAATTACATCAGCATGGGTTGTTGGCGTAATGCACTGGGACAAGCAATTGGGTCGAGTTTGAAGGCAAGCACGTGGCAGCTTGGGTTCTAAGTATATAACAATTTTTGGAATAAGGCCTATCATTATCTTGCATTTACTTCTTTTCTTCATCAAATTGTTGAAGCTTTTTTCCAATCTCAGTTTGGCAAATTTTCTAACAATAATATATTATTCCGTGTGGGTCCTAAACGGTACATTAAAGTAAGGATTTAATTAAAGAATTCAATTTTAATTTGAAAATGGATTAAATTAATTTTTAATTTAGTATTTGTAATTTCTTTTAGGATTTGAAAAAATTAGTGTCCTATAAATATATAATAAGGGAGACCAAATTACATTGTAACTTTAGAGGCAAGATTGAAGTCATGTCAAGCAAAGTTTTCTTATTCAATTTTGTATGGATGTTGATCTTTATTATAGTTGATGGTTTAATTCAGTAATATTATTTATTCCATCTTATATGAAATTTATTCTTGATAATATGTTTTAATTATTTGAATAATATTTGCTTTGATTGATTTAATAATGACCAGTTAAATTGAGTAAGCTTTTGTCATCTGCTAGATTAAGGTATAGTATTAAGCAAATGATATTGTATATGATCATAAGTAGCGATTAGTAATACATGATTATGGTCAAGCTTTTGAGTATTGCTATGATTATCATAAGGCAAGTTAAATAATCTGGGATTATGTGATTGTTGCTTGAAATAATCTAATTCGTCAATTCTTAATACTGCTGTTATATTAAATCTAGACTGATAATTTTAGGTTGTATGATAGTTAGTATCTAGTAGGGGCGATTGTCACATTAGATTTGAAACCTAAAAGGGATTTCGGATAATACGGATTGTTGTTATCTAGGGTTATTAATTTTATTAAAGGATAAATATGATTACCTTGATTAGATTATCGTTGTGAAAAGACGCTACTAAACTGAAGAACTGAAGTCTTAAATTCATTGGTTAATCTTATTAATTTACTTTAATTTATTTAGTTATTTATAATTAATTTAACACCCCCCCCCTAATTTTAGTTTACATTGAATAAAATTAAATTAATCATTCTCTGTGGGGATCGACTCTTACTTGCACTATTACATAAATATTTATCAAAATAAGATTTTATTTTTGATTGCCTACAATAGTACACCAAATTTTGAATCTTTCTTGTAAGTACTTCTTTCATTTTTTTTCTTTCCTCTTTTAAATGGGTGCATTTTATGCTTCATCCCATTTATTCTCTTTTTTCTCTCAGTGAATGCATTTTATGCTTCATCTCACCAGCAAGTGCATTTTACGCTCCCTCCCATTTTTTCATATGTTTATGAGTGAGTGTATTTTACGCTTCGTCTTAACTCACCACATATTTTTCTTTTCAATTTAACAATCCTAGAAAAATTACCTAAATCATCTCTCCTAAGTTATATTTTGTCTTATATTTCACTTCAAATAATATTCAAATAAGATATAGAATTATAAATATCTTCCATAAACATTTAACCATATAAATTTTCTTTAAATTAAAACTAGCTCAAACAAATGAATATGTGCATAAAAGTGTAAAGGATTTCAAAAAAAGTAAATACTAACAATAAGTCAAAAATTCATACTAAGTCAAATCTATCTTTTTTTTAAGAGCTATTAAATAAAAATCAACTTTTATCATTCGCCAAAAATTTAAAATATAATTAACTTATTGCTTAAGTGATACATCCTAAAAATAAAAATAAGAAAATAAAAAACTACCCTATTTTCGTAAGAAATACGGTTGCACTTAGTACATGTAATAAACCTTTAAACCACATGGTTACCCCAAGTAAACGAATTGTATCTTATAAGGGTTTACAGTTAATTTACCCACAAAATTAAAAAAAAAAATTAAAATTTCCTAATTTTTTTCAAAATATAACCTAAAAAAAACAAATATCCTAAAGTAAATCCCTTCCTCCACACTTGAAATTTACATTGTCCCCAATGTAAAGTAAAAATGCAAAGAAAAGACACAAATAACGAAAACATAAATGCAAAAATAAAAAGAAGGAAAATTATACTCTCATTGGGTTGCCTCTCAAGCAGCGTGTTTGTTTAACGTCATTGGCTCGACTTCATGCATAAACACTACATCACTCCAACTTCATGAATTTTGAGTATATCATCCATCACGTTATCCTTCATAGGTAGGTTCAATCTCCCTTGCAATTGATATGAAGGTTTCACTCTCTCTTCAAGTAACAGGTATTTGATATGATTAGGGAGAGTCTTTAAATTTGGAATGTGATCCTCATTAACATAATCAGGAATGACTTACATCCTTAACATGTATAACTCAATTAAACTATGAAAAACTATAAAAAGAAAATCTAAAAAAAATACTAAATTAAAATACAGTTTACAAAAGCACAAAAATAAATTAAAATCACTCCCCGGCAACGGCGCCAAAATTTGGTGTGCTGTCGCAAGCACCTAAAAATAAAATCTTACTTTGAAAAAATCTTTATGTAGTAATGCAAGTAAGAGTCAATCCTACAGAGAATGATTAATTTAATTTTATATTTTACAAACCAGAATTGGGGGGGGGGGGTTGAATTAATTATAATTAACTAAATAAATAAAAATAAATAAGATTAACTAAATAATTAAAAACTTATGTTCTTCAGTTCAGTATCACCTTTTTGCAATGATAATATAATCAAGTTAATCATATTCACCCCTTCAAAGAAATTAATAACCCTAGATAACAGCAATCTACGTTACCCGCAATTCCCCTTAGGTTTTAAATTTAATGTGACAATCGCCCCCACTAGACCCTAACTATCATACAACCTAGAACTATCAGTATATATTTAATATAACAGTAGCATTAAGAATTAGGAAATTGAGTTATTCCAAGCAACAATCATACAATCACAAATTATTTAACTTACCTTTTGATAATCATAGCAAAGTCAAAAGACCACAATCATGTATTACTAATCACTACTTATGATTAGATACAATATCGTTTGCTTAATACTATATCTTAATCTAGCAGATGATAATAGCTTGATCAACTTAACTGACCATTATTAAATCATTCAAAACAAATATCATTCAATTAGTTAAAACAGATCATTAAGAATAAATCTTATATAAGAAGGAAAAAATAATAATAACTCAATTAAACCATCAATTATAAATAAGTTTCAACATCCCCTTAGAATTGAATAAGAAAAACTAGCCTGACATGTTGTGCACAATAATCTTTATGAATGAATGAATGTGTGTATATCTCTAATTATGTCTCAAAATCTCTATTTATATTATAGATTACATAATTTATCCCAAAACCTAATAGGAATTAGAATACAGATTAAAATAAACTATTAATTAAAATTCATAATTTAAACAGTTTCCAAGTCTAATAAGGATTTATTAATAAACCCTTTTATTTATTACTTGCCCAAGACCCATTCGGAATTAACAAAAGATATTTGTTGAGCCTATACATGCGCTTAGGACCCACACAGATAGAAAAGGAAGAAACAAGCTTACAATACACCAGTCAACGCGCTAGTTGGCTGCTATAACTTCCCTGATCAAGTACCACGTATGGCGCGTAAGTTCTTCCTCAACCAGCAAGCCAAACGGCGTCATCCAATCCTTTAGCCCAACAACCTTCAAGCGCCTTAGTGCACATGGCGCCAGCCCTTACCAAGCTGCAGTAATTACAATCTTGCCATCCAACTCAATTTACCTACAAAAATTAAATAAAAATAATATAAAATTACTAATAATAATAAAAATATATAAAATTAAATAATTTACCTAAAACACTAAAAATAATTAATACTCACAAAAAATTAAGTATAAAATACGTAATAAATAGATATAAATATCTACAAATCACAGAACAAAGGGGAAGTAGAAAAGTAAAAGGGGTCAAGTGGCCACCCTTTCCATCACACAATTGAAACGTGTGGGCTTTGTTGGCATGCAATGAATGAATGATTAAAAATGTATTAAATGTAACTGGTGACTCACCTAGGTGAGTCACTATGGGAAGTAAGTGAGCTAATGAGTCACCATAGGTGACTCACCAACTTATTAATTAACCTGTGATGCTAGAAGGGTGACTAAGCCTAAGTGAATTAAATAGATCAATATGTTGGTAAGATATGAATGGATTAAAGTGTGATGAGTTGTGCTCTAATAATAGCTAGACTTGTGAGTTAGCGTAGTGACTCACCTAGTTAATTAATGAGGCAAGATGAGTTTGCACAGTGATTCACCCATGTGGAAAATTGGTGGAAGCAAATAAATGGACCATGTGGCAATATACAATTAATAAGTGAATGACTCACCAAGTTAATTAATGAAGGGAGGTGAGCTAGCATGATGACTCACCAAGTTAATTAATGAAGAGATGTGGCTATTTTATGACCAAACAAGTATGCTAGTAAATAAAATAAAATTGACAAATAATTCAATCACTTACAAAATAAAAGGAAGAAGTCGACAATCTTAAGGAAATAAAGAGAGCAAGATTTTTTAGAGAATATTCAAGAAAACATTTACTAGCCTTGAGTAACTTATTACACATACATATATACATATATACTTGTTAGCTAAAAAAGAAAGAAAGAAAAAAGCAAAACATTTAAGAAAAAGATAGACACGCAAAGAAAGAAAAAAAGGAAGAGGTTCAGTAGGCATGGAGGAAGAAGGAGAAGGAGATGAATGTTCAAGTCATGCTAAAAGGAAGAAAAGATAAACTTAAACTAGTGAAGGCATTCCTAAAAAACTTGGTTAATATTTTAATTTCTATGTATAGATGTTAAGTTTTATGGATGTTGAGTTTTAAGGATTGTATATATAGAGGACATGTATATTCTTATTTGGGATGGATTAAACATGTATAATCATGAATCAAGTAAGAGGAAACAAGAAATCAAAGGAAGAATAAAGTAGAAAATCTACAAAAAAAATTGTTACAAACTCTATTTTTCCATGAACCATATCTCCTTGTGTATAAGGAGTTGGGATGAGATCTATACATCTAAAAGTAGATTGTAGTATCAGCTATACGTAGGAAAAAGAAACATTCAAAAATACTTCATAGATTATTTATTATAATTTTTCAAAAAAGGGCTTTTTTAATATAGAAATTTGCATAAAACAGTTTAAACCATGTTTTTGTAAATTCGATATCTCCCTGTGTATAAGAAGTTAAGATGAGTTCTTTACATCTAAAAATAGCTTGGAATGTCATCTACGCGTACAAAGAAAAATCACTCAAAAAATCATAGTAGATTATTTGTTATGATTTTTCAAAATAGGTTGGTTGGGATGAAAACTACATAATCTGGACAGATTCAATTTTGACAAGACTTTTGGACCATTTTCTATTTCGATTGGAGAAGGGGACTGAAATCAAAGCCTATGTTGTATTAAAGTAAGATGAATAAGCTTTAATTTGACGTAAAAATAAACGAAAATGAATAAGTAATGAAGACTTTATGATTAAACAAAAAATAGTATTCGTTAATGATTAAAATAGTTAAAATGAGTTTTATAATTCGTTTTAAAACGAAACTTTAAGGATGGATATATTGTATAGCATGATGATATATTTGGATGTATAGTAGCATATTTTGACATAAGAAAGAGATTAGTCAAGATTTTAAGAATTTTTAAATTTAATTCTGAATGATAGGAATTATTGAATAAATAAACGGGAATGTAAAATATAAATACGAGACGTAAATTAATGAAAGTTAATACTATTATAAGAAAAATAAATTGTTGATGGAATATATTCTATAATGTTGTAGATGACTTAGAACTGAGTACAAGAAAAAGAAAAATTGGATGTAAATATTGTGAAGGATGAATTACGAACCAAGACAAGTTCCCTCACTCTAAGCAAAGTTATCTATCGTTGTATGCAAGTTCTCTGACCTTTTGGCAAGTTCTGCAAATTATGCAATCTATTATTTTTGAATTTATGTGCAAAAATTCTCTTACTTTGAGCAAGTTCCTTAACTTTATGCAAGTTTCCTAACTTAAAATTATTCTTGAGTTGTTCAAGTTTTATTGAGCTTATATGCAAGTTCCTTTTGAGTGAAGTTAATTATTATTGGTGCAAGATTTCTAATTATTTGAAGTTCTCTAAATTGTGCAAATCACTTGGATTTCATGAGTTACATGATTCTGCACTTATGTGTATTTGGAAACTGTTCCTTGGTGAACTGTAATGGTTCCTTGATTATCCTGTGGTTCATGATTTGTTACAAGTCTAAGCCACTTGTTTCGGCTAGACATAATTGATGAGTTAATTTAAGTTGGGAATGTTATCTTTGTAAATGATCCAATCTAATCTAATTTATTTTGGTACAGATTTTAAGATTCAGACTGAGTTTGAACAATCTTAGTAAAGAGGATATGTATGATGGATTACTGACTAGATAAGCGGTGTCAAATTGACACAATTGGTGACAAGCTTATAAGTTTAGGCTTCGGCACGAAAGGTTTCACAATTACAACGATTAGCTTTTATAAAGTAAATTCTGTTTCTAAAAGAGTTCATGGGCCTCTAGACCGTGTGAAAAGACCATATGAAAAGAGTTCATGGTCCTCAAGACCATGCATGAAAGTTATAATTTTTGCTGTCAGTTATGAATATACAGCTTGGGAAAGATGTTATGTGTAACATTGAGTATATGGGTATTGTTAGACTATGATAACGATACTCGTAAAATAAAAGGATTCACAATCTTTAAGACTATTGAATAGGTAAAAAGTTATTGGTCCTTATGACCACTCAGTATGATAATTGCTCTCTAATTTCTAATTGTTCATGTTGTTCAAACCAATCGTTAAAACTCTTTGATAATTGCCTATCTTGGTTTTGACGTAATAATCTTTGTATTATTCAATACTTGCTAAGCAAATTAGTTATGCACTCTTGTAAATTATATTTGTAGTCAAAGCTGAAAATTCGGAAGGGCCGCACGTTAAAGATAAAGGAAAAAAGGTAAAGCTGGGGAAGAGAACTAGAGCAGTAATTGTAATAATATAGAAATTTTAAACATTGTAAATATTATAATTAATTAATAAAATTAAATTTTTGAAGTGTGACAAGTGTTTTGGGACAAGTCATTTATGTATTATTTGATTATAGAATAAAATTTAAGCCTAACGAAACAAATTTGAATTAAAAAAAAAAGACTTGAATTGGATCAAAAACAAGCAAGTTATGATTTAAATGGAATTATTTGTCTAGGATTTTTAACAAATGTCCAAAGTGCCATTGACAACTTAGGAAATGACATTGGTGCCCTATAATAGTTTATTGTCAATTTTATCCTTATTTAGTAATGAAAAATGTCTTGTTTATCCTTAACTAAACATGGTTAACTCAAGCATGGTTAAGTGTTGAAATATTACATAAAATATATGTATGTATATATTTAGTAAGTATAGCCTTCGTTCATCTTCATTTTACTTCCAAGTTGCTAAGAGAGTTCATAAGAGAGAAAGAACAAGAGAGCTAGGGTTTGATAAAAACCTTGAGAGATTGTTAGCAAAGTGTTCAATATAAGCTTAACAAGTCATCAAAGTGGAGCATCCAACTTTAGCAAGCTTTATAGAAAGAAGGAGAAGAGCACAAAAAATGTATAAAAGAGTTTTTCTTTAAAACTTAGCATATATGTGTTTAAATTCAAGAACATGTGTACCGTGGATGTATCTATGGATATAAGTGTTGATTATGTGAATTATGTGCTATATGGTTGGTATATGAATAAACCTCAAACTTAAAAGTTGTATTACAAAGGTGGTGAGCTATTTATGTATGTATTCAAGACTAGAAAGTATGATTTAAGGATGATCATATGTTAAATGTTGTTAGATTTGGTGAAACTCTAGTTGGAATCTTGTATATTGTTATGTTAGATAACATCATAGATTCATTAATGGTTTAAAAGCAAGACTTGTTTATGAAAGTATATAATATTAGGCTATACTTTGTATGTAAACCAAATCATAATCTGTAACATGCATTAGAATGTGCATATAGAGGTTAAGTGAATACACAAAGTTGTTAAATAAGCATGTGTTAATGGATATGAGGTAAAGAGTTCAAGGACTCAAAGAGGGTTCAAGAGTGAATTTTGTTAAAGTTGGCAAAATTTTATAAAAAGGTGATTTTTGGCCATTTTGTGTAATTGAAGGTAAAATAAAGCTAAATATCTAAATTTTATATAAATGCACGTGTTAGTGTCGATTTGGAAGTCAATTGGTGTTAATGGCGATAAAGGTGAATTTTAAATGTTTAAAGACGTTCGCCAACACCTAAAATGAAATTTATGGAAAAATAGGGTTGTTTAAAAAATTTTAATATTTTTGAAGGCCCATGCAAGTCATATATATGTTATATGTACTAAAACAAGTGTTGGAATAGAGGAATGTGGTTTATGGCAAAAAAAATAGCATCAAAATTGAAATGATTTTTTTCATATTCTGCAGCATTGTGCCGGCCGAGATTTTTTGTACTGAAGATGGCATTGGGGCGCAGTTGGACTGCAAGTTTTTCGCAGCCAGCGAGGTTCTTCATCGCCAGGGCGTAGTTTGAAGATTTTTTTTTAATCCAAAATAAAATATTTTAATATTAAATGATGGAGACATGTATTGTAAACCATAAATTGATAAAAATGATCAATATGATAGGTATTACGATATGAATGAATAATGTATTATGTGTTAAGGGTTATGTAAAATTAAATGATAGCTTGTACAGTAAGGTATTGCATGAATATGTATATAACTAATGCATGAACCAATATTATGGTTATGTAGGACATAATCGGGGTAAGATATTATCGATAAACGTAAAGGAGGACGAAGAAAAGTGTTCTATCGGAACTCATTTTTGTAGTTTCTTAAACAGTAATAGTTGTTATGCATTCTTATGAATCATTTTAAAGCTCATTCATTATTGAACTATTATTGAGAAAGGTCGATGCCAATCTTGATCCTGTTAGACATATGTAATAATTCATGTTGAATTAAAATATTTATTGTTGAATTAAAATATTTATTGTTATACTCTCCAATCCATATTATTATGATACAGAATCTATGAAATGCTGTAACAGAACAACCTTGATAAAAAGGGGAATAAAAGTAAAGAAAAGAATTTATGTTGATGGCGTGGTTGCGTCACTAGATGTTTATGTTGTGCACAATGTAAAAGTATGATATATTGATCACCTAGAATAGGCATCTGAAAGAAAATGTGGTCTTATGACTGACCCGGACAGTATCAATCTTTATGATTGGTATTGTTCTTAACGAGTTCTTGGTCTTATGACCGTACATCAAGCAAGTTTAATGTTTCAAGCTAATTATGCAAAGATTTATGTTATATTTTCATGTTCATTCGCAGAACTGTTATTGATTCAACTTCAATGTAAATGATTCTCTTTCATTATTTCAGAAATATCATGTCATTATTGGTTTATGTACTTGTTGAGCTATTTTATGCTCACACTTGCTTTAACATGACATTTTAGCTAAACCAAAACAGGATGAGGGGTCAGAAACAGATAAGGGAAAAGGAAATTCTAGCAAGTAGTAGTTGTATAATTATCGAGTCAATGTAAATGTAATATTTTTGTATTATATCAGATGTAAATATTTTGTAATGTATAAAGGTCTGTAAACTTAGGGTAGTTACATATTATTTGTAAATTAAGTTTTATTATTCAGAAATGAATGGTAGTGTAGTATCGTGAGCACTGAACTCGTAGTTCAAGGGACCCGGATTTGGGGGTGTCATATGTTGGTATCAGAGCTACTAGATTATAAACTTTAGGTGGAAAAACCTTAGGAATATGACCTTAAAGAATATAGTGAAACTCATTTAGAGTTCTAAGAGGTGAATGGTGAAAATTGTTAAAGTTAAATTTTTCACAATATATGCTATATACTATGTGTTATGTGTAATAGAGATAAGAAAATTTGCATTGAATTGAAATAATTGTTCTTGTGATTTTATAGTATGCCAGATATTAGAGAATCCAGTCGAGCAGTAGAGGAAAAATATCGGGACATTCAAATAGATGTGATAACTACTGTACCAACTATGGCAATAGTAACAGCTGATGACAGTGGACAAGAGGAGGATACAGAGGAACTAGAGGGAAACTCTGATGGAGCATTACCAGAGAATGCGTCATCTAAGCAAAGAGAAGTCGACCAAGAATGAGTAACCAGCCTAATACAACAGAACAGTGAATTCGTGGACCGAATTTTGGAATTAGAAACTCAAGTAGCGGAACGACAAATAGTCGTTGAGCAGAATGAGACGGCAATACAAGTATTAATTAATAGAAATATGGATCTGGGAGATAAATTGAGGCAGGAAGAACAGAAGGTTCAAGAGTTGAGGAACGATAAGGAAGTCTTAGAGGCTAAGCTAAATGAGGCAACTGCTGAGATAGCCAGGTATGAATATGCTGAGGCTAAAGCAGTGAGAATGGTAAATCTAGTAGAGGAATAAGTGAGGACTAAGAAAGCCAAGATAGACAGCATGAGTGTAACGCACCGTGATCCCACCTTTCCTTAATTCTATCCATTCAATTTTGGATTTCATAATCATTAATCTTAAAATCAAATTATATTATCATCAATCATCTTAACGGCGATTTTGTGCGTTAATACATATCCTTTAACCTTTAAAATCAGGTCTTTGATCATAATGCGGTCCATATTTGTTTATTTATCTTACATACATAACCAGCCTCAGAATCATAACCTTCAATTTCTATTCATTAGAACTTAGGTCAAACATTTATAATTTGTGACCTAATCTAATACGATTTCATAATCATATATATTATGATTTAACTTAACTTATCTTGAATACAATCATCAATCATATATAACTGTCCATACATAATCTTGTTTGCTTATACCTGTTCCGTACATGTTTCTGTTTATATACATCTGTACCATACATACGAGTTCCATTATATACATACTCTACTAACAATATTACATTAATCTTACATCATTACCTCTTCTCTATGAATAATACATACATACAAAACAATCCCTATGGATTTACAAAATATTCATTTCTTTATTAACGACCAAGTTCATAATTAAAATCTTAGATGTTAATTAACTTATACATTCATAAATTTACATTTATCAGCTTTACTTGAACATTGCACAAATACATATAACAAATTCCTTCACGCTTATTTATGCATTCATCATTCTTTACCTTTAGCTTAACCGAAACCTCCGGCCTTCTCATACATTGCCTGAAAATGTTAGTTCAAAGCAAGAGTGAGCACAAAGGTTCAGCAAGTAAATCAGATAACATTTTACATGCTCGCAGTTCATAATATGCATCATACTTTCTTTACTTTACTATGTTATGCATAATGTAACATATTGTATTTAACAATTAAAACACATAGTTGCACGTAGTGCACGTCTGAAAACATTCAATGTCATATAGTTCATGTAGAACAGTATCACATTTAAGTTTGAAAACTTGTCTGGTATGCTTTATATACTTAAAATTTACGCTTCTTCAAATGTCTTTCATGTCCGTCTTGTCGGTTTGCTACTTTAAGCTCTATCTATCAATACACAACCTATATATCATTATAGGATCATAAAAATTTATATAACTTGACAAACTTAATTCATAATCACTTAATCATTCATCTCTATTTATTTCACTTTTGATGTATTACACCTTACATAGGTTAATAATACATCCTAGCTCGTTCCCAACCTTTTACATAACCCTTAATATGATTGACTTAGCTTTAGGCATGTTATATTATGTCATTCATCATCCCATTATACATCAACACCCTTTACATTGACCATTATTATCAATTCTATGGTTTATATAACTTATTTCTATCATTCCACATCAAAATATAGGTTTTTAGAAGCTTAATTTTTTTTCAAATGCACATATATCTTGCCTCGGCGCCATCAGAGCTCGCTGGTCACGAAATGTTCTCGGCCATGAACAGTGCACTGAGCCCCAACACAGTATTCAGTGTAAAACATAGTGCCCCGATGCAGTGCTACTGAATTAGGATTTCTGAATTTTGGTTCTGCTTTGCTGATTTTTAACTTCTTCACCACACATTCAATTAACTCCAGATTTGGAACAGTGCTAGGTCTTGCTACCTAGTATTTTACAAAAAATTTACTTGGCACATTTGGCTACTCAAAATCATTGCAAAACTAGCCCGTAGGAGGGCTGTTCAACACTTTTCCACACTTTGCAAAAAAAAAAATTAACTTTAAATTCTAATTTTTCCAACTTTGTGATTTTTGGCCATAAGCTTCAAAACTCAATTCCAACACTTGACATAGCTCACATATGTCATATAGGACGTGTCTAGGCATTTCAAACCATTAAATTATACCCGAGGTGGGTTTTGTCTGTAAAAGTCCATTTAGGGTCGAAACGATTGGTTTCGATCATTCGAAACTCATTTTCATTCTAATTCTCATCTGTTAATTCTCAAATCAACCTAAACACGTGTAATAACATAAAACTAGGCCATTTGAATTCATTTCACCTTTAATTCTTCACAATTGCCAAAAATACCTCTTAGTTGCATTTCCATCAAATTTCATAAACTTTCCTAAAGTTTTCATTTTCCAAAACATATACAATTTTGGCCCATTTTTACAAAACTTGATTCTAACACCTCATTTAACACATATAGCACATAATTAACTCGTACGGGCCTTCAAAATATTTCAAACTTTTCAAATGACTTCATTTTTTCAAAATGATTCGATTTAGGCGTTGGCGGACGTTTTAAAACGTTTAAAATCCTCAATTGTCACCATAAACGCCAAACGACTTCCAAATCATATCAAACATGTGTATTAACATCAAACTTAGCTTTTTGGCCTCATTTGATTACCAATTACACAAAATGGCCAAAATTCACACTTTGATGACATTTTGTCATCTTTATTTGTTTCCATCCTTAAACCAACTTCAATCTTTGGACTCTATGCTTCATATGCATAATCACATACACATACAACAACTTTAGGTAATCACAAAACTTCTATACGCATCTTTCAAGTCACTTTACAGATTATAATTCGATCTATACACAAAGTATAGCCTAATATTGTAAGTTTTCCTTAACAAATCATAGTTTTCAACCTTTAATGCATCTTTGTAGCTATCTAACTTGAAATTTCACATACTTTAAATATGTTCATCCTCATCATCTAGGTTTTCATCAAAACCAACAACATTTAACACATATTCTTCCTTAAATCATGAGTTCTAGCTTCAAAAACATATATGAAAAGCCCATCAACTTTGTTCTACCATCTTTCAAGCCTAGGGTTTCTTCTTAAATCATAAACATAACACATAACTCCCATACAATTCATAATCAACCCTTATTTTTTTTCAAGGATTCATGCATGGCTATACCTAAACTTCTATTTAAACTCTTAAACTTCAAACTTTAAAGTAAGAACATGATTACATACCTCATTGGATGACCAACTATTTTACATAGAGAGTTTTGTCTTGATGAGTACTTCCTCTTTTCTTCTTGCTCCAAGCTCAACCAAACATCATAGCTTCTTGGATTATAAGTTTTTCACCTAACTTTCATGGCTTCCCTAGCTTTCATCTCTTAAGGCTACTCTTCCTTTTATTTTCCAGCAAAATGATGGGAAAGCTTGCATTGCTTGGTTATTATATGAGAATTAACTCAATTTGAGTTAATTTAGCTTAACTATGATTTCACCAACCCAAGGGCATTTTGGTCATTTCACATGATAAGTGAGGGGCATTTTCGTCAATTCACCACTTGAGACATATAAGTCATTACCTAAATTATCAAGGGTATTTTGGCCATTGCACCGAACACCAATGTCATTTTCCAAATCTTTCAAAGGTATTTTAGACTTTAAACCATTTTAGGACTCATGTGTCATTAATCAAATTGCCAAGGGCATCATGGTCATTAGACAAAATTCCTAGAGAAATTTAATTTTCCATTAATTCATACAAGCTTATTTTTTTAACCATTTCAAGTCCATTTTGATCCAAACTTATTTCATTATGCTTGAATTTTAATCTACCATCAACTAGTCCATAATTGGCTTGTCCCAATTTACTTGTCACACTTTAAACATTAAATTTCATTACTTAATCATAATTATTCATAATAACAATTACAACATTTCTATATTTGCAACACATTACTTTCTTAATTTCTACGAACCTTATCGGTTTCGCATTTCACAAATTTCATTTCCGACATCTCAAGTAATCAAAATACCCATTCTATCCATAAACTGCTTCCTCGAAAAGCAAACCCTGCTCTCAGATTGACAAAATCCATTTCTTCAACCATTTAAGATCATAATACATTTTTATGACTTTTATGTCCCTTCGCTTGTCCACTTAACATACACATCTCACTTTGAACTGTACTTGCATTCAACATTCTTTCTACTCATGCTCGGGGGTATTACCTTTTTGTCTTTACACATCATATACCTGATTATCTTATTTCAATCCTTCAATATCAGTTCTTAATAAGTTCAAACTATTTAAAGATCATAAATCTTATTATTCCTCTAATCTATATCTTGAATCCTTCTTTCTCTATCATATTAATTATACATATAAACATATTCAATCTACCGCATATGTCATAATAGCACATTGATCACATAACAGTTTGTATTACATCATTCTTACACTTTATGTCATTCATAACTAGGTTTTAATTATTAACCTTTACTTAAGTTATCATAATGTTTGTTTAGCAATCTTGTAAAATCTTGGGGTGTCACAATGAGCGTTCAGATGGATGATATGGACTATGCTTTTGGCAAAGCTTTTGGAAGGGCACAGGATAGGGTGTGTTATTACCCTGTGGAATATGATCAGATAAGTATCACCTTGAGTAAATGGAAAATGATAGTTATTATGGACGAAGAATACGATGAAGCAATTCGGCGTAGAATATTTTCGTAGGATATATGTAATAAATGTATACAGTTATGTATATGTCTACGTGTGTATGTAATGTAAATCCCTGGCTTTTTGTTATAAAGGGATAGAAAGTGTCATGTAACCTCTTCTGTTCTAAGGAGGGAAGTTATAAGTTTGTTGTATAGTTATGAAATGTGAATCTTGACTTTTGTAGTTTAAAGGGATAACAAGATTTATAGCAATATGCTAAATGTGATGTAAGGTGGTAGGCACTAGTCAACTCGTATATGAAAATGTAAGTTAACATGAAAATGTGATATGTGAATGATAAATAATAATCATTACATAAATTGTTAAACAAAAATGCCGCCTAGACGAAGACCGAATGTTCAACCTCCACTAGAGGAGTCAGTAAATGCTCCTAAGGAGCCATTTAATCCTATGCAACAATTTGTGGATTTGTTGATGGAAGCATTTTCAGAACAAGAATGTTAATCCTGCGGGTGATCAACCGGTAGCGGCTCGTATTGCTATGTTTAAAGATTTTAAAGTTGTATGACCCCCAGAGTTCAAGAGGACTATGAATCCGATAGAGGCCCAAAATTGGATAATTCAAATGGAAAAAATATTTGATGTAGCTAACGTGACGGAAGAACATAAAACTGTTTTTGCTACGTTTATGTTAAAAAGAGAAACAAATTATTGGTGGGGTGCCAATAAAGGAACATTGGGAACATGAGTTGCATCGTGGGAAAGATTCAAGAAATTATTCTTTGAGACTTACCGATAATAATAATAATAATACTCATAATCTAATTTTAATATAATTTTTTAGTAATAATAATAATAATAATAATAATAATAATAATAATAATAATAATAATAATAATAATAATAATAATAATAATACCGATAATAATAATATTTATAATATTTATATTTTTTAATTTTATTAATAATAATGTAAATAATAATAATATATATATATTTTTAAATTTAATTTAATTTTTTGTTATGGCGTACCTTCAGGTGCGAGCAATTACTAGTATATATATATAAAATGATGTTTTCCTTAAAATTCAGGTTGAAGAACAAAAAAATATTCTTTTTTGTGCTTGTATATATACTTTGTATATACTTATTAGTTGTTAATAAAAAAACTTTATTTACAACTTTAATAAATTATTTTGGGATTTTCAAGTAATTATATATTATATTTTAATAAATAAAACTATTTTTGGTAAAATTACAAAACGAGTCTTGCAGTTTAATTAATAATTTTATGATATATTAGTTTTTAATCTTCAACACAAAATTTAAATATCTATTTAATCTGTGCCTTACACGAACTATAATAATATGAGAAAAATAAACAATTATTTTTCTTACTTTCCTTTTCTTTCCCATCATCTAAAGGGAGCCATAATGTATATTAGAAGGTTAAAGAAGTTGAAATAAATATTTGGATTGTATTTGTTATTTTTTTTTTCCTTTTAACTTTCCAAGTTTGATTTTTTTTTTTATTTCTTTTCAAAACCAAAATATTCTAAATTTTTTTTATTTGATTTTACTTTTTCCTTCTTTTCTCACAAGTTTTTCAAGTTATTGTATAACTAAGCCTAAAAGAATTCAAAATTGGTTTTGTTTCAAATTTAAAATTCTCAATTTGCTACTTAAAAAAACAAAATGAAAAATCTTTTGGGCCAAAAATATGGCTGGGCAAAACTAGGGCCCTTCCAAGTTCCAAGTAATTTTTAGAGAAACTAGATTCAAACCCGCGCGTTGCGACGGAATTATTCATTTTGTTAATAATAAATTTATACATGTAATTAATAAATTATAATATAATAAGAAGATGGTAGATTGTTGTGTAATTATGACCAAGTATAGAATTAATCTGATCACCAAATCTTAGAACATTACATAATAGTAGTTAGTGTGTGTGTGTGCGCGTTTGTGCGTGCGCGTGTATATATGTTTGTGTGTGTGTGTGTCTAGGTCCTCAAACCTGAAGAAAATCACGTGTTACATGCAGAAACTAAAAATCATGAACATTAATAATTATGTTGGATCTTCATGTCAATATGTACAAATACCATCTCAAAAAACATAGCAGTATAGAACCGTGTCATATATAACACAATGTTATAGTTAAAGAATGAATACATTGCCTTATTAGTTTTTTATCCATGCAATTGTATAGGCACTCACAGCATTACCAGAATGGTAAAAAAAAATTAATAATGATGATAATAGTGATTTATCGGATGCTAATACTTAACAACTCATGTAAACATTCCAGATAATAGAATGCAATAGATGAAGAAGCCATAAATATAAACATCATGAGATTGAATGCAATGTCACCATAATCTGAATGCCTTCGTATAACTCATTTGCACTGTCAACAATATTTAGATTTAGATTTAGTTGTAAACCTTCTTCTCTTTTTACATTTTGAAACCGCCGCCTCTCTTCTCCATCACCACCGCCCACTTCTTCTCCTCTTATTCCGGCTACACCCACTGCGAATCTCTTTGTCTTCTGAAATCTTTTCCCCAAATTCACTTTTAAGTGCTGGGATTTAGAGAGGGTAATTTAAGAATTTCGTGAAAGATTTGAAAGAAAAGGTAAAAATCTAACAATTTGATTAGGTTTCGTTTCCTTTTGATTTCTGTTTATTTTATAAATTTTAACTAATGAGATTTTTCTTTATCACTTGTATGTGTGTTGACTTCCCTAATACAAGGATTGTGAGTAATCGGTTTTTGTTTTATCACTTGTATGTGTGCTGATTTCCCTAATACAAGGATTGTGAGTAATTTCATTAGCTTGCTTGGTTAGTTTAGTTAACTTTTACAAGCATAAATGTTATGCAGTTTAGAACTTTTTGTTTACCAGTGTTAATATCTGTATCATGAAGTGTTAGAATTAGCAGAAAAAATAGATGGTCAATGTAATAGGTAACCAAAAATCTTCACTACTCATAAGGACTTGTTGCTGCTTGATGAAATCACATTCCTGAACTTTACGATTTGTTTAGATACAGATTCACTGAAAAAAATTACTCGGGTGTGAAGTCGTTTTATGGATACTGTATTCATGGCTCACACTTTGTGTGTAATTAAAAGAAATATTTAAATAAATTTTGAGAAAATATTAGAGAGAGAATAGGGATCGATAAAGGGGGGGAGGGGGGGGGGGGGGGAAGAGAGAGAGAGAAAAAGAGGGAAGTTTTTGAATTTTAAAGATAATTGCTCCTATCTTTTAAAGGATAAATTTTGAAACAATAAGGCTTCACAAAATTGTATACTCCAAAAATCACCCCCCCCCCCCCCCCCCCCTTCTTATAGTCTTAGGTTTTTCAGTGTTGCAGTGCTTTTCAGTATCGTCAGGGCGAACCTGTCAGCTCTAATTTGTGTAATCAAAATTACTTTCCACTGGCAGGAAACTGTTTGAAGAAATATCCCACTTACTTGAGTTATTTATTTATTTATTGCATTTTAAAATTTGACATTAAAAGAGAGACGAAGCAAGTGAAATATTTGATTCATCCTAAACACTGGAATGTTAGTAATTAAAACTGTTGATGCCTTTGAAGAGCTGTATTTGTTGTGGCTGCAGCTAAATGTTAAGTAAGGATTCTGATTAATTAGTTGATATTCTTTTTGAGGGTCAACTCAACTTGACCACGTCTTTCATCCCAAACTAGTGGGGCTGTTTTAGAGGATTCAACAAAAATCAAGTCTGAATTGTTTATTTTTCCTTTTTGTAGTGTTATCATACCAGTTTCTCAAGCTGCAACTAATATTTTGGGAAAATCTAGTGGTAAATATTAGTGGGATTCGTGTGCAATTATATTCTATAATATGCATTACTTGGTTTTTGACGTGTTCAGTTGGAAATTTTGTGAAATTATACATTCTCAACTGAAATTATGTTGTAATCATCTGAGTAGATTTTGCTTTATAAGTTGTGTTGGCTTATTCTAATCTACTGTATCTGCTCCAATGTTTGTAAACCCGAACCGGTCATCGAACCGAAAAGGGTACCGGATGGATGGGTCACCGGTCCAACCAGTAGTTGAACCGTTATTGAACCGGTGACGTCATAAATACATAAAAAAAATATATTATTAATATAATTAATAAATTTTTTAAACATTTAATTTTTTATAAGCTAACATATAATGAAATAATGTTATAATATTAGTAAAAATATGTAATTTTAAAAATTAAAAAAATTTGTACAAAAAAGAAACACTTTAAAACCGGGTCAACTAACTGGTTGGACCGGTGGTCAACTGGTTTTTGACTGGGTCGATGAAAACCAGTTGTTTGGACTAAATCGGACCGGTGTGCCAACCGATCCGGGTTTACAAACATTGATTTGCTCTATTAGGTTATTGATTTTTTGAACAATCAAACTTAATTTACCAACAAAAATACTAACAATTCCTTTATCAAAGTTCCAAACTAATACAGCAGTCAAAATAAAATACTGAAAACAAGCATAAATAATACAGCATGATTTTGAAGATTTCTATAAAATGAACTCATTCTCAAACTACAAAAAATCTTAACCTAAATCATTATATATTGTTGACAAAAAGAAATGAGATGCTTTAAAAAAGAAAAGAAAAAAGACTTCACTAAATCAGATCTTAGTTAAGGCTATTAGTTTCAAAATCAACTCATAATCTATCACATAAAAACTATATGGAAAGTCAAATTTCAAAATATGGGTGGAAATCCGCTTGAATTTCAAGGACAATTTTCAAAATAGTATGTTTATAATATTAAGCTTCATATATGTTTTTATTTTTATCTACGATGGAGTCACTATTTGATTATTTGCTTAAGTTTTGTGCTGGCGTATTTTTTGTAGGGTCTTTGATAAAGTTGGTACTCATGAAGATATCATATTAACTTTTATCACTAATTGTAAAAAATAAAGAGATTTTTTTTTGTTTTTTTTTTTTTTTGGGGGGGGGGGGGGGGGGAGGGGAAGGGTCAAATGGAGAACATGAAGTGTCAGTTGATTCAGTTTACACGTTCATCTTTGTATGTTATTTGTACAACAAAGTCTACTAAAACGCGTTATAATGAGAATTGCTACAATGACTATACTCCCAGTTTAGGAAGTTCTTTCAAAAGGCCTTCTTGCGAACTGGGGTCGAGCCTGCCCTTGCCTTGGGCCTTAGTAACTTAATTAAGAGGTATCCCCCCAGCCTATGAAAGATAACCATTGCTCTTTGCCTACAGCATCAATGAGGGCATTATCTATAAATGTAATTTTTTTAAAAGAAGGAGCATGATAGGGAGGGAGCAGTCAATTGACTAGCCTGTTGACCCACAAAACATATAAGTAATTACATTATTCATGTTCCACACGTATTGAGGTGTAGGATATATTAGTTGACATATTTGTATTCGGTTGATTATAAATCTTTTATTCCTCGACTTCGATTTATGTTTTTCCAACTTTAAAATTATATTACTTTTATAGTAATATCTGATTAATTATTTCAATTTTTTTTTCAGGTATCGTGTGTCCTGGTAGCTATTATGGATGAAACAAACCAGAGAGAAGAAAAACTGACATTGGTTGCTAGAAAAGCTTTCTTTGGCCTTCCAACAGCGTGCCCTTCATGCTTACCCATTTACATTTATCTTAAATTAGCTCAACTTCCTTTCGATCTGAACTACACTCTTACTTACCCTGATTCAGGTACTCTCTCTACATATACATATACACATAATTCATGTATCTGAATTCTGTCCTGACATGATTATAAGACTGAAATATACTTTTCTGAGAGCTAATAGCATGGTAAATCTTGAATATTTCAAACATTTGATAATGTTATGTTTCTATTTAACTATATCAGATCAAATTCCTTACGTTGAGTCTGGTGATTGTTACGTGGCTTATAACAATGAGAAGGGAGGGGTTATTGAGAGTTTGAAAGAAGATGGTACTGTTGATTTGGACTCTGAAGTCCACGCAGACCCTGAATGGATATCCATGAAGGCAATGATTACTTCTTGGCTTGCAGATGCGGTCACTTATGAACTCTGGGTGGGTTCTGATGGAATCTCAGCCCACAAGATATATTATTCTGATCTCCCATGGCCAATAGGGAAGTTTTTGTACTATAAGCAAATAAATGTTGCAAAACAACTACTTGGAATTACAAAAGAAAATGCTGATCGAAGAGAAGATGAGGTACTTTCTTTTTGTGTTTTCGTTAAAAGAGTCCATATTAGAGGGGACAATTACATCTTCTATACTCTTCTTTTTTTCTCTAGTTTTCGCACATTCACAGACATTTAAGTCAATTCTAAACAAATAGTTATTTTTATTGGACAGATATACTGGAGAGCAACAATTGCTTACCAGGCTTTGTCAACCAGGCTAGGGGAAAATTCCTTTTTCTTTGAAAACCGGTAATATTTAAGTACGCTATTGTTGCTTTTATTAATTTGGCTAGAAATTAAATGTTCCCTGTAAATGTTGAACAGCTTGTGTCATTTCATGTTACTGTGAGCAATTTGAAGTTTTACTGATTTCTTGCCTTTGTTTAATCTGATGCAGGGCGACTAGTCTGGATGCATCATTTCTTGGGCATGTACTTTTCACCGTCCAGGCTCTACCTGTGAGTTTGTTCCTGGACTCTGTAATTGCTGATCTATATGGACGCTAATACTTGGGACATCAATATGTTTGTTAAAGATCTATTTTGTTTTAGATGCTATTAATAAGCATATAAGCATGCTGCAGATAACATATAAGCTTACTTTAATTTATAGCCAGTTAAAGACATTTATCCAAATGAAAGGTAATTAAACAATGGTCGTGTAATGGAGCACAAGTGAACAATGTAGGTTTGTTGAGTACGTGGTTGCTTAAGTAGAAACAGAAACATTGATGCTATGCATAATATTCTTTGCAGTTGTAAGGCTGGTTCCTCGTTTCATTTATTTATTTATAAGAGGGTGTGGAGTGGCAATGGGTAGATTGTGCACTCTACTGAAGAGATAAATCTTATAAATGATAAAGATTCTATTATGCAATTTGAAGAAGTTAGGACCCAGATCTAGCCTGAAGGCAGTGAGCTAGACGTAACCCTTATCTTTGTCGCGGTTGTTTAAGTCTTTACTAAATGTTGGATAAAGATAAACCAGTGTTACCAAATTACCAAATTTGCTACTAAGCAATTGGTTCCTCCGTACCAGATTGTGGTATTTTCACGTACCAGCAACTAGCCAAATTTGGTGACCCTTTTCAGATATCGAGTAAAAAACCTAGAATGGGTATCAAACGATAAATTTTTAGACATGAAACAAAACAAACCCAGTGTTCCGTCGTTGAATTAAGTTATAATTTATGAAGGAGTGATTTAGCGCAATGTCACAATTTTGCCTTCATGAGTTTGCCATTGAGAATGGAGTAGGAACATGAGAAGGAGAATAGAAGAGTTTTTAGGTCTGAAATTCTTTTGTTACCACGTCGTAGAGAGAGAAAACGTGTGATATGTAACTTGCTTTCCTTTTCTCCTTTTATTTTATTTTTTATTTTTAACTTTTTTTATTTTTTATTTTGATTTAACATGTTTTCCTAAATTCTAGCACTTACATAGAAGCATTCGGACTTTTAAATTATGTTAATGTTCCTTAAATTTGCAATAAATTTAAGTTATTCAAATTTTTTATGTTACTCATGGATTGAAAATCTGTAAAGTTTCTTTATTTTTTCCTTTTGAAAAATAAAATTAAATATATTAAATAAAGTTATCAAAATTGTAGCCTGAATGTTTATTTGGTATTGTTATTAATTCTAATTAATTGTTGTTATAAAAGATAATTCTATCTCTTTCAGTTTGATTTTTTTTACATGAATTGTTAGATGTCTATTCAAATTATTACACATTATATTTTTTTGTAATGTTAAATGTATCAACAAAATATAAAATGCAATCATACTGTATTCGTCAACTTTTTTAGCATAATCTTAATTTATATAGTTGCATATATATATATATATATATATAGAGAGAGAGATAGAGAGAGAGAGAGAGAGAACCGTTCAATAGCTCACCCACTTAAAAAGCTCACCTACTTAAGCCAGCCTTTTCTATTTCTCTCTCTTCCCAGACTAAGCTGAAAATTTTGAACGCACTTAAGCCAGCCTTTTCTATTTCTCTCTCTTCCCAGACTAAGCTGAAAATTTTGAACGCCCAAGCTTGGAATTTCAAATTTTCAGAACTCTCTCTCCTAATTTTTGTTTAACCAAACCCAGACCCTTACCTTCTCTCTCCTCAATTTCTGATAACAACACCTATATCGGAAGAAAAAGAAGCTCACATCGGCAAAAAAGAAGAAGCTCGTAACTGAAAAATTGAAGTGATTCTAGTATGATTATATGGGATTTGTGAGATTTATACTTCATTTATGAGCTAACGGTACCTAGATCGGAAAAAGGAAGAAGCTCATTCCTTCCTTCTCAGTGAGTCTGGTATGCTTATATGTTATTTGTGAGATTCGTACTTAATTTGTGATTTTGTTGCAAGATTGTTGCTGTGATTTTTATATGATTCTGTAAAATTTTTTCTGCATTGGACGAATGGTGCGGCCCGCGCCATATATGCCTTGCATATAGAGCGCCCCGCGCCATACATGCAGTGTTCCTGCATGCATATTGTAGTGTATAGACCCCACCAACGATGTACCTATTTTTAATAAACCCTAATTAGTTCTACTGTCGCTACTTAGATTTCCTCTGTATCCTATATGATATGGACTCGTATATGTGTTATACCCTATATAGAAAATTTTCCTTTCAGATGCATAGTCTGTCATTGGTAAATATACTGCTTGTTTGCTATATGTCTTGGGCACTATTTGGAATTCATCTCTGCACATACATTATTTTCAGGTTTATAAAAAAATGGATGACATGAACCATGAAATAGGGAGTTGTGGGGATAATCTTTGATTTTGAGAACATGTTCAGTTTCGATATAGAAATGGAGGGGGATGATTTTAGTACAAAGGGGTTGGATGTTAACAATGACAAAACTGTTGTCTACTATCCCCAAGTAGGTGACGAGTTTACACCTAAGCTACGTCAACAATTTCAAACATTAGATGATGTTCACACTTTTTACAATACATATGCAATGCATGCTGGTTTTAGTGTGCGGAAGTTTAATGAGAAGAAAAAGGGGGGAAGCGCTGAGATTTGTAGGAAGGAGTATGTGTGTTAGGGGTGCACATAAAACCGACCAAAATCGAAAAACCGACTGGACCGAACCAAACCGTTACTATTTCAAACCGAAAAATATAAAACCGAAAAACCGAACACTATAAAACTAAAAAAACCGAAACTAGTTCGGCCGGTTTGGTTTGGCTTCTAAAAAAACCGAAACCGACCAAACCGACCGAACAATTTAAAATTATAATATAATTTATATACTTTTCTAATAAATATTTATTTTATATAATTATATATTTATTATATGTTTTTATTGTGACGAATTTACAAAACTTCTATCCTAGTGAGTGAGTTAGGTGATTTTTGTTTTTCGGATTTAGAGAACTTCTATTATAATTAGTAGTTATTGAGTTAGTGATTTATTAATTATTATGAAAAATTGGCAATATAATAAATATCAAATTATCAATTACGAAACCGAATAACCGAATAAACCGACCGATTTAACCGAAACCGAATAAACCGATAACCGATTACGATGTAAAAATTTGGGCGGTTTTGGTTTTTAATTTTTTATAACCGACTTAAATGGTTTGGTTATTTTTTTCCCCAGAAAACCGACCAAACCGACCGTGTGCACCCCTAATGTGTGTTATAAGCAAGGAAAGGGCAAATCATTGGCTGATGTGGATGTAAAAAGAAAACGTGGATCTAGAAAAGAAGGTTGTAATGCAAGAATTGTAGTTGTCAAAAGACATGACTTATATGTAGTTAGTATATTTGAGGAGGGTCATTGTCACCCATTGTCAACCCCACATAAGATGCATCTTTTACCATCACACCGTAATGTGTCAACTGCCCAAAAAAGTTTAAGTCAACAACTTGACATGGCGAATATACCACAATGTCAACAATATAAATTCCTTGCAGTGCAAGCGGGAGGGTATGAAAATGTTGGTTGCACGCAACGAGATTTGTATAACTTTCAAAGAGACAAGCGCAATGAGATGAAGGGACATGATGGAGATATGTTGAATGAGTACTTGAAGTTAGAACAATAAAAGAATCCTTCATTCACTTTCACAATTGACACAGACGATGAAAAAAGGATTACTCGTTGTTTTTGGGCCGATGCAACTTCTAGACGAGCGTATAGATTTTATGGTGATGTTATCATATTTGATACCACGTACAATACTAATCGTTACGGAATGATATTTGCACCACTATTTGGGGTTAATAACCATGGTCAAACTATTATATTTGCTTGTGCGTTCTTAAGTGATGAAACCATAGATTCTTTTGTTTGGCTTTTCAAGTGTTTTTTAGAAGCAATGCCGGGTGATGCACCTAAGATGATTATCACCGATCAGGATCCGGCAATGACAAATGCCATTTCACATATTCTTCCTAATACATTGCATAGGTATTGTAGTTGGCACATTTTGACCAAATTTTCGGAGAAAATTGACTCAGCAAAATTCAGTATTTATTATAAAGAGTTTTCAGAATGCATTTGGAATTCAGAGACTGTGGAAGAGTTTGACACCAGTTGGGTGGAGCTTGTGGAGAAAAGTGGTTTGAATGCTAATAAATGGCTACAATCAATATATGACATCCGTTCTAAATGGGTACCCGCACATGTTAATCATGTTTTCTCAGCCGGCATGTCAAGTAGCCAACGAGTGGAGAGTTCTCATTCATTTTTTAAAAAAATTGTTTCTAAAAGAAATTCTTTGGTGGACTTTGTGATTCAGTTTGGTCGGGGCCTTCAGCATCAACGACATGTAGAGTTGATTTCGGATAACAAAGATTTGATTGAAAGGCCAAAAATGAAAATTGCCTATGACTTCTTATTTCAAATGGTTGACATTTATACACTCTATATATACTATAAATTTGAAAATGAGTTATGTGAGAGCTTGAACTATAGGTTTGAACTTTTGAGGGCCGATATCAACTACCATGTCTACAAGATTTTTCGAAGGAATGTCAACAAGTTTAAAGTTAGAGAAATTCGTTATGACAAATCTTTGGATTATGTAACATGCACTTGTCAAAAGTTTGAGAGTTCGGGCATCCTATGTCGGCATGTCATAGCTTACTTGAATAAGTATCATGATCTTGACAAATTGCCTACAAAATACATTTTGAAGAGGTGCACAAAGACAGCAAAATCAAGTAGTGTAATTGATGATAATGATGTACTGATAAAAGATGACAAACCATACTTACTCTTGCGAAGTCAATTGATTCAACATTCATTAGATTTGATTGATAGGGCTCTTACAAACGAAGAAGCCACAAATGTTTTAAAAGAATGTTTAGTTAATGTGGATGAAAATATCAATCAAATTATTGGCAAGAATGGTTCAAAAAGAAACAATGAAATGGATTGTGGTGGAAATAGTGGATCCAAGTCGGTCAACATGACTTGTACTTATGAACATAGTTACATTGAGCCTAACCAAGTGCGATCAAAAGGGTGCGGCAAAAGGCTCAAGGGTGGCAAAGAAAGGGCTTTTGGGAAAACAAAAAACCCCAACGGTAGACGTTGTCATGGATGTGGCAAAGTTGGTATGACGCACGATAAAAGAAACTGTCCGGTACTTAATAATCGGTAAGCAAGTATACGTATTTTAACTTTGATAATTGTTTAACATAGATTTTGTTATTAGTGTTAATTTGACTTTGTTATTTCAATAAATGTAGAACTGGAGCATCAAATGATCATCCAAGTCCAAATGTTGACAGTGATTCATCCACAGGTGCAACATTGAACTGTTATAACAACACTTGTACGTTTGTTTGCATTTTCGTACTAATATGTATTTCTTTTCAGAGTGGTCTTCACAAATGGTGTAATCATGAGGGTGACTTGGGATGCAGAAGTTTAACCTGGAGTTCTGATGGAAGCACGTTGTTCCGTGCATACACGAACGGTGGATGCAGAAGCTTATATTGTATTTATTTCCATAGTTTTAACTTGGTTTGTCATAAATATGACATCTATCTTCCATAGCTTAAAACAATGTCATCGGGAAGTTGATCTAAGTTGATGTAGTATTTGTTTGCAAACCTCTCTACTGTTAGTTATATCTTAGTAGAATCTTAGCACTCAATTATCATTTCTCTCCAGTTCACTTAATGTTAGCATTTGATTCATGTGATGTTGGTTTCAGTAGTAGCGTATGGTTTATTTTTGGCTGTATGAATAAATTCAGGATGGGCTCATAAAAAAAAAATCAAAATAACAAATTGTAACCTTGCAATATATTCAAAGATATTCAAGCCCTGCATATACGGCGCGGGGGGCGCCACTAGACGCCCATTATTGGCGCGGGGAGCGCCAAGAAATATTGGATACACTGGTTGTGTTGCGCGGGACGCGCCACAATGTGTATATATATGGAGCGGATCGCGCCAAGCCATTATTGGTCAAACTGCATGTATGGCGCGGGGTGCTCAGTATGTAACGAACAGTTGGCGCGGGCCGCGCCAGTCGGCCATTTAAGAAAAAAAAAATACAACACCCCCGATCAGTTGCCTCTTTCCATAGTAAAACAAAAACCTAACCTGCACTACCACCATCCCTCCAACTTGCGGCGACTCAAATCTTGTGGGTATCACCAACCATCAACGTAAGCTCTCCTCAGGTATCCCTCCAACCTACGGTAAGATTCCTTCAAAACTGTCATAGCAATTATGATGTAGCAAATTTTTTCGTGACTTTCAATTTAAAAAAAATGATACATTAAGATGCATTTTGGTTGGGGCTAATTGTATTATCATATTTGAATTGCCCAATTGAGTTTGTGTTGGCTCAATTGAGGGTTGGGATTTACATTGTGTACACCATTTTCATTGATTTAGGATTAAGGGTTGCCTACCAAATGTTTGATATTTTGTGCAAGAGAAAAATTATTGATAGTGTGTCAAACCATACCTAACTTATGATGTAGCAAAATGGCTCCTAAGAGGCAACGTGGTGAAAGCTCACGCTCCCGACCAACTGTTGATCAAACGAGGTTTGTTAGTACCGAGGCGGAGGAACGTTACCATAGGGTATTGGAGAATAAGACATTTGTGTTGGAACGAGGTCTCCAGCCCGATCCTCAGTTAGATGGTGAAATGGCGGTCATGATAGCAGAACGGAATTGGGGAAAGTTCGTACGGCAGCCCGAGCCTGCCGTAATCTCTATTGTGAAGGAATTTTATGTCAACGCCATTAACCAAGTCAATTATGTGGTACAAGTAAGGGGTCAAACAGTGCGGTTTGATAGTGTTGCCATAAACGAATATTATAATACACCTACCGATGGTGACGCCTACCAGTATGAAGACTACAATTGTAATCTGGATGTTCTCATTCAAAGTTTATGCAAACCAGGAACCACTTGGACGTTAAAGGCGAATTCCGATGAAAAAGTGAGTTTCCCGCATGCAGCTCTAAGCCGTTATGGAAAGGCGTGGTACGCGTTTATATGTGCCAACTTGATGCCAACTCGGCATCAAAACGACGTTATCAAGGAGCGCCCATTACTTTTGCATGGAATTGTGCGACAAGCCGTTGGGGTGTACAGTATTTATGGAGTGAATATTGGATGGATCATCCAACAGTCGATGGTGAAGTTTCTACGAGGGAGTACAACTGGTGGCTTACCTCATGGTTCATTAATTACTCAGTTATGTCGACATGCAGGGGTGCAGTGGAGTTCTTCAGAGTTAGTTCAGCAACCCATGACTGTCATTGATCACTTCACCATTGATAAGTATAAAGCTTGGGATGGTGCAATTTCACACCCTCGTGGAGAGGGGTATATCCTAATACCACCACCCCAACAGGCGGAGGCGGAACCGCCTAATGCCGAACCAGAGGCCGAAGCTCAATTTGCTAACATTCTACGCAGGCTACAGAGACGGATGGATAGGCAAAACATGCGACTTGCTCAACGCCAAGAGACAATGCACGCTTATATTGTTGGTGCTTTCACATCTATGACCACTGAGAATTCCGTCCAGTTACTAGACCCGCGTCCGTTACCTGCATACCCTCCGTCCGACATCGATGACGAAGATGATATACCCTAAATAGAGAACAACTTGGGGAGATCAAAGACTGAAGAAATAGAGAGATAGAGGATGTTATTCTTCTTTTTAATCCTGACGATGATATTCAATTTGATGTCGTTTATTTTAAATTCTAGCACTTGTCTATTTTGTTGTTCAGGATTGCAACAACTCAAATACTAGCATGAGTTGAGTTATTAACAATGTTTTTAGTTATTGATCTTCTATGGATTATTTATCATATTCTATTATAATTGCTTGATTGTAAGGAAATGACACTTAGTTTTTTGCATATAAATGATTCATTCGATTGGTGTATAAAATAGGAATATAGCTTTTATTGTTGACCGTGTACACTTGCGCGATAAAATCATTACATAAAACGATCAACAACCACCTCCATTACATTCAACAATTTTATTACAACTTCATTACAAAGAAAAAAAAATTCAAAATCAAAGGAAAAACAAACACCCAGTACACAAATAATTTTTTCACTCTTTCATTTTTCAATTTCATCTCCTCAATTTTTGCCATCAACCCTTGATTTTTATTTTCTACAATAGTTTTGCGATTTCTGGCATTCACAATACTAATCGTCAGGTCATCAATTGATGTTTGTTGCTCATGAACGTTCTTTTTCAAAACTTCAACTTCAGACTTAAATTCATTGTTTTCCCGATAAAATTGAGCAATTCTTGAGCGCGGTGACAGTGTTGGATCAATCCATTCAAACGAGTCACATGGTCTTGTTTTATAATTTGTACAACCAACAAATCGTCTCCCGGGATTTGCTTTGGTCCACGAAACCTTCACAGGTGAAGGAACTCCACATTTGCAACTGCGGGATGAGCTCCCTGAAGAATTTGTGCTCATGACGGCTTGAGAAAGACAATAAGATCAAACGATGTTTCTGTACATAATATTACTGATAAATGATAATAAGCAGGTAATCACACAACACCCATAAAGATAAAACAAAGACATATTAGACAAAACAAAGACATATATTAGACATATACAACTCCCTATTTCATGGTTCCTGTACGCAGGAACACTGCATGTATGGCGCGGGGCGCTCTATATGCAAGGCATATATGGCGCGGGCCGCGCCATTCGTCCAATGCAGAAAAAAATTAGCGGAACCATATAAAAATCACAGCAACAATCTTGCAACAAAATCACAAATTAAGTACGAATCTCACAAATAACATATAAACATACCAGACTCACTGAGAAGGAAGGAATGAACTTTTTCCTTTTTCCGATCTAGGTACCGTTAGCTCATAAATGAAGTATAAATCTCACAAATCCCATATAATCATACAATAATCACTTCAATTTTTCAGTTAGAGCTTCTTTTTTTTTGCCGATGTGAGCTTCTTTTTCTTCCGATATAGGTGTTATCAGAAATTGAGGAGAGAGAAGGTGAGGGTATGGGTTTGGTTAAACAAAAATTAGGAGAGAGAGTTCTGAAAATTTGAAATTCCAAGCTTGGGCGTTCAAAATTTTCAGCTTAGTCTGGGAAGAGAGAGAAATAGAAAAGGCCGGCTTAAGTAGGTGAGCTTTTTAAGTGGGTGAGCTATTGAACGGTTCTCTCTCTCTCTCTCTCTCTCTCTCTCTATATATATATATATATAGTGACCCAAATAAACGATTCTTTGCGAATTGTGATCCTAATTATCCTAACGACTAAGTATAACCGTATTTGCAATATAGGGAACCAATTATTTGTACCCATATTGCCTACCGAAAGTGCAATTGGATAACAATGTGATAGACCTTTGATGTGATCTTTCCTGAATTGTGATTATTATAGCTCTATACATCATGACAAAACCATACACCAACAGCTAAGTTTTGGCTGGTTAAATATTGGCAATTATCCAAGAAGACTTGCCAATGGGCAGATTTTATGTGTATGTGTGTGTGTGCGTTTGAGAGAATGGCCTGCCAGCATCAAAACGAGTTTGATGGTTCTGGCTCAGACCTTTTGATTAGATGTGTTTTGCTTCTTGAATGACAATTATGACTAGTCCAACTTGATATCGATATTGGTTGATAATAATAATAATAACTGTAATATAATAATATTTATAATAATAGTAATAGTTATGATAGTAATAAAACTTAATTGAATTTCTAAGTTAACCAAGATTTTGAAGCTTCAAACTTTTCTGAGGCAGTAGTCGCTCATACTTCCTGCAATTTGCATTTATGTTTAAATAGGAAACGTCTATTCTAAAGAGCAAGTTGTTGGCCCATGAGAATCTTGTAAAATCTGCTGAAAATTTTAAGGTGAATTACATAGAGGCTGGTCCTTCACCTTCCGTCCCACAATTTCGGGGTCCTTCATCTTCCGTTCCTCAATCCCAATCAGATTCAACTGCATCAGCATCAGCAGCAGCAGGACGAGGCTCGTCAACCTGGCGTAAGTCACCTAAAGCTCACTTCATTTTAGTTATATCTTTTTGCCATCTCAATACATGTGACCATGTTGCATTTGTTGCTTCCCATAATAAATAAATTAAGAAGCAAGGACCTAACCATAAAGGAATTTGGTGGTTGCTCCATGGCTGTGATTATATGATATAATAATAGATATAAATCGTATATATGGTTGTATGATTATATCTACATACATATTTACATTTGCATGAGTATCGTTCTGTTGGATACCTAATTACCTACTTGCATACCATATATAGATTGTAGAATGTTGAATATAAGGGTATGTTAAAAAGATTTGTAATTAACTTTAACCCTGTAACTTAAACTGCAAGGGGGTTATATGGTGCAATTTAAAACTAGTGTGTGTTAATATGCTACATGCTTGGACCGCTATAAATCGAAGTTTATTTCACTTAATTCTTTGCTCAAACCAAAATAAGTCCAGTGTATTTTTCATTAATTATTTTATTAAGTGGTTAAAACGTATAGTCACTACTTAGTTTTTCAAAGAAAGGAAAAGGTAACATTAATTCCTAACTTAATTCATTAGTTATAGAATTTAACGCTAATGTTTTTCTTTTTGAATTGACATTTGTATCTATTTTTAGTATTTTTAAAAAAAAAAAATTATATCCATTAAGAAGTGTTTTGTTGTTGCCTTTTGTCTTTCTTCATGTAGTTTGAACTGATGTAATTTCATTCATTTAGGTTCAAACCCGAAGAGCAAACCCAAAAGGGAAAAGACACAGGAAGAGAACTTTTAGAAGAAGGGCCAAGTACTTCTTGGTGACCCAGCTTGTCGGGGTTTTGATTTTCCTTTCTCTTGTTGGTGGATCTGATAATGACAAGGCGGAGCTTGACGATGATGATGGTTTACAATACGGTGATTGATCAAGAATCATATTTTTATTGGTTTTATTACACTTGCAACTGGTTACTTCTTTTTGGGTACCAGTCATTGCTTAAAGAGGTTTATTCCCTTTATTTTTTCCCCTCTTTGAAATTTTGAGATATTGTAGTTTTATTGTATCTTCACCCCTAAAATTTTTAAGAAGTTAGTTAAGTACCGTTGGTATGAAAGTTAACACATGATATCAAATTTAAGAACATCTTTTATGTTAGCTTATACTAATATCAATAAAGGCAATCTATGTGTAAGAACTAAAGAATTTGCAAATGGGACTCTCTGTATAGTAATAAATGCTTGTTCATTTATCAACTTCTAAGGCGTTTAGTGTGCACTTAAAAGTTTAAATGTATTTGAAAAGTTTGATTGTTTAGAAATGACTTGTTCTAAATGCAGTTTACTTTATTTACAAACACTATTATTTTAGGGCAATGACCAAATGTATTGAACGTTATCACTACAAAAGCTATGAACATTGGTAACTAAGTTTATAACCATTTAGTTCGGTTGTTGTCAAAGTAAAAATGACACAGTTAAAATAATTATATATTTATTAACACTTTTATAATTATTCTAGTGATATTTAATACCTAACAAATGATGATTGGACTAGATGAGTTTTGACATTTTTTAATCAAGAAATGTTCAGGTTCCATTTTGGTTGGAAGTCATTACACTCGACTTTTAGGTGATAATTGCCTTGTCTTTGTTCGGCTGGAGAATATCGAATTCATCGAGTGTTTTGGTATTCAAGTGGGTTGTATTTCAATTATCTCAGATAGAGCAGGCCAGAGGAAATGGAATTTGAACGCATGGCTCGAGAATATCGAATTTATTGAGTCTTTTGGTATTCAAGCGGGTTGTATTTCAATTACCTCAGATAGAGCAGGCTAGAGGAAATGGAATTTGAACTCATGATACAATGTTCTTATGTCTAACCACGTGATGTTCAAACAATATTACTTTATTATGACAATATTAGAGGCCTTTAATTTCAAAAAAAAAAAAAAAAAATCTCTTTTGAAGATGAAGTACCTTGCCCAATACCACATCTAGGTCTAGTTTAGGAAGAAGATACATTTCTATTTTTATTTTTGGTGTTTTTCCATCTAATCCCCAAAGAAACCTCTAAGTTATACATAGAGCGGATGAAAGAGATACCGTCACGTGGGACATTTAGCTAACTTCATGAGCTTACATCAAAATTACATTTGCAACCTTCTAAAAACTCAATTGGTTTGTCTAACTGGTCAAAATGGGAATTAGAAGGGGTACAGAGCCTCCCAAATCCAAAAGATTTCTATTCTTCACTTCTTCTTTTTTTATATTTTTGTAGACAATTTTAATTAACACACTACTTTGTCACTGTAAAAATTTAAACTCCCACCCTCTTAGTGAGGATAATCATTGGACACCCTAGGTTGATTTCTATTCTCCATTGTTCTCTAACACTTTATTTTTTAGTTTCGAACGGAAAAAAAAATAATAGAAAATTTAATTAGAACAAAAAATAAATAAATAGAAAACTTAAAAAGTTTTATTTTGTATTGTTTTTGAGTTTTAATAAATAAAAATAAAATAAAATTACACAAGTAGCTTTAAGTATTCTACCGATGATATATGTAATAAAAAAAATTGGGGACATGAGTTGTATCTAAAAAATTATTATACTGCAAGCTGAAGATAATATAAGAATTATGAAAATATTACTTATTCAATTTTTTTTCCGTCCAAATCAGGCCAATTTTGGATGATATTTTTTGGTAAAAAAGTGATCAAGTTTTCGATCTATTTTTGTCTTTTCCGTTTATTAAAAAATTCAGAAACACAAAAACGTCTATTTTCCCCCTATTATTTCCTTAAATCTCGTTCATGGCACCACACCATCACCAACCCTATTCTGATTGGCTTCCCACCAGAAGTTGGCTTCTCCATTCATCATAAAGGTAGCAAAGACCGTCTTTTGCTCCTCGGCCACTCTTGCAATCACGAATGCTTTCTCTATCTCTTTTATCCATGACTAGGCCTCGATTGGGTCTGCCGTCCCTTTAAACTCTGGCGGCCCTACTGCCTCGAAGTCTTTAAAATTTGTCAACTGATTCAGCGGTGGTGGCTGATTTGCGACTACTGGGTGTCTATTCTGCATTACTTTAGCTAGCATGTCGACGAAGTTCTACATTGGGTCTACGTTGCGTCCCCCCTCGTCGTTGTTAACTGATTCTTCTATCCCTTAGTTCCTTGGTGGTTGTATACGTGGCGGCATTATCTGTTATAAACAAAAATTTAAGTTTTTGTACTTGATTCATCTTCTCACTTGTTGTTTTGTATCTTAGATAATGTTTAGCTAAAATACAAGTAATCATCTCAGCACACATATAAACATAAACATGACTGCATTTATATTCATATGTTAAAACAGCAGTGCATAGCACTTTACATCGCAAGCATACTGCTATAAATGCTTCTATCCTCGAGAAGCTATAAAAGATGGGATCTTATCCTACAACTTCCTAAAGTTGGGATTTATAACATACTAACCCTCTGATAAAACAAAAGTTGGGTTCTACTGCATCTATGCACATACCCATCATAAAATACTACTACTAATGAATGCGCATCCCACGACGGATCGCATCATCGTACTTTTCATCCCCAATAGCCATCACCACGTTCCTACTGAGAGTGTGCATGGACTGGCCCTCCTCAACTGGGTAGTAGTGCACCCTTTTCTGAAATCTACCATATGAAGAACAATAGACATAGCTAAGTCTATCGATCCTCACCCTCTTCTCTCTAACCTCGTCCTCCAGCTCCAGCATCTGCCCGTGAGCCGAATCTCGCTGGATCTCCATCTCAATCCTATCGTCTATAGCCTGCTGTCAATGGCCTCTAATCTCCTCATATCTACCTGCACCTGCTGAACCTTCAGCTCAGCTGCTGCTAGTCTAGCCTCTATCACTGTCATCTTCTCCTTCAGCTTCGTGTTCTCACCAGAGAACTGATAAGCTGCATCTCTATACTAGTTCTCTGTATGCTGGTGGGTATGATTTTGCTCATCTAAATGTTGAACCCTAACCTTTAGCTCCTCGTTCCTCGTAGTCAGAGAGTCAATAATGTCACTGGCAGTAGTGCCCATGCCATCAGCGTACTCAGCTGGCTCCTCGTCCTCAGACTCCTCAGACTCGACCTCATCCTCACTGTATGGACTCATAAATTCGCCCCAGACGGGCTCCTCACGGTCTCCCTCCTCTAGATCAGACTTAGGCTCCTCTATCGGTGCAGCCACCAGCGGCTGAGCCATATCCATGTGGATATCAGTGTAAATCACCTCATCAACAGTATGACTCGTGTAATGACCACGAATTTAATTAGTCATTGTAAATATACTTAATAAATATTTAGCAATGAATTTAAATTTTTCTCATTAATTAATTGTGCATTAGATAATTAAATAAATGTACTTATGTGCTTGTATATTTATTTAAGGAATTAAAGAAAAGTGTATAATTAATTAAAGCAAATCTAATTGGATTATATTTTAAATCCAAATGAGTTGATAAACTAGGTTAAAGATATTAACCTAGTAGCCCATGTAATTAATTTAATTACTAGCCCATGTAATTAATTAAACAAGTCCAATGCTTGATTTAATTAAATGTAACCTAGACTATTTAAAATAAGCCCAATGTGGTATTTAAATTGAGCCCAAACAATTTAATTGAATGAGCCCAATAGAAGTTATTCCCAAGCCCAATGTGAAGTCCATTAAGGGTCAAACTTTGGTCAATATATATATATATATGTATATATATATATATATAGATGTATATATGCACATTTTTGCATTAAAAATAAAGGGAAATGGCTTGGAAAAGCCATTTTGCTGATTTTTGTGAGGGCCCCACTTGGATAATTGATTTCCTAGATTGCTTGAAAATTCATCCATGTCATATAGTGGTTGAACAACCCTAGTCATTCCATGAGTCAATCAACTAGTCAATCAAAGGAATAGTAAGCATGCTTAGCAATTAATTTCACCAACATAGTTTGATTAGTGAGTTAATGCTAGGTTAGTGATTGGCTATAAATAAGAAGCTCTACACTTGTTACAAGGTTGTTAGTTTATTTGCTAGACATTTCTAGAGAAAAGAGAGAGAGACTTTGAGAGCTAAAGAGAGAATACACATAAGTTTGTGTGAGAAAAGCTAAGGAAGGTCTTGGTGGATGTCCTCAAGCTTCATAACTTACTTTGGTAGGAGGAGAAGGAGAGCAAGCAAATCACTAAGGTTTAAAAGTTCTCTAAAAACCTTCTCATTTCATTTTTTGTAGTCTAGAAAGCTTTTGATCGGTTAAAATCTATTTTTAACCGATCAAAACTCGTTTTGACGATCTAGATGTATTTAACTATGTAATATATGTATATTCATAGATCTATGTGTTTATAACATGATTTGGTAGATTAGAAATGCATAGAAGTTAAAGAAATATGTGTAACACAATTTTACCGAAAAACCCTAACTATGCATGCTATGTTTGATGTTGTATTTTGAAATGTACAAATCCAAAAATGGATTTTTATGGCTAGAAAGCTAGATGTATGAGTTTTAAAGATAAAACCTTTTGGAAGTTTTCAAAAATAATGAATAACAAGGAAGTTATAGCTTTTACCAAAAAGGATGTCGTTTTTCAACCCTATGTGGTTCGATCCGTAAATTTCGTGTAAAACGTTTTCAAAAAGACGATCGAACCATGGAATATTGTAAAACATTAAGTTAGGAACACATCAACACTGATTTGGTGTTATTTGGATGTGTAGATTTCATTTTATCAAGGTTTGATCAAAAGGTATCAAAATTGGAAAAAAAATCAAAAGTTGAAAAATGTTTCTGTGAGTCAGCGCCGGGGCGCAGTGTGTAGAACAAAACACTGCGCTGGGGCGCAGTCCACTGTTTTGAAAAAAAATAAAAACCCGAACCGGGTCGGGTCGGGTCGGGTCTGGTTCGGGTCAGAAAATGAAAAATGTTCCAGAAATCATTTTAGTATTTTTGGACTTAATAAATATATTTTTAAATATATATATAATTGATTTATTGATTTAAAGGTGTATAAATATTATTATTGAAATAATAATATAATAAGGGTAATAAAATATTATTAAATAAATAAAAATATTAGAAAATTATTAAAATATTATTAAGTGTATAATAATATTATAAAGTCAATAAAATATTATTAAATGATTAATAATATTAGATAATTAATAAAATATTATTAAAGGAATAATAATATTAGAGATATAATAAAATATTATTAAATAATTAATAATATTAAATAATCCATAAAATATTATTAAATGATTAATAATATTAGAAACTTAATAAAATATTATTAAATGATTAATAATATTAGTTACTTAATAAAATATTATTAAATGATTAATAATATTAGGTAATGAATAAAATATTATTAAATGATTAATAATATTAGGTAATGAATAAAATATTATTAAATGATTAATAATATTAGGTAATAAATAAAATATTATTAAATGATTAATAATATTAGATATTTATTTTGAACTATATTAAACAATTAATATAAGTTCTTTGTGTTTGAAATATTATCAAATAATGATAATATTTCCTAAGTGTTTAATTACCCATAATTAATCAATTATGTGGATTCGTAAGGTTTATAAAGGTCATTATACTTACAAGTATATGATACTAATTTAAGATTAAATTGATTTAATTGTTAGGTCCGTTCAAGGATTGTTAGATTAATTTGATTAGCAGTAGACGACGCACGAGGCAAGTTTTCTATCCTTAACTTGTAATTCTTATTGCAAGTTTTCTAACTTTAACTTGTATTTATCGTTGCAATTATTATTCAACCGTATTTACATTTCAATTAGTGTTGAGCAAGTATTCTACACTCGTAGTTACTTGACAGACCTGTAAGTGAATTAATTATCAAAAATTACTTCACATCGCCATTGATTATTGTATTCGCACATAATGCTTTGCAAACTATTTAAGAACGTCTAAGCTAATTGTTTCGGCTAGACAAATGCATGTTAAATTCATTTAATTGAATATTATAAAAGCTTATCCAAACCATTGGCTGGTGCGGATTCTTACAGTAAGACTGAGATAGAACAACCTTAGTTAAAGGGGATTTTATTTGTCGGATACCCGACAGCGCGCAAGAAAACTAAATGTGATGCATATACATAGGACATGAGAGGACTGATCCCCTCAAGTGTCCCGTTATTTTAAACAAGGAGTCAGACATTGTATGTCTGTTTTACCTTAGTAGCAGTTCATGGTCCTTAAAGACCACTCAGCAGTAAAGAGTCAATCCATTCTTTTATTGAACATTGATTCTTGTTATCTTTCACAATTGCTATTGTTGAAAACTTGAAGTTATTTCCATTCATCATGATATATCGTATGATTGTTGTTTATAAACTTGCTGAGCCATTTAGTTGCTCATTCTTGCTATATCATGACTATATTTCAGCCATTCCCGAAAGCTCTAAATCGGACAAAGGCAAAGGGAAAGCGAATGCTTAGTTTTAAGTAATTGCATGCTAGTTTAATTTACTGTTATGTAATTACTGTTGTAAATCTTTTGTATTTCCCTTAAGATATGTAATGATAAGATTAAGGTAATAGACCTTGGGAAGTGTAGCCTTTTGATTAAGGAACCTTTTGTATTATTCCGCGAAGTTGAATACAATTTATGTATTTCATTATTGTTTAGTATTGTACAGTGAGAACCAAACCCGAGGTTAAAGAACCCGGATTTGGGGTCGTCACAGGTTGGTATCAGAGCTGTAGGTTAGAAACGCTAGGATTGCGAAACCTAGGTTATAACCTTAGTACTAAACTCTTATCGAGTGCGTTAGGAGATGAATCGGGGAGATTCATCATGTTGAGTATTTTTGGAGATGGATTGAGAAAATCTATCGAGCCGGGATGTACATGATAAAATATCATTTCATTTCATTAATGAATATATTTTATTGCTGTACTAACATGTGTTATTTATGTTATTGTAGGATGGAAGAGATAGGACAGACGAGCACTGCTGTAGAGGAGGTGATTTTTACTGATATCCACATGGATACAGTACAGCCACGGGTGGCTGCACCTGTCGAGGAGCCAGAGACGGATCCCGAAGAGGGAAATAGAGAGGACGCTGTCTGGGGCGGAGTTATGGGGCAGTACAGTGAGGAGGAGGCTGATACTGATGATGATGAGGACGAGGAGCCAGCTGAGTATGTTGATGGCATGGGCACTGTCGCCAGTGACATCATCGATACTCTCACTACGGCTAACGATGAGCTAGAGGAGAGGGTTCAGCACTTGGAGGAGCAGAACCAGATCCACCAGCAGACAGAGCAGCAGTACAGAGATACAACTTATATGTTCTCCGGCGAGAACATAGAGCTGAAGGCGAGGATGGCCGAGATAGAGGCCAAGTTGGTAGCCGCTGAGCTGAAGATTCAGCAGACACAGGCAGAGAGGGAGGCCATGAGGGGCCAGATGCAGCAGGCCGTTGAGGCAAGGTTAGATATGGAGTTTCAGCGTGATGCAGCTCACGGGCAGATGATGGAGCTGGAGGAGGAGGTTAGGGAGAAGAAGGTGATGATAGATAGACTCAGTTACGTCTATCGCTCATCAGTTGGTAGGATCCAGAGTAGGGTGCACTACTACCCTGCTGAGGAAGGCCAGACCTTGCACACCATTAGTAGGGGCGTGGTCAGGGCCATTGGAGATGAGGAGTACGACGATGCGGTTCGTCGAGGGATGCGCCGTTAGTTGTATTTTCTTTCGTTATGATGTATGTACATAGATGCAGTAGAAACCCAACTTTTGTTTTGATAGAGGGTTAGTATGTTGTAAATCCCAACTCTATGAAGTTGTGGGATATGGTAGATCCCGTCTTTTGTTTTAACTATCGGGATTAGCAGCGTTTATAGCAGTATGCTTATGATGTAAAAGTGCTACGCACTGTATTTTAGCATATGAATATAAATGCATTTCCGTTTATGTTTATATGTGCCAAGATGATTATTTGTGCTTTAGTTTAAATTACTTAAGCTACAAAACGAAAGTAAAAAGATTGAAACAACTTTAATAAATTAAATTTTCTTTATACAGAAAATGCCGCCACAGAGAAGAAATCAACGACTACCCCCACCACCAGTCGAAGAGTCAGTCAATGCCGGAGGGGCACCACCCAACCCTGTCCAAGAGTTCGTAGAAATGCTAATGGGAGCATTTCGCGGACGCAACGCAGAGGCTACTGGAGCAACAAACCCTGCCGCTCCACTAGCAACCTTTAAGGATTTCAAATTAATAGGACCACCCGAGTTCAAAGGGACCACGGATCCTATAGAAGCACAAACCTGGATAGAGGAGATGGAAAAAGTCTTCGAGGTTGCACGAGTTAGGGAGGAGCAAATGGCCTCATTTGCTACCTTCATGATGAAAGGGGAGGCCAGCCACTGGTGGAAGGCCAATAAAAGTAGAGCGGGGGAGGGAACAATCGCCTGGGCGCGATTCAAGGAAGTATTCCTGGAAAACTACTTTCCAGAGAGTACAAAGGCTAGGATGGAAATTAAATTCCTAGAGCTGAAGCAAGGTAACATGTCGGTATCCGAATATGCCGCCAAATTCAATGAATTGGCGAGATTTGCCACACATCCGGTGGACACTGAGGCGAGACGTGCCAGACGATTTGAACAGGGGCTGAAACCGTGGGTTTACAGTCGGGTAGCTGTTCTCCAGATCACAAATTTTGCAACACTGCTGGAGAAAGCTATCATAGCTGAGGGTGGAAATGAAGCTTTGAATAAGCATAACCAAGAACGAAACAAAAAGAAAAACGAAGGAGGAAACCGAGAGAGTAGCAGCGGGGGCAGTAACTCGAACAAACGCAAATGGAATAACAACAGCAGTTCGGGGACACCCCAGGGAAGTGAATCAAGAAAAGCCAGTAAATGCAGTCAGTGCGGGAAGAACCACTCTGGGGAGTGCATGAAAGGAAAGAATGTCTGCTATAACTGTGGGCAAGAGGGGCACATCGCTCCTAATTGTCCCACACCGAAGAGAAAGGGTTGTTTCGCCTGCGGGGCCATGGACCATCAATTTAAAGATTGTCCGAAGAAGAAGAACACCGGAGGGAGTTCGGGCTATAGGGGAAGCAACAACAACAACAACAGCAGCAACAAACTGACCATTGGAGGGCCGGTGCCACAGAACAAACCAACGGCACGGACTTTCAACATGACGGTGCAGGACGCCGTTGAATCAAAAGACGTGGTGTCAGGTATTATTCCGATCAATGATATAAATGCTTATGTATTATTTGATTCGGGTGCTACCTGTTCATTTGTGTCTGATGAATTCGCTAGATGGTTAGAATTGCCTAGACAAAAACTAGAGAACCCAATGAACATAGAAGTTGCTAATAAAAAAGTGATTCCTGTAGAGTATGTACATAGAAACTGTTGTGCTGAAATCAGGGGTCAGAAGTTGAGTGTAGATTTAATTCCAATACCTTTGGGGGAGTTTGACGTTATACTTGGAATGGATTGGTTGTTTAACCATGGAGCTATAATTGATTGTCAAAAGAAGTGTATACACCTTAAGACACCGAATAGGTCTAAGGTCGTATTTTATGGCAGCAAGTCGTCTAGACAATCTGCATGTCTGACGATGATGCAGGCCAAGAAACTGTTGAAGAAAGGTTGTAAAGGGTATTTAGCTCACATAGTGGACACACAGATGGTGAATCCCGAGATGGAGCAAATACCAGTAGTGAGGGAGTTCATGGACGTGTTTCCAGATGTACTGTCAGGTTTACCGCCAGATAGGGAGATAGAGTTTGTAATTGATTTGGTACCGGGGACAGCACCAATATCAAAGGCACCATATAGGATGGCACCGGTAGAAATGAAGGAGTTAATGATCCAACTACAAGAGTTGTTGGATAATAAGTACATTCAGCCCAGTGTTTCCCCATGGGGAGCACCAGTGTTGTTTGTCAAGAAGAAAGATGGATCAATGAGACTGTGTATGGATTATAGAGAGCTGAATAAAGTGACAATTAAGAACAAGTACCCGTTGCCACGAATTGACGATCTTTTCGATCAATTGAAAGGGGCGAAGTACTTTTCAAAGATTGACTTGAGGACTGGTTATCATCAGTTGAAAGTCAGGAAGGAGGATGTACCCAAGACGGCATTCAGAACTCGATATGGGCATTATGAGTTTCTGGTGATGTCGTTTGGACTGACGAATGCGCCAGCCGCATTTATGGACATGATGAACAGAATATTCAAGCAGTACTTGGATAAATTTGTTGTTGTGTTCATTGACGATATTCTGGTGTATTCTAAAACGGAGGAGGAGCATGCTGAACACCTAAGATTGGTGTTGGAGATTTTACGGAAGGAGCAGTTGTATGCAAAATTTTCGAAGTGTGAATTCTGGTTGGAGAGAGTTCAATTTTTAGGTCATGTCATTGACAAGGAGGGAGTTTCAGTAGATCCAGCAAAGGTGGAAGCGGTGATGAATTGGGAACAACCAAGGACGCCGATGGAGGTAAGAAGTTTCTTGGGGTTAGCGGGTTACTATCGGAGATTCATTCAAGATTTTTCAAAGATAGCAACACCGTTGACCAATCTAACGAGGAAGACGGTGAAATACGTATGGACGGAGAAGTGTGAGGAGAGTTTTCAGGAGCTAAAGAAAAGACTTAGTGAAGCACCTGTATTGACTTTACCGGACGATACGGGAGGTTTTACGGTCTACAGTGACGCATCGCACAAGGGACTTGGCTGTGTGCTTATGCAAAATGGCAAAGTCGTTGCGTATGCGTCCAGACAGTTGAAGGATTACGAGAAGGGATACCCTACCCATGACTTGGAGCTGGCAGCGGTAGTGTTTGCCCTTAAGATCTGGAGACATTATTTGTATGGAGAAAAATGTGAGATATTCACGGACCATAAGAGTCTGAAGTATATCTTCACACAGAAGGAGTTAAATATGAGGCAACGGAGATGGTTAGAATTGATCAAAAACTATGATTGTGAAATTCTATATCATCCCGGCAAGGCCAACGTAGTAGCAGATGCTCTAAGCAGAAAGAGCAGGGAGAAATTGTTCATCTTGACAGATCAGGAACAATTGGTTCAAGAGATGGCTCGAATGGAGTTGGAGGTAAGAAATCCAAATGAGTCAATGGAAGTGGAAGCGAGCCCAACCATGTTAGATCGGGTAAAAGAAGCTCAAGACAAAGATGAAGAATGTGTCAGAATAAGGATGAGAATGACCGAAGGGGAAGAGGTCAAGTTCAAGGAAGATAGCATGGGATTGCTAAGATTTGAAAATCGTGTTTGGGTGCCGCTAGTGCCCGAACTACGAGAAGAGATCTTGCAAGAGGCCCACAGTACGAGATACTCGATACATCCGGGAAGTACGAAGATGTATCAGGATCTGCGTCAGCATTTTTGGTGGCCGAATTTAAAAAGGGAGGTCGCAGAATGTGTCAGCCGATGTCTAACTTGTCAAAGGGTAAAGACTGAACATTAGAGACTAAGTGGATTACTACAGCCGTTAGAGATTCCTGAGTGGAAATGGGAGCATATCACAATGGATTTTGTGGTAGGACTTCCAACAACACAGAAGGGATTTGACGCAATATGGGTGATTGTGGATCGACTAACAAAGTCAGCGCACTTTTTGCCGATCAAGATTAAGCTCAGTTTGGATCAGTTGGCCAAACTGTACATTAAGGAGATAGTTTCGAGACATGGGGTGCCGGTATCGATTGTGTCAGACAGAGATCCGCGCTTCACGTCAAAATTTTGGAGAAGTCTTCAGGAGAGATTGGGGACACAGTTGAGAATGAGTACAACATATCATCCACAGACCGATGGGCAAAGTGAAAGAACAATACAGACATTGGAAGATATGCTCAGGGCCTGTGTGATGGATTTCAAGGGCAGTTGGGAGAACCATCTACCATTAGTTGAGTTTGCATACAACAATAGTTATCATGCAAGCATAGGCATGCCGCCTTACGAAGCATTATACGGAAGAAAGTGCAGAACACCTCTATGTTGGGATGAGGTAGGTGAACGCCGACTGTTGGGACCAGAATTGGTTCAACAGACGGTAGAAATTATCAAAGTAATAAGAGCTCGGCTAGTAGCAGCTCAGGACCGTCAGAAGAAATATGCCGACTTACATCGACAGAAGCGAGACTTCGAAGTTGGGAGTTTTGTATTCATGAAGGTATCTCCCTGGAAAGGGAAGATCCGATTTGGGAAGAAAGGGAAGCTGAGTCCAAGGTTCATAGGACCGTTCGAGATATTGAAGAGAGTGGGTGAAGTGGCGTACGAGGTAGCTTTACCTCCTGAACTGGAGCAAATTCACAATGTGTTTCATGTGTCAGTGTTGCGACCATACAAGCCAGACCACAAACATGTCATATCCTATGAGCCAATACAAGTCGAGAAAGACTTATCGTACGAGGAAATTCCTGTCCAGATACTGGATAGGAAAGAGCAGAAATTACGGAATAAGATTATACATTCTGTCAAAGTCCTTTGGAGGAACCACAACGCTGAGGAAGCTACGTGGGAGCTTGAAGAAAAGATGAGGGCTAACTATCCGCATCTGTTTTGAGTAGTTTAAATTTGTAATTCCGGGGACGAAATTCTTATAAGGGGGGGAGAATGTAATGACCACGAATTTCATTAGTCATTGTAAATATACTTAATAAATATTTAGCAATGAATTTAAATTTTTTTCATTAATTAATTGTGCATTAGATAATTAAATAAATGTACTTATGTGCTTGTATATTTATTTAAGGAATTAAAGCAAAGTGTATAATTAATTAAAGCAAATATAATTGGATTATATTTTAAATCCAAATGAGTTGATAAACTAGGTTAAAGATATTAACCTAGTAGCCCATGTAATTAATTTAATTACTAGCCCATGTAATTAATTAAACAAGTCCAATGCTTGATTTAATTAAATGTAACCTAGACTATTTAAAATAAGCCCAATGTGGTATTTAAATTGAGCCCAAACAATTTAATTGAATGAGCCCAATAGAAGTTATTCCCAAGCCCAATGTGAAGTCCATTAAGGGTCAAACTTTGGTCAATATATATATATATATATATATATATATATGTATATATATATATAGATGTATATATGCACATTTTTGCATTAAAAATAAAGGGAAATGGCTTGGAAAAGCCATTTTGCTGATTTTTGTGAGGGCCCCACTTGGATAATTGATTTCCTAGATTGCTTGAAAATTCATCCATGTCATATAGTGGTTGAACAACCCTAGTCATTCCATGAGTCAATCAACTAGTCAATCAAAGGAATAGTAAGCATGCTTAGCAATTAATTTCACCAACATAGTTTGATTAGTGAGTTAATGCTAGGTTAGTGATTGGCTATAAATAAGAAGCTCTACACTTGTTACAAGGTTGTTAGTTTATTTGCTAGACATTTCTAGAGAAAAGAGAGAGAGACTTTGAGAGCTAAAGAGAGAATACACATAAGTTTGTGTGAGAAAAGCTAAGGAAGGTCTTGGTGGATGTCCTCAAGCTTCATAACTTACTTTGGTAGGAGGAGAAGGAGAGCAAGCAAATCACTAAGGTTTAAAAGTTCTCTAAAAACCTTCTCATTTCATTTTTTGTAGTCTAGAAAGCTTTTAATCGGTTAAAATCTATTTTTAACCGATCAAAACTCGTTTTGACGATCTAGATGTATTTAACTATGTAATATATGTATATTCATAGATCTATGTGTTTATAACATGATTTGGTAGGTTAGAAATGCATAGAAGTTAAAGAAATATGTGTAACACAATTTTACCGGTAAACCCTAACCATGCATGCTATGTTTGATGTTGTATTTTGAAATGTACAAATCCAAAAATGGATTTTTATGGCTAGAAAGCTAGACCTATGAGTTTTAAAGATAAAACCTTTTGGAAGTTTTCAAAAATAATGAATAACAAGGAAGTTATAGCTTTTACCAAAAAGGATGTCGTTTTTCAACTCTATGTGGTTCGATCCGTAAATTTCGTGTAAAACGTTTTCAAAAAGACGATCGAACCATGGAATATTGTAAAACATTAAGTTAGGAACACATCAACACTGATTTGGTGTTATTTGGATGTGTAGATTTCATTTTATCAAGGTTTGATCAAAAGGTATCAAAATTGGAAAAAAATCAAAAGTTGAAAAATGTTTCTGTGAGTCAGCGCCGGGGCGCAGTCCACTGTTTTGAAAAAAAATAAAAACCCGAACCGGGTCGGGCCGGGCCGGGTCAACCGGGTCGGGTCGGGTCGGGTCGGGTCTGGTTCGGGTCAGAAAATGAAAAATGTTCCAGAAATCATTTTAGTATGTTTGGACTTAATAAATATATTTTTAAATATATATATAATTGATTTATTGATTTAAAGATGTATAAATATTATTATTGAAATAATAATATAATAAGGGTAATAAAATATTATTAAATAAATAAAAATATTAGAAAATTATTAAAATATTATTAAGTGTATAATAATATTATAAAGTTAATAAAATATTATTAAATGATTAATAATATTAGATAATCAATAAAATATTATTAAAGGAATAATAATATTAGAGATATAATAAAATATTATTAAATAATTAATAATATTAAATAATCCATAAAATATTATTAAATGATTAATAATATTAGAAACTTAATAAAATATTATTAAATGATTAATAATATTAGAAACTTAATAAAATATTATTAAATGATTAATAATATTAGAAACTTAATAAAATATTATTAAATGATTAATAATATTAGTTACTTAATAAAATATTATTAAATGATTAATAATATTAGATAATTAATAAAATATTATTAAATGATTAATAATATTAGATACTTAATAAAATATTATTAAATGATTAATAATATTAGGTAATGAATAAAATATTATTAAATGATTAATAATATTAGGTAATGAATAAAATATTATTAAATGATTAATAATATTAGATATTTATTTTGAACTATATTAAACAATTAATATAAGTTCTTTGTGTTTGAAATATTATCAAATAATGATAATATTTCCTAAGTGTTTAATTACCCATAATTAATCAATTATGTGGATTCATAAGGTTTATAAAGGTCATTATACTTACAAGTATATGATACTAATTTAAGATTAAATTGATTTAATTGTTAGGTCCGTTCAAGGATTGTTAGATTAATTTGATTAGCAGTAGACGACGCACGAGGCAAGTTTTCTATCCTTAACTTGTAATTCTTATTGCAAGTTTCCTAACTTTAACTTGTATTTATCGTTGCAATTATTATTCAACCGTATTTACATTTCAATTAGTGTTGAGCAAGTATTCTACACTCGTAGTTACTTGACAGACCTGTAAGTGAATTAATTATCAAAAATTACTTCACATCGCTATTGATTATTGTATTCGCACATAGTGCTTTGCAAACTATTTAAGAACGTCTAAGCTAATTGTTTCGGCTAGACAAATGCATGTTAAATTCATTTAATTGAATATTATAAAAGCTTATCCAAACCATTGGCTGGTGCGGATTCTTACAGTAAGACTGAGATAGAACAACCCTAGTTAAAGGGGATTTTATTTGTCGGATACCCGACAGCGCGCAAGAAAACTAAATGTGATGCATATACATAGGACATGAGAGGACTGATCCCCTCAAGTGTCCCGTTATTTTAAACAAGGAGTCAGACATTGTATGTCTGTTTTACCTTAGTAGCAGTTCATGGTCCTTAAAGACCACTCAGCAGTAAAGAGTCAATCCATTCTTTTATTGAACATTGATTCTTGTTATCTTTCACAATTGCTATTGTTGAAAACTTGAAGTTATTTCCATTCATCATGATATATCGTATGATTGTTGTTTATAAACTTGCTGAGCCATTTAGTTGCTCATTCTTACTATATCATGACTATATTTCAGCCATTCCCGAAAGCTCTAAATCGGACAAAGGCAAAGGGAAAGCGAATGCTTAGTTTTAAGTAATTGCATGCTAGTTTAATTTACTGTTATGTAATTACTGTTGTAAATCTTTTGTATTTCCCTTAAGATATGTAATGATAAGATTAAGGTAATAGACCTTGGGAAGTGTAGCCTTTTGATTAAGGAACCTTTTGTATTATTCCGCGAAGTTGAATACAATTTATGTATTTCATTATTGTTTAGTATTGTACAGTGAGAACCAAACCCGAGGTTAAAGAACCTGGATTTGGGGTCGTCACAACTCGACTGTCCAATCTCAGGCATCTTATATCATAAAAATAACACATGTTAGTACAAAAATAAAATATATTCATTGATGAAATAAAATGATATTTTATCATGTACATCTCGGCTCGATGTATTTTCTCAATCCACCTCCAAAAATACACAATATGGTGAATCTCCCTGATTCAACTCTTAACGCACTCGATATAAGTTTAGTACTAAGGTTATATCCTAGGTTTCACAATCCTAACGTTTCTAACCTACAGCTCTGATACCAACCTGTGACGATCCCAAATCCGAGTTCCATAACCTCGGGTGTGGTTCTCACTGTACAATACTTAATAACAATTAAATACATAATTTGTATTTAAACATCGCGGAATAATCCAAAAGGTTCCTTATAAAAAGACTACAATACCCAAGGTCGATTAACCTTAACATCAACAGTTTATATCTTAAGGAATTAAAAAAGTTTTATCAACAGAAATTACATATTAAACATTAAATTAATATGCATAATTAAGCTCTGGCTTTCCCTTTTCCCTTGTCCTTCTTGGAGCATTCGGGTCTAGCTAAAAATGGTTCATGATAGAGCAAGGGTGAGCAACTGGTTTGCTCAACAAGTTTAAGAACAATCATAGAGATTTATTATATCATGAGTGAAAGGGGAATAACATCAAGTTCTTCAATAATAGATATAACAATTGTGAAAGAAACAAGACTCAAATTTCATTGAACAAGAATATTTGAATCTTAAATGCTGAGTGGTCACCAAGGACCCTGAACTAACGAGAGTATAATAGAGTTTCCTCTGACCCTTTCAGTAGTTTGGTTTTCAAGGGATTAGCCTATTCAACCCGCTGTATATGCATTATATTTAGTTTTCTGGCGCCCAAGTTGGTTTCCCGACATAAAATTCCCTTTATCTAGGGTTGTTCAATTCTCAGACTTATTATAAGAATCCGCACCAAACAATGGTTTAGATCAGCTCTTAAAGGTATTTAAGTTATTGAATTTATAAACACAATGTCTAGCTAAACAATTAGCATAAACATTTTTAATACAGTTCATGAAACAAGAACTATTAAGCTTCAAATGCACCATGTGTAATTTTATAAACAATATGGATGTGGAATAATTTTAAATAATTAAACTACTTCAAGCTCTGGCAATAACTACAAGTATAAAAATTTGTTTAACAATAATTGAGTAGGGTTAGAGAACCCTCGTGTGTAGATTACTGCTAACTAATTCATTTTAATTCTCTCTGAACAGACCTAACAATTAATCAAGTTGATCTTTAAATTAGTATCATATATATACTCATGTGATAACCTCTATACATCTTACCCCTCTAACACTTAACCAAATAATTATATAAACACATAACAAATATCATCATCATTCGATAATATTTTAATCACCTAACATCTATATTAATTATTTAATATAGTTCAAACTATTATATAATATTATTAACAATTTATTAATATTTATTAATCTTCTAATATTATTAATCATTTAATAATATTTTATTAATTTTTCATGTACTATTAATCCTTCTTATTTGTCATTACTCATTACAGATGTGATAATTAATTAGTTTATTAACTTTAATTATTATTTAATGTTCATTAAATATTAATTTAAAAGTCTGAGCATGGGAGATGTCTCATTTCAGATTCTCCTTACGAGTTGTGACATGTCTCAGTTCTTCACGATTTCATTGATTAGAAGAAAATTAGAGGTTATGGTACGTTTGACTTGCCAATATATCAGAATATATCAATATATCGTTATTACATTATATTGATATATTTAATCAAATGTTGATATATTTGACTTAACAATATATCAATTGCGTTATTACATCATCTTCTTATATTTGTTCCAAGATTGATATATTTGTTTTGAAAATATATCAGTTTCGTTATTGCAACATTTTGATATATTTGTTTCAATATTGATATATTTGGCTTGAAAATATATCAGTTTCATTATTGTAGCATTTGATATATTTGTTTCAATATTGATATATTTGGCTTGAAAATATACCAGTTTCGTCATTGCAGCATTTGATATATTCGTTTCAAGATTGATATATTTGTCTTGAAAATATATCAGTTTCGTTATTTAAGCATTTTGATATCTTTGTTCAAATATTGATATATTTGTCTGGAAAATATATCAGTTTCGTTATTGCAACATTTTGATATATTTGTTTAAATATTGATATATTTGTCTTGAAAATATATTAGTTTTGATATTGCAACGTTTTGATATATTTGTTTAAATATTGATATATTTGTTTTGAAAATATATCGATTTTATTATTACCAGGGGTCCCGAACGAAAACTTGTATAACTTGAGTTTTACAACTCCGATTGACTTCTAGTTGGTCTTGTTCTCTTCGTATCTTCTTAAACTACACTTTTCGATCATCGGATCGTTTATTTGGACAAGGTTTGGCCACTGAAAATGGCCAAATAGCCGACTGTCAGTGCATTATTTTTGACAGCGGGGTCTTTTGCTAGAAAAACCATAACTCACTCATTATAAATCGGGTTTTAGTCATTCCTCTTGGAAAATATTCGTATCGAATAGTTCAATCACCCAGAGTTGACGGACCGTGATTCTGATTTACGGGGCATGAACAGTAACTCTAGGAGTGGGATATTCATATTTTATTTTTTCGGTAACAATATTTTTGAGCTTTCTACCAATGTTTTTGATATAAACACATACTAATACATGTATTAAATGTATCAAAACCTTACTCTACCAATATATCATAGTTTTAGACTTCTAGATCACAAAAATAACTTTTGATTGGTAAAAAATATATTTTGACCATAAAAAACATATATAGACAATAAATATGAACTAAGAAAGAGTTATAGCACTTTTGAACCTCTTGGCCTTGAATGCTCTTCTTCTCTTGGCTAGATACTTTTGTAGTGACTCCACCTTGACAAATCTCTAGTAATTTCTTTAGTGAAATCTCAAACTCTCAAGAGTATTCTTACTTTTCTCTCTTAAAAGTTCTATCTCTTTTCTCTCTTGAGTTCTAGTAAAATGACTAACCAACATAACAAGAGTGTGGAGGATGCTATTTATAGAACCTCCCTAATCACCATCAACATTCCTTAATCAACTAACATTGGTTAAATTAGGAGATACGCTAGGTTTTCTATTAGATTGATTGATTTTTGGATTGGCATCCATCAAGCTAGCTTACAAGCTATTGATGGAGTAACTTATAAGCAATGGAAAAGCTACAAGCCACCCTTGTGGCCCCTCTCCTTGAAGTGCCGGCTACTCCCTTTATATTTGCCCAATTTTGGTTTATTTTCATAGATTATACATATATACACCAATATATATATACACACATATATATAAGTGTTGACCAATAATTTGACTTCCTATTGGACTCCACATTGGACTTATGAATCAAATATATTGGGCTCATCCATTTTATTTATTTGGGCTTAATTTATTTATTACATTGGACTAACATTAAATAAACTATGATATCTTTAATTAAATCAAGCATTGGGCTAATTTAATTAATTACATGGACTATTAGGTAAATTAATTTGACCTAGTTTATTACCTTATTTGGATTTAAAATATAATCCAATTAGACTTGCTTTAATTAATTATACACCTTGCTTTATTACTTTAAATAAATACACACATACACGAGTATATTCATTCAATTATTTAATGCACGATTAATTAGTAGAAAAGTTTTAATTCATTACTAATTAATTAATAAATATAATTACAATGTCTACTAGAATTTGTGGTCATTACAAGTATTGTAACTTTTCCTTAACAAAACATACTTTTAAACAATTTAAGATAATTTGAAGCTATCTAACATGAAATTATGCATGCTTTATACATGATTAACCTTTTCATCTACGTTTGCATCACTTCTATCAACCAATAACATATAATCATGCCTTAAATCATGATTTATAGCTTGTAACATGAACATGGATAGTCCATCAACTTTATTCAACTAACTTGTGTCTAGGGTTTCATCATCTACTTCACATAAAGCACATAACACACATAAATCACAAAATCAAGCCATGTTTCCCAAAGATACATGCATGACTACCTTTGTTCTAGAATTTAAATACATGAAAGATGAGTTTTAAAGCTTAATCTCATTTATACCTTCCTTGAGCCTTCTTCTTTCTTGATATAAAGCTTCATAGAGATAGAAATTTCACTTTGATGGCTTAACATCCTTCTCTTGATCATTTTCTAGCACTTTTCTTCATCCCCTTTTATGAACCCTAGCTTCTTTCGCTTATTTTCTCTTTTTTTTTCCTCTTTAGCAACTTGGAATGAAGCATAAGAAATGAGATAAGTGTTGCTCGGTTTATACCTACCTAATATATACATACATAAATTATATGTAGCTTGCCAACACTTAACCATCCTTGGTTAAGTTTAACTTGTGCATGGTTAGGGATAATCTAAGTCATTTCACATTACTGAACAAGGCTAGTTTGGACATTTCTCACCAAAAGGATACCCTAGTCATTCTCCAAATTTCCAAGGGTAGCATGGTCATTGTTACCAAAATCTAGAGTAATTTATTCCCAAAAATCATAAATTGCTTATTTTTCATCCAAATCAATTCCTTTTTGATCCAAACTTTCTTCATTATGCTTGAATTTTATTCCATCATTAAATACCTCATAATTGACTTGTCCCATAACACTTGTCACATTTCTAATTACTAATTCCCTCAATTAATTATAATAATTGCCAATAAATACAAATTTGTATAATATTCTATATTAAATTATCTACGAATCCTTTTTGGTTCCATTCAATAAATTCCAATTTTTCGACATCTCAATTAGTCAATTTAATCACCTTTTTCAATAAAACCGCTTCCTCAAGAAGCGAACCTCGACCGGATTATCAAAATCCATCATCCTTTATCATTTAAACTTATAATACATTCTTTACGACTTTACGTTCCTTTACTTGTTTACTACTCATATAATACCAATACTCAACGTGTATCAAATCTACGTTCCTTCTACTCATCCTCGATTGTAATACATTCTATATCCACAAATCATATCACGATTATCTTATTTCCATCATTCAAGATCAATTTCTTAATAACTTCAAATATTCCCAATCATTGTCCTTATTATTCCTTTAATCCTTAATAGGCCAATTAAGTCATACGGTTCCTTTTTTACTACACGTACATACTTATCTCCACTTGTCATTTTCATATTCTCGCCTCACCAGGCCTATTTGCTAAACTCATTATTAACTTTCATAACTAAAGCATCAACTTAATTATGCTTTTCTCATTTCTCTTCTTTCTATATTCAATCACATACATACATACACACATATTCATACATTACCTGTTGTCATATAACAGTGTCCTACACTGATTTCTCTCAAATTACCCTATTATAGGCATTACAACAATCATAATCTTAATTCCATTACCTCACTATTCAATCCTCCAAGGTCATCTGTAACACATTGATTAAATAATAAATAAATTTAATTACATAATACCACATTGATCACATAACGAATTATATTTAATTACTCCTTGATACATTCTGTCATTCAACACTAGATTTTAGCTACTAACTATTACTTAATTAACCAAAATCCTCAATTGGAAATCATGTTAAAAATCCGTGATGTCATATTCACCCTTCCTTCAAAAAAATTTGTCCTCGAAATTGCTGTGATACTCATTCTTACTCATTTACATCATACATAACTCTTTGCATTCAATCGACATAACTAGGTTTTCAACTAACCTTTACATTCTCTCATCTCTCTACCCATCTTACCCCTTTCTAGCTTTCATTCCAGAAGATTGGAACATTTTTTAAGAATCTTCACAATTGTTCAATAACTGTGAAGCCGTATGAATAAATAGGATTAGCTTTTCCATAAACATAAAACTTTTGCTTTTAAAACAAAACTTTTTCTTTTCTTTTGCTGAGGGGTCACAAAGACCAATGAACACGTTAAGAATATTAACAATCACAAAGACTGAGAATATCCATGGGTCATAAACACCAAGAACATGAGTTACAACGCAACTACGCCACTCTTTTTCCCTAGCCTATTGGTACACTAGGTGATCAGCCTATTGTACCATTTTTCCTTTACTTTTTGGGTTAAACCATGTTAACCAACCCCTATACCATATCCCTTTTTTAGGGTTGTTCACCTCAGACTTTCAAAATATTTTCCTTTATCCATTTATGGATTACAACATTTATTCATTTTTTTTTTAAAACGGTTTAACCGAAACAAATGGTATAGACCCACATCATTAAATTGTTGATTTATTTTAACTTGGACTTTTCAAAAATTCACTTTCACTGTCATTAGCTCAAAACTTGAACCCAAAAAAAATCTTTTAAAAAAGCTTCATAATACTGCACTATCTTAGCAGTACGTTGAGAATTTGGTCATTCAAGACCTCTTAATACCATAACGACATAGACGTACATTGAGAATTCCGCCTTTTTATCATTACACACCATATTCAATAGTGTGACAATGATTTCATAAATATATTTTGAAGTTTTCAAATAACTTTGGTCTAGCTGAATCAATCAGCATATACCCATGAACCACAGAATTAAAAACTTTAGTTTGACATTTGAACAAAACATTTTTAATGCACCAACATGCGAGAATAAGCACATTTTAAAACTTTGATGATCTAGCATAGCTAGAAGAGTGGATATCTAGCATACCTAGATGATCATGATTTCTTAACTAATATAATCACTTCTTATACTTCTATCTCTTTCTTATTTCTTTAACCTTAGTTAATCTCTGAGAACTATTTCTCTCAACTTATGGCTCTCTTTCTAATCCCCCCCCCCCCCATGTTCATCAAACTTGCCACGTATTTGGGCTCAGGAACTTACCACAATCACATGGTTTGAGGAGCTTATCCTAGTCAAGCCAAAGTCGCCCATTCGCTGAGGGGCTCCACCACATAATCACGAGTCACGAACTTACCATACGCTTAGGTTTTTAGAACACCTAACTAACCTTACACTTTCTCTCTTCCTATGTATCAGGCACATATAGAAGAAAAGAATCACCTTCTCAATATGCATAAACGATACCGTGACGCTGGATCTTTACTGATTATCACGATAGGAAGCTAAGTAAGTATAAATCCCCGCCCATACAAGAAAGTGCACACCCAGCCACTTCCATGAGTCCTTAATGAAAAATCCCACATACCCTAACATTTTCTTAACTTTCCTTTACTCAACTTTTCCTTAACCTTTCTTTGATCTGATATGAATTTTATCAATTCATGTCTTACTATTCACAACTCATTAAGAGTCTCTTTATATCTGTGATCGCCTAGGATCTCATGGCCCTTATGCCCTTTCTCATTATCTTATCTTAAGATATCTGTTACCATTCATAAATCTTGAATTCCCAAAATTCATTTCATACTGACTCAACTCATCTAGAGTTCATTTCCTTACTATTTCCTTCTTCCACAAAAAAGTCATAGCCTAAGGTACTATTATCTAAGGTCTATAACCCAACTACTCTGATACCAACTGTAACATACCGAGACCCCACATTCTCTTAATTAAGTCCAATCAAGTCTGGATAAGACAATCATTACTTTAAACCACGTTAACTGGAATCTCGTGCGTTAAAACATGACCCTTAATCTTTGAAACCATTAAGTTGACCATAATGCAGTCCATTTTTTTTTTATCTTACATTCCTTACCTGTCTCAGGATCGCAACGCTCACTTAACATTCATTAGCACTTAGGTCAAACATTTATAAATTATGACCTAGTCTATTACTGTTTCACTATCATATATATATATATATATATATATATATATATATATATATATATATATTATGATTTTTGTCTTAACTTAACTTGTCAGTACCAATCACCATGCATAAATATCCATACATAATTTTGTTTGCCGTTACCTGTTCCATATCTAATCCTGTTCACATTTCTTTGTACCATACATAATCATGTCTACTTATAATTGATCCATACATATGAGTTTATTACATATAAAACTCAACCACTTTTACCTTATCCTTTTAAAACCTTTCCCTGAATAACACATACATATATACATTTATTCCTATGGATTTATAAACCATATATTCCATAATACTATCATGGTTTAGCATTTAACCAACTGTTACATAACTTGCATATATACAACTTTACATTTATCTGCTAACTTTTTATATCACATATAGGAATATAATGAATTCCTTCATAATAATCTATGCACTTAATATCTTTTACCTTTAGCTTAACCGAAACCACCGGCATTCTCGTACTTTACCTGAAAGTGTCAGTTAAAGCAAGAATGAGCACAAAGGCTCAGCAAGTTATTCAGATAACACCTATCATGCTCACAATTCATAATATGCGTCATGCATCCTTTACCTTAACATGCTATGCTTAATGTCACGTAATTCATTTAGCAATTAAACCACATAGTTGCACATAGGGCACATTTTAACTCTATTACTATCACATAGTTCACATAAAACATCTATTACACTTAAGTCTGAAAAACTTGCATGTATGCTTTCATATACACTTAACTTGTACCGCTTCACGTGGCCTTTCTATTTTTCAATGCGTCAGTTTGCTCAATCCAACTCTATCTGTCAACATAGCACTCATATATTATTAAAGGATCATAAACTTTCTATAACTTAACGAACTTACTCCATAATTACACGAACATTCATCTCTAATCATTTCACATGTGATGTATTATATCTTATGTAGATCAATAATACATCCTAACTCATTACCGATATTTTTTATAACCCATATTATGATTTGACTTAGCTTTAGACATGCTATCTTATGCCATTAATGATTTCATTATACATTGACACCCTCTATATTGGCCATTCTTTAACTATCTAAGGTTTACATAACCCATCTTTATCATTTTGTATCAAAACGTCACATTTTGGACACTTAAATATTTTTCTGCTACAGTAACATTTTGCCCTGGCACCTTTAGAACTCACTGGCCGCACATTCCTCTCGGCCCATGAACAGTGCACTGCACCCCAGTGCAGTGTTCTGAACATTGTGCTGGTCGTGCAGTCCTGTAGAAACAGAATCCTGATTTTTGCTACTGCTTTGGTGATTTTTAACTCTTTCACCATACATCCAATTAAGTCCAAATTTGGACCATAGCTAGGTCTTACTACCTAGTATTTTATAAAAAATTTACTTGTCTCATTTGGCTTCTCCAAATTAGTGATACATTAGCTCGTAGGAGGGCTGTTCAACACATTTTTTGACTTGAAATTTTTTTTAACTTTCAAAACTATTTCTAACTTTGTGATTTTTTTGGCCATTTGCTTCCAAAATTCATTTCCAACACTTGACATAGTTCACATACGTCATATAAGACGTTTCTAGGCCTTTCAAACCATGAAATTATACCCGATGTGGGTTTTGTTTGTAAAAGTTCGTTTTGAATCGAAACGATCGATTTCGATCGTTTGAATCTCATTTTCATTCAAATTTCCTTCTGTTGATTTCCAAATCAACGTAAACACGTGTAACAACACAAAACCAAGCCGTTTGACTTCATTTCAACTTTAATTCCTCAAAATTGCTAAAAATCACACTTTGACAACATTTTGTCAACTTTTACTAACTTTTCAAATTCAAAAACTTAAACTCACTTGACAACTTAAACTCAACACACAACACAGGCTACAACATATATATTTTACCACTTTTCTATACTCACATAGCTTCCATACGCATCTTCTAATGCGCTTTATAGATTACGATTTGAACCACATGCAAATCATAGCCTAGTATTGTAACTTTTTCTTAACAAAACATACTTTTAAACAATTTATGATTCCTTGAAGCTATCTAACATGAAATTCTGCATGTTTTATACATGATTAACCTTTTCATCTAGGTTTGCATCACTTCTATCAACCAATAACATATAATCATCCTTTAAATCATGATTTATAGCTTGTAACATGAACATGGATAGTCCATCAACTTTATTCAACTAACTTGTGTCTAGGGTTTCATCATCTACTTCACATAAAGCACATAACACAAATAAATCACAAAATCAAGCCATGTTTCCCAAAGATACATGCATGGCTACCTTTGTTCTAGAATTTAAATACATGAAAGATGAGTTTTAAAGCTTAAACTCATTTATACCTTCCTTGAGCCTTCTTCTTTCTTGATATAAAGCTTCATAAAGATAGAAATTTCACTTTGATGGCTTAACATCCTTCTCTCGATCATTTTCTAGCACTTTTCTTCATCCCCTTTTATGAAGCCTATCTTCTTTCTCTTATTTTCTCTTTTTTTTTCCCTCTTTAGCAATTTGGAATGAAGCATAAGAAATGAGATAAGTGTTGCTCGGTTTATACCTACCTAATATATACATACATAAATTATATGTAGCTTGCCAACACTTAACCATCCTTGGTTAAGTTTAACTTGTGCATGGTTAGGGATAATCAAAGTCATTTCACATTACTAAACAATGCTAGTTTGGACATTTCTCACAAAAAGGATACCCTAGTCATTCTCCAAATTGCCAAGGGTAGCATGGTCATTGTTACCAAAATCTAGAGTAATTTATTCCCAAAAATCATAAATTGCTTATTTTTCATCCAAATCAATTCCTTTTTTATCCAAACTTTCTTCGTTATGCTTGAATTTTATTCCATCATTAAATACCTCATAATTGACTTGTCCCATAACACTTGTCACATTTCCAATTACTAATTTCCTCAATTAATTATAATAATTGCCAATAAATGCAAATTTGTAAAATATTCCATATTAAATTTTCTACGAATCCTTTTTGGTTCCATTCAATAAATTCCAATTTTTTGACATCTCAATTAGTCAATTTAGTCACCTTTTTCCATAAAATCGCTTCCTCAAGAAGCGAACCTCGACCGGATTATCAAAATTCATCATCTTTTATCATTTAAACATATAATACTTTCTTTACGACTTTAGATTCCTTTACTTGTTTACTGCTCATATAATACCAATTCTCAACGTATATCAAATCTACATTCCTTCTACTCATCCTCGAGAGTAATACATTCTATATTCACACATCATATCATGATTATCTTATTTCCATCATTCAAGATCAATTTCTTAATAACATCAAATATTTTCAATCATTGTCCTTATTATTCCTTTAATCGTTAATAGACCAATTAAGTCATACGGTTCCTTCTTCACTGCACGTACATACTTATCTCCACTTGTCATTTTCATAATCTCGCCTCACCAGGTCTATTCACCAAACTCGTTATTAACTTTCATAACTAAAGCATCAACTTAATTATGCTTTTCTCATTTATCTTCTTTCTATATTCAATCACATCTATACATATACACATATTCATACATTACCTGCTGTTATATAACAGTGTCCTACACTGATTTCTCTCAAGTTACCCTATTGTGGGCATTACAAAAATCATACATGTTAATTCCATTACCTCACTGTTCAATCCTCCAAGGTCATCTGTAACACATTGATTAAATAATAAATAAATTTAATCACATAATACCACATTGATCACATAACGAATTATATTTAATTACTCCTGGATACATTCTATCATTCAACACTAGGTTTTAGCTGCTAACCATTACTTAATTAACCAAAATTCTCAATTGGAAATCATGTTAAAAATATGGGATGTCACATTAAGTGTTAGTAAATTAAATAAAGATACATGTAGTTCAAATGAAATTAATGTTGAGCCCAAGCAAGTGGAATGAATGAGGCCAAATGATTAAGTTGTTAGGAACCCTAAATGAATTAAATTAATAGTCCAATTGGGATATACTGAGAGCCTAAAATAATGGTAACATTGAGCCCAAATGAATTTAATTTCAAGACCAATGAGTAGCCCAAAATATATATTGAGGTATGTATATATTAGTGTATATATGAATATATATATTTGCTAAAAGAAAAATCAAAAGTATTGGGAAAGCCCAAGATGGGGGCAATGCTCCAAGCATCTCCATAATTTACTCCAAGAAAAACTATCCTCAATGCAAGTCTAATCTCCTTAATTTGTGCATCTTGTTCCCTATTGGATTAAAGGCCTAATTAACTATGTGTTGGTTATTTAGTGAGGCTAAGTGCATTTACGAGTTTTCTATATATAGAGTGTTCCACCAAGTTATAAAGATTGTTAGTCACTTTACTAGGAGTTCTAAGAAAAGAGAGAGAGAGAGAGAGAGAGAGAGCTCTAGAGAAAAATCTTGAGAAAAGAAATAGAAGGAGAAGAAAGCTTGGAAGATAGATCTAATAACAAGGAATGAGGAGGATGATCAAAGATAGATCATCCATTCATCAAGAAGAGAATGCTTTAAAGGTTCCAAAGTATCTTACAACACTAAAACTCTTTTATTGTGTTGGCTAATATAGATTTATGTATGTTTTGTTGATGGAGAATGATATTGTAATGGAGGAACATGGTGGTTCCAATGATATAAGGAGGTTAGGTAGGTGATTTTGTGTTTAGATCACTTGTTGATGAAAGATGAGCTAGGTAATCAAAAATGGATTTTTTTTTTGTTAAGGAAAACCTAGTTTTAAGTTTTTTGAGTTTTGGGTTTTCATGTAAGCATTGTATTTTATTGTTGTGTTTTATGGATCTATGGGTGTATATCATAGATCTACAAATTCGTAAATGAACAATTTTGATATAAACAAAAATGAAGCCTAGATGAGCTCATGTGAATTTTTATTCTAACTATGTTATGTTTTGGTAAAGATCCTAGTTTGAATCTTGTGTTTTTAAAAGGAATCACTTTGTTGGTTGAAAATACTAATATCTATGTGTTTTCAAATAGATCTAAAGTTTTGGTAATGTTATTTTTTGGAAAAATATGTTAAAATGAGCTTATAATGACTTTTATGGTTAAGTATGTTTTTAAACTAAACCTCAAAGGATTTTGGTCATGTTCGATCATGGTTGTGGAGTATGAAAAATGGTTGTTGATATAAAAACTCATTGGTTCCGGTAAATTTATGAATCCACAAAGCCATGGTTCAAATTTGAGCTCAATCCGATAAGAAATGATCAAGTTATAAATTTTGAGCAAGTAAACCATGAAATTTGTTGTCAAAGTGACTGTATGAGAAATTTTCAGTTTAATTCCAATATTTGGTTGTGTGATCTATAGAGAAATTTTAGAGGAAGAAGTTATGGATACGTGAACGCTTAAATCACTCAAAAAGGTTAAGAAATGAGAAAGTTATGGCTGTTGGAGTGACTAAGGGTCGGGCAGTCCAAAAATTAGGGTTTTTGATTTTTGGCCCACCGCTTCAATGGTCAAAACTCTGGCCAGAACTTGGTTTTGCTGTTGGGTTGGGTCGAGTCGCTCCGGGTCGAATTTTCTTTGAAAAATTAATGTTAAAATAAGTATAAAATGAATATGTTTGTATAATAAACCAATATATATATATATAGAGTCTATTAGTGACTAATTTGTAGCTAAATATTTAAAATAAAGAATAAGGTTAAAGTAATTGAAAAATTTGATTGCTTAGTATTATTTGAAGATTTCTAAAAGGTTATTAAATAATTAATAATATTAGTAAATGATTAAAAGGTTATTAGATGATTAATAACATTAGTAAATGATTAAAAAATTATTAAATGATTAATAATATTAGTAAGTGATTAAATGGTTATTAAATGATTAATAACATTAGTAAATGACTAAAATGTTATTAAATGGTTAATAACATTAATATGAGATTAAAATATTATTAAATGGTTAATAATATTTACATGTGGTTAATACATTATCAAAGGTTGATAATAGTATGAAGCGTTTGGTACATTATTAAATATTCAAAATATTAAATTATGTAAAAAAAAGAAAATTGAATTGAATTGAATTAATGTAAATAGTCCATTTGTGGCTAATTTTAGACCAATTTGCTAAAAATGGGTCGTACGAAAAGCGTGTAATGAAGGCATAAGTTGGATAAGCGTACCAGACATGTCCAACTAGGTTTGGGCTAGAGTTTTGTCTGGAAGTCAAAAGTTCATTTGTCGAACATTTTAAAAGTTAATAAATTAAAGTTAGGATCTTAAATTGAGACTAATTAATAGTCATTGTAACTAATGACTATGTCAATCTCATATATAATTGTAGGTTGAATGAAAGACGCAAAACTAGCGTAAGACGGATAAACTTATCAAGCAAGTTTTTTAGTATTATGAGATATTCTAGAGAACTTGTTGTTATGTGCGTTGTTATGATACAATGTGATATTAAATTGTTACATGAAGCTATATGGATGTTATATATGTTACGTGAAACCAATGAATATGGTAAATGTAAAGTACGTGAAAAACATGAAGTACAATTACATGAGAATTATGTACAAACTATGAAGCATGATTTAAATGCGGTATATAAAAACTGAGAAACATGTATAAAATGTCATACATGAATTTATTGCTAAGCATGCATGATGCATGAACTAAGTGTTATGTGATAACTGTTAGACTTGCTAAGCCGTCGTACTCACTCTTGCTTAAAGTACACATTTTCAGAGAAGTCGGAGAAACGTAAAGTCCTGGTAAGGACAAACGATCGAATTTGACTTTAAGTCGTTGCAATTAAGTTTTGTAATAAAACCTTATTATCAACATCTTTGTGGTATTTGGTTGTGAACCTATAGTGGTATGTTTGTTGTCATTATGGAAGGTTAGAAAACCTATACGTTTTAGTATAACGTTTAGATATACTAGACACTCGTATTATTGTAAAGCACTGATGTGTAAAAAAAGATTGTAATAGAATAAACTCGTATCGTATATGATATTGAGATATCATAAGAAATTGTAAATATTACGATTATGAGGTAAAGGAAACAAATAGAATAAAGATGTATATGAAAAGTTTTAAATTTATTGAGTTTTTAACAACATTATTTTTTATTCTGTTGTGGATTTTATTAAAAAAATGTACATTAACGCACGAGGTCGCCTGTAGCGAGTACAGGGATTCTCGAGGGCATCACAGTTGGTATCAGAGCTGATAGGTTAAAAACTTTAGGTAAAAGTAACCTAGGCTATAACAGTGGTAGAAGATAAGGAAAATGGTAATGGAATAAACTCATGTAGAGTTTAAGCAATAAGAGATGAATATATAAAATTCATAAAGAATAAAATAAAGATATATATGAGGAGATTCAAAGAAGAATCTTGAAGAGATATAACTAAAGAAGGTTAGGGGATCCCTGATTCAAGAATTAAAAGAGGAATAGTGGAGAAGAATTGTGAAGTAAAACTAACAAAGAAGAATAACGAGATTGTAGAATAACGAAATTACCACATAACATCATTTAATTTCTGTACCTCCACAACCATTTCTAAATATCAATAATTTCATCAAAGTTTCTCTTATTTTTCATAAATTGTTTTTAAACAATTTATTTATTCTTTAATTATTTCTATTCAATAACCATTTGTCATCATCTTTATACCGATTTAATTTACCAATTAAATCTCTTCACTCACTTTAAATCACATATAATTCACCAATAATTTAACAAACTTGATAATTTTGTTAATTAAATTCTCATTTAATATTATTAAAGAAATTCTGAAAATTCGGATCCTCACATTATATATGTTTTGTTAATAGAGAATGATGTTTTAATGGTGGAACATGGTGGTTCCGATGATATAAGGAGGTTAGGTTGGTGATTTTGTGTTTAGATCATTTGTTGATGAAAGATGAGCTAAGTAATCAAAAATGGATTTTTTGGTTAAGGAAAACCTAGTTTTAAGTTTTGGGTTTTCATGTAAGCACTGTATTTTATTGTTGTGTTTTATGGATCTATGAGTGTATATCGTAGATCTACAAGTTCCTAAATGAACTATTTTGATATAAACAAAAATGGAGCCTAGACAAGCTCATATGAATTTTTATTCCAACTATGATATGTTTTAGTAAAAATCCTAGTTTGAATCTTGTGTTTTCAAAAGAAATTACTTTGTTGGTTGAAAATGCTAAGATCTATGAGTTTTAGCATAGATCTAAAGTTTTGGTAATGTTGTATTTTGAAAAAATACATTAAAATGAGCTTATAATGACTTTTATGGTCAAGTATGTTTTTAAACTAAACCTTAAGAATTTTGGCCATGTTCGATCATGGTTGAGAAGTATGAAAAATGATTGTTGATATAAAAACTCGTTGGTTTTGGTAAATTTATGAATCCACAAAGCCATTTGTTGGTCGAAATCGGAACTATTTATTTATATTTTATTTATTAGTTAGATTTCGATCTCAAATTCGTTTGAATGAATAACGTGCAAGCATACACGGTCAACAAGTAATAAAGTAAAAGTAAAAGTCGATCCCACGAAAAATTAGTTCTAACGAGTTCCAAATACCAATTGCATCGAGTTAATCTTAGTTCAAACAGTTGATTGAATGGAAGAATGGAAAATCTAAATGGACATAACGCAAATTAATCAATTAAACTAGAAAGCAATAAAGATAGATGAATCTATGATTACATTTTCTCCCAATACTTAATTTAAATCTCCTAACTCTCCCTATTTGGTCTTACGGTCACGATGACTTGTTAACCGAGAATACAATAGTATTTACACATCTCTTTTGAAGGATATATAAACATACCAAATCTAAACCTATCCCATTCGACAGAATTCAGACAAGGACATCCAAGCTAAACATTTCACTAACAAGGATTTGAAACACAAATTCTCACACTGGTTACATTTGGTACATAGGTATATGTCTATCCTACGCACAAATTATGCATACGCTCCTAAGAACACATAGCACAACACATGTTATCATATTCGGGTCAAAACACTATAATCTATTTTCCAATTTCATATAGGTTACCAAATTAACTTAGTTAAGCAAGTAAACATGAAAAACTTAATGCGATAATCCAATTCATATAGTGCCATCCAAGAGACCACAAACCATAGCCAACGAAGCACAAAAATATGCAAATTACAAGACAAACTTCATTTGGACATTTTGTCGAACACTTGACGTGTACACTGAAATTCTTCTTTCAAAGAACTCACACACGCAACAGTAACCAAATAAAAAAGAGAGATTCAATTAAACTAAGCATTAGACACCCAACATAATCAAAGATTTCATGCTCAAACCATAGCAATTGAGTAAAATCACATTCAACAAGCATACAACATATACATAGTTAAATGAGATCAAAACACAATTCACCATAGCCAAAACATGTTATAGATTCAATACCTAACATACATACAAGATCAATTGATAGATATTAATCCATTTTTGTTCCAAAAAATAATCAACAACAATGGAAATACACATTAAAGGAAAGAATAAGAAGATAGTTGTCACAAATCTCCAAGTTTCAAGCATTCAATCCATAGCTTCCTTAGATATTGAATTTCATTCCTAACCTCCATGGAAGGTGACTCTCTTCATCCTTTGGCCTCCAAAATCACCTCTAGCCGCCTCCCAAAGAAGAAGAAACGAAAATATGAAGTTAGGGCCGCTCTTTTCCTCTTAAAAACTAATTTCTGCACATAGGAACAGTGCACTGCCGCGGTGGTCAAACATTCTGCTTTTTTTTAGTTTTGTACTACCGTTGCAGCGGTGGAAATCACCGCTGTAGCGCTCATACAATCTGCCCAGAAATGCTCCATTTTTGGACTGTTGCAGCCTCCTTTAATGTTTAGGGAATAACTTTCTCATCCGACCTCCAATTGGGATGATTTAAGATGTTTTGGAAAGCGGAGAAGTATATCTACAACTTTTACATTGGAAGCATTGAGAGATAATGGCTGTATCAAGGTCTAAATTGGGTCGCAAGTGACTACTGTGTAAATAGTAAGCTGAAAATCCAAATCTGGTAACTCTAAGCTTTAATCCAAACTGCCCTTTTTCCAAAATCCTACAAAATAAAGTAAAAGCATATAAAAGTAATATAAAACCTAAACAAGAATAAAACATATAAAAACTAATATAAAATGCTAAAGAATTCACAAATTATCAAGTCTAAAAGTATCCAACAAATGGGTATAAAAACCAATCATCACCATGGTTCGAATTTGAGCTTAATCGGATAAGAAATGATCAAGTTATAAAGTTTTGAGCAAGAAAACCATGAAATTTGTTATCAATCAGACTGTGTGAGCAATTTTCAGTCTAGTTCTGATTAGAATTTGGTTGTGTGATCTAATGAGAAGTTGTGGAGGAAGAAGTTACGGACGCCTGAGTGCTTGAATCACTCAAAAACGTTAAGAAATGATAAAGTTATGACTGTAGGAGTGACTGAGGGTCGGGCAGTCTAGAAATTAGGGTTTTTGGCCTACCGTCGCAACGGTGGAAACCACCGCCACAACGGTCAAAACTCTGTCTAGAACATGGTTTTGCTGTCCGGGTCAGGTCGGGTCAATGTGGGTCGATTAGGCCGAGTTTTATTTGGAAATTTAAATTGAAATAAATGTAAAATGAATATGTTTGTATAATAATATATATATATAGAGTCTATTAATGACTAATTGGTAGCTAAATATTTAAAATAAAGAATAAGGTTAAAGCAATTAAAAAATTTGATTGCTTAGTATTGTTTTAAGATTTTTAAAAAGTTATTAAATGATTAATAACATTAGTAAAGGATTAAAAGATTATTAAATGATTAATAATATTTGTAAAAGATTAAAAGGTTATTAAAGGATTAATAACATTAGTAAGTAATTAAATGGTTATTAAATGGTTAATAACGTTAGTAAATGATTAAAATGTTATTAAATGGTTAATAACATTAGTAATGGATTAAAATATTATTAAATATTTGTATGTGGTTAATATATTATCAAAGGTTGATAATAGTAAGAAGCGTTTGGTAGGTTATTAAATGTCTGAAATATTATGTTATATAAAAGAAGAAACTTTAATTGAATTAAACAAATGTAAATAGTCCATTTGTGGCTAATTTTAGACCAACTTATTAAAAGTGCATCGTCCGAAGAACGTGTAGTGAAGGCGTAAGTGGGATAAGTGTAGGTGACATGTCCAACTAGGTTTGGGCTAGGGTTTTGTGCAGAAGTCAAAAGTTCATTTGTCGAACATTTTAAAAGTTAATAAATTGAAGTTAGGGTTTTAAATTGAGACTAATTAATAGTTATTGTAACCAATGATTATGTCAATCTCATACATAATTATAGGTTGAACGAAAGACGCAAAACTAGCGTAGGACGAATAAGCTTATTAGGCATTTTTTAATATTATGTGATAGACTTGAAAACTTGTTGTTATGTGCATTATTATGATTCAATGTAATATTAAATTGTTACATGAAGCTATATGGATGTTATATGTGTTACGTGAAACCAATGAATATGATTAATGTGAAGTATGAGAAAAGCATGAAGTACGATTACATGAGAATTATGTACAAACTATGAAGCATGATTTAAATACGGTGTATACGAACTGAGAAACATTTATAAAATGTTATACATGGATTTATTGCTAAGCATTCATGATGCTTGAACTAAGTGTTATGTGATAACTGTTAGACTTGCTAAGTCGTCGTGCTCACTCTTGCTTAAAACACACATTTTCAGATAAGTCGGAGAAACATAAAGTCCCGATAAGGACAAACGACCGGATTTGACTTGAAGTCGTTGGAGTTAAGTTTTGTAATAAAACCTTATTATCAACATCTTTTTTAGTATTTGGTTGTGAACCTATAGTGGTATGTGTTGTTGTCATTATGGAAGGTTAGAAAACATGTACGTGTTAGTATAATATTTTGATATAATAGACACTTGTATTATTGCAAGGCTTGGATGTGTAAGGAAAGATTGTAATTGAATAAACTTGTATCGTATATGATATTGAGATGTAAAAAAGATGTACATTGATGCACGAGGTCTCCTGTAGCAAGTACGGGGATTCTCGGGGTCGTTACAAGAATCCCCACAAAAGGATAGCCCCTTAGTTATCTGGTATCCTGATGCCATAGGTCAACAACGACATCACTAGTGAAGGGAGTCATTCCTATTCTGAACTAAATGATGAAGAGACAATGGTTGTTTTTCCCCGGAGGAAAAGGTTAAAAGGGAGAAGTTTTTAGACAAAATACAGTAGCAGTTTAAAAGCAAATGTCACCTCTAAATCACTCCAAGCCCTGTAGCGACTAAATGGAAGGAAAAGATCTCTCAGGTAGAAGATTATCAGCCGATCCCCTTCATTAATTGGCCCAAGGTGAACATTCCCAAAGAGAAGGCAGAAACAAAGAATGATCAAGTCAAGGTTGTTCTCTAAGAAGTTTCAGATCAGGAGTCAAGTGCCTTTTCCAGCATTCAAAATGATCACACTACAGATAATTGGACTAAGAAATCTGTAATATCTAGAAAAGGGTAAAATGGAAGGATATGGTAGATGATCCCAAGAAGTTTGGGATAACTTTTTTTATCAGTTTATTAGCATGTTGTCTTATTTTCATATGTTTATTTTTTATGCATGTTCTATGTTATGTCTTGTCATTTTGTCGAAGAAGGAAGACTCATGTATGAAAATGCATTATATATATGATAAGTATTTATGTTTCATTTAAAGTGTCTCAATTTGACTGACTTTAGCCTAATGAATAATTGTCCAAATTTGAACGATGATTATGATTTTAATGTTGAACTAGATTTTGATTTGATGGGAATTGAACAAGAAGAGATGGATAACGACGACGTGCCAGATGAAATCAAAGGATGGGTCGGAACAAACCCAAACCCAACCTTAAACATGTTTGCTAATTTTTAATTAGCAATTAACACGCATGTATTCGTGACCAACAAATAATATAATGATTAAGTATAGTTTCGTACCCACAGAAAATTAAAAATAATTATTACCAAATACTAATTTTATTTAAAGAATCGAATTTAAACTGTAAAATTAAATTTAATTAAAATTAACAACTAATTAACCTAATGACAGGAATTAAATCAGCTTTTAAAGACTTAAGACCATAATTTCTCCTAATACTTTATTTAAATATCTTCACTTCCTTTTTAATTATTTAATTATATTGAATTGTTAACCAAGATTTTTTTATAATATTTACGAGCCTCTATCAATGACAAGTAAGTATCTCATACTTAAATAAATCACTATAAGTATATGTGAATTAAATTAAGTAAGAGTTATTAAGAACACATTCTCATCAAGGTTACATATGACATATAGGTATTTTCATCCTACACACAATCCAATTATTCAATCCGAAGAAGAATAAATCAGTCACATGATATCATATTCAGATATAAACCTGTAATCCACTTTTAATTTCATATAGATTATTCCAATTAATTACCCGCAATTAATTCATACATGAATGACCACAAATATTTAACAAAAAAATATTTAGATCTCAATCTATAATCCTTTAGACAACTTCATATAGATTATCAAATTAATTACTACAAATAATTAGTACCTAAAAGTACAAAATATGATATAAAAAATTCATATATAATCAAATATAATAATAAAAAAAGAATTAAATTAGTATAAACTACATATTGGATTCCATTGCAATCTTAAATAAATATTTAGCACATAACTGAAAAAGAAATCAATATCATAAAATAATCCATAAAGTTTAGAATACAATAATAGAAGAAAAAGATAGAGAACACAAATTTATAATTAAAGCGTTTGATCTCTACTTTAGCCTTGAATCCTTGTAATCCTTCGCTTGATTCCTTCTTCAGATCTTCAATTAATCATTCTTCTACTTTATTATACTCCTAAGCTTGCCTAACTCTATGTTAATTCTCTCTTAATTCTCCTCCAAGTATGCCTCACATAGTGTATTTATAGATCCCAATTCAAATCCCTAGCATAGGAGGAAAAATAATTCAATTTAGAGTCAAAAACATCAAAAATCGTATCAAATCAAGTCCTGGCTGACCTTGGGAGTATAAACGCCATCTCCTATCTATTTCTGGGTGTATATACACCTGGACACTCTTGACATTCTACAATAGGGCGTATAAATGCCGGTTTCCTTCACTATTTGGGCACCTATACGCCAGGCTATTTTTTGGTTCGACCTCTATTGGAAAAATAACCATAACTTTCTCGTCCAAACTCTGATTGCGATGATTCAAGACGTTCTGAAAAGCTGAGAATTAGATTTACAGCTTTAATGTTATTGGATTTGAGAAATTCTTCCTAGATCAAGGTTAAAATTAGGCTTCGAATGACTGCCATGTAAATCGCAAGCTGAAAAATCAAACATTGAAACTCCAAACTTTGATCTAACTAGTTGTTATTTCAATTCCTACAAAATATCATCAAAACACATAAAATTAACATAAAACACTTAAAAATAACTTAAAATACTTAAGAACTCACAAATTATTAAGCTAAAGATAACCAATACATAGGTATAAAATCCACTTATTAGAACAAACCAAGACCATCAACATTGGAACCCTTGAGAACCCCAAAGAACTTCAAATTGGGGCAGATCTGACCCTAAGCCAGAAAAATGAAATACCCAGACTGTTGGCGGAATATGAAGACATTTTCGCTTAGTCCCAAGATGATATGATTTGACTGTCCACCGACATAGTAGTCCACCAGTTACCCATTAAGGAAGGGTTCAAACCCGTCAAATAGAAATTTAGAAAATTGAAGCCCGAGTGGAGCTTGAAAGTGAAGGAAGAGATAGTTAAGCAATTCAAAGTGAGGATCATTATGGTTTTTACTTACCACGAATGGCTTTCCAACATAATCCACGTGCCAAAGTCTGGTGGAAAGGTAAGGACATGTGTGGATTATCGTGATTTAAATAAAGCCAGCCTCAAGGATGACTTTTGTAAAGACCCCAAAATTTGACAAACCTTATTACCTTACAGTTCATATTTATTATACATTATTTCCTTAACGTCCAAATTTCGGTCCATTAATAAATCTTTAATTACCTTATTTAGTCCTTTAATGGACTTTAAATCATCAATTATCAAATTTTTCGGTATAATTTTTTTTCTCTTTTCTCAATCATTGTACTAAAGTATTTGAATATTTAAAAACTTAATATCTCGATCCTAGTCCCTGGATCGCAACCTTTACTTTTTTTTTCTATTACAAGTATTATAAAGCTCCAAAATTCAAAATTTAATATTATTTATATCCACACAAATATTCTTTGTTCCATAATTCACAATTAGATATATAATACCCCCTCTATTGTAACAACTATCTTAAACAATCACAGTTCATAATTAAACTCTATTCGTCCTATCCGGATCCAATTTATATGTACATAAAACACATCAATGTAAACTTCGCAAATTAAATTATGATATTAAAAATATAACAATTACGTTCACAACCTTCTAGGATAATCTATCTCTAACACAATCTGATATTCCTGAAATTTTGTTTCTTTACCTGCAAAAGTTATATTATGCAAGAATGAGGACTAGGGCTCAGCAAGCTCAACAGTGTGCACATAACACATATAATAACATGCTCTGTGTATGTCATATCTCATGTATTGTGTTTCAACTCAAGCAATATATTTCACGAGCATCGAATATTGCAACTAATTTCATGTGTACACATAAGACACATTATCAATTAATCACGTAATAGGAATTTCATAAGCAATTGAGCAATTTAAGTTACATATAACAATTAACCAAATAACCATTACTGAAGAACTTGCCTCGGTCCACAGTTCACTAACAGTCGTAACTCAAACAAAAACGTATTGCACGACCTATAATTATTTTAAATATAGTCAGTTACAACAACAACACGTCAGTTTAGGTTAATAACATATACTGTACATGTCAATTGACATGCCAGATATATCCTAAGATGTCCGTTCGCTCGTGCTTACTTCCTGATAATTTATTTTGATTAGTACATTAATGATTTAATATTTAAAAGAGGTAAATATAATCTCAACATCACGTTTGTCCACTAAACCTTTTAAAGTCTTTAGAATATCATCCTAGACTTTTCGACCAATTTTCATAATTTCTGGATTACCCGACAAATTTCTGTAATTATTTATATATATATATATATATATAAACTATTATTTAATAGCTTTAAAAATATAAATAATCATTCAACATACTTTTGTATCCCCCAAACAACATCAATATTTATCTTATAATATTATAAATATTTCCACCATGTTTCCTAATTTTTCAACATTCATAGAATTTTTCATGAATTTTTACTTAGTTTTACATTAACTTTAAATAGCCTTTAAAATACAATAATTACTATGCTTTTCAATAAATTACCAGAATTTTTCAAAAATTCTGGAATAATATAACAATAATGCTGTCCAGAACAAATTTTAGCACAAAAATATTTTTAATAATTAAATTTTAATTTTAATGCAATGAAACATTCAAAATTCACAGTAATTACCGCGTTTATCCAAAAATTACAAATCTTAAGTCCATCCTGCACGAAATTTAATTCTCTACAACTTTTTAGAAGAAAAAATTATCAAATTCTGCACCAAAATGGACAGAATTTGGGCAGATCGTATTTTACCGTGCTAAATCTTCCAAAATTCATAGAAATTAGCTCGTTTATCAGAAAATTACGAATTTTAAGTCCATTCCATACAAAATTTAATTCTCTACAACTTTCTAAAAGAAAATTTTTCCAAATTCTGCATCGAAATGGACAGAATCGTCACTGTTCGAGACTGTTCACTATAATTCCAAAATTTCATCAATTATCCAATTTCTCCCACAATAATTAATCTAAATATCATATAATCCACATATATACCTCTCAAAAATGATAAATATCAATTATCTTAAGTATTTACTAATTTTACACAAAATAATAAATTAATTTCAAAATGCATAAAATGAACAATAAAATAAATTTTATACCTTCGTATTACTTGGAAAATCATTTTCTTGCACTTAATATCCTTCATAGTGGCATAACCAAAGTATATGAAAATTTTCTCTTTCTCTTTGGTGGCTTTCGGATGGTGGCGGAATGGTGAGGGAAGAGAGAAATGATATTTTGTTGTGTTCCCCCCCCCCCCCCCCAACACACACATGCTTCCTTATTTTATAAGCTAAACACTTAACTATTTCGAGAAATAATAACAAGTCCACCGCCTGTGATGACCCCAAATCCGGGTTCCTTGAACCTTGGATCCAGTTCAACACGAGTATAACCTTTTCCTTATTATTCATGAATTACAACAATATTATAATTGCTAAATAATCATTTATTTAAAATTTTACAACATCTCTTTCTATTATAGAATCGAAATCTTTATACATTCCTAGTATGTCTCAATATCATACATGATACGACATTCTATTACAATCAAATTGAGTATTTAACACTCATATAATATACCAACTAAGTATTATACTACACAGTCATTTACCTGTCCAATTCGGACTGATATCTACAACAAATATTTAGATCTTCAGTGAAAGTAATATGCTTTCCTGTTCCTTGATCTTTATCGGGAACTTCAAATGATTTGCACTATCTGAAAATGTTGGTTTAGGCAAGAGTGAGCACAACGGCTCAGCAAATCTAACAGATAGCACATAACACATAGTCCATGTTTATACATGCTTCTCATGCTTCATGCATTACATTATATGAATGTATCATGCTGAATGAATACATGACATACAGTTCAACTTATTCAATTAATTCAGGTTTTCTATCATCTAGAATCAACACACCTCATATAGTTTCATAAAAACATATTTAATTCAAATTCTCACATGCTTCAAGTGCACACACAACAGTTATACACATAGCAACAATATCTAAAAAACTTGTCTGGTTCGCTTCTACCAGTTATACTTATTTGCGTCTTTCGTTCAACTTACAATTTATATAGGAAATTGACATAATCATTAGATGAAATGACTATTACTTAGCCTTTATATAAGACTCTACCTTTAAATTATTAACTCTTAAGATGTCTGACAAACGAACCCTTAAGTTCTGGACAAAACCCTAGCCCAACCCCAGTTGGACATGTCGGGTATGCTCATCTAACTTACACTTTCACTACACGTTCTTTGTACGACTTATTTTTAATAAGCTGTCAAAAATTTAGTCACGAATTGACTATTTACATCTGTTTAAATTAATTAAACATTCTTCTTTTTCATAACTTAATGATTCAGACATTTAATAATGTACCAAATACCTCAAAATATTATCCACCCTTGATAATATACAACTACATTCAAATATTATTAACCATTTAATAATATTTTAATCACTTATTAATATTATTAATTATTTAATAATATTTTAATCCCATATTAATATTATTAACCATTTAATAATATTTTAATCAATTATTAATATTATTAATTATTTAATAATATTTTAATCACGTATTAATATTATTAACCATCTAATAATATTTTAATCACTTATTAATATTATTAATCATTTAATAATATTTTAATCATTTACAAATATTATTCACCATTTGATAATATTTTAATCTCTTATTAATATTGTTAACCATTTAATAATATTTTAATCACTTCTTAATATTATTAATCATTTAATAATATTTTAATCACTTACTAATATTATTCACCATTTAATAATATTTTATTCACTTCTTAATATTATTAATCATTTAATAATATTTTAATTACTTATTAATATTATTAATTATTTAATAATATTTTAATCACGTATTAATATTATTAATCATTTAATAATATTTTAATCGCTTATTAATATAATTAATCATTTAATAATATTTTAATCATTTACAAATATTATTTACCATTTGATAATATTTTAATCTCTTATTAATATTATTAACCATTTAATAATATTTTAATCAGTTATTAATATTATTAATTATTTAATAATATTATAATCACTTACTAATATTATTCACCATTTAATAATATTTTATTCACTTTTTAATATTATTAACCATTTAATAATATTTTAATCATTTATTAATATTATTAATCATTTAATAATATTTTAATCAGTTATTAATATTATTAATTATTTAATAATATTTTAACCACTTATTAATATTATTAACCATTTAATAATATTTTAATCTCTTATTAATATTATTAACCATATAATGATATTTTAATCATTTACAAATGTTATTCATCATTCAATAACTTTTTAATCATATACTAATATTATTAATCATTTAATAATATTTTAATAATCTTCAAATAATACCAATAGTTAACTTTTTAATTGTGTTAACATTAGTCTTTATGTTACATATTTAGCTACCAATTAATTACTAATAAACTTCATATATTGGTTTAGTATTCAAACCCATTCATTTTACACTTATTTCAACTTAAATTTTCATTATAAACTCGACCCGGACCAAACTAACCCGACCAAAAAACTTGGACATTCTGTTTTGAATGCTCCGGTGCTCAACCTAGGCTATTTTGGGTGCCGAGGCGTCCAAAACAGAAGACAAAAGCCCTAAATGGGTTGTCCGACCCTCCAACGCTCCGACAGTCATAACTTCTTTATTTTAAAACATTTTGGGGTTATTCTTGAGTCCATTATCATCATAATTTCCCCCTCTACAACTTCTCTTTAGATCAAAAATCCAAATTCCAAACGGAAGTGGACTAAAAACTGCTCACAAGGACAAAGTGAAAACTAAAATCACAAATTCTTGGTTTTAATGGTTTGAACTTGAATAAAATAAACTCTACACATCCAAATGACACCAACTTAATGTTGTTGTTTTCCTAACTTCTTGTTTTATAATATTTCATGGTTCAAGCATATTTTTGAAAATGTTTGACACGGAATTTAAAGATCGAACCACTTAGGATTTTACCGGTAAATCGTTATATGGACTTTCCTTCTAATTCTTTGCGTACCATCCATACGAATACATGTATTAACTATATCAAACCATGAATATACCTATATATCATAGTTTTAGACTTCTAGATCATCAAAATAACTTTTGATCGGTTAAAAATATATTTTAACCGTTCAAATCATATCTAAACTATAAAAATGAACTAAAGAAGGTTTAGAACACTTTTTAACCTTTTATACATGGATGCTCTCCTTATTCTTGACATGATCTTGGCTTGTGACTCCTCATAGACTATCCTCTAGCAATTTCTTTGGTGTATCATCGTCTCACAAGAGTTTCCTCTCTTTTCTCTCTTGGAAGCTCTCTATTTTCTCTCTTGTTGCTTTAGCAAAATGACTAACAACCTAACTCATTGGTGATGCATTCTATTTATAGAACCACCTTAATCTTCATCAACTTCCACTAATCAACTAGCATTGGTGAAATTAAGGGTTAATCAAGCTTACTATAGCTTGAATGACCAATTGATAGACATTTTGAATGACCATTTGATTGACTAGGGTTGGTGGGGAGTTATTGAACCAACTTTGTACCCAAAATCAACCAATAAGCAACCTTCACATCTATGTGGGCCCCAAAATTCGGGATTTATAATTTATTACACCAATTTGGCTTTATTTTTATTTTCTATATAATTATATAATTATCCATATATATATATATACACCAATATATGTATACATATTCACCTATACTTGTATATTGGGCTCCACTTTGGACCTTAGAATTAAATATATTTGGCTCATTCATTTTATTTGATTGGGCTCAATTTAATTATTCTATTGGGCTAACAAATAAATAACATATGTTATATTTAATTAAAACAAGCATTGAGCTTGATTAATTATAACTTGAATCAAGGCTTAATTAAATACATGGACTACTAGGTTAATTAATTTAACCTAGTTTAATACCTCATTTAGATTTATATCATAGTCCAATTAGACTTGCATTAAATTATTCTACCACATTGGGTTACATAATTAACTCATCCATAGTTAATTCTCAACACTACCTTCCTTCCTCTATCAATTAACCAATGATTGGTTTATTCTCTCTCTTGTCTACCAACTAGGGTTATTCAATTAACTTACATTAGTTAATTCTCTATACTCAATCAATACTTAAAAAAAAATATTCTCCCAATACATTGACCATCATTTGACTTTAATGTGTTTGGGCTACATGGATTACTTTGCATTGGGTTTCTTATTTAATTACTTGGGCTACCCAACACAACTCACACATATTCCATAACTTGGGCTAGGTAATTTATTTAATTGGACTACCACCCAATTATATACAATACTTGCCAATATTAATTAATTGGACTTATATTAATTACCTCTTGGACTATTAATCAACATAACATTTGAGCTTATTATTTAATTACCCATTTCATACCAATATTCTCATATTGGGCTAACATCTATAATCCTTTTGGGCAATATTCCACTTCTCTACTTGTTACTCATAACTTTAATTCATCTTGTTTGATTAACAAACTCAACTCTAGGTATATATATAAATATTAATATAAACACATTCAATTCTCAATTGAATTTATTTCCTTCATAAATTCTCTACAGGCATTATTATAATAGTTTCACATTTAATTTCTAACAAATAAATTATGTTAAAAAAAATGTTCACCTATTTTCTATACATCTTACTTCTCAAATTCTAGGTTTTAAACATTAACCTTTAATTAAATCAATTAAGATCTTATATAAAATCTTGAAAATATCTGGGATATTACACCGCCTCTCTACATGCCCACAACCGACTTAAGTTTCGGATGTTCCAACATGCATAAATTAAAATTTAATACATTACGTAATTATTTCGTATAATTAATATTTTACATAATGCATGTAAAATATTTATTTTAATTCACCAAAATTTATAACATGATTTATAATTAATATTTAGACCTTTTTCAGGTACTTTACTCGACAAATTATGTACACGCATAATGATATGCATGTAGTTATATGTGGTAATTTATACCTCTAAAATTCATAAAATAATTCATACAACATATAAAAATTATTTTTCATACTTTTTCACTTCGTTATTTGGACAACATGTTACATCAACATGTTTACGTTTCTAAAATATTATCCTCCATAAAAATCATAAAAATTTCATTATACATAAACATAATTTTTAATAAATTAAAACATTCCTTCTTCTCATTTATTTTTCATTTCTTTACTATTTACATTAACTTTTCTTATATAAATTATATAATTTATATAATTACTTTCTCCTTATATAATTTCCATTTTATCTAAAATACAATTTATAAAAAATTTCTTCCATCCTTATTCAATTTAATCACCTTATATAAATTATATAATTATTCTTATATAATTAATATAATTATTATTTTCTTCATATCTTACTCTAATTTTCTTATATAAATTATATAATTTATTATTATATAACTTATATAATTACTTTTCTTCTCAATTAATTTCTAAACTTCCTCCATTGATTAAATATCAACAATTTAATTGTATCATTACATGAAATTTCTCTTATTCTTCATTAATTATTTTTAAATAATTTATTTACTTTTCAATTACATTTATTTCAACAAAATTTATCACCATCTTTGTATAGATTTAATTTACTAATTAAATCCCATCACATACTTTAAATCACATAAAATATCACAAATAATTTAAACAACCTTGATAATTTATTAATTAAATTATTATTTATTATTACTAAAATAATCCCAAAAATTCGGATCCTCACATTCTTCCTCCTTAACAGGATTCCGTCCCCGGAATCACAATTATCATAATAACCTTACGTATTTCATTTATAGCACATTGCTATACTTTTATCTTGATAAATAAACATTAAACCCAATAATAACCATAACTTACCTCTTTAGTATTCATAACTCACATCTTTAATGGATAACACCATAATGATCGTAACAGTCAGAGTATTATATTCTTAACTCAATTCACAATTTCTTTGTAATATTATATTTCACAATTCCCTAAAATTTTTATTAATAAAACTTTAACTCGTTTCTGGAATCACAAATCAAGATAGTTTTTTATTCTCTGAAAAATTTCCTTTCTTTAATCGCACTTACCTTTACTCAATCCATTTATTTCATACTCTCTATTGCAACATTATTTATATTCTGCACATTTAACCTTCTTTTCTTAATTCATATTCATAATCTTCTTCACATTCTATTTCCCTTTGTAATATATCCAACATATTCAGTGAACCACATAGGTCATTTAGCACATTGATTACATCATAAATCATTCCTTAATACCTCTATCATTCAACACTAGGTTTTAAATGCTAACATTTACTTAATTCATCATAATCCTTATTTGGTATCACTCTAAAATCCTGGGGTGTGACAACTTTCCAGTCCCATTCATACACATTTTAGTCAATAATATGGCTCAATACGCCATGTGTTCTTTCGTCGATTGTTTTGAAAGATACCATCAGATCATGGTGGCCGAGGAAGACAGAGAGAAAACTACCTTCATTACCCTGTTGGGTATGTTCTGCTATAAATGTCGGTGCTACTTATCAGAGAGCTGTGATGGTCTTATTCCACGATATGATTGATAGTAATATGCTCTCAAGCCAATCACATTTGATGTTATAAAGCATTTACTTTGTAATTTTATTCGTTTATTAAAAAAAAAATTTATTTAAAGGCATTTATTTATTCATAATTAATTGGTCGAATTGAATAAATGGATAAACCCATAGTTTTGGAGCAATGCTTTTAGAATCATGATGATGATCATGCTAATGAGATCTAAGTTTAAGATAACTCGAAACTAAAATACTCTTAATCGTGGGATCACTAAAATAGAGATTAGTGAATTCGGATAGATTAGTATATACTATGCTTGCTCTTTCAGATAGGATGATTGATCTCATAATCATTTGTGTGGAGACACTAAAGCAAATATGTATGTGCTTATCAGAGAATAAGTTCACTGAACATGGTTCGCTTAAGGAACACCTAATGGAGTTTTACTTACCTATCAATAGGAGTTCCTAATGTGATAGTAGTACATGTGATCCTAGGACTTGAGATCATCATAGTATCTTATGTACGATGAGTTATACTTTGTGATATTCCTTAAGATTATTCGGGTATAAAAAAGAATATGTTTGGGTATAATAAGTTATACATGGAGATAGGTGAATGATCAACAAATGATCTACCACTTCCAGTAAAGGTAGAGAATGTCCTATGCAATTCAATAAATGACAGCTCAGAAATCCTTGGCTAATGTGGAATAAAAATTAGAAAAGAGTTTCTAATTTATATTAGAGCTATGCACTTGAGAATTGGAATGCATATGATCAAATAAAATAAGATTTGACATTAATTTCATGTCTTATATTTGATTAGGACATTGTGTGATAGAAGAATTGAATTGTACAATAACTATTCGTGAAATAGGTTCTTTGTGATCAAATGTTAAAATTCATATTATCTGAAAAGTTGTGAATTACTAGAGGGACTTAGCCTTATTATAAAATAAATATATTTATTTATTATGAATTAAAGGACTTTATTTCATAATAAATAATTAAGAATGGTTTTAATTTATTTAGTATACTACCGGTTTAATATAAAGAACTTAAAGGGTGTCACACCATAAAAGAAAAATATTTATTTTAGAATGGATGATATAATGGTAATACTAAGTTAAGTATATTTAATTTATACTATGGTGATAGAATAAATTAAATAACTTAATATTATAATTAAGTATTTTGAAAATATTAATTATAAATTAATATTATTATTATTATTATTATTATTATTATTATTATTATTATTATTATTATTATTATTATTTAGATCCTAAATAGTTTATGAATTAATTAATAAGTAGTAGTATTATTATAAATAATTGTTCTTCATACGCCTTTCTTTGTAGTTCTCCATTCAAGAAAACATTTTTTGATATCCATCTAAAAGACTTTTAAGCTTTGTGTATGTGCTGCATGGGCAAGGAATAGCCTGACTGCTTCAAGTCTTACTGCTGGTGCATAGGTTTCATCATGATTAATTCCTCCTTCTTGAGAGTTACCATTTGCTGCCAATTTGGCCTTATTTATTGTGATCACAACATCTTCATTCTTTCTGTTTCTGAAGACCCACTTGATGCCAATTTATGGGTGATTTGTTGGCCTAGGAATTTAACTTCCAAACCTTGCTCCTTTCAAGATGGTTCAATTCTTCTTGCATATCTGTAATCCAGCTTGAATCTTATAAAGCCTCATTGATTTGCTTCAGTTCTATTTGAGACAGAAAGTACAAATATATGCATTCGTTTTGAGTTACAGATCATGTTCTAACTCTAGCATTTGGATCTCATCTTGTGTGAGATTCCTTGCCTATCTGCTTCTAGGTGGAACATCTTTCCTTATACCCTTATGTCTGAAAGCTTCTATATTCGATTATGTTGTTTCTGATGGTGATGGCTCATCATTTTGTAGAGTGCCTAGGTCAGGCACCAATGATTCTACGAATTCTTTATATGACTCTACGATTACAGATTCGTTGATCGTAGGATTTTCCTTCATTTGACTTAGGTTGGAACTTAGTCAGATACCTTTCACTATTGTTAAGGATATAGCAGGTACAACCAAAGAGGTGTAGGCAACCAAGATTTGGTGTTCTTCCTTTTTCAAAGCTCATTAGGGTGACTTTTTAAGCATGGAGTGAATTAGAGAACGATTCTGAGTATTGCATGCAGTGTTGACAACTTCAGCTAAGAAGTATTCTAAAAATCTTGTAGCTGCCAGAAGTGTCCTTCTTGCATTGATCAATGTTCTATTCTTCCTTTTAGCTACATCATTTTGTTGGAGAGATCTTCGAGCTAGCTAACAGCTTTTGCATGATCTCTTCTTTAATGAATGTCAGCTTAGGTGTCTTAGAGATAAGATCCTTAGTAACTGACTTTGACATATCTTTGAAGTTGAGATAGAAGATCTTTCTGTGTCATAACCAACTTACATCTTCTTAAGATAAAGAAGTAAGTTATTACAGTTGAGCTTTAGATTTGCGAGCTTCACCTCATAAACATTTCCATTTCCTGTCCTAATCAACATTAAAGAGTTTGTATCCAGATCTTTAACCTCACATTTGTTGATGAGAAAACCACTTGGTTTCCCTTGACACATAGTTAACTGATGCTTATCAGATGGAGCCTCAATCCTTCAACATGAGCAACGTCCTTTACTGTGATGACCTCATTTCTATGAAGCCATATTCTCTGGTTTTTAAGAGTTGTTATCTTTAAAGATAACAGCTGGATCTTCTTCTTTCTTATAGACCATTGAAGAACTTTCTGCAGCTTTGAGTACAACACTTTGTGATTTTTCTTTTTCTTCTGTAGTTGATGTTGTCTCAACCTTTGATTTATCCCGTAAGTGAGCAAATTTCCATTCAACTGCTATAGATTTATATATGCCTACATATACTGTGACATCCCGAATTTTTACAGGATTTCTAAGTGAAGATCATGACTAATTAAGTAAAGGTTAGAGGATTAAAACCTGGTTTAGAATGATATGATGTATTAATATGTAATTAAAATTATCTATTATTTAGTCAATATGCTATAAATGACCTATGTGGTTGAAATGGTACAGAATGATTCTTAGGGTGAATAAGGGTATATAAAATATTTATGGATCAATTATCTATTTAGAGTGTATTAGCAACGTAGCAGATGATGCAACTATTATGAATATGAATTTCAATGATTAATTGGAAATATAGAAAATTAAAGGTAAAGGACAGAAAATAAATTCTGTAGGATACTAATTGTGTCAGTATATGATAGGTTGGATGTATAAAGACTGATGTATTCGATCTGATAAAGAAAGAAGGAATTAAAGTTAAAAATGAAAGAAATGATGGAAATGAGGAAAACGTATTTAAATTGATGCTTTAGTTATGAAAATTACTTGTGAATTTAATGATTAGGCTTGGAGAGGCGAGGAGGTGAGAATGGCAAGGTAAGGTAAGTATGTATGTGCAATGAAGAAGGAACCGTATGATCTAATCAGTCTATTAAGGATTAAAGGAATGATACGATTAACGATCGTGGAACGTTTGAAATTATTAAGGAATTGATATTGAATGATTGAAATAAGATAATCGTAATATGATTTGTAAAGACAAGAAGGTAATACTCTGAAATGTGAGTATAAGGAACGTAGATTTCATGTATGTTGAGAATTGATATATGTGTGCAAGGCAAACAAGCGAAAGGGCGTAAAAGTCATAATAAAAGTGATATGAGCATAAATGGTTACAGGAATGGATTTTGGTAATTTGAACAAGATTCGCTTTTTGAGAAAGCGATTTATGGAAAAAGTGAGCAATCTGACATTTTGAGATATCGAAAATTGAAATTGATTAAATGGGGAGCAGAAAGGGTTCGTAGGAATATGAAAATGTATTTTGTGGTTAATAAAAGTTAATTAGTCGGATTGTGATTAAATGGCTAATTAAGCTACAGAAAGAGACTACGTGAATGTAATGCAGTGGAAAATGGATGACTTAGTCAGTTGATTGAAAGAAAAACCAAGTTAAACGAGCACGAAATGAATTAATGGGAAAAAATATAAAAGTTCCTTAAAATGGAAAATTAGCATGAAATTCAAAAGTCTAGCAATTTTGGCTTTTGACCAAAAAGCCCTCAACAATTTAGTTAATGACCATTGTGTCCTAAATAGTAAAATGACCAAAATACCATTGACAAATTGAGTAATGACCTATGTGCCCCAAATGATGAAATTTCAAAAATACCCTTAGATGAGTTTACCATGGTTATGTTACCTTAACTAGCCTAGTTAAGGCTCATATAATTAAACCAAAGCAAGCAAGTGCTCTCCATTATTTTCAAATTGCTGGAAATCTAGCCCTAGGAGAGAGAGAGAGATAAGGAAGCCATGAAAATTGTGACGACCCTGAATCTGGGTCCCTCGAACCTCGAATCCGTTTCAACACTAGTACTACATTTTCCTTATTGTTCATGAATTACAACAATATTATAATTGTTAAATAATCATTTATTTACAATTTTACAACATCTCTTTCTATTCCAGAATCGCAATCTTTAAACAAACCTAGTATGTGTCTATATCATACATGATACGACATTCTATTACAATCATTTTTGAGTATTTAACACTCATATTACATACCAACTAAGTCTTATACTACACAGTCATTTTACCTGTCCAATTCGGACTGATATCTACAATAGACATTTAAACCTTCAGTGAAAGTAGTATGCATTCCTTTTTCTAGATCTTTATCAAAAACTTCGAATAACTTGCACTATTTGAAAATGTTGGTTTTAAGCAAGAGTGAGCACAACGGCTCAGCAAGTTTAACAGTTACACGTAGCACATTACATGCTTCACATATTATACATGCTCTGCATTTTATTCTTATATCATGCATTTCATGTTTTTCATTTTATGAATGATTCATACTTCTTATGCATCTCATATAATAAACAACTAGCATCTAGCAAACATGCTTCATATCTGAACATATTTCACATATAACCATATCTCATATTATGCGCATAACACGAATATTATCAATATATTTTCATATCAATAATTTAATAACACATTGTAGCATAGCAATGCACATAGGAGCAAGTTCTGAAAAATCTTGCCTAGTTCGCTTCTACCATTTACGCTTATTTACGTCATTCGTTCTACCTACAATTTATATATAAAATCGACATAATCATTAGTTATAATGACTATTAATTAGTCTTAACTTAAGACCTTAACTTCAAATTATTAACTCTTAAGATGTCCGACAAACGAACCTTTAAGTTCTGGACAAAAATCCTAACCTAAACCTAATTGGACATGTCGGGTACACTGAACCAACTTACGCATTCATTACACATTCTTCGTACGACTCACTTTTAATAAGTTGTCTAAATTAGTCATAAACGGACTATTTACTTTGGTTTAATTCAATTAAAACTTTCTTCTTTTACATAACTTAATGATTCAGACATTTAATAATGTACCAAATACTTCAAAATATTATCTACCTTTGATAATATACAACTACATTCAAATATTATTAACCATTTAATAATTTTTTAATCACTTATTAATATTATTAATCATTTAATAATATTTTAATCTCATACTAATATTATTAACCATTTAATAATATTTTAATTACTTATTAATATTATTAACCATTTAATAATATTTTAATCTCTTACTAATATTATTCATCATTTAATAATATTTTAATCATTTATTAATATTATTAACCATTTAATAATATTTTAATCTTTTACTAATATTATTAACCTTTTAATAATATTTTAATCATTTACAAATATTATTCACTATTTGATAATATTTTAATCATTTACAAATATTATTCACCATTTGATAATATTTTAATCTCTTATTAACATTATTAACCATTTAATAATATTTTAATCACTTTTTAATATTATTAACCATTTAATAATATTTTAATAACTTATTAATGTCATTAATTATTTAATAACATTTTCATCATGTACTAATATTATTAATAATTTAATAACTTTTTAATCATATACTAATATTATTAATCATTTAATAATATTTTAATAATCTTCAAACAATACTAATAGTTAACTTTTTAATTGTGTTAACTTTAATCTTTATTTTAAACATTTAACTACCAATTAATTACTAATAAACTTCATGTATTGGTTTAATATCCAAACACATTCATTTTACACTTATTTTAACTTAATTTATCAAAAATAACTTGACCCGAACCAACCGGACCAGACCCGACCGGACTCGGACTGACCCGAACTGACCCCGAGCACAAAAATCTGCTTTGGCATATTGTTCTAGCGCAGCTGCGCCACACTGGGAGCAGGTGCTCCCGGCCAATCTGTCCGGAGTCAACTTTTTGACTGCTCGACACCCCGACGCTCCGACAACCATAACTTCCTCATTTTAAAATATTTTGGGATGATTCTTGAGTCAATTCTCATCATAATTTTTCTCTCTACAATTTCTCTTTAGATCACAAATCCAAATTCCTAACAGAACTAGACTAAAAACTAAAATCACAAATCTTTGGTTTTAATTGTTCAAACTTGAATAAAACAAACTCTACACATTCAAATGACACCAACTTAGTGTTTTTATCTTCCTAACTTCTTGTTTTACAACATTTCATGGTTTAGTCACATTCTTAAAAACGTTTGACACGAAATTTAAAGATCGAACCACTTAGGGTTTTAAAACACCCTATTTTGCAGTAAAAGCCATAACTTCCTTGTTTTTCTATGTTTTTGAAAGATTCAAGTTGGGTTTTCTTAAAAACTCATATATGTAACTTTCTAGCTATAGAAATTAATTTTCTAACTTGTACCTTTCAATCTACAATATTAAATAGCACATAGCTATCAAGGTTTTTACTGGTAAATCTTTGTATGCACTTTTCTTCTAATTCTTTGCATACCACCTATACAAATACATGTACTAACTATATCAAATCATGAATATACCTATATATCAGAGTTTTAGACTTCTAGATCATCAAAATAACTTTTGATCGGTTAAAAATACAATTTAACCGTTCAAATCATATCTAAACTATAAAAATAAATTAAAGAGGGTTTAGAACACTTTTTAACCTCTTAAACATGGATGTTCTCCTTCTTCTTGGCCATGGACTTCATTAGAAACTCCACCTTGATTATTCTCTAGCAAACCTCCTTGGTGAAACCTCAATTCTTAAGAGTTCTCTTTATTTTCTTTAGAATGCTCTCTCTATTCTCTCTTGGATTTCTTGCAAAATGACTAAGAAATATAACAACTTGGTGGAGCATCCTATTTATAGCACCTTGCTAATCCTTCATCAACTCACTAATCAGCTAGTGTTGGTGCAATTAAAGCTTAATTAGGATTACTATTGGATTGATTGACCACTTGAATGACTAGGTGATTGACTAGGGTTGGTGAACCACTTTGATATTGTGTACAAGTGAAGAAACCAAGCAAAATCAAGCCACCCCCTTGTGGGGACCACTAAACCTCAGCAAAATGGGATTAAATCCCCCATTTTTGCTTTATTTTTATAGCATAAATATACATATATACATATATATACATATATATAAATGATGACCAATCTTGACTACCTTTTGGGCTCCACATTGAACTCTAAGATTTAAATATATTGGGATCATCCATTTAATTTGGTTGGGCTCAATTTAATTATTCTATTGTGCTAACATTAAATACCCTATATTACATTTAATTAAAACAAGCATTGGGCTTGATTAATTATAACTTAAATCAATGTTTAATTAATTACATGGACTACAAGGTTAATTTATTTAACTTAGTTTAATACATCAATTGGACTTATAATATAATCCAATTAGACTTGCCTTAAATTATTCTACCACCTTGGGTTGCTCAATTAACTCATCCATAGTTAATTCTCCTCATCATATTTACTTACCTAACAATTAACCAATATTTGGTTAATACTCTATCTTGTCTACCAACTAGGGTTATTCAATTAACCCTACATTAGTTAATTCTCTACACTCAATCAATACTTAAAATTCTTCTCCCAACACATTGACCATCATTTGACTTTTAAATGATTTGGGCTACATAACTTAATTTTTATCGGGCTCTCTTATTTAATTACCCACTTCATGTAAATATTCTCATATTGGGCTAACATTTATAATCTTTTTGGCCTAGTCCACTTGTAGTAATTAAATTACTTGGATTCTTCATGAGGCTAAATCCTTAAATTTATTTGGACCTCTTTATAAATACCAACAAGACTTTTAACAATTAAAATATTGGGCTTGCTTTAAATCCATTAATAGACTCTATACAACAACTTAATAATTAAATTAATTACTTCACATTATTGTCATCCAAGACAATCATCCTAAAATTTTTACAACTTTAACTCATACTAATATAATTAACCTAATTAATTATATTTCATGACTTTATATTTAAACTAATTAATTTATTAGTTTAATTGAGTATTAACTTATTCATCCTCTTATTTGGCTAACAAGCACGCTTTAGGTATATATATATATATATATATATATATATATATATATATATATATATATATATATCCACCTTCAATTCTCAAATGAATTTATTTCCTTAATAAATTCTCTACATGCATCATTAAAATATTCTCACATTTAATTTCTAACAAATAAATTATGTTAAAAAAAATATTTACCCATTTTCTACACATCTTACTTCGACAACTCTAAGTTTTAAACCATAACCTGTAATTAATTATTTTAAATCTTATTTATAATTCTTGTAAATATCTGAGATATTACAAAAGCTAAGGTGAAGAGCTTGAAGATTTGCAAGCTAGGGTAGTTTAATGATCATGGAGCAAGAAGAAAAGTGGTTGGCCTCGTCATGAGGAAGATTTCTATGTAAGGAGATTGAGCATCTATAAAGGTATAAAAGTTTTCCAAACTTAAAACTTTGATTTATGTATGTCTAAGCATGTATTTGTGGTTAAAGACATGAGTTATGGAAGGATACGTGGATAGAGTCGAAAGATCATGGTAAAACCTTAGTATATAAGGTTGAACATGTTTGATAGATGCATATTATCATGCTTGATAGCATCAAAGAGTTATAAATGGTTTAAAGGTGTGACTTGTTTAAGAAAATTATCATATCATGATTTGTGTATAAATCAAATCATAATCTTTAAAGTGCTTTAAAAGGTGCATGTAGAAGTTATACAGACTCACAAAGTTATTAAATGTGTATGTGGTAGCATATGTGGTGTATGGAGTTCAAGTTATCAAAATTGAGTTTAAGGATGAAATTGAATTAAGTTGACAAAGTGCCACCAATATGAGATTTTTGGCCATTTTGTATAATTGGAGGTCAAATGAGCCCAAATAGCTAGGTTTTATGTAAATACATGTGTTAGAAACGTTTTGAAAGTCGTTTGGTGTCTATGGCGATAAATGTGGATTTTAAACGTTTAAAAACGTTCGTCGGCACCTAAATTGAAATCTTTGGAAAAATGAATTTAATTGAAAAGTTTTAAATGTCTTAAAGGTCCATGTAAGTCAAATATGTGTTATAAGTGTTAAATGATGTGTTAGAACCAAATTTTGCAAAAAGGGGCCAAGAATAGTATGGTGTTGGAAATGAAAAGTTTGTAAAAGTTAATGAAAATTCAACTTAAAGGTGATTTTTGAAAATTTTATGGAATTAATGGTGAAATGAGGTCAAATGACTTAGTTTTATGTTATTACACATGTTTAGGTTGATTTGATAATCAACGGATTGAAATTTGAATGAAAAGGCAACTCGAACGATCAAAATCGATCGTTTCGACCCTAAATAGATTTTTACAGACAAATCTCGCCTCGTGCGAAGTTTTATTGTTTTAAAGTCCTAGATATGTTTGGAAGCAAATGGCCAAAAATCACAAAGTTGGTAAAATTGAGTTTTAAAGTTGAAATTTTTTCTAAGTGTTGAAATGTTTTGAAACGCCCTCCTATGGGTTATTGCTTTAATAATTTTAAGAAACAAAATGAACCAAGTAGTATTTTTTTTAAAATACTGGGTAGTGAGGTCTAGATGTGGTCCAAATTTGAGGTTAATTGGATGTAAGATTAATGAGTTAAAAATCAGTAAAGGTAGTGCAAAAATCAAAAATCATATTTCTGAACATTGCGCCTAGGTGTAATGTTTTATACTAAACACTGCGTCGGGACCAAGTATACTGTTCATGGTAAAGGAGATTTTGTGGCCAGCGAAGTCTGACAGCGTCGGGGCGAGATTGCTATGCATTTGGAAAAAAAAATTAAGCTTTTAAAAAGCTATATTTTGATATAGGATAATAGAAATAAGTTATATAAACCATATAATTGATAATAATGGTCAATGTAAATGATGTTAAGGTATAATGTAATAATGATTGGCATGATATAACATGCCTAAAGCTAAGTCAAAGGATTTTAAGGTTTATGAAAAAGGTTGGGAATGAGCTAGGATGTATTATTAACATATGTAAGGTATAATACATCAAATATGAAATGATTAGAGACGAATGGTCGAATATTTATGAGATAAGTTTGAAAAAAGTTATAAAAGATGTTATGATCCTATAATGACATACAGGTTCAATGTTGACAGATAATGTGACACCCCAGGATTTTACAGAAATTCCAAATGAGGATTATGGTTAATTAAGTAAGGCTTATGAGATAAAACCTAGTTATGAATGATATAAAGTGTAATAATAATTAAGAATATGAATTATTACTATGTGAGCAATGTACTATAAATAACCTGTGTGAAAGAAGGACCTATGTGGTTGGATCGGTAATAATGGTCTATAGAATGTACAAAGATTAGTTACTATTTAAAGTACAATAATGATGTGCAGATCATGAAATTATAATGAAAATGAAGTTGATGATTGAATAATAATATAACGGATTTAGGACAAATGATTGTTGTAATGCCTATAGTGAGGCAATTTGGATGTAATTATGATAGGACACTGGTTGTGTCAGTTTGTAATAAGATAAATGTATGTTTATGAATATATTATATGTAATAAATGAAGAAAAGAGATAAATGAAGAAAGCATATTAAAATAATGTTTTAGTTATAAATATTGGTAGCAAGCTTAAGAAATAGGCCTGATGAGGCGAGAGTATGAGAAAGGACGATGTAACATATAGCTGTATGTGTAGAAAAGAAATAGCAATTTGACCTAATTGGTATATTAAAATTTATGGAATATTATGTATTGTTATGTACATATAGAGAATTGCCAAGGAAGTGGTCTTATATGATTGAAATGAGATAATTAATAGTTTTGAGAGGTAAATACGGAAAGTAATATCCTGAGAATGTGTAGGAAGAAAGTCGTATGCAAGTATGTTGCGAATTGGTATTATGTGTGTTATGTAAGCGAATAAAATGACGTTAAGTCGTAAAGTGATATATAAGCAAATACGGTTAAATGACGATGGATTTTGATAATTCGGTCGAGGTTTGCTTCTCGAGAAAGCGATTTATGGAAAAGATGAGTATTATGACTATTTTGAGATGTCGGATATTGAAATTTTATGGAACATGAAACCAAAAATGGTTCGTAGAAAATTAAGAATGATATGATATGTAAAGATTAGTAATTATGGTGAATTATGGATAATTATTATTAATTACTGAAATTGGCATTTTGAGGTGTGACAAAAGATTTGGGACAAGTCAATTATGGTGTATTTGATGATGGAATTAAATTCAAGTATGATGAAACAAGTTTGGAGCAAAATGTGATTAAAATGGATAAGTAATGATTTAAGAGAATTAATTCTCTAGATTTTAAGGCAAATGACCAAAGATGCCCTTAACAAATTTGAAAATGACCTTGGTGTCCTTAAATGGTGCAATGACCATTATGTCCTTAACTAGCCATGAGAAATGACATAACTACCCAACTAAGCATGAGTTAACTTAACTAATATATGATTAAGTGTTGGAGGATATATATAAAACATATATGTATATCATTTTTCAGCATTTTAGGTTCATTTTTACTTGTCATTCGAAGATGCTAGAAGGAATGAAGAGCTAAGAGAGAAGAAGGCTAGGGTTTGACAAAAAGCATGCAAGATTGCTGGAAAAATATACAAGAGGAGCTCGGTAAGCCTTAAAGAGGAGCACACAACCTTATTAAGGCTCAAAGCTAGAAGGAAAGGAGCTATGAGAAGGTATAAATGAGTTTTAGCATTAAAAGTTAGCTTTTATATGTTTTTATGTAAGAACAAGCGTAGCCATGCATGAATTAATGGTTAGATGTAGAGATTTTCAGAGATTATATGTTAAGAGTGGGCTTCATGTGAAACCCTAAGGGTTATAGTTGAGGATATAGATTTTATGTGCAAACATGCTTATAATCATGTAAATAAATCATGATTTGTAAATAATTATGTGTAATAAGTTGATGGTTTTGATGAAAACCTAGTTTAGAGAGTTGAACATGTTGGATTTGTTAGGGTTTCGACACAGAGAAAGCAGCGGAATTTCAAAAATTTTCTGAAACCCTAAGCCAGGATCCATGCAAAACCATATTAATTCAGAAGTTTAGATTGTTTACCGATTATTCGAGATGGACAGGAGACGATGGAATTCTGAAACGGCTTCGAATCTTCAACGCAATCCAGCGACTGCGTCTCTACAGTATCCACACGAACACTCCGCGAACCGTCACACGATCTGCAGCAAAAGGGATCTGCGGTACTAACCACCAAGATCAGGATTTCTAACCTATTTTTCTCTCTAGCCTCTTTCTGAAAGCGGCTAGGGTTTTAGTTTTTCCTTACGTGATTTTTAGACTACTGATATATCATATATATAGTAGTTAATAGGAATTAACTAAAACCTAAAATAAATAGAAAAATAAAATCCGAATTTATATATATTATATTTTAATTAAGTCTTACTTAATTAATATACATATATATAAATTATCCTATTAATTTAAATTCGTAATTTTTTTAAATACTATCAATCATATTGACATATTTAAAATACTTACAATTTAAATTAATTCCCTTTTAATTACGTTCTAAGTGTGTGACCCTATAGGTTATTATTATGTTGGCAATAATTTTAAAATCATATTATAAAATTATAAACAGTGAGCGGCATCTAGTAATGCATCACTGCTACCCAAATAATAATAAGATCGGTGATTCGATACAACCTTTTCGTGACCAATGTTTCAATGTAATTTAATCATTTTAACCTTATATCCTAGATTAAACTCGAGGCATGGAATGTGTCATACTCTTCATAATTTAATCTGAGTTTTCTTGATCAATGAGTAGACTATATGAAACAAATCAATATTTGAGCATGGCCATGCATTTCATAGTCCTACTCAATCAAGAGGCCTATGGATATCACCCCTAATATATAGGAGGGTTAAATTCCATCTAGATCACTCATATTCCTCACACGATTCATGATGTACCCAATAATCACCTTTATTGTCCACCCTATTAAAGGTGACATTTGATGATATCAAAGTACACAAATTCTCGTGTAATAATATAGTGACTTCAGGTCGGAGGATCATTACATCATTGTCACTATAAGAATTTCTTATGACACTTTGCATAATGCTCCATGTAGAATTCTCATGGTGGGTCAGTCCAGTACATTGTTCTCTAACATGTACCTATGCATTGACTCAAATATCTCATATATTTATGACCAATGAGATTTGGCCATCAGTCAATCCACATACTAGTCTCAATGCATCATTGTTGTCCCATTAACAATGATACTCGACTAGGGACATTTAAGAGCAATGATAATAATTATAATTATATAATCTCATGTTCAAGTCACATACTTAAAGCTATATAATTTGTATCATTATTCTAAGGGCTTTTATTATGTTAACATTTATATAACGCAGTAAATGAAATCATAATAAAATAATCCATTTATTCAATCAAATATAATATCAAAAATGTTAAGCAATTACATCAAATAATGATATTTGATGATATCAAAGTACACAAATTCTCGTGTAATAATATAGTGTCTTCAAGTCGGAGGATCATTACATCATTGTCACTATAAGAATTTCTTATGACACTTTGCATAATGCTCCATGTAGAATTCTCATGGTGGGTCAGTCCAGTACATTGTTCTCTAACATGTACCTATGCATTGACTCAAATATCTCATATATTTATGACCAATGAGATTTGGCCATCAGTCAATCCACATACTAGTCTCAATGCATCATTGTTGTCCCATTAACAATGATACTCGACTAGGGACATTTAAGAGCAATGATACTAATTATAATTATATAATCTCATGTTCAAGTTACATACTTAAAGCTATATAATTCGTATCATTATTCTAAGGGCTTTTATTATGTTAACATTTATATAACGCAGTAAATGAAATCATAATAAAATAATTCATTTATTCAATCAAATATAATATCAAAAATGTTAAGCAATTACATCAAATAATTAGCCTCTAGGGCATAAACTCTAATAATCTCCCACTTGCACTAGAGCCAATCACTCATGTATCTAATACCCATGGAACTAGTGTGACCTTCGTGTTTCTGCTGCGACAAAGCCTTGGTCAGTGGATCTGCAACATTATTATCTGTTAGCACTCTGCATATATGTAAATCTCCTCTATTAATGATTTCACGGATGAGATGGTACCGCCTAAGTATATGCTTGGATCGTTGGTGAGATCTGGGTTCCTTAGCCTGTGCAATGGCTCCATCATTATCACAGTATAACTCAACTGGATCAATAATGGTTGGAACAACACCAAGTTCAGTGACGAACTTTTTAATCCATACAGCCTCCTTGGCTGCACTAGAAGTAGCAATATACTCAGCCTCTGTTGTAGAATCGGCTACTGTCTCTTGCTTCGAACTTTTCCAGCTAACAGCACCACCATTAATGCAAAACACAAAACCTCACTGAGACTTATAGTCATCACTGTCAGTTTGGAAACTAGCATCTGTGTAACCCTTTACTGCCAATTTATCTTCACCTCCATATACCAAGAATGAATCCTTAGTCCTTTTTCGGTACTTGAGGATATTCTTGACTGCTGTCCAGTGACCTTCACCTGGATTCGACTGGTATCTGCTCGTCATGCTCAAAGCATACGAAACATCCGGACGAGTACATATCATTGCGTACATGATAGATCCAATTGCCGAAGCATAAGGGATCTTTCTCATACGCTCCTCATCATCTTGTGATTTAGGACATTGGGCCTTAGAGATCTTTACACCATGAGTCATGGGTAAGTGTCCTCTTTTTGCCTCTTGCATGCTGAACCGTTTCAACACTTTATCAATATATGTACTTTGACTTAGGCCGAGCATTTTTCTCGATCTATCTCGATAGATCTTGATACCTAAAATGTAGGTTGCATCACCCAAATCTTTCATGGAGAAACATTTTCCTAACCATGTTTTTACAGCCTGTAAGGAAGGAATGTCATTCCCAATAATTAATATGTCGTCTACATATAATACCAGGAATACAATCTGACTCCCACTAACCTTCTTATATACACAAGGTTCATCTTCATTTTTTATAAAGCCAAACTCTTTGACTGCTTCATCAAATCGAAGATTTCAACTCCGAGAGGCTTCCTTCAATCCATAAATGGATCGCTGCAGCTTACATACCTTTACAGCATCCTTTGGAGTGAAAAAACCCTCAGGTTGTGTCATGTACACATCCTCAAGGAGATTTGCATTAAGGAAAGTAGTTTTGACATCTTTCTGCCAGATTTCGTAATCATAAAATGTTGCAATAGCAAGTAAGATCCTAATGGATTTAACCATTGCCACTGGAGAGAAGGTTTCATCATAGTCAACACCTTGAACTTGTTTGAAACCTTTTGCTACCAGTCGGCCTTTATAGGTTTGTACATTACCATCCATGTCGGTTTTCTTCTTGAAAACCCATTTGCACCCGATTGGTTTTACTCCTTCGGGTGGATCAACCAAAGTCCACACTTGGTTAGTATACATGGAGTCCATCTCAGATTTCACGGCTTCAAGCCATCTCTCAGAATCTGGTCCATTCATAGCTTCTTGGTAGGAAGCAGGCTCATCCTGATCTATGAGCATCACATCGCCGTTTTGAGTCACAAGATATCCATAATATCTCTCGGGCTCTTGGCGTGTCCTACTAGATCTACGAATGCCTTGTGTAATTTGAGCAGGTTCACTTTCCACAATATCTTGTGGTTCCTGCTCATGTTCCAACTCAGGTTCAATGATATTTTGTGGTTCATGAATTTCTTCGAGTTTTACTTTCCTCCCACTGTTTCCTTTAGAGACAAATTCTCTTTCCAGAAAAATACCAGTTCGAGCAACAACCACTTTGTTCTCAGAAGGTTTGTAGAAATAATACCCTTTTGTTTCCTTAGGGTATCCCACAAAATTACATTTGTCAGATTTGGGTCCGAGCTTGTCAGAAGCCAGACGTTTTACAAATGCCTCGCAACCCCAAATCTTCATGAACGACATACTAGGACGTTTCCCAGTCCACATCTCATATGGTGTCTTTTGAACCGTCTTTGTAGGAACATGGTTAAGTGTGAATGCAGCTGTCTCTAGGGCATGACCCCAGAAGCTTATTGGAAGATATGCATGACTCATCATTGATCGTACCATGTCCAACAAGGTGCGATTCCTCCTCTCAGACACACCATTCCATTGTGGTGTTCCAGGTGGAGTGAGTTGTGATATAATACCACACTCCTTTAGAAGGTCATCAAAATCTTGGCTTAAGTATTCACCACCTCGATCGGATCGAAGGGCTTTTATGCTTTTGCCAAATTGGTTTTGAACTTCATTCTTGAATTCCTTGAACTTTTCTAAGGATTCGGATTTGTGTCTCATAAGATACACATATCCATATCTACTAAAGTCATCAGTAAATGTAATGAAGTAATAGAACCTACCTCTTGCTAATGAACTCATGGGTCCACATACATCACTATATATAAGTCCCAATACATCACTAGCCCGTTCACTATGACCAGTGAAAGGGGCTTTAGTCATCTTGCCTAATAAACAAGACTCGCATTTCTCATATGATTCAAAATCAAATGAATCCAAAAATCCATCTTTATGGAGTTTGGATATGCGTTTCTCATTTATATGGCCTAAAGGACAGTGTCAGAGATATGTCGGATTTGAATCATTTGATTTAAATCGTTTTTTATTTATGTTATAGATAGGCATCTCTAAAGCAAGAATATAAAGACCATTAAACAATTGTGCAACACCATAACATATTTCATTTAAGTAAAATGAACAACTGTTGTTCTTTATTAAAAACGAAAAACCTTTCTTGTCCAAACAAGAAACAGAAATAATGTTTTTGCTCATAGCAGGCACAAAATAACAATCCTCTAACTCTAATACTAGCCCAGTGGGCAAAGATAAATGATAAGTTCCTACGGCTAGTGCAGCAACTTTTGCTCCATTCCCAACTCGTAGGTCAACTTCTCCTTTCGCCAAAGTCCTACTCCTTCGGAGTTCCTGCACATTAACACAAATGTGAGAACCATATCCAATATCCAGTACCCATGATGTAGAAGTGGACAAATTGACTTCTATAACATATATACCTGAATCAAAAGTCGTACTTCCTTTCTTTTTCTTGAGTTCTTCCAAATATGCATGACAATTCCTCTTCTAGTGTCCAGGTTTTCCACAGAAGTGACAATCACCTTCTTTAGCTACCCCACCTTTAGGTTTTAAAGCCTTTTTGTTTTTGAAATTGGGTTTGGCACTAGATTTAGATCCTATCTTCTTCTTGCCTTTCCCTTTTCCCTTAGCATTCCCCTTTTGCACCATCATTATGGGATCGGGTCCTGCCTTTTTCATGTTGTTCTCGGCAGTTCTTAACATGCTCAACAACTCAGTAAGTGGTTTCGTAATTTCATTCATGAGGTAATTCATGACAAATTGCGAGTAGCTGTTGTTCAAGGATTGCAAAACTAGATTAGTTTGGGCTTTTGCAGTAATCGGAAAACCCAACCTAGCAAGGTACTCAATATACCCAATCATTTTCAGAACATGTGGACCAACTGGATCACGTTCACCCATCTTGCAGTGATACAATGTTTTACTTGTATCATACCTTTCCTGTCGAGCATGCCCTGTGAACAATTTCTTGAGATGCTCGATCATCTCATAAGCATCCATTAACTCATGCTGTTTCTGAAGCTCAGAGTTCATAGTTGCTAGCATGAGACAACTCACGTCCAGAGCATCATCTTGATGCTTCTTGTAAGCATTATGCTCTGCACGTGGTGCAGTGTTAGCTGGTGCTGCAGGAATGGGCCCATCAAGGACATAGAGCTTGCGCTCTTGTTTGAGGACAATCCTCAAGTTCCTATGCCAGTCTAGGAAATTAATTCCACTCAGCTTTTTCTTCTCAAGGACTGATCGTAGTGAAAGACTATTTATGTTGTTGGTTGCCATTGATATCTACAATTTATAAGTGCAAAAATAATAAGTCAAATTGCAGAGTTTTGATATTATGTAATTGATAATAGTACATTCCAAATATACCTCCCACTATTTTAATCAAATTAATAGCCCTCACCATTAATTCGGAAAGCATTTGCTATTAAATCTTTCTAGTGAGCTAAGATCCATATTTCATTACACCTTAAGTTAGCTTTGGCTAATCTCTTAAAACATAATTATTTAGGTAGACAACCATTTATCAATTATATCATATATAACTCTTAGATAGTTTGGTGAACAACATTTGTTCTAGTCCATCTAATGGTACCTGCCAAACTCTATGCCTCTAAGTCCACAATCCTATTGAGATAACTTAGTTAAGTCAGGCCCAATGCTTTTAACATTTTGGATATCACAATTATCCTATCGCATCTTACCAAGATAAATGGGGTACTTTGCTTTGGCAAACCTACATTCATTGATCAAGGTCTTGATAAGTAGGTTTTATACCTACTATTTCGATGCCAACTTGCTTTAACTTTCGCTTGTTCTCATTAGTTTTTATTACTTTTCATGCTTTTATGTCTCTTTTGTAGGGTTCATGCTCCATAGCTCTTTATTGGCCGTTTCCGTCGTTTTGTGGACAAATCGGCGTGTTTTGGACTAGAACTTGTGCGGGGAGGAAGAATTGCAGTTTTTGGGACAAAAGTGGTTCAATGCGGGAGTGATATGCGTGATGATCGGATGCAGCAGAAAATAAAGCTCAAATCCCAAGACTGGTGCACGGCGCAGCTGCGCCCCAATCCTTCACAAACACGGCGCAGTTGCGCAGTCCCTCTAAGGCTGCCTGACTGGTTCACGGCGCAGCTGCGCCGCATTTGAAATGTCCTAGAATTTCCACGTCTTTATTAATTAAATTATTAATTTAATTTCCAACGAGTTAGTTTTACGAGATTATTTAAATCTTTTTATGTGATTAATTAATTATGTGATTAAATAATTATGTAATTAATTACTAAAATTAATTAAAGGAGGTCACTAATATGTTATTAAATTAGTGAACAAACCCTAAAGTTTTAATATCAAAATAATTGATAAGTTTCCTATTAATTAAATATTTAATTAAATTGAATATAATGAGTTAATTAAATATAATAAATTAATTAATATAATTATTAATTAATGTAAATAATGTGAAATATTAATAATAATATTTATTAGTCCATTTAGTAATTTAATACTTATGGGTTAGAATATTTAATTATTTATTCAATCTAATTATTTATTTAATCATGGATTGAATAATTAATGTGTAAATTATTAAATTAGCCCAACATGGGTCAATTAGTAGCCCAAGTGGAGAATAATAAAATTTGACAATTTAGTAGCCCAAACAATTTAATAGAAGCCCAATTGGTATTTTAAATTAAAGCCCAATGATTGGCTCACTTGGAAAATACTTAAATTAACTAATAATTATTAAAGTAAGCAAAATGACTATCATTTTGGGACAAAAATGATAGCCATCAGCCGACCACATGGAGGAGAGAGAGAAGAAAAATTGATTTTTGTTTATTTTAGTTTATTTTTCATTTATTTAATTAATGGTTGCTTGTTTTATTTTTTCAAGTACATGGATCATTCCTCTTTTCACCAACTAAGTCATTTAACCCATTCCTTGTGTAAGTTGTCATCTAGGAGCATGGGCTAAATTATTAGATATATTATGTGTATCTAATAATTTTGTAAGTATACTTGAAATTGGTAGAGCTTATTTCATTATTTTCTTCAAGTCCAAAAGAGGGAGCTAGAGAGCATTTGAGAGTATGAGAAAATATTGAGAGCAAGATACTAAGAGAGGAGAAGGAGTTCTTGGTTCATGTCATCTTCTTTCACCACCTATTTTGGAAGAAAAAGGAGGATAACCATTAAATCAAGGTAATGATTATTCTAAATCTAATTTTGTTTTAAATTAAATAAACTAACATGTGTATATAAATATGTTAATATAGTTAATAATGTGTGGTAGTAATATTTATGTCATGCTTGAGTTTAATATGTTGGTTTATATTTTGGTATCATTTGTATGCTAAAATATGTGTTTAATAGTGTATAATCAAGTCTTGAAATATATGACCAAAAATATTTTTATAAAAACTTAGGTTTGATGTTCTAATATTATAGAACATTAAATTATGAGAAAAACAAAGTTTGAATCACTCAAAATGGAGTTATATACAAAAAGTTATGATTTATGATAGTTTATGTGATGTAAAAATTTTTATAAAAAAAGAATGATATTAAATCATGAAAAATTTAATTTTCATGTTATAAATTGATATTAAGTGATTGGTAATTTTTTTGGATTTTTATTAGGGATTTAAAGCTTACTTGATGGTATATTTTTATTTAAAATGGGTATTGCCGGACACTGTTCACATTCTGCAAAAGAAAAAAAAATTAAAGGTTCCGCGCAATGCGCGGACCACTGTTCATAGAAACGCGAATACAAAACAACGTCGTTTCGTATAAAGAAAAAAATCAATCCGCGCGTACGTGCGGAAGCAATCAGCAATGTCCCAAAACGGCACCGTTTTGGGTCTGCTTACGTATAACGCGCGCAATGCGCGAGCAACTGTTTCCGCGAAATTACCAAACTGCCCCTCCGTGTTTTTTTCGACGAAATTACTATTTTGCCCTCGTTTCAGTTTTCAACTTATTTACAGAAATGCCATTCGGGTTTAATTTAATTAATTTAAATATTTAAAAAATAATTTAAAATTATAACAAAAATAATAATAATTCAAAAATGATATTGGGGAGGATATTCTTAATTAAGTTTAATATTTAAATATTTTAAATATTAATCTAGTTAGCTAAATCATGGTTAAGTTAAATAAATTTTTTAGTTATTTATTATTTAAAATGTTAATAATAAATAAAGGAGATAAATTAACAATTATTATTTAATTCACATTAAATAATAATTAAAGAAGATATAAAAATTTATAAATTAACTATTTATTATGTAAATATTATTAAATAATAAATAAGGATAATTAAGTAATTAATTATTATTTAATTAACATTAAATAATGATTAAGGGAAATTAAGTTATTTAATTTAAATAATAAATAAGGATAAATAAAATAAATTTTATTTGATCTTAAACAATAATTAAAATTAATTAAATAATTAATTATTATTTAATTGACATTAAATAATAATTAAAGAGGATTAAAATGAGTAAACTATTATTAAATTTCCTTAAATTAAATAATAGGTAAGGTTAATTACTTAGTTAACTATTAGTTGATTAACATTAAATTAAAGAAGGTTAAAATTAAGTTAATAATTATTTATTAATTAATTATAATTAAATAATAAGTAAGTACAATTAGTTATTATTTATTTTAAATAATAACTAGAGTTAATTAATTAATTTATATTTAATCAATATTAAATAGTGATTAAATAGAGATTGAGTTAATAAAATAAATTGAATTTAATTATACTTTAATTAAACAATGGTAATAAGTTGTTTAAAGGTTCAATAAGTGTCCAACGCTTAAGAAAAATATTTTCTAACTTATTAAATTATTAACCTAATTTGATTGAGGGTCTATAAGGTTAATAATATTATTTCGACTAACGTAAATTATGTGTTAGTACTTATATGATAAATAAGTACCTTAGTGAGCGTATAGTTGTGCAAATACGACTAATTATTAGACTAACTTTATTAATGTTAGGTCTTTTCAAAGCCAGTTAGTTAAAGCTAGACATATATTGTAGCTGAGCAGATAGGCAAGTTCCTTATCTCTAAACTCATTTCATTGAGCAAATTATTTATTTAAGCTTGAACTGTTATTCCAAGCATGCTTTGAGTGGTTTAATTACTTTACAATTATTCCACATCGATATTATTGTTATTCGCACTTGTTGCACTTGAGATTGTACAGTCATTGGCTTGTACTTAATTATTGTTCTATTGTTTAAAGAACTGTTCAAAGTAGGTCTAAACCATTGTTCAGCTAGACATTTATGTTAAAGATTTTAAAAACTATCCAAATCATTGAAGATGCGGATTCTTAGACTATTATGAACACCCATTTATTATAGGGGAGTACCCTGTATCTAATATTAGGTACAAAAATACGGAAATTAAATGTTATGCATACACATATTGTACTGAGGCTGATCCCCTTGAGTACATATTTCTGGTAGTAACCATTGGGTCAACATGCTATTGACTCCAGTGGATATTTATAGTTCATAATCTATTTGACTATCCTAATTTTAAAAGCAAATTATTATTCCTGCTTATGTTATTCACCTTATTGAATTGTTCAGCTATTCCCTTTCATTCATGATATATTGTTCCTTGTTGTTATTTAAACTTGTTGAGCAAACTAGTTGCTCACTCTTGCTATATCATGAAACCTTATTGCAGTGCAACCCGAGACTTCGGGAAAGAACAAGGGTAAAGGAAAGATGAAGTAATAGACTTCGAGATGCAGCCCTGTAGTTAATTAAATTAACTGTTATGTAATATAAACCCTAAGTACTTTATTAAGAGTATTTGTATACTTTTGTGTAAGGTTATCGTATCTTGGGACTAGTAACACCTTTTGAATGAACAACATATATTTATTATTCCGCATTTAGTTATTGTATGTTGTTTAGAGGTGAATGTTTGTATTAGATCGTGATGACCGGATCCGGGTATTTGGAACCCGAATTTGGGGGCGTCACAGCATTCCTTCACATTTGTTGCGCAGCTGCGCAGTCCCTCTGCTATGTATTTTACTGCCGTGAGGCGCAACTGCGCCCCATCTCAGTACAAACACGGCGCAGCTGCGCCGGTCCTTCGCACCAAAATCCTGGTATGACTTTTTGAACGGGCCAATTAAATTGCTTCATGCTACAGTGATCGTGAGGGAGCAGCTTGAGGCTATATATATCAGTAGTATCAGTCAAAGAAAGGGAGAGAAGATAACATAGAGAATAGCTAGGTCAAAAGGAAGAAGAGAGAGCTCATTGTTCATTTCCATTCTTTGTTTTCTTTGTTCTCTCTTGTTCCTTGTGATTTAGCTAGAGTAGTTTAGCTTAGGGCTGGGCATTGGAAGTTTGAAGCATTGTGTTAACATTGGAACTCCGGAGTTGAAGAAGAGAAACCGAGCTTTACATTTCTTAACCTTTGTTTTCTCTTTCTTTTCATTTGTCGCTCCAATGTATGAACATTTGTGGATGATGGTTGTTATTTCTATTATGATCTAACTTCTCTTATGGGATTATAATGAAACCTAGGGTTTTGTTCAATTTGTTATGCTTCCTTATTTTGGCTAAATGATTATGTATGGATTGTCTAATGTGGTTTATTTTAATTGTTTAAATGCGTGATCATCATTTACCTTGTTAACTCACACGGAACCGAGATGGGGAGTGTGAGTTTAGAACCGACCATGTTAGCTTGTGTTCATGATTTCACATGACGTTGGATTGCATGAATAGTGCTAAGGATAGACATATACCGAAGCACCACACGTAGTCTTTTGAAAACTTGCGCTTAAACCCGTTTTTCTCTAAGTCACATAGACATATAGTGATTTAATTAACTTGGGTGTTCTTTCCCGTTCTGTTGCCCTTCGGGTCGGATCTGGGTTGGATATGGGTATGATGCAACGAGAGTTGGTCATGCTTTAGTTTCGTGTTTTCGACTAACAATCCAAGATAATCAGTTAGGTTTAACAGGAAGTAGCACAGTTGAATGACGCCCTAGGTGAAGTTATAATCCCATACCTCCTTTGTCTGCTTAAATCGTTTATTATTTAGTTGTCTTTAATTTTCTTAGCTTAAATTTAATTCACAACTCATTGATTTACTTGACACTGTTTAAAGAAACCAAAATAGTTATAAAACTGCTGCATGATAGTGTAATAGCTATCCATAGTCCTCGTGGGAACGATACTTTACTTACTTTATATTACTTGTTGACCACGTGCACTTGCGTGTAAGTGTTGATTTGTTATGCGTATGGTTTGACACCCAACAGGTCTTGATGAGTGTCATTCATTGGAAGGCATCTGATTTAGACTTAATAATTTTATGAGGGATTTTATTAATTAATTTAGATCTCACCAATTTTAATCTTATTAAGCATGCACGTTATTTATCATAGCATATCGTATACAAGCATAAATAAAGTGCAAAAATTAAACGTGTCACAGTTATGGCTCAACCCTATGTCAATCCTTTCAAGCTAATGAAAAGATTGAAGGTCAGTCTAAGGTGGTAAAAGGTCTTCAAAATAGTTGTTTCGTTGGACCTTCCTCGTTCACGTGTGTCTCCTCTCCATCGTCATCTTGTCTTCTTGATTACACTTGTACATTACATGTTATAAAGAAACCTCAAGTTACATTCGAGGGGATTTAGATGAGAAGAGAATATTACATCAGAATATAGAAACCAAAAACCAAAAACCGTATTTCAAAAAACCAAAAACCACTAATCCTATGGGTCAAAAGAGCCATAATTGTGCACCATGCATATCACAATAAGCACATAACACAATTTATATCATTTAAAGAATATTATAAAAAAATATTTGGGGTCACGACCATCGTGCGCTACGACAGGGGGGGTCTAAGGGGGGGACTCCCCCCCTGGCGGTGGTCTCGCTGACCGGTCAGCGAGCGGGGTCGGGGGCCAATTTCAAATCGATTTTTTTTTTTTTAAAACTACAATCTGAATATGAATCTCTGAAACAATTTCGGAATCATATACAATCCACCATAGTAACAATACACCCAGAACATATCATATATGTCCAAGTTCGATTAATCATATTAAATCGAATCTTCATGCTTCTAATCCAATTAGAACAGAAGACGTACTGTTATTCCACCTTGTAGGATACGATTAACAGAAATCATATACATGCATATATATTACAGATTTCCAGAATAACCATACATGCAGAATATCATATATTCAATTTCAGATCGGTAAACATGCATATATATTATAGATTTCCAGAATACCCAAACATGTAGAATATCATATATTCAATTTCAGATCGCTAAACATGCATCATCAAGAACACAGATACCACTGTTAGGGTTTCGACACAGAGAAAGCAACGGAATTTCAAAAATTTTCCGAAACCCTAAGCCAGGATCCATGCAAAACCATATTAATTCAGAAGTTTAGATTATTTACCGATTATTCGAGATGAACAGGAGACGATGGAATTCTGAAACGGCTTCAAATCTTCAACGCAATCCAACTACTGCGTCTCTACAGTATCCACACGAACGCTCCGCGAACCGTCACACGATCTGCAACAAAAGGGATCTGCGGTACTAGCCACCAAGATCAGAATTTCTAACCTATTTTTCTCTCTAGCCTCTTTCTGAAAGCGGCTAGGGTTTTAGTTTTTCCTTACGTGATTTTTAGACTGCTGATATATCATATATATAGTAGTTAATAGGAATTAACTAAAACCTAAAATAAATAGAAAAATAAAATCCGAATTTATATATATTATATTTTAATTAAGTCTTACTTAATTAATATACATATATACAAATTATCCTATTAATTTAAATTCGTAATTTTTTTAAATACTATCAATCATATTGACATATTTAAAATACTTACAATTTAAATTAATTACTTTTTAATTACGTTCTAAGTGTGTGACCCTATAGGTTATTATTATGTTGGCAATAATTTTAAAATCATATTATAAAATTATAAACAGTGAGCGGCATCTAGTAATGCATCACTGCTATCCAAATAATAATAACATCGGTGATTCGATACAACTTTTTCGTGACCAATGTTTCAATGTAATTTAATCCTTTTAACCTTATATCCTAGATTAAACTCGAGGTATGGAATGTGTCATACTCTTCATAATTTAATCTGAGTTTTCTTGATCAATGAGTAGACTATATGAAACAAATCAATATTTAAGCATGGTCATGCATTTCATAGTCCTACTCAATCAAGAGGCTTATGGATATCACCCTAATATATAGGAGGGTTAAATTCCATCTAGATCACTCATATTCCTCACACGATTCATGATGTACCCAATAATCACCTTTATTGTCCACCCTATTAAAGGTGACATTTGATGATATCAAAGTACACAAATTCTCGTGTAATAATATAGTGACTTCAGGTCGGAGGATCATTACATCATTGTCACTATAAGAATTTCTTATGACACTTTGCATAATGCTCCATGTAGAATTCTCATGGTGGGTCAGTCCAGTACATTGTTCTCTAACATGTACCTATGCATTGACTCAAATATCTCATATATTTATGACCAATGAGATTTGGCCATCAGTCAATCCACATACTAGTCTCAATGCATCATTGTTGTCCCATTAACAATGATACTCGACTAGGGACATTTAAGAACAATGATACTAATTATAATTATATAATCTCATGTTCAAGTCACATACTTAAAGCTATATAATTCTTATCATTATTCTAAGGGCTTTTATTATGTTAACATTTATATAACGCAGTAAATGAAATCATAATAAAATAATCCATTTATTCAATCAAATATAATATCAAAAATATTAAGCAATTACATCAAATAATGACATTTGATGATATCAAAGTACACAAATTCTCGTGTAATAATATAGTGACTTCAGGTCGGAGGATCATTACATCATTGTCACTATAAGAATTTTTTATAACACGGCTGGGGCCAGATTTTTGTGGGCAAACCGCGGCTGGGGCTAGATTTGGCTGAGAGGTCACGGCCGGGGCCATGGATTCTAGGCTAAAAATCCGGTCGGGTCCACGAATAGGCAAAGTTTAGAAAAATGTTATTTTTGACCCAAAATAAAATGTTTTGATACTAAATGATAGAGATAAGTTATATAAATCCTAGATTGATAAAAATAGACTATGAAAAGGGTGTTGTGGTATAATGAGATCATGAATGGCATAATATAACATGCATAAAGCTAAGCCAAAGTATGTTTAAGGTTGTGAAAAGGTCGGAAGCAAGCTAGGATGTATTATTAACCTATATAAGGTGTAATACATCAAATGTGAAATGATTAGAGATGAATGGTCGTATAATTATGAGTTAAGTTTGTTAAGTTATATTAAGTTATGATCCTATAATGATGAATATAGATTGTATGTTTACAGATAGCGCTCGAAGTAGCAAACCAACAAAATGACGGATAACAATGCCAAGCAAGGCAACAAAGGTTAAGTAAATAAATGCAGACCAAACAAATGTTCAGACTATAAGGTGCTATTGTTCTATACGAACTGTGTAGTAGTAAAAGATTCGAAACGTGCCTTACGTGCAACTATGTGATTTAACTATTAAGTGAACTACGTGGCATTCATGTATAACATGATAAAGTAGAGATGCATGGCGCATATTATAAATTGTAAGCATGAAAGGTGTTATCTGAATTACTTGCTGAGCCTATGTGCTCACCTTTGCCATGAACTAACATTTCAGGTGAATTACGAGAAGACTGGAGGATTCCGGTGCAGCTAAGGTATAGACTATTGAATGCATGAAATATGCATGAACAAAGTTGTTATATGTGAAATGTGTATGTAAAGAGATGTTGTAAATCTATAGAGATAGAATTGTATGTATTGTATTATTTGATGAAGGGATGGAAAAGTTATATGGTTTGTAATCCATAATGATAATAGTGACTGTAAAGTGTTCCGAGAAATGTTGCAAAAAGGATAAGATAAATGTATATAAATAGGAATATGTATGATACAAAAATATGTATGCAGGTATATATGAACATGAGCAGGTACAGGAACAGGTATATGTAAATCAGGCCATTTATGAATAGGTCATGGCAAAATTTTAATTACAGATTATGTAAATCATGAATATATTTATTTTTTTATAAAATGTAATAGAATAGGTCACAATTTATAAATGTTTGACCTAAGTTTAATGAAGGGTAAGTGAACGTTGCGATTCTGAGACATGTAAGGAAAATAATCGGATATGATTAAGGAAGGTGGGGATCTCAGGGGGTCACAGATAAAGTTCGAAATAGCAACCCGATGCGAGGAAGGATAGAAAGAACGAACGAGAAGCATAAATGTTATGTATATATAAAGCGTATCAGGCAAGTTTTTCAGACTTAAGTGTACTAATTGTTCTACGTGAACTATGTGGTAGTTGAAATGTGCACTCTGTGCAACTATGTGTATTAATTGTTAAGTGGAATATGTGCCATTAAGCATAGCATGGTAGAGTAGAGAATGCATAACGTATAAATATAAATTGTAAGCATGAAATGTGTTATCTAGTTGACTTGCTGAGCCTATGTGCTCACTTTTGCCATGAACTAACATTTCAGGTAAAAGTACGAGAAGGCCGGAGGTTCCGGTGCGGCTAAAGGTAAAGATTGATGAAAGCATAGATAACTATGAAAGAAATTTATTATGTGTATCTATGTAATGTGGCTATTCAGATAGTTAAATGTAAACCTACAATGGTAATAAGAGTTATATGGTTTGTAAATTCATAGAGATAAATGTGCATTTATGTATTATTCAAAGAAAGGTTGTAACGATGTAAGTTTAATGTAATGTTGTTGGTCGAGTTTTATATGTATTAAACTCGTATGTATGGTACAGATGGATGTAAACAGGACTATGTATGGAACAGGCATAAGCAAGCAGGGTTATGTATGTATAGATTAATGATAAAAAATTATTTATAAGATATGATGTGTAATATCATAATTATATATGATTATGATAATTGTAATAGACCAGGTCACAATTGATAAATAGTTGACCTAAGTTCTAATGAAGGGTAGGTGAACGTTACGATCTTGAGACAGGTAAGGAATGTAAAACAAATAAATAGGTTATGGACCGCATTATGGTCAAATTAATGATTTTTAAAGGTTAAAGGTTACATTTTAACGCATGAAATTGTCGCTAAGATGATTGAGGATAATATAATTTGATTTTAAGATTAATGATTATGAAATCCAGATTTGAATTGATAGAATTAAGGGACGTAGAAATTTCAGTGCGTTAAATACACATCATTCAGTTAGGAACTTAATTTCATAATGGTGTTTTGCTTTCACCACCAAGCTCAGAACTAGTTTTACTACGTGTTATTGGATTAACTCAAGCAGTTAAGCATATTCATTGAGAAGGCAACTCTAATACCAATTGTTATTTCCATATGACATAAAAAGATCTAGAATGAGGGTTATGTAGATTCTTTTATAAACTTTGACTTTTAAGATATTTACCAAATAATTCAACTATATAACTTATTTGTTATGCACAACAAAATATTAGTGTGTTTATAAAACCTCTACAAAGATTGTTCAAGTTTGTAGCTCTGAGTTTAGTGTCAAGTATGGAAGTAAATCTCAATTTTTACTTTAATCAGTATTGCAAATATAACAGTTTATCACAATCTATGGAAAGCAATAAATGACACAGAGATTTTAAGGAGGTTCAGAGCCTAAACTACTCATAATCCTCTCTTCCACTCTACTACGCAGTTTATCCACATAGGATAAGGTTCCATTGAACCATTTATAATCTCCCAACCGAGTAGACCTTCTTAGGATCAGGCGAGATCACTGTCTCGACCTTTCAACCTTCCCTTAGAGTTGACCTACTTAGGGTCTGTCGAGATCTCTGTCTTAACTTTTCAATCTCCCTCTAGAGTTGACCCACTTAGGATTAGGCGAGATCCTCGAAATTGCTACATAGTTATCCCTTACTCATTTACTACACAAATATCTCTTTTTATTCCATTAATCATAACTAGGTTTTCAACTAACATTTACATTCTTTCATTTCTCTACCCATCTTACTCATTTCTATCATTCATTCTAGAACATTGGAATATCTTCCAAGAGTCTTCAACAATTGTTCAATAATTATGAAGCAGTGTGAATAAATAGGAATAAACTTTTCCTTTAAAAAACAAAACTTTTTTATCTTTTGCTGAGGGGTCACAAAGACCATAAACACGAGTTAACGACGCAACTACACCACTCTTTTTCTTTCAGCACAACCACATCATTCTGATTTAACGATGCAATCACGCCAATCAGTACCAACAGATCTTTCCACTGTAAACCTGCAATTAGACTGTCTACAATCACACAGACTGTGAACATCTATTGCAAGCCTTCCAGAGGATCAATCTAGCATACTTTCTCATTAAGAATATTAACAATCACAATTCAGGACTACAATATCCAAAAGGTCATAAGACCATATTCTTCCCTCTCAGGGTTGTTCGCCTCAAACTTTAAAAATATTTTTCTTCATCCATTTCTGAATTTAAAACATTTACTCATTTCTTTAGTAAAATGGTCTAGCCAAAATAAATGGCATAAACCCATATCATTAAACTGCTCATATATTGTAAACTTGAAACTTTTCAAAAATTCAATTTTGCCATGACTTCATCACATTGCAACATGTAACGATGTACCAATGGTTCATATTCCCACATCCACACATTTGTTACTTTGCACTGAGAATTCAGTACTTGGCTCAAAATTTGAACCCATTTTCATAAATTAAAAAGAAAAATCTTTTAAAGACTTCATAATACCGCACTATCCCAGCAATACGTTGAGGATTCAGTCATTTAAGACTTCATAATATCGTACCGTCATAGAAGTACATTGAGAATTCTGTCATTTTATCATTTCACACTATATTCAACAGTGTGACAATAATTTCATAAATACATTTTGAAATTTTTAAATAACTTTTGTCTAGCCGAATCAATTGTCATAGACCCATAAATCACGGAGTTTTTAAAAATTATTGTTCGATACTTGAACAAATCATTTCTGATGCACCAAAGTGTGAGAATAAGCACATTTTTAAAACATCGATGATCTAGCGTAGCTAGAAGATTTAGATTGTCTACCCAATCCTAATCACCTTTCCTTTTCTTCCTTTACTCATTTAAACTTTTCTTACCAGTTCTATTTTTTTCCTATTTCCTTAACCTTAGCCAATCTATGAGAACTAATACTCTCACCCTGTGGCTCTCTTTTCTAACCCTCCATTGTTCATCAAACCTGCCATACATTATAGGATCAGGAACTTACCGCAATAATATGAGTTTATGAACTTGTCCTATTAATATGTAGCTCAAGAACAAATCAAGAATTGTCCATACGCTTAAGGGTTCAAAAATATACCATACGATTATGAGTCACGAACTTATTATAAAGGTGAGTTTTAAGAACTCGCAACTAACCTTAATCTTTCTCACTTCCTATGTATCAAGTATATATATAGAAGAAAATAATTACCTTCTCAACATACATAACCGATACTGTGACGCTAGATCTCCACTGATTATCATTATAGGAAGTTAAGTGGTCGTGAAACCAAATACAAATTCCCTCCCATACAAAGAAGTGTACAACTCAACCACTACCATGAGTCCTCAATGAAAAATCCCACATAACCCTAACATTTCCTTAACCTTTCCTTAGCCTGATATGAAGTTTATCTATTCATATCTTACAATTCATTACTCATCAAGAGTTCATTTATCTTTGATCACTTATGATCTTATAGCCCTTTACCACTTCTTAATTATGAATTCCCAAAATTCATTTCTTCCTTACTCAACTCCTCTAGAGTTCATTTCTTTACCATTTTCTTCTTTCCTACAAAAGTCATAGCCTATGGTACTCTTACCTAAGGACTATAACCTATCAGTTCTGATACTAAGTGTAGCGACCCTGAAACACCATCATTTTTTAATGGCGATCTCGTTCGTTAATACATACCTTTTACCTTTAAAATTATTCATTAAAACATAATACAGTTCATAAATCTGTTTATTTAACTTATATTCATTTTCTACCTCAGAATCATAACCTTCACATTCTATACATTAGAACTCAGGTCACACATACATAAATCGTGACCTAGTCTATTACATTTCAAAATCATATCTGTTATGATTTTCTTAACTTAACCTGTGAATACATTCATCATTCATAACTATACATTCATACACCTGCTTGTTTATATATGTTTCATACATACGAATTTATTACATATCAAACTCGACTTACCATAATTTAAGCGGATACGTTCATAGTATCTTATTACAAGTTCCTCTGAATAATACATGCATACATGGCTATCTCTATGGATTTACAAAACACACATCTCTGTATTAATGACAAAGTTAAATATTAAAACTAAGACGATAATTTACTTATACATTTATAGGTTTACATTACTACTGACTTGCCACATTATACAAAGTAAACATTACATGTATCAAGTCCTTTATGCTTTTCTAAACATTTATCATTCCTTACCCTTTAGCTTTACCGGAACCTCTAGCATTCTCATACTTTACCTGAAAATGTCAGTTTATAGTAAGAGTGAGTACAAAGGCTCAGCAAGTCTAACAGATAACACATTTCATGCTTGCAGTTCATATTCATGCATCATACATTCTCTACTTTACCATGCTGTGCATTTTCAAAAGATAAATGTCACATATTGCATTTAATAATCAAAACACACAGTTACACGAAGTGCACATTTCAAAACATTTAATATCATATAATTTGTCAAATAGTTCACATAAAACAATTATTATATTTTAACAAGTTCTGATAAACTTGCCTGTTAATCATTATTAAACTTAACATTTACGTTCCTCGATCGTCTTTTCTATCCTTCATCGCATTGGTTTGTCAATCCGAACTCTATCTTTGTCCTCGTATACCTATATATCATTATAAGGTTATATCACATTTCGTATCTTCGTCAAACTTAAACCATAATCATTAAACCATTAGTCTCTATTCATTACATTTTTTATGTATTACACCTTATATAGGTTAATAACGCATCATAACTCGTTACCGATCTTTAACACAAGTATTATTATGCTTTTACATAGCTTTTGGGTATTTTAAATTATACAGTTTCTTGTTTCATTATACTTTAATACCCTTTACATTAACCATTTTTTTTAATCTAGGGTTTACATAATCTATCCCTATCATCCCATATCAAAACATGGCTTTTGAACATAAAAAAAAATTTCGTGAACAATAACTTCGCCCCGACGGCTACTGAATTCATTGGCCGCGAATTCCTCTCAGGTCACCTCGCCCCGATGAGATATTTAGTATAAAACATCTCACGTAGGCGTAGTTCCGCAGAATCTAAAATCTGATTTTTACACTACATTTGCTAATTTTTAACTCCTTCATCTTACATCCAATTAAACTCAAATTTGGACCATAGCTAGGTCTTACTACCTAGTATTTAAAAAAAATACTACTTGACTCTTTTGGCTTCATAAACTTATTGAAGCATTAGCCCGTAAAAGAGCGTTTCAACTTGTTTTTACACTTGGAAATTTTTTTAACATTTTTCGTCAACTAGTAATTTTTGTCCATTCACTTCTAACGTTCATTCTAACACTTGATTTAGCTTACATACATCATATAACACTTGTCTAGACCTTCCAAACAACTTAACTTTGCATATGGCGGGATTTGTCCGCAAAAAATTATTTTAGGTCGAAACGATCGATTTCGATCGCTCGAATCGCATTTTCATTCCAAATTTCATCTGTTGACTACCAAATTAACGTAGACATATGTAAACCCATAAAATAAAATCATTTAACTTCATTTCACTATTAATCAAAATTGCCAAAAATCACCCTTAAGTTGAATTTTTATCCATTTTACCAAACTTTTCATTTTCCAACACTTAGACTTTCTTTCTCATATACTCATTAAAGAGTCCATTTACCACTTTTTTAGACTTATATCACACATATATGAATTGTTCAAAATTCATTTATCTTTAAAATATGCTTACATGAACATATAACTATTATAGCCAATTTTAGCCTTCAAATTCATACTTTCTATACTTTTAAGCATTTATCATGCTATCTTTCATGCAATTACACTTCATATACTTATGTTCAACCTTATAGCTCAAGGTTTCATCAAAATCTTCCAACTCTAGACACTTTTTCTTTCATAATTCATAACTTTAACTATACATACGTACTTAAACATACATAAATTTAAGTTTTAAGTCTGAAAAACTTTTAAACTTTCATGGATGATCAATCTTCTTACATAAAAAGTTTCACCGTGATGAGGAGGCCGTCAACTTTCCTTCTTACTCCATGACCATCCAAGCTCATGAAACTTCAAGCTTTATTTTCTTGCTTTAATTGTTTCCTCTCTTCTCTCTCCTAGGTTTTAATTTCCAACAAAGAAGAATGAAGAGTACTCTTGCTTTTTCCCACTTTTACGAGACTTAACCTAAATTGGGTTAAGTTGAATCAACTATAATTACTCCCAACCAAGGGCATTTTGGTCATTTCACACAATTAGTCAAGAGCACTTTTGTCATTTCACCTCTTGGGACAGAACAGTCATTACTTAATTTGTCAAGGGTATTTTGGTCATTTTGCCCTTTAGGGCACAAAGGTCATTAAATAATTTGTTAAGGACATTTTGGTCAAAATCTAATTTGGCTAGATTTTTCATTTTCATGCAATTCCTATTTAAGGAAACCTTTATACTTTCCTTTCATTAATTCATTTCATGCTCATTTAAATTAATTTTTCTTTTAATCGACCGACTAAGTCATTCATTTTTCACTGTGCTACCTTCACACAGTCTCATTTATAGCTTAATTAGTCATTTAATCGTAAATTGATTAAATAACATTTACATAACTAAAATTACGTTTTTAATTTCTTACGAACCTTCTCGATTCAACATTTAATAAATTTACATTCCTGTCACTTCAAATAGTCAAAATACTTACTTTTTCTATTAAACCACTTTCTCGAAAAGCGAATCCTGGCCGAATTACCAAAAATCCACCATTTTACCATTTAAGCTCCTAATAACCTTTTATGATTTTTACGTTCTTTCGTTCGTTTACTTAATACACATATGACAATTTGAATCATACATGCATGCTACATTCATTCTACTTATTTTTTAGAGTATTACCTTCTGTATTTATACACAGTATAAATACTCAGTTCATTATAATCAATTAATATAGATTTATTAATCCAATTCAAACATTAAATTTCATAATTCTTATTATTCAATTAATTCATAATATATAAATTAGGCTAAATCGTTTTATTATATCTGCACATTCTGATATATCTTGTCTTGCCATTCTCGTAACCTAGCCTCTCAAGGCCTATTCATTAAGCTAGTTATTAATATTCATAACTAAAGCTTAATTTACATATTCTTTTATCATTTTACTTTTCTCTAAATCTTAATTTTCCTTTTATTCATTAGATTAAATATATATATTTAGCTATATACATACATTTATTATATCACACTCTGATACACTACAGTGTCTTACAATAATTTTTTTTTAACTACCTAATCATAGGTATTACAATCTATCTTTTGCCTTTAATCAATTCTATTTTCATTAAATCATAGTAAATTATATTATATATAATTTCAATATATATCCAGCCACTAATGTACCTTAAATTAGTGATTGATCCTCATAACTTCTATAGAGCCTTTGCTACATCAAGAGTCTCTCTTTACAAATTAACCACATAGGTCATTCTTAGCACATTAATTAAATAATAATTTAAATTTACTCACTTTTCAATACTTTTTATCTTTCCAAACTAGGTTTTAACTTCTAACCTTCACTTAATTAACCAAGATACTTATTTAGAAATCTTGTCAAAATTCGGGATGGCACAGTATCAAATGGTTCTCCTGAAATCGTAGAGTGGCCTTTTGATTCTTGGGATGCTTAAAGAGTTTGTAAACTATTTCTTCCTTTTATGTTCTCTCTCCATTGATTGATCAATTCCAGGTTTGGATAAGAAATCTATTTATAGATTCTTTTTTACTCATTACAGGTTCTGTAGCAATGCCTCCAAAGTCGTGTGTTAGACTACTATAGCCGTTCTAAATGTTAACTGTGTCAGGCTTCATTAAGTGTTGTGGTAGACTGTCTTTATAAAAAAATAGCTGTTGGAGATGTAACTTGATTAGACCTTTTTTTTTTTTTTTTCTGACAACACACTTCAAAAGATCTTTAGGGTGAATGTGTGTTGAGGAAGCTTTGAGTCCAATGGTAACTTCCCAGGTTGCACTCTACGATTTGAGGGTCAGGGATCGTAGATTCAAGCTTCAAATATTTCACTCGACTATCTTGACCATCTTTACTTTTCTGGCTATCTGGAGTCATTTTATGATCAGACAGTTTGGAGTCGTTCTATAATTTTGTCTTGTCCTTCTATTTAACTCTACAAACTCCTAGTCTTTTGCTATCTACCCAATGACTTCGCTATTTGTTTAGTTTGCTCTATGATCTCAGAGTAAATAATACTCATCCCTTCAGATCCTTATCCAACCTTTGACTAATCTTTAATATGATGACTTGATTTGATCCCTTATTTTAATCTATCTCCAAACTTCTATCTGAGCTCTTCTTTGCACTTCTGTCTAAACTCTTCGTTGTTCTTCTGTCTTAACTCTTCTTTTTGAATTCTTCTTTGTTTTTAAATATGAACTTTTTTTTTTTAATTCTTCTGTTTGGACTCTTCTGTCTGAATTCTTCTCTGTTCTTTTGTCTGGACTCTTCTGTTTGAATTCTTTTTTGTTCTTCTGTCTGAACTCCATTCTACTATTCTAGGATTGTAGAGTTAAGATTTAGGTATCTCACTCGACGATCCTGACTTACTCTATGAATTTTTTAGTTCTTTTCCTTCTACTCTATTCCTTTGTTGCTTTGTTCTGTAGATCTTCAGCCTAGTCTATTACATATTAGCTAACTCTAAACTTTTGGATCAATTAAACAAATTTGATCTTTAGGTCCTTAATAGATTGCAACATTTTTATTCACAAGGACTGTTTAGAGTTTGTCATTTAGATCGACCTAACAAATTTGATCCCTAACTAGTCTATCTTTGCACTTCATATCAATCTAACAGTTTTATGAACTTTACAAGATTACTTGTTTTCAATTCTAATTAAGAATAAACATTAAACTTAATAGAATTATCTTTACAATAGTCATCATTAAATCAAGATAGGTTCAAACACGATATGCAGTAACACATCTGCCTAACACTCACATTTTCATATCACTAAAGTCAGATCTGAGATCTTAATTCAATCTTAAAGGTTTTCAAAACACAATATTTCATTGTGCTTAACTGAATCAGATTAATTAATTATTAGGTAAATAATTTTAATCTGAATTTTTTGATAAGATTGATTCAACCCTCATTCTAGATCTCATTGTGTCATATAGGAATAACATAATTAATTTTCTTTTAGATATAAAAAAAACCGTCTTGTCATATACCTCAACATTTAATTAGTTTAGATCAAAAATAGCCTAGTGATGATAAAGATATCTTTTTTCACTGGGTAAGATCACAAATTCGAGTTTACCTATTAAGGTTATTGTAAGACCCACAAAAATTAGTCCCACATCGCCTCTTTAGCAAAACTCAACTCTTTCCTTAGGCTATAAATAGAATACTAACCCTTTTATTTTACTTCATCAACTTAAGGGCCTTTAATTTTGAGTAAGGACTTTGTTGTATGAGGGCTTTTTATAAAAAGACCTCCTTAGTTAAATTTTCATTATAGAGGACGTAGACAATCTGCGGAACTCGTAATTTTTGGATATGTTTTTTCTTATTTAATTTTTTTGTATTGTCATTTTTATTTTAAATATTGTATTTAGCTTGTTAGTTGATATTTTGTTAGTAATTAGTATTTTTGTATTGTTATTATTTTTGTAGCTTTAATTATTGTTTTGTATTTAGATTATTAGTTACTAATTTTGGATTAATATTATTAACTTTAATTATTGTTTTGTATTTAAATTATTAGTTAATAGTTTTATATTAACATTACTGACTTTAATTATTATTTTTATTTAGATTATTATTTTAGCATAATAGTAATATTTGTTTGAAAAAGGATTAAATATTAAAAGAATATTTTTATAAATATACTTATAGTTATCTTGAAAAAAGAAAAAAGAAATCTGTTAAATAATACAATTGTTCTAGTGACATTTATTTGTTTTAAATTTATATTTAGAAATCATTCGACTATTAATTTTGTGTTTAGCAATATCGAGTTAAGTGACTTCTATTTAGTATTTTGAAATTATCGTTTATAATTATGTATGTTTTAGAAATTATTCTGATGCCTAAATGTATTGTTTCAAAAAATGGTATAGTTTATTTAAAGCTTCCATTTGAATGAAAATGTTACACTTGTATTTTGTTAAAAACCCGGATCAAGTATCAAAATAGAATTTTGATTTAGAAAATGAGATTATGTGATTTTGAACTTTGAAATAAGTATAGTTTTAAATATCGAAATTATTGAGAAATTATTTTTATAAATCTCAGTCCGACTATATATAGAACATGTTAGTGTTTACGCTAGTTTCGGAACAAATTAGGACCTACTAAGGCGCACACCTTTAGATACCCTTTGGGGGCACTCTTCAGGACGCGTGCATGATAAGATACCTTAGTAGGGGGTGTATCATTGACTTTATCAAACCATTGGGTCATATTACAGGGCTGTTGTAACCTTAGTCACAAGGGTTGTGGATTAAAAGATACATTGAATATATTGAACATATCGAAATCATTTATTGAACATATTTAAATTGTTTTCGAATTGTGTTTTATTATTATTGATTTTGGTTTTGAATGTATGTATCGACTATTATTATCGAATAAGAAAAGATTATTTTCAACAAGTATGTTTACTATTGTTATTGAACAAAAAAGTTATTTCGAAAAAGTATTTTGCAAACTATATTTGATCCACCTAAATAGTAAAGATTGTCACTTGATGAGTTTTACCTTTCACCCTTACATTAATTTTTACGGGATACCTTATTAAGAGTCGAGCATCGTGGATACTTTTGTGGATGGATGAAGTTCCTTTTTTTATTTGTTTTATTTAAAACATTTATTAGTATTTTGATAAGATTTTTGTTTATTGGAGCTATCTCTCCAAAGTTATATTTTCAGTATTTAGTTTGTTGAGTTATTTTGTTGAGTTATTTTCAGTATTTTGTTGAGTTATTTTGTTGAGTTATTTTCAGTATTTAGTTCCTTACATTCATTTTTGTTGAGTTATTTTGTTTGTGTTTGGGCTGCACTATTTGTGACGCCCCCAACTTCGGGCTCCTTGAACCTCGAATTTGGTGCTCACGATTCCTATATTCTAACTTCATTTACCACTACTCAAAAGTATTATTAATATATATTACATCCATTAAGGTTCAGCATAATATAAAAGATATTTAATAAACCCCTAAGGTCATTAACTTTTATATACATACAACGTTACTAGAATACATATTTCACATCCACATCCACAAAATAGATTTAAAACTACTAGCGAGGGACATTTTACCATTTCTTCAATCTGACATCTTTCCTTTGCCTTTGTCTTTCTTATTTATACCCTCAGGTTTAATATCTTTTTCTGCGTCACATTAATCAAGCAAGAATGAGCAACTGAAGTGCTCAGCAAGTATAATGAATTGCATAATAAAACAGTATAAGGAAAAGAATTTATAATAATAACGTAACATGAACCCATTTCAAATGAATGAAAATAAATGAGGAAAATGTCCTTTGAAACATGATAATTGAACATCATACTAAGGGTCGCAATATCATTGAGCATAGGTTAGTCAATAGTAATATTGATAACCTGTATGTGTCATAAAGACCATAAAATCTTAAGCTCGTACTTGAGGTGATCAATCTCTCGTACCTATGATTGTGCACATCATACTACCGCATATCGCGAAATTTCAGAATTTAAAGCCTCCGACAAATTATATTCCCTGGAACACGATTGTTCACCTCAGTTTCTAAGAGTCCGCACCAAAACAATTTGGTTTGGCTCAGTACTTAACAATAAAGAGTAATTTGGAATTCAATTGTACCAAAAGTCTAGCTGAACAAATGGCATAGACTCATAATCATCAACTCACTAATCAACAATTATGATTTGTTATGGATGACATTTAAGAATGACTGTGAGTAACAACAGAGATTTTCAATTTTAATTGAATAATCTACAACATCAACGGAAATCAATATTCAAGAAAATGGAATGATAATAAAACTTTAGAAAATAGAACTCAATAAGGATTTTTAATATCTAACATATGATTAATGGTTCAAAGTTAGGGTTTAGGAACTTGCCTCGATGTCCGATTACTAACTTAACAGTTAATTATCCTTTCTTGGACAGCCTATAATCATAACGTAATCAAATAATAATAATTTAGTAATCTACAATATTAATTTATGTAATTAATATCACTCACAATATAATTATTCTACCCATCGAATTTATATTGGGGTTTATAATTAATTATAACCAAATTTGGTTATTTAATTTAATCGTGTCATTTTTATGTCTTTATATATAAATCACTTAATTATTAATTACAATTAGTCCTCAAAATTGAAAATTTGTTAAATTTAATTTATAAAACATTTTTATATATTTTTCTGATTTTATATAATTTTTATATAATTTTTATCAATTTTAAAACATTTATTTTAATTAAATTAAATTTCAATGGCATTTTCGTAATTATCTTGAAAAATTAGACTGGTGGCAAAATGGTAAATAAGTCGAACTCCGGTCGACCGCGCATTGCGCGGATCCGCCCCTTCCCTGCTCCAAACGACGTCGTTTCTGGTTGTCCGGTCACAGAAATTCGATCGCCGCGCATGGCGCTGCCAAAATCCTTCCCGCCCCGAAACGTCGCCGTTTCGTCCTTGGTCCGGAAAAAAAAATGGTGTTCTTCCTTTTCTGTGTTAACAGTAGCCAGCCAACCAAATATTATACCATTTTTGGTCACTAATTCCACCACAAAAATACTCTAAACAACATGGTGTGATGTCGCAACCACCCAAAAATAAAATCTTACTTTTGAAAAATATTAATGTAGTAGTGTAAGCAAGAGTCGATCCCACAGAGAATGATTAATTTAATTTTATGTTTTCGCAAACAAAAGTTGGGGGGTTTTGTAATTAAAGAAATAATTTAAATAAAATTAATTAAAATAATTATGCAAGAAATAAATAAAAATAAAAAGTCTTGGTTTAAGTTAACATCCACCATCAAGAATTTACAACTGATCACTGATGCAAAAATAAATCAATTAGTATTTTGAAGATTCACCGTAGAAAGAACTACTCGCAGGTGGAATAATTTTTCTCCTCTCTCCTTAATTTTAGATAAGTAGAGCCACGTGGTCTAAATACCCTTACTATTAAACAACCCCCGGCACGTGCTAAAGATTTAATTTAATAGCAGCATAAAGAATTAGAGAGATCGTTGAACTAAACAACACAAGCCACGTGTTTGCATTTAATTTAGATGAATATTATTCCTAAGATAAAATAATCTTTTGATCTGCAAAACAATTATTAAACTTAGTTGCTTCATTAATAGCAGTAGATTAATATGAATAATAAACTAGTAGTACTCCTAGCAATTAAACAAATTAATCATAAAATTAAGCATAGAAGAATATTCAATAATCAAAATATAAATTGAACAATTAAAATAAATTAGATCTCACAGTGTATAAATCTTGATGGCTTCAATCACTTAAACCAAGAAAAATAAACTAACTACTCATAAATATAAAGAACACTAAAGAATAAAAGAAAGAATTTTTATTCTAAGAAAAGTTGTGTCTTACAATGTATCTCAAGCCCTCTATTTATAGGCTCCATAAACCTCCTAACTTGTCCAAACCCTAATAGGATTTACAATTAAAAATAAAAGAAAAAGAAAATAATTATTTTCCTAACCCTAGTTGGAATTAAAATCCAATTTGGACTCAAAAAGTAGCAAAAATCCGAATAATTCCGTTTTCCCAGCATTTCTGTGCAGCCAAACATGCCTTAGTCGCCAACTTTGACCGGTCAACGCTCGCTTACCGCTCCGCTGACGTCACCATCTTCCTCCGCGCATTGCGCGGAGGCTTCCGTCCATTAGCCGAAACGACGTCGTCCCCATTCGTGCCTGTTTCGGTCTGCGCGCGCATGGCGCGGTCGCAATAAATTCCTACCGAACGGCGTCGTTTTTGTGTTGCTGAAACAGTTCAAACGCGCAATGCGCGGACTGCTTTTGATTTTTCCTAGACCAAAACGGCGTCGTTTTGATGCGCACGCCAATTCCTTCGCCGCGCCATGCGCGGTCGCCAGTGTTTCCGGTTAATTACCATTCTGCCATCTGATCTTTGCAGATTTTACAAATTTGCCCCCAAAGCTTATTTTCCTACAAAATAAAATAAATAAAAATAATATAAAAATACTAAAAATCCTAAAAATACATAATAATAAATAAAACACCTAAAACACTAAAAATAAATAAAAACACATAAATAAAAAGAAATATAAAATTACTATAAAATTACCTAAATTAACATAAATTAATTAAAATCCTATAAAACCTATTAAAATCAAAATAAACTAGATAATTAAACATTTAAGCACACAATAAATATAAAAACTAAGTATTAGGGCATAAAAATACCATATAATTTAGCCCTATCAAATACCCCCACACTTAGCTTTTTGCTCGTCCTCGGGCAAAACAAAAATAGAAACTATAAAATAAAAACTAATAACCAAACAACTTACTTGATCAACAGAGCAATATAAATTTCAACATCAGCCTCAAAGAATTTTAAATGATAACTCAAAGAAAATTTCAAAACCATGCAAAATCTAGAAATTCAACAGATTTATCAATTCTACTTTACTCAAGACCTTTTGTGTGTGTGTGAATCCAAATATATCAAACTAATTCAAACTCAGATAAGCTTCGGTTATTAATTACCTTATAAAAGACAAATAATAAAACTCAATATACTTATTTTTCTCATCACTTTCAGCTAATACAGACAAATATAAAGCAGAAGATCAAAAGGTTTTAATCAATTATATACACTAGGATTAATAAAAAAAATTTCTTTTAATGGGTGCATTTTATGCTCCATCCCATTTTCTTTCTTTCTTCATTTTTTTCACTTTTTCATTTTTTTTTCTTCACGGTGAGTGCATTTTATGCTCCATCTCACCAGCGAGTGCGTTTTACGCTCCATCTCGCTTTTTCATGTATTTATGGGTGAGTGCGTTTTACGCTCCATCTCAACCCACCACATAATTTTTTCCAATAATAATCCTAGAAAAATTTCCTAAATCATCTCCTCCAATTTATATTTTGTCTTATATTTCACTTTAAATAATGATTAAATAAAATATAGAGTTCAAAAATATCTTTCATAAGCATTTAACCATTTAAACTTTCTCTTCATTAAAACTAGCTCAAACAAATGGATATAAGTGCATAAAAATTTACAGAATCTCAAATAAAGTAATAATCAATAATAAGCCAAAATTCAAACTAAGCAAAAAATTATCATTTTTCCAAGAGTTATTAAATAAAAATCAAAATTTTTATCATTGGCTAAAAATTAAAATTCCAATTAACTCATTGCTCAAGCGACACATCCTAAAAATAATAAAAAAAAATAAAAAAAACTACCCCATTTTCGTAGGAAACACGGTTACACTTAGCATGTGCAACAAGCCTTTAAACCCCAAGGTTACCCCAAGTGGACGAGTTTTGTCTCGTGAGGGTTTGCAGTGAATTTACCCACAAAATTCCAAAATTTTAAAATAAAATAAAAAATTTAAAATTTCCTAATTTTTTCAAAATATGACCTAAAAATAAGAAAAATCCTAAATCCCTTCCCCCACACTTAAAATTTACATTGTCCTCAATGTAAAGTAAAATGCAAAGAAAAAGACACAAATAAATATAAAAAGAAAAAGGAAAAGAAATGCAAATCTGATTTCTTTGGGTTGCCTCCCAAGCAGCGCCTTTGTTTATTGTCATTGGCTCGACAGGACGCTTAAACACTACGTCACTCCAATTTCATGAATTTTGCGTACTCCATCCATCACGTTATTTGTCATTGGTAGATTCAGTCTCCCTTGCACGTGACATGAACGTTTTACTCCCTTTTTAACGAATAGACATTTAAGATGATTGGAGAGAGTCTTTATATTTGGAATGGGATCCTGCAAAATAAAAGATGAAAATTTGTTATGAGTAACAGGCAATGGAATGGAAGGTGCTACATAATTATCTAAAATCACTGGCATGGAATTTAATGGAGCTTCAGCCTCTCTCAAATCTTGTTTCAGCTCATTTTCTTTTTCCTCCTTCTCTAACAACAAATTGTTAGTAATCGCAATATCCAACTCTTCCTTCTTTGTTTCCTCAACAATTTCCTCCACCTTAGGCATGTCATCATCAAAAAGAACATCATCGTCTACATTAACACTTTCCGCTTCTTTGATGTTATTTTCTTTCTCTTGCTTCGGTGGAGATAATGTCTCTTCTGGATCGTTACCACTGCTTAACACTTGTGCACTTGTATTCTTCGTTGGATTATTCATCGTTTGAGAAGGTACTTGCTTAGAACTTTGCCCCTCCAATTGATCGATTGTCGTTTGTCCCATTGAAGTACCCAAACGTTGAATAATTGCATCATTTTCTTGAATACGTGCCTGCATGTCTTGTTGAAATTGCAAATTATCCTGTCGTAATTGTAAAGTGTTAGCTTCCATTAATTTAAGCATATCTTCTATAGACATATCAGAATAAAGTGATTGGTCCTGTTGTTGTTGGGTATACGGTTGCATGTATTGTTGATAGCTTGAAAAATTCTGATTGGCAGCCGGATTCATTGGTGGATTCTCATAGCCAAAATTAGAATGATCCCTCCATCTTGAATTATACGCGTTTGAATATGGATCATATCTCCATTGGGGTTGACCAGGGAAACCACTTGCTATATTGGCTTGCTCATAGGACTCCTCTCGAAGAATGGGGCACATATTAGTCGGATGTCCTACCACCGCACAAATCCTAAAAGCTTCCATTCGTTGTGTACGATCTGCAACCATTTGATAGACAAGAGAAGTTAAGGTATCAATTTGTTGCTCAAGAGAAGAAATAGTGACCTCATTGTCATAATCACGCCTCACTTCCATCCTTAACCTGCACAACTCAATTTATTATGAAAAACTAAAATAATAAAATCTAACAAAAATTAATAAATTAAAATACAGTTTACAAAAGCACAAAATTAAATTTAAATCATTCCCCGGCAACGGCGCCAAAATTTGGTGTGATGTCGCAAGCACCCAAAAATAAAATCTTACTTTTGAAAAATATTAATGTAGTAGTGTAAGCAAGAGTCGATCCCACAGAGAATGATTAATTTAATTTTATGTTTTCGCAAACAAAAGTTGGGGGGTTTTGTAATTAAAGAAATAATTTAAATAAAATTAATTAAAATAATTATGCAAGAAATAAATAAAAATAAAAAGTCTTGGTTTAAGTTAACATCCACCATCAAGAATTTACAACTGATCACTGATGCAAAAATAAATCAATTAGTATTTTGAAGATTCACCGTAGAAAGAACTACTCGCAGGTGGAATAATTTTTCTCCTCTCTCCTTAATTTTAGATAAGTAGAGCCACGTGGTCTAAATACCCTTACTATTAAACAACCCCCGGCACGTGCTAAAGATTTAATTTAATAGCAGCATAAAGAATTAGAGAGATCGTTGAACTAAACAACACAAGCCACGTGTTTGCATTTAATTTAGATGAATATTATTCCTAAGATAAAATAATCTTTTGATCTGCAAAACAATTATTAAACTTAGTTGCTTCATTAATAGCAGTAGATTAATATGAATAATAAACTAGTAGTACTCCTAGCAATTAAACAAATTAATCATAAAATTAAGCATAGAAGAATATTCAATAATCAAAATATAAATTGAACAATTAAAATAAATTAGATCTCACAGTGTATAAATCTTGATGGCTTCAATCACTTAAACCAAGAAAAATAAACTAACTACTCATAAATATAAAGAACACTAAAGAATAAAAGAAAGAATTTTTATTCTAAGAAAAGTTGTGTCTTACAATGTATCTCAAGCCCTCTATTTATAGGCTCCATAAACCTCCTAACTTGTCCAAACCCTAATAGGATTTACAATTAAAAATAAAAGAAAAAGAAAATAATTATTTTCCTAACCCTAGTTGGAATTAAAATCCAATTTGGACTCAAAAAGTAGCAAAAATCCGAATAATTCCGTTTTCCCAGCATTTCTGTGCAGCCAAACATGCCTTAGTCGCCAACTTTGACCGGTCAACGCTCGCTTACCGCTCCGCTGACGTCACCATCTTCCTCCGCGCATTGCGCGGAGGCTTCCGTCCATTAGCCGAAACGACGTCGTCCCCATTCGTGCCTGTTTCGGTCTGCGCGCGCATGGCGCGGTCGCAATAAATTCCTACCGAACGGCGTCGTTTTTGTGTTGCTGAAACAGTTCAAACGCGCAATGCGCGGACTGCTTTTGATTTTTCCTAGACCAAAACGGCGTCGTTTTGATGCGCACGCCAATTCCTTCGCCGCGCCATGCGCGGTCGCCAGTGTTTCCGGTTAATTACCATTCTGCCATCTGATCTTTGCAGATTTTACAAATTTGCCCCCAAAGCTTATTTTCCTACAAAATAAAATAAATAAAAATAATATAAAAATACTAAAATCCTAAAAATACATAATAATAAATAAAACACCTAAAACACTAAAAATAAATAAAAACACATAAATAAAAAGAAATATAAAATTACTATAAAATTACCTAAATTAACATAAATTAATTAAAATCCTGTAAAACCTATTAAAATCAAAATAAACTAGATAATTAAACATTTAAGCACACAATAAATATAAAAACTAAGTATTAGGGCATAAAAATACCATATAATTTAGCCCTATCAAAACATAAAATTAATAGATACACATTTATAAATTATATAGAACAATTATCCTAATTATTTACTAATTTTTCATAAAATTATTTTATCACCAAAATACAAAAATAATCCAATTAAATTAATTTTATACCTTTCTTGGGCTTGAATTCCTTCCTTTGAAGCTTGTTAAACACTTTGATGACTCCAAATATTTTTCTTTCTTTGTTGATGGTGGTGCTCGGTTGGTGATGGCAATGGAAGAAGAAGGAGAAATGGAATAACTATATTTATATAAGTTAGTAGTTGCTTTTTATTATTATTATTATTATTATTATTTACTCTCTTATATATATGTGTGTGTGTCTTGATCATGCTATATTGGTTTAAATTGTTAGCCTTGAAGTCCACCGACTTAGTAAAGTCGGTAAAATTACGCCCACTTCCTAATTTAATACATTACGTAGTTATTTTGGATAATAAATATTTTATATAATGTATATAAAATATTTATTTTAATTCACTAAAATTCATAAAATAATTTATAAATAATATTTATATATTTTTTAGATACCTTACTTGATAACTTTTGTACACGCATAATGACATACATGTAATTATATGAGGTTTTTTATACATCCAAAATTAATAAAATAATACACATAATTTAATAAAATTAAATTTTTTCACGTTTCAACTTTGTTACATATACATTACGTAAACATCCATGTATATATATATATAATGTATTATAGTAATTTCTTTCACATATTTAAATCACAAAAATATTAAATCTCATAAAAATAGAAATAATTCTATTTTGCATAAACATAAATTTTCTTATCAAAAATAGACTTATTCATATTTATTTATTATTCTTTTTCACTATTTCATATATTTTATATAAACTATACAATATAATTCTGCATAATTTATATAATTATTAACCCTTCTTTAACAAATTTATTTTCTTGTATAAATTATATATTTATTCTCATATAATTTATATAATCATAAATTCCTTTATATTTAATTATATTACCTTATATAAACTATATAATTTATTATTATATATTTTATATAATCAGTTACCCTTCTTAATAATTTCCCAAAAATTCACCATACTTCTTAATTAATCTATAAGCACAATTATAACCTTGTTAATTCTCTCATTAACTCTTAATTTAATTTAGGATAAAATTTTAATATCAATCCCTATTTTATTGACACCATTCATTTAAAATTAATAACCGTATAATAAAGTGTATATATATATATATATACACACACACATAATTAATACATAATTAATTTACACAATTCACATTACCTATCAAGTTTAAATAATTAAAATACTCACATTTTATTTATTTAAACTTTTTACATGTCATAATATCCTGGATATTACACTATTGATATTGTTGCCTTGCGAGCTTTGTGCTTGCGACATGTGGCACTTCGGGCCTGTAGCAGGTTCGGGGTGTTATAGAGATGGTATTAGAGTAGTGGCCCCTCGCAGTGTGTTGGGTTGAAAAACCTACACATTCCCTAAGGAGTATTTTGGGAGTTAACTGTGGGTATAGTCTTGACTAAATTTAAGAATTTGTAGTGAGAGATAGAATAAGGTGAAAAATATTTGTATTGTCTGATTAGTTGCTAGTTTGCATTTTGAACGTAAATTTTCATGGATTAGTATTTTGATTACTATTAAATAAACCTGGATATTTTAAATTTTATTTTGATATATATTTTGATACTAGTTTGAATAGTGTTGTTTAGTGGAGATTGCTTTATTGTGCAAAAAATGCCACCTAGAAGAAATAACTCTACTAACAATGATAGTAGCGCTGATGGTATGGCTCAGCTAGTTAATACATTAGCCCAATTAGTATAAAATCAACAGTCTGGGCAACGTGGTATAGTAGTAGAATTCAAGCGATTGAACCCGCCCATATTTGAAGGGACTATAGATCCTACTATCGTTGAGAAGTGGATTCAATAAATGGATAAGGCATTTGACTTATTAGGGAGAACCGAAACTAATAAGGTGACGTTGGCGGTTTATTAACTGTAGTGTGGGGCTTATGATTGGTGGCTTATGGAGAAAAGGAAGCACGAGAGAAATCCTGAACCCTACACTTGGAGCATGTTCAAAGAGGTATTTACCAACAAGTACTTCCCTAGAACGATTCAGGCACAAAACGAGAGTGAATTCATTAGGCTAGAACAAGGAAGCAAGACAATTGCCCAATTTGAAGTTGAGTTTGCAAAGTTCGTTAAGTATGCACCTACCTTAATACCAGATGAGGTAACAATAGCCCGTAGGTTAGAGAACGGGTTACGGGTCGACATAAGGCATGGCGTTGCGTCTTTTGAGCTACCCACATATGATGCGGTGCTCCATAAGGCATTGGTTATTGAGAAGGGCCTAATAGAGATTGAAAATAGGGAAAATGCGAATCAAAAGAAGGAGGAACCTTCCAGGGGAGAGTTGATCCATGGGGGACGTGCGAAAAAGAGAACTGGTAGATTTCGAGGAAATCAAGTAAACTAAGAGGACGAATTGATATGTGGGAAATGTGGTAGGAGCCACCCAGACAAAGAGTGTCATTGGAATACGAGTGCGTGCTTTCATTATGGAGAGTTAGATCATAAAATTGTGCAATGTCCCAAGAACCCTCCACCTAAAGGAGATGCAAGGAAGGAGGAAGTAACCATAACAAGTCTAAGGCTAACTTGAGGATGGGTGTTTTAACATTCAGGCAACCAGTATTAAGGTATGTAACTCTTTTGTTATTTGAACATGTTAGTTTTAGATATACGCTTATGATTTGAAAATTTAGAGGACCAAATTCTTTTAAGGGGGGGAGGTAATGTAAGACCCACAAAAATTAGTCCCACGTCACCTTTTTAGGAAAACTCAACTCCTTCCTTAGACTATAAATAGAATACTAACCCTTTTGTTTTACTTCATCAACTTAAGGGCCTCCAATTTTGAGTAATGATCTTGTTGTGTGAGAGTTTTTTATAAAAATACATCCTTAGTTAATTTTTTGTAATCAAGGACGTAGGCAATCTGCGGAACTCATAATTTTCGGGTATATTTTTTCTTATTTAATTTTTCTGTATTGTCATTTTTATTTTAAATATTGTATTTAGTTTGTTAGTTGATATTTAGTTAGTAATTAGCATTTTTGTATTGTTATTATTTTTGTAGGTTTAATTATTGTTTTGTATTTAGATTATTAGTTATTAGTTTTGAATTAGTATTACTGGCTTTAATTATTGTTTTGTATTTAGATTATTAGTTAATAGTTTTATATTAACATTATTGACTTTAATTATTATTGCTATTTAGATTATTATTTTGGCATAAGTAATATTTGTTTGAAAAAGGATTAAATATTGAAAGAATATTTTTGTAAATATACTTATAGTTATTTTTAAAAAAGAAATAAAAAAATCTGTTAAATAATAGAATTGTTTTACTGACATTTATTTGTTATAAATTTATATTTAGAAATCGTTCGACTATTAATTTTGTGTTTAGCAATATCGAAGTAAGTGACTTTCCGAACTATTTAGTATTTTGAAATTATCGTTTATAATTATGTATGCTTTAGTAATTATTCGGATGCCTAAATGTATTGTTTCAAAAATTGTTATACTTTATTTAAGGCTTCCATTTGAATGAAAATGTTACACTTGTATTTTGTTAAAAAACCGGATCAAGTATCAAAATAGAATTTTGATTTAGAAAATGAGATTATGTGATTTTGAACTGTGAAATAAGTATAGTTTTGAATATCGAAAATATTGAGAAATTATTTTTATAAATCTCAGTCCGACTATGTATAGAACCTGTTAATATTTACCCTAGTTTCGAAATAATTTATGACCTACTAAGATGCACACCTTTAGATACCCTTCGGGGGACACTCTTCGGGGGCGTGTGCATGATAAGATACCTTAGTAAGGGGCGTATCATTGACTTTATAGAACTATTAGGCCGTGTTACAGGGCTGATGTAACCTTAGTCACAAGGGTTGTGGATTAAAAGATACATCGAATATATTAATCATATCCAAATCGTTTATTGAACATATTTAAATTATTTTCGAATTGTGTTTTATTATTATTCATTTTGGTTTTGAATGTATGTATCGACTATTATTATTGAATAAGAAAAGATTATTTTCAACAAGTATGTTTACTATTGTTATTGAACAAAAAAGTTATTTCGAAAAAGAGTTTTGCAAACTATATTTGATCCACCTAAGTAGTAAAAATTGTCACTTGATGAGCTTTACTTTTCACCCTTACATTAATTTTTACAAGATACCTTGTTAAGAGCCGAGCACCGTGGATACTTTTGTGGATGGATGAAATTCTTTTTTTTTTTTTGTTTAAGACGTTTATTAGTATTTTGATAAGACTTTTGTTTATTGGAGCTATATCTCCAAAGTTATGTTTTCAGTATTTAATTATTGAATCTTAGTGTAATTTTGATAATGAAAGACTGTTCGGTTTTGATAATTAGATTTTATGTCTATTTATTTAATATTTTTAGGCTTAATTATTTGTGAGTTTTAAAGTATTTTTAGGAATTTAGGTGTTTTATTTATTATTATACATTATTATTATTTTTGGCATTTTTATATTATTTTTATTTATTTTATATTTTATTGTGTAGGAAATAAAGAAGGAAGGGCAAAAGTGTAATTCTGCAAGAAGCCGGTGGCAAAATCGTAATAAAGCAGAATTTTGGGGGTCCTAAGTGTAAATATCCAGCGCGGTGGCATTCTCGTAAATAACTCATCCGGACTTTCGCGTCATGCGCGTATGAAGGTTACAGAGACCGGAAGTGGGACGACGTCGTTTCAGCCAGGAAAGAATTAATCTTCGCGCATTGCACGGTCATGGACGAAGCGGATGTGGAACGACGTCGTTTCAAGGGACGCGGCAGAAGAACAGTCCGCGCAATGCGCTGATGTTCAGCAGAAATAAAAAAAAATAAAACGCGCGTTGACCAAGTCAACGCCGCGTTTGGCTGGCGCATTAATTCCGGATTCCACGAATTTTGAGATTTTTTTGATTTGGATTTTAATTCCTATTAGGGTTTGGAAAAATAAATCCTATTAGGGTTTGGATATATTTGAGGCCTATAAATACATGACAAAGGGAGAGCACATACACACAATAACCTAGAGATACATTGAAGCATTGAAGCAAATGAGGCAACATCAAGGGTTCAAGGATTGGAGATTGAAGAAGTGCTACAACATATTTTATCCTTTATTCTTTTATCTTTAATTTTTGCTAAGATGTTGTTTAATTTGTGAAATTCTTTTTATTTACTTATGAACTAATTTTATTTTAAGATTACAATGGAACCCAATGTTTAGTATAAATTAATTATCTCTTGTTTCAATTATTAATCTTTATAATTCATTTATCATATTTTATGCTTACATGTTATAATTGTTTGGCCATACAATTATTTGATTTCTTAGATGGCATTGGAAGATACAATCTAAGTTTTGATCTAAATATGATAACATGCATTACGTATAAAAAAGGAATATATTTATATATTGCATGTAAGTGTTTTGGGAAATTTAAACTTAATGAATCTATTCTTAATTATTTTACATAGGAATATTATGTAAAATAATTGGAATAGATATTTTTATCAAACTCTTAGAAAATGTTTAATAAATATTTATGAATTTCCACTTAATGAATTGTATTTATTAAATAGTTGTCAAGAGAGTGACAATATTTATGCGAAACATTGGGGGAAGTTGTAGTCTTAACTTTTAAATCTGACATTCATCATTGCTTAATAATTTGCTTATTTTAGTTAGTTAATTTAATTCCATAAAATTTGAATCAGTTGTTTAAATAAAATTGAGTTGATATAAAATTAGCACTTGAGTATTATTATTATTATTTCCTCGTGGGATCGATACTTTACTTTCTATTATATTACTTGTTGGCCATGTATACTTGCGTGAATTTGTCTATACATAAATCTGACAACAAGTTTTTGGCGCCGTTGCCGGGAAAATATTTTTAATAATTAGTTCAATATTAGTTACAATCAATTCGATTTTATTTTAAATGTTTCTAATTTTCTGTATTATTTGCTTTTGCAGGTTTTCATCTAGAAGTGTTAGCAGTTGCAAGTCATCGATCATAGCTTAAAATTCCGCTAACGTAACATTACGTTTTCCCGGAATCTTAAGATTTGGGGATACGAAATTTGTGTATGAACATGAGATCGAAGGGAAAAGAGCCAACTCCATACATAGACGAGATCGAGAGGAGGTGCCGAGCCTTGAAAAGAGTTTGCCAAGAAACCGAACAGGAACAAGGCAACATGGAAGCTGAAAAGCAGAAATCATTAAGGGACTACGCAATGCCACGAGTCACGGAGATCCAATCAAGCATTCAAAGGCCCGCAATTCAGGCTAATACCTTTGAGATCAAGCCTGGTACGATCCAAATGATTAAAAACTCTGTGCAGTTTGGGGGTTTACCGAATGATAACCCAAACGATCACTTTAGTTAGCTTTTTGGAGATTTGAGACACCTTTAAGTACAATGGTGTTATGGAGGATACAATTCGACTTAGACTATTTCCTTTCACACTCCGTGATAAAGCAAATAGCTGACTTCATTCGCTACCGCCAGGTTCCATCACTACATGGAATGATTTGGAGCAGAAGTTTCTCGCAAAAATTTTCCCACCAGCCAAAACAGCTAAGATGAGGAACAATATCACTTCTTTCGTTCAGCATGATGCAAAATCACTCTATGAAGCGTGAGAAAGGTTTAAGGACTTGTTGCGATGATGTCCTCACCATGGCATTCCCAAATGGTTGCAAGTACAGACGTTTTACAACGGGTTATTTAGTAATACACGGACGAGTATCGATGCAGCGGCAGGAGGAGCATTGATGGGCAAGAATTTTGATGATGCCTACAAGTTGCTGGAGATAATGGCAGCAAATAATTATCAATGGTCATCTACAAGGATGAATCAACCAAAGGTGGCTGGAATTTATGAGGTAGATGCGGTGACGGCATTGGCAGCACAGGTTGCTACATTAACAAAGAAGATCGATTCTTTAGGAGTAAAGCCGATACAGAATATAGCAGCTATTTGTGATATATGTGCAGGAAGCCATCCAAGTGAATAATGTGCAATCAATGCAGAATCAGTTCAGTTCGTTGGAAATTACAACAGGCAGTAAAATAGCAACAATTATAATCAAGGGTGGAGAAATCATCCCAATTTCTCATGGAGCAACAATCAAGCGCAACAGCCTGCTCCAAAACAACCATACCCACCTGGATTTCAAAATCAAGTCCCACCACAGCAGGAGAAAAAGACAAATTTGGAGGAGTTACTTTCTAGGTACATTGCACAGAACGAGACAAGGATAAACAGTTAGGAAGTCTCAATCCGGAACATAGAAAATCAGATGGGGCAGCTTGCTAACACCATCAACAATCGCCCCCAAGGCACCTTACTAAGAAGCGCGGAGGTCAATCCTAGATGAGATGGTAAAGAACAGTGCAAGGCAATGACACTTCGTAGCGGTAAGAAGTTACCCAAAGTTGTTGAGGAAACTCCCAGTCAGACACAGGAAGATGATAGTGAGGGTGACAAGCAAGATGAAAATAATGGAGCGCATGAGACCCCAATGTCAAAGAAAGATGCAGGCAAATAGAGCTCTATTGTACCACCTGTGCCTTTCCCCCAACAACTGCAGAAATCAAAGTTGGATAAACAATTCTCAAAATTTTTGGAAGTGTTCAAGAAGCTACAGATCAACATTCTATTTGCCGATGCATTGGAGCAGATGTCGAGCTATGTAAAGTTCATGAAAGATATCTTATCCAAGAAGAAAAAGTTAGGCAAATTTGAAACAGTGGCGTTAACTGAGGAGTGCAGCGCAATACTTCAAAAGAAGTTACCACCAAAGCTCAAGGATCCGAGTAGTTTTACAATTCCATGCACGATTGGCAGAAATTTTTTTGGAAGAGCATTATGTGATTTAGGAGCCAGTATCAACTTGATGCCGCTCTCAATTTATCAGCAGTTAGGATTGAAAGAAGCAAAACCTACGAATGTCAAATTGCAGCTTGCAGACAGATCACTTATCCACGGGGCATAGTTGAAGACGTTTTAGTCAAGGTGGACAAATTTATTTTTCCAGCTGATTTCATAGTCTTAGACTTTGAGGAAGATCGGGATATACCAATTATTCTTGGGCGCCCATTTTTGGCCACAGGGAGAACACTGATTGATGTACAAAAGGGTGAGCTAACTATGAGAGTCCAAGATCAAGAGATTACATTCAACGTATTTTCAGCACTGAAATTTCCAAACGACACAGAAGAATGTTTTCAGATTGATTTAATTGATGAGACAGTGAATGAAGTATTCGAAGGCAGTTGTTTCTTGGATTATCTTGAGACATCATTAGTTAGTCAATCTGCTTCGGACTTCCCATCTTCCTTGGAGTATGTGCAACTGTTGAATTCGTCTCCACCATTTGTTAAGTTTAAGAAGCAATTTGAATCTTTGGAGCATTCAGAAAGATCAACTACTCGTGCAAAGTCATCATTGGAAGAACCACCTCCATTGGAGCTAAAACCTCTTCCTACTCATTTGCGGTACACATATTTGGGAAATTCATGTACTCTACCGGTTATTGTCTCGGCTTCACTCGACGAATCTCAAGAAAGCAAACTCTTACGAGTCCTCCGAGAATACAAAATGGCGTTAGGATGGACTATTGCCGATATAAAAGGGATCAGTCCTTCGTTTTGCATGCATAAGATCTTACTTGAAGATAATGCGACGCCTGTGATTGAGCAACAACATCGATTGAATTCGATCATGAAGGAGGTTGTTAAAAAGGAGATCATCAAGTGGTTGGATGCTGGAATTATCTACCCAATTTCAGACAATTCGTGGGTAAGTCCAGTCCAATGTGTTCCAAAGAAATGAGGCATGACGGTAGTGGCCAATGCAAATAATGAGTTGATCCCTACTCGGACAGTAACTGGATGGCGAGTGTGCATGGACTATCGCAAACTTAACAAAGCAACTCGCAAAGATCACTTCCCTCTTCCATTCATTGACCAGATGCTCGACAAATTGGCGGGCCATGATTTTTATTGTCTCTTAGACGGATATTCGGGCTACAATCAGATTGCAATAGCCCCTGAAGATCAGGAAAAGACCACCTTCACATGCCCATATGGAACGTTTGCTTTCCGAAGGATGTCTTTTGGACTATACAACGCACTAGCAACGTTCCAGCGATGCATGATGGCAATATTCTCAGACATGGTCGAGCAAAACCTTGAGGTATTCATGGACGACTTTTCGGTATTCGGGGATAGCTTCGATTTGTGCTTAGAGAATCTAATACTTGTGTTAAAAAGATGCGTGGAAACTAATCTGGTGTTGAATTGGGATAAGTGTCACTTCATGGTTCATGAAGGTATAATTTTGGGTCATAGGGTGTCGGCTAATGGAATAGAGGTGGACAAGGCAAAAATAGAGACTATAGAAAAGCTTCCACCACCTGTATCAGCGAAGGGGATTTGAAGTTTTTTGGGACATGCAGGTTTCTACAGACGCTTTATCAAAGACTTCTCAAAGATCACAAAGCCTCTTTGCAATCTTCTAGACAAAGATATACCCTTCAACTTCGATAAGGCATGTCTAGAGGCCTTTGAAGTATTGAAAGAAAAGCTGATTACTGCCCCCGTGATAACTACACCAAATTGGGATCTTCCATTCGAGCTAATGTGTGATGCTAGTGACTTTGCGATTGGCACGGTCTTAGGCCAACGTAAAGAGAAAATTTTTCATGCCATATATTATGCTAGCAAAACATTGACTGATGCACAGCTGAACTATACGACCACCGATAAAGAATTACTAGCAGTTGTATACGCTTTTGACAAGTTTCGTGCCTACCTCATTGCCACAAAGGTGATTGTGTTCACAGATCACTCCGTCATCAAATACTTAATCTCAAAGAAGGACGTCAAGCCACGCTTGATTCGATGGATCCTTCTACTGCAGGAGTTTGATCTTGAAATTAGGGATAGAAAAGGGATCGAAAATCAAGTAGCGGATCATCTCTCAAGAATTGAGAATCCTGAACATCAACAAAGAGCTGGTACATTAATTAATTAATTATTCCCAAATGAGCAGCTATTGTCAATCACAACGAAAACACCGTGGTATGCGGATTTGGTGAATTATATTGTGAGTTAAGTGCTTCCTCTTGAGTTGAGCTACCAGTAGAGAAAAAAGTTCTTACATGACGTCAAGAATTACTTGTGGGATGAACCATTTTTATTCAAGCAGTGTGCAGATCATATGTTAAGAAGATGTGTACCCACTAAGGAAATTGAAGGTATACTTCATCATTTCCACTCATCTGGCTATGGAGGCCATTATGGAGGGGAGAGAACGGCAGCAAAAGTTCTTCAATTTGGATTCTATTGGCCCACTCTCTTCAAAGATGCCCATGCTTTCGTGTCAAGGTGCGATAGATGCCAAAGGGTTGGCAACATTTCAAAGCGACATGAGATGCCCTTGAACAACATTTTGGAAGTGGAGATTTTTGACGTTTAGGGTATCGACGTCATGGGTCCATTCTCGTCCTCCTACAATAATTTGTATATTTTGGTTGTAGTTGACTATGTCTCAAAGTGGGTTGAAGCAGCGGCATTGCCAACCAACGACTCTAAAGTGGTGTTAAATTTTCTACGAAAGAATATCTTCACCAGGTTTGGCACACCAAGGGCGATTATTAGTGATGAAGGCACTCACTTTTGTAATAAGCAGTTTGCAGCCCTTCTAGCTAAATATAGAGTTACTCATAAGATTGCCACAGCTTATCACCCCCAGACAAGTGGCCAAACAGAAATTTCAAATAGAGAGGTAAAACGTATTTTAGAGAAGATTGTTAATCCAAACAGGAAATATTGGTCGAAGAAGCTTGATAATGTTTTATGGGCTTATCGAACTGCTTATAAAACACCAATTAGAATGTCCCCATACAAGTTAGTATTTGGGAAAGCTTGTCATCTGCCAGTCGAGTTAGAGCATAGTGCATATTGGGCCATTCAGAAGTTAAATTTTGACTTGCAAGCGGTTGGTGAGAAACGTTTCCTACAGCTCAATGAAATGGATGAATTTCGTCTTCAAGTATATGAGAATGCCAAGTTGTATAAAGAAAAGACCAAGAGGTGGCATGACAAGTGAATCATTGAGCGGAGGTTCGAACCAGGTCAAGCTGTACTCCTTTTCAACTCCAGATTAAAGTTGTTCCCAAGTAAACTCAAATCAAGGTGGTCTGGTCCATTCATCATTACCGCAGTATTTCCACATGGAGCAGTTGAGGTCGAAGAGCCTAACACGAAGAGAACTTTCAAAGTGAATGGTCAACGTTTTAAGCATTATTGGGGTGGTGACATTGTTCGTCAAAGAACCTCCATTAATCTTGCCGAACCGGAATGAGAAAAGGGAGTAGTCAGGCTGACGACTATACAACAAGCGCTTATTGGGAGGCAACCCAAGTTTATTTAATTCAATATCACATTAGTTAGTTTTAGTTTTTAGTGATTATCTTAGTATTGGGTTCGTTAGTTTTTATAATGTGCTTCACTCGTGTAGTTCCAGGTTATTCATGCTAAAGCCATCCAACCCGAATGCCGATCCAGTTCATTTTCCACAGCCTCAACCTTCTTAGATTTACTTACCTCCACACTTGGATGACAAAGAAGTCCCCCCTGACGATTGATTTATTCATGGGAGTCCTTCCTTTAATTCTTTCTATATTTACTCAATGAGGACATTATCGTATCTAAGTTTGGGGGTGGTTTATATGGTTTATATGCATTACATTTCATTAAAAATAAAATAAAATAAAATAAAATAAAAAACATAACATTTTTTTATTTTTGAGCATGCATTTGGAGTCACTTGAGCAATGTTTTGATTTCAGTGGTAAAACTTTTGGCCAATGATAATAACTCGGTGAATTAGTTAATCACTTGTGTGAAATGAATACTGATTGTTAGTCCAATTTTTAATTGTTTACTAATTTTGGCATTTCTTGAGACCCTGTACACTTTTATGCACATATCCAATGTGTTGCATCAGTTGAAATTTGGACTAGGTTTGTGGATTACATGTTAGTAAAAGATAAAGAAAATCTTTATTGCTTATTTGATTATGTTATAATAAATAACTGCTTCAATGACTATCGAGAAAGGAAAATTGAAAAAAATATATTATTAATTATGATAGTTGAAAGCAGATTGACTAAGTTTATTTTTGTGGCCTTAATTACTCGAATAAGTAAGCCCTTAGGAGTGTCTCTACACTTGTGTCCTAACCATCTAATTTGGGAGTCATTGGTGAAAAGTTCGCTAAATGAGTACTTAGAAAAGCCTAATAAAAATAAACATTGCACATGCCAAGGAAAATATATATATATATATATATATATATATATATATATATATATATATATATATATGAAAATAAGTGTATAGAGGAGCCTGATAATTTGTTAAATATCTTTTAGAGGCATTGGAATTCATTAGACTTACACGAATTTTAATTGATTTGATGCATTGGATTCACACACCCACACAAAAAGTGTTGATTGTAATGTTATACTAGTGATATATTAAGTTATGGATGAAGCATGATCGTAAAATTTTACGTGAGTCGTTACTAATGTATCTTTGAGGCTGATATTTCAATCATTATATTGAATCATTGCTCGAGTTAATATTTATTATTAAATTTACCTAGTTTTTATTTTTGTTTTGCTTGAGGGCAAGCAAATAGTTAAGTTTTGGGGTATTTGATAATTAGATTTTATGTCTATTTATTTAATATTTTTAGGCTTAATTATTTGTGAGTTTTAAAGTATTTTTAGGAATTTAAGTGTTTTATTTATTATTATACATTATTATTATTTTTAACATTTTTATATTATTTTTATTTATTTTATATTTTATTGTGTAGGAAATAAAGAAGGAAGGGCAAAAGTGTAATTTTGCAAGAAGCCGGTGGCAAAATCGTAATAAAGCAGAATTCTGGGGGTCCTAAGTGTAAATATCCAGCGCAGTGGCATTCTCGTAAATAACTCATCCGGACTTCCGCGCCATGTGCACATGAAGGTTATAGAGACCGGAAGTGGGACGACGCCGTTTCAGCCAGGAAAGAATTAATCTTCGCGCATTGCGCGGTCATGGACGAAGCGGACGTGGAACGACGCCGTTTCAAGGGACGCGGCAGAAGAACAGGCCGCGTAATGCGCTGATGTTCAGCGGAAATAAAAAAAAATAGAACGCGCGTTGACCAAGTCAACGCCGCGTTTGGCTGGCGCATTAATTCCGGATTCCGCTAATTTTAAGATTTTTTTAATTCCAAATTGGATTTTAATTCCTATTAGGGTTTGGAAAAATAAATCCTATTAGGGTTTGAATATATTTGAGGCCTATAAATACATGACAAAAGGGAGAGCACATACACACAATAATCTAGAGATACATTGAAGTATTGAAGAAAAGAAGGCAACATCAAGGGTTCAAGGATTGGAGATTGAAGAAGCGCTACAAAATATTTTATCCTTTATTCTTTTATCTTTAATTTTTGCTAAGATGTTGTTTAATTTGTGAAATTCTTTTTATTTATTTATGAACTAATTTTATTTTAAGATTACAATGGAACCCAATGTTTAGTATAAATTAATTCTCTCTTGTTTCAATTATTAATCTTTATAATTCATTTATCATATTTGATGTTTACATGTTATAATTGTTTGGCCATACAATTATTTGATTTCCTAGATGGCATTGGAAGATACAATCTAGGTTTTGATCTAAATATGATAACATGCATTACGTATAAAATAGGAATATATTTATATGTTGCATGTAAGTGTTTTGAGAAATTTAAACTTAATGAATCTATTCTTAATTATTTTACATAGAAATATAGTAAATTAATTGGAATAGATATTTTTATCAAACTCTTGGAAAATGTTTAATAAATATTTTTGAATTTTCACTTAATGAATTGTATTTATTAAATAGTTGTCAAGAGAGTGAAAATATTTATACGAAACATTGGGAAAAATTGTAGTCTTAACTTTTAAATCTGATATTCATCTTTGCTTAATAATTTGTTTATTTTAGTTAATTAATTTAATTCCATAAAATTTGAATCGGTTGTTTAAATAAAATTGAGTTGATATAAAATTAGTATTTGAATATTATTATTATTATTTCCTTGTGGGATCGATACTTTACTTACTATTATATTACTTATTGGCCACGTATACTTGCGTGAATTTGTCTATACATAAATCTGACAACAAGTTTCAAATTAATTTTATTATTGTTGAGTTATTTTGTTTGTATTTGAACTGTGCTATTGATATTGTTACCTTATAAGCTTTATACTTGCGGCATGTGACACTTCAGGCCTATAACAAATTCTAAGTGTTAGAGTTATCATATCTCCTCCCTTGCCCGTTTCTCATGTTAATCACAAATTAGGATTTCTCTAGCCCTTTCCCCATATTTGGATTTTAAAATTAATCACAGATGCATGTTTTTAAAATTTACCATGTCACTATATAAAAAACCATAAATGAAATCTATCCGTACAATCAAAGATATAATTATAATAGAATAGGTTCTAAACAAAAATATACTCCTTTCCTTCCATTCCAAAATATAAGTTTATTATTAATTTTTTTAAATCAACTTAACACATTTTTAAATTTAAAATTTACGTGAATTCTATTAATTTTAATTAATATAATGATAATTATTATAAATTATCTAAATAATACTACTTATTTTAAGATTTTTAATTTTATAATAGTTAATTAATCATCTTAATTTTAAATTTAAAAATATTTTAAATTATTTTTCAAAAGTCGATTTATAATTAGTAACGCGGAAGTATTTAATTACTTTAATTATTAGACAGATAAAATGCGTTAAGTTAAAACAAAATTGGTTTCTGACACAAAAAGTCAAAGTTTTTATTTTTTATTTTTGTATTTATTTAATATGATTTTTGCCCGTGGAGGTTTGAGACAAATTTGGTCAGTATCTTGGAGTCACCGTCAAAACTCAAAACTCAAAACTCAAAACTGAACATTGAATCTTCCTCTTCAAAGTTCAAAAATCCCAAATATGCTTTTCCTGACCCGTGTATGCTAGAGAGCTTAAAGAGAGAAACATGAAGATATTTTAGAGTATTTTTTTTTGTTCTTACAAATTTCGGGAATCTTTTTTTGTGATTTTTTGGGTAATGGGTTGGAAGTACAAAGCTGGTTTGGGCTTGATTGGCACTTTTGTATTCATATGGGTCACTTCCGCAGAGATTACTCAGGTAAACTCTTTAATATTTTTTTACTAATAAATCAATATTCATATGCTCATGCCACTGTTTGCTTGTGTTCTTGATGACTTTTTTTTTTTTTTTTTTGGTGAACCCAAGAACTGTTTTATCTTTTGAATTTGGTACGGGAATAAGGGTTTGAAGGGTCTAAAAGATTTGAATTTAATTGGAATTGGATGTTAAATGAAACCCTGTTTTGAGAATTTCTGAATTATTGGTTTGTTTTTTCAATTTTAGGAAGAGTTTTATGAATATCATATGTGAGCTAGTCATATGGGGGCAGATCACACATCAGTAATATGGAAAATCAATGGGGTTGATATAGGTTTGGACCTCCACTCTTGGATAGTCAGCTTTTTAGGAGGAGGAAATAGGGTTTGAACATATATCATAACATTGCGTCCCTAGAACTTGCGGGGTTTTGTGAGTCCATTTACCCTTCTAAAACTGTTGACCTGTAAATAATTTTGTGATGTCTACAGTATATTAAAAAAAAATAGCCTTTTCAAAAATTTCTCAGATTTTTCTGCAATTATTTTCTTCTTTGTTCTCTTTCTTTCTGTATTTATAATTAGGTAGGTTGTTTTTATTATGTTTTGGTTGTTATTATTTTATTTTTTTTTGAAACAAAAGAGCGGACGTAGTGTTTCCTTGTATACTGATTATCACAACGAAGATAAACCCTGTGACCCAAGTCGTCAACCCCTCCGGTTCTCTCTTCTGTGCATATTAGAACCCAGATAAACTGATATAAACAACAGAACGTCTACAGAGAAAATAAGGGGTCTTTGGACAAAAAATTCCAGTATTGATGCCCGATAGTATATACTATCATGCACCTTTCTTTGAAAAAAAAAAAAGTACTAATACCCAACTTATTCGTGCTTATAAATTTAGTTTGAACATCGGACCCCTTAAAGTTTGGTTCTGCACTTGTATTTAACATAATCTTTTGTTTATTAAGGAAAGATTCTGTGACAGTTATCTTTTTCCTGAGAGAAATCTAGAAATGTTGATACAAAGTGATACCAGCCTCCTCTGTAGTGCAAACTACTACAATGTAGCATAGTTTATTTATTTATCTATTTTTTTTTGGGCTCTAGGCCTCGTTTGTTTTGGCTTTTTGGTGGGGGAGGGTGTTGGTTTTGTCTTGTCAAGAAAGAACGCCATAATTGATTACTCTGGTGACCAGCACTCTATAGGGATTATGGATATGTTTATCTAGGCGTCCATTTCCCCATCTGTAAAATTTATGTTGTGTCAGGCTTTTACGTTGCCAATGATGCTCAAGTTATCTCTCATCGATTGAGTATCTTAAATCTTAATACCTGAGAACTTATTGCATGCGCTAATAGAAATCAGGATTGAGTTTCTTAATCTTTTTCGAGGTTTACTTTGTTCACTGTCGAAGGTGTGAAATTAATGTGAACTGGCACCACTCCTTGTTCAGGTTATGGGTTAGTGCTGTGCTGCTAATGATGTTATCTCCCATCATTTGAGCTTCTTAGTAGCTGACAAGTTATTGTGTACAAAGAATTCAGGATCGAGTCAGACTTCCATAATGAAGTTAGAAGCTGTGACACGTGCACAGGATGAATCCTAGTGAACCTCTACTTATATTTCAATCTAGAACTTGTAAGATTGACAAATATTTTTCTTAAACTTTCTTAGGTTTCCTTTTGAGGGGGATGGGAGTTGTAGAGTATAACATGTTAGATTATAACTTCTAACACTCTGCAGAAATTTGTTGAAGCTTCAGGACATTTACATTTTTTTATCTTGTGTTTGTTTCTGATGCTTCTTTAAGATTATTCACTATAGACTTCGTTATAGAACTTTTCGTTGCATCACTTGTAAGAACTCATAGACGTCAATATCTTTCATGATTTTTCTTTCCAAAACTCAAATTAATGATGTTCATGTGTTGCAGAACATTTTCTTGGAGTATAAACAGCCGTTTGCTATCACATATCTGGGAGTGTCTCTTATGGTCATCTACTTACCATTAGCAATTTTTAAAGATTGCATATGCCGCTTACTGGACGCAAATTCGCTTAAGAAACGTTACAGTGATAGCTCTCTCTTGAGTTCTTCAGTTGGACTAACTATTCCTCTTCGGGTCAACAAAATGCACCTTTGTCAAGATGAAGCCTTGGAACTAATTGCTGACATGGACCTCAGTGATACAGAACAGGGGTGGCCATTGATAAATACGAATCATGATGATGAGTTCTACAGGCTTGAACAAAGCCGTGAGCTTAATTCATGGGAAATTGCTAAATGTAGTCTTTATCTTGCACCAATATGGTTTCTGACTGAGGTAACTACTTCGGCACTGGCAAACTTCTTTTCTTTTTAATAAATAGTGCTTGTGTTAAACATTAATAAGAAGAAAATCTAGTTCAACTCTTATGGTGTTTTGAGACTCTAGAAACTTCTGGATTATTTGATAATGCAACCATCGATGGGCTAATAACCCAAACTCCTTTTTGCAGCCCACAACCCAACTCAGCCGGAGTGTAAAATAGTTTAAATCCATGTTCAAGGACCATGGTTAGTCTCAAGGAAATGATAATTCCCCTTCCTTTTGTGTTTTATCTTTTTATTGGTGGAGATGGGATTGGTGGAAGATAGAATCTACTAATGCAAAATGGACTGCTCATAGTACGTGATGAAGGAAGTATGAAACAGTTATCCTTGACAGACCTGTAATAATATTCATAGGTTCAACAAGTATATGTTTTTCAATGTTTGTACTTTGTGCATGTAGGTTAATAATTACTATTAGATATAACTTTTAAAGCCTCTGGATGTGCTCAGTTGGTGACATCCTATCCTTTATTCGAAATGGTTATGCATTAAAAAAACTTATGTTTACTTCGTCAATTTTTTAAAAAGATTCTAAGTACTTTAAAATCGGATACTAGAGGTAGCTCTTTTAGCAGAATAAAGTCTCAAGAACCAACTGATCTTCCAGACTTTTCTTCAGTTCCATTTTCTGTTTGTAAGTAATGTTGCATAAGATGAACCATATGAATAAAATGTTATATGCTGAATAACTGAATAAATTAATCATATCGATAGGAGTGTCATATAGAGATCAATGTTATCACTGAAGTTAGTCTTATGCTGTTTGCTTGTAGCCTGTTTTCATTGCTTGCTCCTAGTGAAGGTTGGTGGGATTGAAACCAAATAGGACGAATAGGTCTTCTTTACTTTCTCATTAAACACCTGCCCATAATAAATCTCGTGTTTTGGTTTGATGACTTGCAGTATTTATCAAACTCTGCGCTGGCAAACACTAGTGTTGCAAGTACAACAGTTTTAACTTCGACATCAGGACTCTTCACACTATTCTTTGGAGCACTTATTGGCCAAGACTCTGTAAATATTGTTAAGGTCATTGCCGTTTGTATCAGTATGACTGGTGTAGCACTGACTACAGTTGGAAAAACTTGGGCACCTGATGAATTGTTGAGTGCAGCAGAGTAAGTGCAATAGTTGTTTTCTTTGCTGTTGTGAGCTTTCACCCAATGTTACACGCTTTATATCGACTACTCTTTACTGCTCTTATTAGAAATTCCATAAACCAATATTGAGAATTCATGGGTTATAGTAGTAACGCCAAAGTATTTCCAGATTAAATTATTGGCGTTCTTGCTTCTTACATTGGTGTTACTCATGGTTGTTTGATTATGTGTACCATATGCATGGCAGTTATTATTATTCAGGTTGCTCCATTTATGTACAATGTTTGTCATACCATTTTGCTTTAGAATTTTATATCCAATCAGAGGCTGATTTATTATGGTCATACACCTCACAAATTATAGAATAACAAAAGTAAGCAAGTGGCCCAGGGTGAGGAACCACCTGCCCTCTTCAAGGTGTGAAGGTCAGATATTACCAGCCACAAAATGAGACTGTTTCCCCCTTTTCCAAAATGTAAAGTATAATTCCTCAAAATAGAAATTATAGAATAAGTGAAGGAATTCTTGGTTTGTTGCAATATTGTTTCTCAAACAGTGTTGCATGTCTAAACTAATGTGATAATAGAGGATGATATTTTTATAACATGTCGTAAAATTTAATCTGATATTCTATTATAACATGTCGTAAAATTTAATATGATATTCTATATATTCTGGTAGGCTGTTGAGACTATACATATATGTAATGTGTATATACGTTCATTAATAAATCATATACTTTTTTAGCGTATACATGCATGCTCTAATAAAGCATATTCTTGCATTGTATGCTTATACTTATAAAGCATATTCTTTTTGTCGTAGAAGAGCCAACTTTTTGATGTTATGAAGATTTCTTGAAATTATAGACTCCTCTTTCAGCCAATTTAGGTTATTTGTAATTGTTGATATCTAAGAGAGAGGTGAACTTATCAACCTTTATCTATATTTGTAACTGACTTAAATCTCCTTGTCATTTAAATATATAACTGATTTATCTTTTTCCTTTCAAAGGGCTAAAAAGCATAATATCATCGGGGACATTTTTGGTCTTCTGTCAGCTGTATCATATGGATTATTTACAGGTATAAAATTCATAACCAAGTTAGAATGGATTTAGTGCTTTAAATAATAATAACTGCATTTATCTATTTCCATACTATTTCTTTATTTAACATATGTCTTAGTGCAGTGCTGCTGAAGAAGTCTGCAGGATCAGAAGGAGACAAGGTTGATATACAAAAGTTCTTTGGGTACATCGGGCTGTTTGCTCTTCTTGGCCTTTGGTGGCTTGGTAAGAGGACCAAGAATCTCATTTTTTTTCCTTTGCAAATATGCAAACTTTAGGTATCAGGTAAATCCTACTGAAAGAAATATTAAGTTGGAAATGGAAATAGTTGAAGATATTGTCAATTTGAGGTAGAGCACTGTCATTGAATAATCTGTATCTGAAGGATGAATATGTTGATTGTGGGAAAAACACAATTTGAAAATTAATACATAAGCAAATAAAACGACGACTGGTGCAAAGTTGGGATAATTTTTTTTCTGATAGGATTGGAAGGGACTTGAATACAATTGCAACTTTTGTAGTCGTTTTGGTTGCTCATGTCTTGCTTAGTTTTCCAAGTAAGCTCAACTAAAGTTGACAAATGTATCCTTGGAGTTGGGACATCAATAAAAGATAAATAATCCTGTTGTTATAAGTAAGACCATATGCACACAAAACATTTTAATTATTCCCTTTAGAAGTTAAAATAAAACTAAATTGAAGCTCTCTGTGTTATTGCTATCCCATGTTGGTCATGCCCATGTGGCCATGCTTGAGGTGACGAGGGTAGACGGGGGTATTTCTAACTTTTGGAGAGAATTAAGGAAATACTTTCAGCCAAGTAGGAATTACTGGTTAATGTTGTGAGAGAAAACTTTAGTGACAATTAGATTGGCTTGGTGCATCTCCTATAAAGCCATTGACTTTTGTTGTTGAATGGCTGCCAATAAGCCCAATGGCCTTGCCCATACAATTGTTTCCCTAAAACGCAACCCACTGTAATCAAGGAATAGTAGAGATGCCCATACTCATTTAAGGAATTATATAGAGATGGGCTCAAATGATGTTCGCATCTTTTTGTACTTAGCCTTCTTTACGCCCCCTTAGTTAGAAAAATTGTGCCAAATCCCTAATCCACTGCACATTCTATCAAGGTAATAATGATGAACATCAGAACAATTAAATTCTTTATGTGTCGTTGGTACATGTTTACCGTTCTTATTCCACCTTCACAATTCAATTGTCTCTTTGTTTTTCAAGTTCTAAAGAATGTGAATTTGGTGTTTTTTGAAGTTATGAAGAACTCTTTTTGATTATTACCAAGACTGCTAACCCGTGCAAGACACAAGGTTTTTTTTATTTATAAAATTTGTATTTTTTAAATTATATTTTATATGAAAATTAATATAAATAAATGAATTATGTCAGATTTTTGAATTTTTATTTTAATGTATAGTATACATTTTTGTATTGATCAATAAATTTAATAATGTTAATTTGGAGTTATTATTAGTTACCTTTTCATATATTAAATAAATTGAACCTAGCACTTGCCTTTCCATATCCATTAGTTCCCAAATTATGTCAGATATGCATGCATGTATATATTTTTAATGGGATATGAAGAGTTTATACATTGTATCAAAAAAAAAAAAGTCTTGAATGATTGACTCGGTATTAACTCGGTATCGACTCATAACCAACTAAAATGATTTGGTAAAATTATAAAATTATTGAATAAGATCTCTTAATGTCTTGTTATATATATTTATTGATAAGAACCATAACATTGCATTATGAATGCAGTATGGCCGCTAAATGCTGTGGGCATAGAACCTCAGTTTGCATTTCCACGTTCAGCATCCGTTGCTGAAATTGTACTGCTGAATGGCCTTTTGGGGAGTGTTCTATCAGACTACTTTTGGTATGTTGAACAGCATTCACGTACTTGCGGGTTTCTCTTCGCTCATGAAAGTTTTGAACGAGGTTTTTTGATTGGCATCGGAAAACAATTTTCCAGAAAAATTAAAATTATTTCATTTAGCATGTGTGATATTTTGCTTTAAAAGGATGAATAAGTTTATGTTACTTCTTTGGTGAAAGGTTCTTGTGGTACCATGATCTTAATCTAGAATTTTGAATGACTTCATAGTTCATACTTTTTGAATCCGAACCTGGCGAATTTTGTTGATTTCTTTGTATTTGTTTTTTGACCTTCGATATCTTACGAGTTGTTTGCTAAACTAAAATGCTTTATTCTTTTCTCGTAGTCTAATACAATTATAGAAGTTAAACTGGAAAAATGCAACAGGGCTGTCTCTGTGGTTTGGACAACTCCACTGGTTGCTACACTTGGCATGTCCTTGACAATACCCCTTGCAATGATAGCTGACGTAGTAATACATGGCCGACTCTACTCTGCTGTCTATATTATTGGATGTCTTCAGGTATGCTTAAATTAATCTCACAAAAAAAAAAAAAAAAATCTTCTTTATATAAGTAGTAGTAAAAAAATGACAATTTCCTAAAGTTTGCCATCATAATTTCAATAGAAAAATGGTTTATATGTTGTTGTCGAATATGGATTGTGGCTATTGTGGAACTGTAAGCGATAAAATAGAATCCTAATATGTGGGTCATTTCTTTACACTTGTCTATCCCATGTATTCACGTACATCTGTGTTTAATATAGATATGAATTTATCGTCATATATAACAACACTCATTTTCATATCATGCAACCATTATTAAACTAACAACTAATCATTTTTAGGAGTAAACATGGGACAAAAATACACATTAAATATTTCAAAATTTTGTGCGAGACTATTTTTGTGGAACAGAGTATCACTCGAGTCATTAAACTCTTTTTCCCTCAACAATTTCATTGACAACTACACCCTGTTTCAGGTTTTTGCAGGGTTTGTTATAGCCAACATTCCTGAGAAGTATACATGTAGAAGAAACAAACAAGGACTATGAAACTTTGAGAAGCAGAACTGTGTCATATGAATATACTTGTAATTGTGTCACATTGACAGATTCAGGAGAAAAGATGCAATGAAATATTATTATCCAAAGATGTCTATATTGAACTGGAGTCCTACATGAAGCAACAAAAAATGTCAGATTCTTGTTGCGGTAGATACAATGGCATAGTCTGCAAATTAATATGAATACATGGGTAAATAATTGGTGTGTCTACTTGCAATAAAAGTTCACATGTTTTTGTCGCAATTGAACCTTTATATGTTAGCAAGTGTAATTTTGAGAGATTCCAAAGAAAAGTTGGTCTCCCTTCTGCTATGGCATCGACATCTTACCATGAAATATGAAATTTGAATTGAAATGTTGGTTTATTTAAAAAAGAAAATACTCCATGCATTTTAAAATAGAGTAATTTTGACTTTTAAAGTCAAATTTAAGATACTTTCAATTTCAAAGTTAATGTCATTTAACCTCAGTGTTTGCCTCTCAGTGATTAACGGGAGATCATTGGAAATCTTGAATTTGAATCTCACTTGAATGCAGTAATAGGGGTTACGGATTGCAAGTTTCTGCCTGTTATTGAAAGTCTTTTTCGGAGAAGGGAGACAAAGTCTGATTGCAATATCGGAAAATTTCACTTTATTAAAAAAAATAAAAGAAGTTAATGTGGTTTATTTAAACGTTATGAATAATACATTTTATAATTAGTAAAAAAAAATTCCATATTATATCGTGAATTTTAATGTCACCATTCTTTTAATCAAATATTTGTACTATTTTGTTATAAATATTGGTGGAGTGACCATAAAAAATTACAACATAATTTATTACTAATCCCTATGTTCATAATCTAATTTTTTTTTTAAAATATGCTTAATTTATTAATTATAAAAAGGGCCAATCTGATCACAGAGGACAAATAAATCTCTATCTATCTGGAGTATAAAATAGAATTCAATTTTGACGGTTATTTTTGGTGTGAAGTGTGAAAAATTTATGATGCTGACAAGATCGAACTTCCAAAAGAAATTGTTAATAACAATAAAATTTACCCTCATTTAATTTTAGTTATACACCAAATATATCCAATGGGTAAGAAAAGTAACAACGAAGACAATTACTTTTATGGATAAATTAATTATTTCGCTCTAAAATTATTTATCTTTTTGAACTACGCCCATGACTTAATTTTTTTGGGTAAATAATGCAAGAAATTAAGGGACTCTTCAACTTTTTTTTTTTTTTTTTAATTTTTAACAAGGAACTATTTATTTATTTATTTATTCGTTTTAAATTCCAAACTATAGAGAGAGATCATTTTTCTTGAGAAGTTAATTGTCGTTAACAGACTAGCAGAATTGCATATTCGGGATTTTTGTTTATAATGATGAGATGTAAAATATTAGGCAATGTATGTGTAGTTTCCTAAAGACAATAAGAGATTTAGAAGGAGGGTTGAATAGATTTTTTATTTGAAAAACTTTTGTTTTTTAAGTTAGGATTACCAGATTATAAATTAATCGAGTTAATTTATTTAAGCACAGTGGAATATTAGTTTAAAAACCCCTTCTAAGATTTATGAAAATCATAGTTTTGAATTTAGTTAACTCATATGGAAGACAATCACAACAAATATAAAAATAACGCAGAAAGTAAAGTACTAAAAGTAAATGAGACACATAGATTTTAAGTGGTTTGGAGCACATAGATCTCCTAGTCCACTGTTTTACTCCTAAAGTAGGGAATACACTACGGATAGGGTGATCACAAAGATCAATTCACAAATAACTATTATAATCAGCTGAATAACTAAGATTCTTTCAAGTCACATAGACTCGGCTCCACAATGGTCACAAAGACCAGTTCACAAAGAATTCTTCAAGTCACACAGATTTGGCTCCACAACAATCATAAAAACGAGTTCACAAAGAACTCTTCAAGTCACAAAGACTCAGCTCCAATAGGTCACAAGGACCAAAGAATCACACAGAAAATAAGTGATTTTAGAGGTGCTGCTAAGTAACTTTAAGTCCCATGTAGAACGACTTAGCAGCAGGATAAGTTGTTCTTGATTGTGGAGTAGAGCTTTTAAGATTTTGATAATAATTCGACTTTTTGTTCGTTCAGTCTTATTGTTAGATTAAATCTTCACGTCCTTTTATAGAGAACCTTGAAATCTGTCCATTTAAATGTAGTCGTTTGTTCATTTAATGTTTCGATCCTAGAAGATCTCTGATGTTAATATTTTGGGAGTGTGTCAGCTTGTTTTCAGCTAGGGTGTCACATCAGTTTGCTACAAAACCAACCACTTAGGTGTTGTCACATCACCAAACTAGTTGTTAGACATACCTTAGTCTGATCTTCATTTTGAACGTAGGATAATCAACAAACATCTTGGAAACTTCTCCCTTTAGATCATCCTATTGTCAGTCCACCGTTAGAGGTGTTATACACTACGAATTATGAGCTTTGCGATCCTTTAGCTCTATGATATTCAATTTTACGATTCTTTTGCTCTATGATTTGCTGATTTGACTCTGTGAATATGTCATACTTTACAATTTTTGAGTAACTCTGCGATTTGAATCATCTGAACAACTTTATGATCGATTACACAGCTTCACAATTGATTAACTTCTTATGATCTATACATTAAATTCATTCCATAGATCATCCTAACAAGTTTGATCTTTTATTTTAAGTCCTTGTACATCAATTTCTCATTTAAGGATTTTATAAAAGCTATTGATTACAAATATACATTAATAATCTTGTGAGGTCAAATCATCATCAAATCAAAACATGCATTTGTACTAACAATCTCCTTTTATTTGATGATGACAAAATCAGTAGTTTCAAGTATTCATCAATTCTAAGATGCATAATACTTTGATTAGAATTTAAACATGACTTATATATAGTGAGCAACTGTATTTCTAGAGAGAAAGAATAAATTTATTAATTGAATGTGTAATTTTACAAAGTATGAAACATTTATATATATATATATATATAAATATATATATCTTTTCTTTTATTCACATCCTTCATAGAGTTATTTTCTCCCTATTCTCTTCCTTGGAGGATTTCTACGTTCAACTTCTCTCCTTCTTTCATGGTTTCCTCTTGCTTTAGCATCCCTTCCTTGAAGTTCTTCAACTGATAATCTGGGACCGAGATCAGGCATGTAGATTTCTTCTTCTTCTTCTTCTTCTTCTTCTTCTTCTTCTTCAATACGAATCCCTTGAGATAATTTATTTAGGAGTATTGGGTTATTTGAGGGTTGCTTGCCTGTCGGAGTTACTCCACTCGATGATTCTACCCTTCTTGAATAGGCTATTACTCGGTTTAGAGGAATATCATTGAGAGGTGGAGGCGATTGAATTGATGATTGTCTTCTTCTCCCCCCCTCCCCCCCCCCCCCCCGGGGGTCTACTTCTCACCCCTTTTTTTTGCATATGACATTTACATCCTCAGATATTTTCTAAACGACGTAGATAATTTGTTGCATCTGTTGACTTTGGGAGCCAATGACATCACTGGCTTCTTTATATCTGACATCCGTTTGTATTCGTTGTGAAGCAACAATAGCCATCGTGTCTATTCTATCCATTGAAGACTTTACCAACTTCTTGAATTTCATTAATGACTCATTCATGGTGTTGACTTTGTTGGAGAGTAGCTTGATGTTCATGTCATTTGCTTGTTAGATGGCAAGTATAGTTACTTTATGGTCTGCAAGTATAGTAACTCGAACAAACGCAAATGGAATAACAACAGCAGTTCGGGGACACCCCAGGGAAGTGAATCAAGAAAAGCCAGTAAATGCAGTCAGTGCGGGAAGAACCACTCTGGGGAGTGCATGAAAGGAAAGAATGTCTGCTATAACTGTGGGCAAGAGGGGCACATCGCTCCTAATTGTCCCACACCGAAGAGAAAGGGTTGTTTCGCCTGCGGGGCCATGGACCATCAATTTAAAGATTGTCCGAAGAAGAAGAACACCGGAGGGAGTTCGGGCTATAGGGGAAGCAACAACAACAACAACAGCAGCAACAAACTGACCATTGGAGGGCCGGTGCCATAGAACAAACCAACGGCACGGACTTTCAACATGACGGTGCAGGACGCCGTTGAATCAAAAGACGTGGTGTCAGGTATTATTCCGATCAATGATATAAATGCTTATGTATTATTTGATTCGGGTGCTACCTGTTCATTTGTGTCTGATGAATTCGCTAGATGGTTAGAATTGCCTAGACAAAAACTAGAGAACCCAATGAACATAGAAGTTGCTAATAAAGAAGTGATTCCTGTAGAGTATGTACATAGAAACTGTTGTGCTGAAATCATGGGTCAGAAGTTGAGTGTAGATTTAATTCCAATACGTTTGGGGGAGTTTGACGTTATACTTGGAATGGATTGGTTGTTTAACCATGGAGCTATAATTGATTGTCAAAAGAAGTGTATACACCTTAAGACACCGAATAGGTCTAAGGTCGTATTTTATGGCAGCAAGTCGTCTAGACAATCTGCATGTCTGACGATGATGCAGGCCAAGAAACTGTTGAAGAAATGTTGTAAAGGGTATTTAGCTCACATAGTGGACACACAGATGGTGAATCCCGAGATGGAGCAAATACCAGTAGTGAGGGAGTTCATGGACGTGTTTCCAGATGTACTGTCAGGTTTACTGCCAGATAGGGAGATAGAGTTTGTAATTGATTTGGTACCGGGGACAACACCAATATCAAAGGCACCATATAGGATGGCACCGGTAGAAATGAAGGAGTTAATGATCCAACTACAAGAGTTGTTGGATAATAAGTACATTCAGCCCAGTGTTTCCCCATGGGGAGCACCGGTGTTGTTTGTCAAGAAGAAAGATGGATCAATGAGACTGTGTATGGATTATAGAGAGCTGAATAAAGTGACAATTAAGAACAAGTACCCGTTGCCACGAATTGACAATCTTTTCGATCAATTGAAAGGGGCGAAGTACTTTTCAAAGATTGACTTGAGGACTGGTTATCATCAGTTGAAAGTCAGGAAGGAGGATGTACCCAAGACGGCATTCAGAACTCGATATGGGCATTATGAGTTTCTGGTGATGTCGTTTGGACTGACGAATGCGCCAGCCGCATTTATGGACATGATGAACAGAATATTCAAGCAGTACTTAGATAAATTTGTTGTTGTGTTCATTGACGATATTCTGGTGTATTCTAAAACGGAGGAGGAGCATGCTGAACACCTAAGATTGGTGTTGGAGATTTTACGGAAGGAGCAGTTGTATGCAAAATTTTCGAAGTGTGAATTCTGGTTGGAGAGAGTTCAATTTTTAGGTCATGTCATTGACAAGGAGGGAGTTTTAGTAGATCCAGCAAAGGTGGAAGCGGTGATGAATTGGGAACAACCAAGGACGCCGATGGAGGTAAGAAGTTTCTTGGGGTTAGCGGGTTACTATCGGAGATTCATTCAAGATTTTTCAAAGATAGCAACACCGTTGACCAATCTAACGAGGAAGACGGTGAAATACGTATGGACGGAGAAGTGTGAGGAGAGTTTTCAGGAGCTAAAGAGAAGACTTAGTGAAGCACCTGTATTGACTTTACCGGACGATACGGGAGGTTTTACGGTCTACAGTGACGCATCGCACAAGGGACTTGGCTGTGTGCTTATGCAAAATGGCAAAGTCGTTGCGTATGCGTCCAGACAGTTGAAGGATTACGAGAAGGGATACCCTACCCATGACTTGGAGCTGGCAGCGGTAGTGTTTGCCCTTAAGATCTGGAGACATTATTTGTATGGAGAAAAATGTGAGATATTCACGGACCATAAGAGTCTGAAGTATATCTTCACACAGAAGGAGTTAAATATAAGGCAACGGAGATGGTTAGAATTGATCAAAGACTATGATTGTGAAATTCTATATCATCCCGGCAAGGCCAACGTAGTAGCAGATGCTCTAAGCAGAAAGAGCAGGGAGAAATTGTTCATCTTGACAGATCAGGAACAATTGGTTCAAGAGATGGCTCGAATGGAGTTGGAGGTAAGAAATCCAAATGAGTCAATGGAAGTGGAAGCGAGCCCAACCATGTTAGATCGGGTAAAAGAAGCTCAAGACAAAGATGAAGAATGTGTCAGAATAAGGATGAGAATGACCGAAGGGGAAGAGGTCAAGTTCAAGGAAGATAGCATGGGATTGCTAAGATTTGAAAATCGTGTTTGGGTGCCGCTAGTGCCCGAACTACGAGAAGAGATCTTGCAAGAGGCCCACAGTACGAGATACTCGATACATCCGGGAAGTACGAAGATGTATCAGGATCTGCGTCAGCATTTTTGGTGGCCGAATTTAAAAAGGGAGGTCGCAGAATGTGTCAGCCGATGTCTAACTTGTCAAAGGGTAAAGGCTGAACATTAGAGACCAAGTGGATTACTACAGCCGTTAGAGATTCCTGAGTGGAAATGGGAGCATATCACAATGGATTTTGTGGTAGGACTTCCAACAACACAGAAGGGATTTGACGCAATATGGGTGATTGTGGATCGACTAACAAAGTCAGCGCACTTTTTGCCGATCAAGATTAAGCTCAGTTTGGATCAGTTGGCCAAACTGTACATTAAGGAGATAGTTTCGAGACATGGGGTGCCGGTATCGATTGTGTCAGACAGAGATCCGCGCTTCACGTCAAAATTTTGGAGAAGTCTTCAGGAGAGATTGGGGACACAGTTGAGAATGAGTACAACATATCATCCACAGACCGATGGGCAAAGTGAAAGAACAATACAGACATTAAAAGATATGCTCAGGGCCTGTGTGATGGATTTCAAGGGCAGTTGGGAGAACCATCTACCATTAGTTGAGTTTGCATACAACAATAGTTATCATGCAAGCATAGGCATGCCGCCTTACGAAGCATTATACGGAAGAAAGTGCAGAACACCTCTATGTTGGGATGAGGTAGGTGAACGCCGACTGTTGGGACCAGAATTGGTTCAACAGACGGTAGAAATTATCAAAGTAATAAGAGCTCGGCTAGTAGCAGCTCAGGACCGTCAGAAGAAATATGCCGACTTACATCGACAGAAGCGAGACTTCGAAGTTGGGAGTTTTGTATTCATGAAGGTATCTCCCTGGAAAGGGAAGATCCGATTTGGGAAGAAAGGGAAGCTGAGTCCAAGGTTCATAGGACCGTTCGAGATATTGAAGAGAGTGGGTGAAGTGGCGTACGAGGTAGCTTTACCTCCTGAACTGGAGCAAATTCACAATGTGTTTCATGTGTCAGTGTTGTGACCATACAAGCCAGACCACAAACATGTCATATCCTATGAGCCAATACAAGTCGAGAAAGACTTATCGTACGAGGAAATTCCTGTCCAGATACTGGATAGGAAAGAGCAAAAATTACGGAATAAGATTATACATTCTGTCAAAGTCCTTTGGAGGAACCACAACGCTGAGGAAGCTACGTGGGAGCTTGAAGAAAAGATGAGGGCTAACTATCCGCATCTGTTTTGAGTAGTTTAAATTTGTAATTCCGGGGACGGAATTCTTATAAGGGGGGAGAATGTAATGACCACGAATTTCATTAGTCATTGTAAATATACTTAATAAATATTTAGCAATGAATTTAAATTTTTTTCATTAATTAATTGTGCATTAGATAATTAAATAAATGTACTTATGTGCTTGTATATTTATTTAAGGAATTAAAGCAAAGTGTATAATTAATTAAAGCAAATCTAATTGGATTATATTTTAAATCCAAATGAGTTGATAAACTAGGTTAAAGATATTAACCTAGTAGCCCATGTAATTAATTTAATTACTAGCCCATGTAATTAATTAAACAAGTCCAATGCTTGATTTAATTAAATGTAACCTAGACTATTTAAAATAAGCCCAATGTGGTATTTAAATTGAGCCCAAACAATTTAATTGAATGAGCCCAATAGAAGTTATTCCCAAGCCCAATGTGAAGTCCATTAAGGGTCAAACTTTGGTCAATATATATATATATATATATGTATATATATATATAGATGTATATATGCACATTTTTGCATTAAAAATAAAGGGAAATGGCTTGGAAAAGCCATTTTGCTGATTTTTGTGAGGGCCCCACTTGGATAATTGATTTCCTAGATTGCTTGAAAATCCATCCATGTCATATAGTGGTTGAACAACCCTAGTCATTCCATGAGTCAATCAACTAGTCAATCAAAGGAATAGTAAGCATGCTTAGCAATTAATTTCACCAACATAGTTTGATTAGTGAGTTAATGCTAGGTTAGTGATTGGCTATAAATAAGAAGCTCTACACTTGTTACAAGGTTGTTAGTTTATTTGCTAGACATTTCTAGAGAAAAGAGAGAGAGACTTTGAGAGCTAAAGAGAGAATACACATAAGTTTGTGTGAGAAAAGCTAAGGAAGGTCTTGGTGGATGTCCTCAAGCTTCATAACTTACTTTGGTAGGAGGAGAAGGAGAGCAAGCAAATCACTAAGGTTTAAAAGTTCTCTAAAAACCTTCTCATTTCATTTTTTGTAGTCTAGAAAGCTTTTGATCGGTTAAAATCTATTTTTAACCGATCAAAACTCGTTTTGACGATCTAGATGTATTTAACTATGTAATATATGTATATTCATAGATCTATGTGTTTATAACATGATTTGGTAGGTTAGAAATGCATAGAAGTTAAAGAAATATGTGTAACACAATTTTACCGGTAAACCCTAACCATGCATGCTATGTTTGATGTTGTATTTTGAAATGTACAAATCCAAAAATGGATTTTTATGGCTAGAAAGCTAGATCTATGAGTTTTAAAGATAAAACCTTTTGGAAGTTTTCAAAAATAATGAATAACAAGGAAGTTATAGCTTTTACCAAAAAGGATGTCGTTTTTCAACCCTATGTGGTTCGATCCGTAAATTTCGTGTAAAACGTTTTCAAAAAGACGATCGAACCATGGAATATTGTAAAACATTAAGTTAGGAACACATCAACACTGATTTGGTGTTATTTGGATGTGTAGATTTCATTTTATCAAGGTTTGATCAAAAGGTATCAAAATTGGAAAAAAATCAAAAGTTGAAAAATGTTTTTGTGAGTCAGCGCCGGGGCGCAGTGTGTAGAACAAAACACTGCGCCGGGGCGCAGTCCACTGTTTTGAAAAAAAATAAAAACCCGAACCGGGTCGGGCCGGGCCGGGTCAACCGGGTCGGGTCGGGTCGGGTCGGGTCTGGTTCGGGTCAGAAAATGAAAAATGTTTCAGAAATCATTTTAGTATTTTTGGACTTAATAAATATATTTTTAAATATATATATAATTGATTTAAAGGTGTATAAATATTATTATTGAAATAATAATATAATAAGGGTAATAAAATATTATTAAATAAATAAAAATATTAGAAAATTATTAAAATATTATTAAGTGTATAATAATATTATAAAGTCAATAAAATATTATTAAATGATTAATAATATTAGATAATCAATAAAATATTATTAAAGGAATAATAATATTAGAGATATAATAAAATATTATTAAATAATTAATAATATTAAATAATCCATAAAATATTATTAAATGATTAATAATATTAGAAACTTAATAAAATATTATTAAATGATTAATAATATTAGAAACTTAATAAAATATTATTAAATGATTAATAATATTAGTTACTTAATAAAATATTATTAAATGATTAATAATATTAGATAATTAATAAAATATTATTAAATGATTAATAATATTAGATACTTAATAAAATATTATTAAATGATTAATAATATTAGGTAATGAATAAAATATTATTAAATGATTAATAATATTAGGTAATGAATAAAATATTATTAAATGATTAATAATATTAGATATTTATTTTGAACTATATTAAACAATTAATATAAGTTCTTTGTGTTTGAAATATTATCAAATAATGATAATATTTCCTAAGTGTTTAATTACCCATAATTAATCAATTATGTGGATTCGTAAGGTTTATAAAGGTCATTATACTTACAAGTATATGATACTAATTTAAGATCAAATTGATTTAATTGTTAGGTCCGTTCAAGAATTGTTAGATTAATTTGATTAGCAGTAGACGACGCACGAGGCAAGTTTTCTATCCTTAACTTGTAATTCTTATTGCAAGTTTCCTAACTTTAACTTGTATTTATCGTTGCAATTATTATTCAACCGTATTTACATTTCAATTAGTGTTGAGCAAGTATTCTACACTCGTAGTTACTTGACAGACCTGTAAGTGAATTAATTATCAAAAATTACTTCACATCGCTATTGATTATTGTATTCGCACATAGTGCTTTGCAAACTATTTAAGAACGTCTAAGCTAATTGTTTCGGCTAGACAAATGCATGTTAAATTCATTTAATTGAATATTATAAAAGCTTATCCAAACCATTGGCTGGTGCGGATTCTTACAGTAAGACTGAGATAGAACAACCCTAGTTAAAGGGGATTTTATTTGTCGGATACCCGACAGCGCGCAAGAAAACTAAATGTGATGCATATACATAGGACATGAGAGGACTGATCCCCTCAAGTGTCCCGTTATTTTAAACAAGGAGTCAGACATTGTATGTCTGTTTTACCTTAGTAGCAGTTCATGGTCCTTAAAGACCACTCAGCAGTAAAGAGTCAATCCATTCTTTTATTGAACATTGATTCTTGTTATCTTTCACAATTGCTATTGTTGAAAACTTGAAGTTATTTCCATTCATCATGATATATCGTATGATTGTTGTTTATAAACTTGCTGAGCCATTTAGTTGCTCATTCTTGCTATATCATGACTATATTTCAGTCATTCCCGAAAGCTCTAAATCGGACAAAGGCAAAGGGAAAGCGAATGCTTAGTTTTAAGTAATTGCATGCTAGTTTAATTTACTGTTATGTAATTACTGTTGTAAATCTTTTGTATTTCCCTTAAGATATGTAATGATAAGATTAAGGTAATAGACCTTGGGAAGTGTAGCCTTTTGATTAAGGAACCTTTTGTATTATTCCGCGAAGTTGAATACAATTTATGTATTTCATTATTGTTTAGTATTGTACAGTGAGAACCAAACCCGAGGTTAAAGAACCCGGATTTGGGGTCGTCACAACTCGACTGTCCAGTCTCAGGCATCTTATATCATAAAAATAACACATGTTAGTACAAAAATAAAATATATTCATTGATGAAATAAAATGATATTTTATCATGTACATCTCGGCTCGATGTATTTTCTCAATCCACCTCCAAAAATACACAATATGGTGAATCTCCCTGATTCAACTCTTAACGCACTCGATATAAGTTTAGTACTAAGGTTATATCCTAGGTTTCACAATCCTAACGTTTCTAACCTACAGCTCTGATACCAACCTGTGACGATCCCAAATCCGAGTTCCATAACCTCGGGTGTGGTTCTCACTGTACAATACTTAATAACAATTAAATACATAATTTGTATTTAAACATCGCAGAATAATCCAAAAGGTTCCTTATAAAAAGACTACAATACCCAAGGTCGATTAACCTTAACATCAACAGTTTATATCTTAAGGAATTAAAAAAGTTTTATCAACAGAAATTACATATTAAACATTAAATTAATATGCATAATTAAGCTCTGGCTTTCCCTTTTCCCTTGTCCTTCTTGGAGCATTCGGGTCTAGCTAAAAATGGTTCATGATAGAGCAAGGGTGAGCAACTGGTTTGCTCAACAAGTTTAAGAACAATCATAGAGATTTATTATATCATGAGTGAAAGGGGAATAACATCAAGTTCTTCAATAATAGATATAACAATTGTGAAAGAAACAAGACTCAGATTTCATTGAACAAGAATATTTGAATCTTAAATGCTGAGTGGTCACCAAGGACCCTGAACTAACGAGAGTATAATAGAGTTTCCTCTGACCCTTTCAGTAGTTTGGTTTTCAAGGGATTAGCCTATTCAACCCGCTGTATATGCATTATATTTAGTTTTCTGGCGCCCAAGTTGGTTTCCCGACATAAAATTCCCTTTATCTAGGGTTGTTCAATTCTCAGACTTATTATAAGAATCCGCACCAAACAATGGTTTAGATCAGCTCTTAAAGGTATTTAAGTTATTGAATTTATAAACACAATGTCTAGCTAAACAATTAGCATAAACATTTTTAATACAGTTCATGAAACAAGAACTATTAAGCTTCAAATGCACCATGTGTAATTTTATAAACAATATGGATGTGGAATAATTTTAAATAATTAAACTACTTCAAGCTCAGGCAATAACTACAAGTATAAAAATTTGTTTAACAATAACTGAGTAGGGTTAGAGAACCCTCGTGTGTAGATTACTGCTAACTAATTCATTTTAATTCTCTCTGAACAGACCTAACAATTAATCAAGTTGATCTTTAAATTAGTATCATATATATACTCATGTGATAACCTCTATACATCTTACCCCTCTAACACTTAACCAAATAATTATATAAACACATAACAAATATCATCATCATTCGATAATATTTTAATCACCTAACATCTATATTAATTATTTAATATAGTTCAAACTATTATATAATATTATTAACAATTTATTAATATTTATTAATCTTCTAATATTATTAATCATTTAATAATATTTTATTAATTTTTCATGTACTATTAATCCTTCTTATTTGTCATTACTCATTACAGATGTGATAATTAATTAGTTTATTAACTTTAATTATTATTTAATGTTCATTAAATATTAATTTAAAAGTCTGAGCATGGGAGATGTCTCATTTCAGATTCTCCTTACGAGTTGTGACATGTCTCAGTTCTTCACGATTTCATTGATTAGAAGAAAATTAGAGGTTATGGTACATTTGACTTGCCAATATATCAGAATATATCAATATATCGTTATTACATTATATTGATATATTTAATCAAATGTTGATATATTTGACTTAACAATATATCAATTGCGTTATTACATCATCTTCTTATATTTGTTCCAAGATTGATATATTTGTTTTGAAAATATATCAGTTTCGTTATTGCAACATTTTGATATATTTGTTTCAATATTGATATATTTGGCTTGAAAATATATCAGTTTCATTATTGTAGCATTTGATATATTTGTTTCAATATTGATATATTTGGCTTGAAAATATACCAGTTTCGTCATTGCAGCATTTGATATATTCGTTTCAAGATTGATATATTTGTCTTGAAAATATATCAGTTTCGTTATTTAAGCATTTTGATATCTTTGTTCAAATATTGATATATTTGTCTGGAAAATATATCAGTTTCGTTATTGCAACATTTTGATATATTTGTTTAAATATTGATATATTTGTCTTGAAAATATATTAGTTTTGATATTGCAACGTTTTGATATATTTGTTTAAATATTGATATATTTGTTTTGAAAATATATCGATTTTATTATTACCAGGGGTCTCGAACGAAAACTTGTATAACTTGAGTTTTACAACTCCGATTGACTTCTAGTTGGTCTTGTTCTCTTCGTATCTTCTTAAACTACACTTTTCGATCATCGGATCGTTTATTTGGACAAGGTTTGGCCACTGAAAATGGCCAAATAGCCGACTGTCAGTGCATTATTTTTGACAGCGGGGTCTTTTGCTAGAAAAACCATAACTCACTCATTATAAATCGGGTTTTAGTCATTCCTCTTGGAAAATATTCGTATCGAATAGTTCAATCACCCAGAGTTGACGGACCGTGATTCTGATTTACGGGGCATGAACAGTAACTCCGGGAGTGGGATATTCATATTTTATTTTTTCGGTAACAATATTTTTGAGCTTTCTACCAATGTTTTTGATATAAACACATACTAATACATGTATTAAATGTATCAAAACCTTACTCTACCAATATATCATAGTTTTAGACTTCTAGATCACAAAAATAACTTTTGATTGGTAAAAAATATATTTTGACCATAGAAAACATATATAGACAATAAATATGAACTAAGAAAGAGTTATAGCACTTTTGAACCTCTTGGCCTTGAATGCTCTTCTTCTCTTGGCTAGATACTTTTCTAGTGACTCCACCTTGACAAATCTCTAGTAATTTCTTTAGTGAAATCTCAAACTCTCAAGAGTATTCTTACTTTTCTCTCTTAAAAGTTCTATCTCTTTTCTCTCTTGAGTTCTAGTAAAATGACTAACCAATATAACAAGAGTGTGGAGGATGCTATTTATAGAACCTCCCTAATCACCATCAACATTCCTTAATCAACTAACATTGGTTAAATTAGGAGATACGCTAGGTTTTCTATTGGATTGATTGATTTTTGGATTGGCATCCATCAAGCTAGCTTACAAGCTATTGATGGAGTAACTTATAAGCAATGGAAAAGCTACAAGCCACCCTTGAGGCCCCTCTCCTTGAAGTGCCGGCTACTCCCTTTATATTTGCCCAATTTTGGTTTATTTTCATAGATTATACATATATACACCAATATATATATACACACATATATATAAGTGTTGACCAATAATTTGACTTCCTATTGGACTCCACATTGGACTTATTAATCAAATATATTGGGCTCATCCATTTTATTTATTTGGGCTTAATTTATTTATTACATTGGACTAACATTAAATAAACTATGATATCTTTAATTAAATCAAGCATTGGGCTAATTTAATTAATTACATGGACTATTAGGTAAATTAATTTGACCTAGTTTATTACCTTATTTGGATTTAAAATATAATCCAATTAGACTTGCTTTAATTAATTATACACCTTGCTTTATTACTTTAAATAAATACACACATACACGAGTATATTCATTCAATTATTTAATGCACGATTAATTAGTAGAAAAGTTTTAATTCATTACTAATTAATTAATAAATATAATTACAATGTCTACTAGAATTTGTGGTCATTACAAGTATTGTAACTTTTCCTTAACAAAACATACTTTTAAACAATTTAAGATAATTTGAAGCTATCTAACATGAAATTATGCATGCTTTATACATGATTAACCTTTTCATCTACGTTTGCATCACTTCTATCAACCAATAACATATAATCATGCCTTAAATCATGATTTATAGCTTGTAACATGAACATGGATAGTCCATCAACTTTATTCAACTAACTTGTGTCTAGGGTTTCATCATCTACTTCACATAAAGCACATAACACACATAAATCACAAAATCAAGCCATGTTTCCCAAAGATACATGCATGACTACCTTTGTTCTAGAATTTAAATACATGAAAGATGAGTTTTAAAGCTTAATCTCATTTATACCTTCCTTGAGCCTTCTTCTTTCTTGATATAAAGCTTCATAGAGATAGAAATTTCACTTTGATGGCTTAACATCCTTCTCTTGATCATTTTCTAGCACTTTTCTTCATCCCCTTTTATGAACCCTAGCTTCTTTCGCTTATTTTCTCTTTTTTTTTCCTCTTTAGCAACTTGGAATGAAGCATAAGAAATGAGATAAGTGTTGCTCGGTTTATACCTACCTAATATATACATACATAAATTATATGTAGCTTGCCAACACTTAACCATCCTTGGTTAAGTTTAACTTGTGCATGGTTAGGGATAATCTAAGTCATTTCACATTACTGAACAAGGCTAGTTTGGACATTTCTCACCAAAAGGATACCCTAGTCATTCTCCAAATTTCCAAGGGTAGCATGGTCATTGTTACCAAAATCTAGAGTAATTTATTCCCAAAAATCATAAATTGCTTATTTTTCATCCAAATCAATTCCTTTTTGATCCAAACTTTCTTCATTATGCTTGAATTTTATTCCATCATTAAATACCTCATAATTGACTTGTCCCATAACACTTGTCACATTTCTAATTACTAATTCCCTCAATTAATTATAATAATTGCCAATAAATACAAATTTGTATAATATTCTATATTAAATTATCTACGAATCCTTTTTGGTTCCATTCAATAAATTCCAATTTTTCGACATCTCAATTAGTCAATTTAATCACCTTTTTCAATAAAACCGCTTCCTCAAGAAGCGAACCTCGACCGGATTATCAAAATCCATCATCCTTTATCATTTAAACTTATAATACATTCTTTACGACTTTACGTTCCTTTACTTGTTTACTGCTCATATAATACCAATACTCAACGTGTATCAAATCTACGTTCCTTCTACTCATCCTCGATTGTAATACATTCTATATCCACAAATCATATCACGATTATCTTATTTCCATCATTCAAGATCAATTTCTTAATAACTTCAAATATTCCCAATCATTGTCCTTATTATTCCTTTAATCCTTAATAGGCCAATTAAGTCATACGGTTCCTTTTTTACTACACGTACATACTTATCTCCACTTGTCATTTTCATATTCTCGCCTCACCAGGCCTATTTGCTAAACTCATTATTAACTTTCATAACTAAAGCATCAACTTAATTATGCTTTTCTCATTTCTCTTCTTTCTATATTCAATCACATACATACATACACACATATTCATACATTACCTGTTGTCATATAACAGTGTCCTACACTGATTTCTCTCAAATTACCCTATTATAGGCATTACAACAATCATAATCTTAATTCCATTACCTCACTATTCAATCCTCCAAGGTCATCTGTAACACATTGATTAAATAATAAATAAATTTAATTACATAATACCACATTGATCACATAACGAATTATATTTAATTACTCCTTGATACATTCTGTCATTCAACACTAGATTTTAGCTACTAACTATTACTTAATTAACCAAAATCCTCAATTGGAAATCATGTTAAAAATCCGTGATGTCATATTCACCCTTCCTTCAAAAAAATTTGTCCTCGAAATTGCTGTGATACTCATTCTTACTCATTTACATCATACATAACTCTTTGCATTCAATCGACATAACTAGGTTTTCAACTAACCTTTACATTCTCTCATCTCTTTACCCATCTTACCCCTTTCTAGCTTTCATTCCAGAAGATTGGAACATTTTTTAAGAATCTTCACAATTGTTCAATAACTGTGAAGCCGTATGAATAAATAGGATTAGCTTTTCCATAAACATAAAACTTTTGCTTTTAAAACAAAACTTTTTCTTTTCTTTTGCTGAGGGGTCACAAAGACCAATGAACACGTTAAGAATATTAACAATCACAAAGACTGAGAATATCCATGGGTCATAAACACCAAGAACATGAGTTACAACGCAACTACGCCACTCTTTTTCCCTAGCCTATTGGTACACTAGGTGATCAGCCTATTGTACCATTTTTCCTTTACTTTTTGGGTTAAACCATGTTAACCAACCCCTATACCATATCCCTTTTTTAGGGTTGTTCACCTCAGACTTTCAAAATATTTTCCTTTATCCATTTATGGATTACAACATTTATTCATTTTTTTTTTAAAACGGTTTAACCGAAACAAATGGTATAGACCCACATCATTAAATTGTTGATTCATTTCAACTTGGACTTTTCAAAAATTCACTTTCACTGTCATTAGCTCAAAACTTGAACCCAAAAAAAATCTTTTAAAAAAGCTTCATAATACTGCACTATCTTAGCAGTACGTTGAGAATTTGGTCATTCAAGACCTCTTAATACCATAACGACATAGACGTACATTGAGAATTCCGCCATTTTATCATTACACACCATATTCAATAGTGTGACAATGATTTCATAAATATATTTTGAAGTTTTCAAATAACTTTGGTCTAGCTGAATCAATCAGCATAGACCCATGAACCACAGAATTAAAAACTTTAGTTTGACATTTGAACAAAACATTTTTAATGCACCAACATGCGAGAATAAGCACATTTTAAAACTTTGATGATCTAGCATAGCTAGAAGAGTGGATATCTAGCATACCTAGATGATCATGATTTCTTAACTAATATAATCACTTCTTATACTTCTATCTCTTTCTTATTTCTTTAACCTTAGTTAATCTCTGAGAACTATTTCTCTCAACTTATGGCTCTCTTTCTAATCCCCCCCCCCCCCATGTTCATCAAACTTGCCACGTATTTGGGCTCAGGAACTTACCACAATCACATGGTTTGAGGAGCTTATCCTAGTCAAGCCAAAGTCGCCCATTCGCTGAGGGGCTCCACCACATAATCACGAGTCACGAACTTACCATACGCTTAGGTTTTTAGAACACCTAACTAACCTTACACTTTCTCTCTTCCTATGTATCAGGCACATATAGAAGAAAAGAATCACCTTCTCAATATGCATAAACGATACCGTGACGCTGGATCTTTACTGATTATCACGATAGGAAGCTAAGTAAGTACAAATCCCCGCCCATACAAGAAAGTGCACACCCAGCCACTTCCATGAGTCCTCAATGAAAAATCCCACATACCCTAACATTTTCTTAACTTTCCTTTACTCAACTTTTCCTTAACCTTTCTTTGATCTGATATGAATTTTATCAATTCATGTCTTACTATTCACAACTCATCAAGAGTCTCTTTATATCTGTGATCGCCTAGGATCTCATGGCCCTTATGCCCTTTCTCATTATCTTATCTTAAGATATCTATTACCATTCATAAATCTTGAATTCCCAAAATTCATTTCATACTGACTCAACTCATCTAGAGTTCATTTCCTTACTATTTCCTTCTTCCACAAAAAAGTCATAGCCTAAGGTACTATTATCTAAGGTCTATAACCCAACTACTCTGATACCAACTGTAACATACCGAGACCCCACATTCTCTTAATTAAGTCCAATCAAGTCTGGATAAGACAATCATTACTTTAAACCACGTTAACTGGAATCTCGTGCGTTAAAACATGACCCTTAATCTTTGAAACCATTAAGTTGACCATAATGCAGTCCATTTTTTTTTATCTTACATTCCTTACCTGTCTCAGGATCGCAACGCTCACTTAACATTCATTAGCACTTAGGTCAAACATTTATAAATTATGACCTAGTCTATTACTGTTTCACTATCATATATATATAAATATATATATATAAATATATATATATATATATATATATATATATATATATATTATGATTTTTGTCTTAACTTAACTTGTCAGTACCAATCACCATGCATAAATATCCATACATAATTTTGTTTGCCGTTACCTGTTCCATATCTAATCCTGTTCACATTTCTTTGTACCATACATAATCATGTCTACTTATAATTGATCCATACATATGAGTTTATTACATATAAAACTCAACCACTTTTACCTTATCCTTTTAAAACCTTTCCCTGAATAACACATACATATATACATTTATTCCTATGGATTTATAAACCATATATTCCATAATACTATCATGGTTTAGCATTTAACCAACTGTTACATAACTTGCATATATACAACTTTACATTTATCTGCTAACTTTTTATATCACATATAGGAATATAATGAATTCCTTCATGATAATCTATGCACTTAACATCTTTTACCTTTAGCTTAACCGAAACCACCGGCATTCTCGTACTTTACCTGAAAGTGTCAGTTAAAGCAAGAATGAGCACAAAGGCTCAGCAAGTTATTCAGATAACACCTATCATGCTCACAATTCATAATATGCGTCATGCATCCTTTACCTTAACATGCTATGCTTAATGTCACGTAATTCATTTAGCAATTAAACCACATAGTTGCACATAGGGCACATTTTAACTCTATTACTATCACATAGTTCACATAAAACATCTATTACACTTAAGTCTGAAAAACTTGCATGTATGCTTTCATATACACTTAACTTGTACCGCTTCACGTGGCCTTTCTATTTTTCAATGCGTCAGTTTGCTCAATCCAACTCTATCTGTCAACATAGCACTCATATATTATTAAAGGATCATAAACTTTCTATAACTTAACGAACTTACTCCATAATTACACGAACATTCATCTCTAATCATTTCACATGTGATGTATTATATCTTATGTAGATCAATAATACATCCTAACTCATTACCGATATTTTTTATAACCCATATTATGATTTGACTTAGCTTTAGACATGCTATCTTATGCCATTAATCATTTCATTATACATTGACACCCTCTATATTGGCCATTCTTTAACTATCTAAGGTTTACATAACCCATCTTTATCATTTTGTATCAAAACGTCACATTTTGGACACTTAAATATTTTTCTGCTACAGTAACATTTTGCCCTGGCACCTTTAGAACTCACTGGCCGCACATTCCTCTCGGCCCATGAACAGTGCACTGCACCCCAGTGCAGTGTTCTGAACATTGTGCTGGTCGTGCAGTCCTGTAGAAACAGAATCCTGATTTTTGCTACTGCTTTGGTGATTTTTAACTCTTTCACCATACATCCAATTAAGTCCAAATTTGGACCATAGCTAGGTCTTACTACCTAGTATTTTATAAAAAATTTACTTGTCTCATTTGGCTTCTCCAAATTAGTGATACATTAGCTCGTAGGAGGGCTGTTCAACACATTTTTTGACTTGAAATTTTTTTTAACTTTCAAAACTATTTCTAACTTTGTGATTTTTTTGGCCATTTGCTTCCAAAATTCATTTCCAACACTTGACATAGTTCACATACGTCATATAAGACGTTTCTAGGCCTTTCAAACCATGAAATTATACCCGATGTGGGTTTTGTTTGTAAAAGTTCGTTTTGAATCGAAACGATCGATTTCGATCGTTTGAATCTCATTTTCATTCAAATTTCCTTCTGTTGATTTCCAAATCAACGTAAACACGTGTAACAACACAAAACCAAGCCGTTTGACTTCATTTCAACTTTAATTCCTCAAAATTGCTAAAAATCACACTTTGACAACATTTTGTCAACTTTTACTAACTTTTCAAATTCAAAAACTTAAACTCACTTGACAACTTAAACTCAACACACAACACAGGCTACAACATATATATTTTACCACTTTTCTATACTCACATAGCTTCCATACGCATCTTCTAATGCACTTTATAGATTACGATTTGAACCACATGCAAATCATAGCCTAGTATTGTAACTTTTTCTTAACAAAACATACTTTTAAACAATTTATGATTCCTTGAAGCTATCTAACATGAAATTCTGCATGTTTTATACATGATTAACCTTTTCATCTAGGTTTGCATCACTTCTATCAACCAATAACATATAATCATCCTTTAAATCATGATTTATAGCTTGTAACATGAACATGGATAGTCCATCAACTTTATTCAACTAACTTGTGTCTAGGGTTTCATCATCTACTTCACATAAAGCACATAACACAAATAAATCACAAAATCAAGCCATGTTTCCCAAAGATACATGCATGGCTACCTTTGTTCTAGAATTTAAATACATGAAAGATGAGTTTTAAAGCTTAAACTCATTTATACCTTCCTTGAGCCTTCTTCTTTCTTGATATAAAGCTTCATAAAGATAGAAATTTCACTTTGATGGCTTAACATCCTTCTCTCGATCATTTTCTAGCACTTTTCTTCATCCCCTTTTATGAAGCCTATCTTCTTTCTCTTATTTTCTCTTTTTTTTTTCCCTCTTTAGCAATTTGGAATGAAGCATAAGAAATGAGATAAGTGTTGCTCGGTTTATACCTACCTAATATATACATACATAAATTATATGTAGCTTGCCAACACTTAACCATCCTTGGTTAAGTTTAACTTGTGCATGGTTAGGGATAATCAAAGTCATTTCACATTACTAAACAATGCTAGTTTGGACATTTCTCACAAAAAGGATACCCTAGTCATTCTCCAAATTGCCAAGGGTAGCATGGTCATTGTTACCAAAATCTAGAGTAATTTATTCCCAAAAATCATAAATTGCTTATTTTTCATCCAAATCAATTCCTTTTTTTATCCAAACTTTCTTCGTTATGCTTGAATTTTATTCCATCATTAAATACCTCATAATTGACTTGTCCCATAACACTTGTCACATTTCCAATTACTAATTTCCTCAATTAATTATAATAATTGCCAATAAATGCAAATTTGTAAAATATTCCATATTAAATTTTCTACGAATCCTTTTTGGTTCCATTCAATAAATTCCAATTTTTCGACATCTCAATTAGTCAATTTAGTCACCTTTTTCCATAAAATCGCTTCCTCAAGAAGCGAACCTCGACCGGATTATCAAAATTCATCATCTTTTATCATTTAAACATATAATACTTTCTTTACGACTTTAGATTCCTTTACTTGTTTACTGCTCATATAATACCAATTCTCAACGTATATCAAATCTACATTCCTTCTACTCATCCTCGAGAGTAATACATTCTATATTCACACATCATATCATGATTATCTTATTTCCATCATTCAAGATCAATTTCTTAATAACATCAAATATTTTCAATCATTGTCCTTATTATTCCTTTAATCGTTAATAGACCAATTAAGTCATACGGTTCCTTCTTCACTGCACGTACATACTTATCTCCACTTGTCATTTTCATAATCTCGCCTCACCAGGTCTATTCACCAAACTCGTTATTAACTTTCATAACTAAAGCATCAACTTAATTATGCTTTTCTCATTTATCTTCTTTCTATATTCAATCACATCTATACATATACACATATTCATACATTACCTGCTGTTATATAACAGTGTCCTACACTGATTTCTCTCAAGTTACCCTATTGTGGGCATTACAAAAATCATACATCTTAATTCCATTACCTCACTGTTCAATCCTCCAAGGTCATCTGTAACACATTGATTAAATAATAAATAAATTTAATCACATAATACCACATTGATCACATAACGAATTATATTTAATTACTCCTGGATACATTCTATCATTCAACACTAGGTTTTAGCTGCTAACCATTACTTAATTAACCAAAATTCTCAATTGGAAATCATGTTAAAAATATGGGATGTCACATTAAGTGTTAGTAAATTAAATAAAGATACATGTAGTTCAAATGAAATTAATGTTGAGCCCAAGCAAGTGGAATGAATGAGGCCAAATGATTAAATTGTTAGGAACCCTAAATGAATTAAATTAATAGTCCAATTGGGATATACTGAGAGCCTAAAATAATGGTAACATTGAGCCCAAATGAATTTAATTTCAAGACCAATGAGTAGCCCAAAATATATATTGAGGTATGTATATATTAGTGTATATATGAATATATATATTTGCTAAAAGAAAAATCAAAAGTATTGGGAAAGCCCAAGATGGGGGCAATGCTCCAAGCATCTCCATAATTTACTCCAAGAAAAACTATCCTCAATGCAAGTCTAATCTCCTTAATTTGTGCATCTTGTTCCCTATTGGATTAAAGGCCTAATTAACTATGTGTTGGTTATTTAGTGAGGCTAAGTGCATTTACGAGTTTTCTATATATAGAGTGTTCCACCAAGTTATAAAGATTGTTAGTCACTTTACTAGGAGTTCTAAGAAAAGAGAGAGAGAGAGAGAGAGAGAGCTCTAGAGAAAAATCTTGAGAAAAGAAATAGAAGGGGAAGAAAGCTTGGAAGATAGATCTAATAACAAGGAATGAGGAGGATGATCAAAGATAGATCATCCATTCATCAAGAAGAGAATGCTTTAAAGGTTCCAAAGTATCTTACAACACTAAAACTCTTTTATTGTGTTGGCTAATATAGATTTATGTATGTTTTGTTGATGGAGAATGATATTGTAATGGAGGAACATGGTGGTTCCAATGATATAAGGAGGTTAGGTAGGTGATTTTGTGTTTAGATCACTTGTTGATGAAAGATGAGCTAGGTAATCAAAAATGGATTTTTTTTTTGTTAAGGAAAACCTAGTTTTAAGTTTTTTGAGTTTTGGGTTTTCATGTAAGCATTGTATTTTATTGTTGTGTTTTATGGATCTATGGGTGTATATCATAGATCTACAAATTCGTAAATGAACAATTTTGATATAAACAAAAATGAAGCCTAGATGAGCTCATGTGAATTTTTATTCTAACTATGTTATGTTTTGGTAAATATCCTAGTTTGAATCTTGTGTGTTTAAAAGGAATCACTTTGTTGGTTGAAAATACTAATATCTATGTGTTTTCAAATAGATCTAAAGTTTTGGTAATGTTATTTTTTGGAAAAATATGTTAAAATGAGCTTATAATGACTTTTATGGTTAAGTATGTTTTTAAACTAAACCTCAAAGGATTTTGGTCATGTTCGATCATGGTTGTGGAGTATGAAAAATGGTTGTTGATATAAAAACTCATTGGTTCCGGTAAATTTATGAATCCACAAAGCCATGGTTCAAATTTGAGCTCAATCCGATAAGAAATGATCAAGTTATAAATTTTGAGCAAGTAAACCATGAAATTTGTTGTCAAAGTGACTGTATGAGAAATTTTCAGTTTAGTTCCAATATTTGGTTGTGTGATCTATAGAGAAATTTTAGAGGAAGAAGTTATGGATACGTGAACGCTTAAATCACTCAAAAAGGTTAAGAAATGAGAAAGTTATGGCTGTTGGAGTGACTAAGGGTCGGGCAGTCCAAAAATTAGGGTTTTTGATTTTTGGCCCACCGCTTCAATGGTCAAAACTCTGGCCAGAACTTGGTTTTGCTGTTGGGTTGGGTCGAGTCGGTCCGGGTCGAATTTTCTTTGAAAAATTAATGTTAAAATAAGTATAAAATGAATATGTTTGTATAATAAACCAATATATATATATAGAGAGTCTATTAGTGACTAATTTGTAGCTAAATATTTAAAATAAAGAATAAGGTTAAAGTAATTGAAAAATTTGATTGCTTAGTATTATTTGAAGATTTCTAAAAGGTTATTAAATAATTAATAATATTAGTAAATGATTAAAAGGTTATTAGATGATTAATAACATTAGTAAATGATTAAAAAATTATTAAATGATTAATAATATTAGTAAGTGATTAAATGGTTATTAAATGATTAATAACATTAGTAAATGACTAAAATGTTATTAAATGGTTAATAACATTAATATGAGATTAAAATATTATTAAATGGTTAATAATATTTACATGTGGTTAATACATTATCAAAGGTTGATAATAGTATGAAGCGTTTGGTACATTATTAAATATTCAAAATATTAAATTATGTAAAAAAAAGAAAATTGAATTGAATTGAATTAATGTAAATAGTCCATTTGTGGCTAATTTTAGACCAATTTGCTAAAAATGGGTCGTACGAAAAGCGTGTAATGAAGGCATAAGTTGGATAAGCGTACCAGACATGTCCAACTAGGTTTGGGCTAGAGTTTTGTCTGGAAGTCAAAAGTTCATTTGTCGAACATTTTAAAAGTTAATAAATTAAAGTTAGGATCTTAAATTGAGACTAATTAATAGTCATTGTAACTAATGACTATGTCAATCTCATATATAATTGTAGGTTGAATGAAAGACGCAAAACTAGCGTAAGACGGATAAACTTATCAAGCAAGTTTTTTAGTATTATGAGATATTCTAGAGAACTTGTTGTTATGTGCGTTGTTATGATACAATGTGATATTAAATTGTTACATGAAGCTATATGGATGTTATATATGTTACGTGAAACCAATGAATATGGTAAATGTAAAGTACGTGAAAAACATGAAGTACAATTACATGAGAATTATGTACAAACTATGAAGCATGATTTAAATGCGGTATATAAAAACTGAGAAACATGTATAAAATGTCATACATGAATTTATTGCTAAGCATGCATGATGCATGAACTAAGTGTTATGTGATAACTGTTAGACTTGCTAAGCCGTCGTACTCACTCTTGCTTAAAGTACACATTTTCAGAGAAGTCGGAGAAACGTAAAGTCCTGGTAAGGACAAACGATCGAATTTGACTTTAAGTCGTTGCAATTAAGTTTTGTAATAAAACCTTATTATCAACATCTTTGTGGTATTTGGTTGTGAACCTATAGTGGTATGTTTGTTGTCATTATGGAAGGTTAGAAAACCTATACGTTTTAGTATAACGTTTAGATATACTAGACACTCGTATTATTGTAAAGCACTGATGTGTAAAAAAAGATTGTAATAGAATAAACTCGTATCGTATATGATATTGAGATATCATAAGAAATTGTAAATATTACGATTATGAGGTAAAGGAAACAAATAGAATAAAGATGTATATGAAAAGTTTTAAATTTATTGAGTTTTTAACAACATTATTTTTTATTCTGTTGTGGATTTTATTAAAAAAATGTACATTAACGCACGAGGTCGCCTGTAGCGAGTACAGGGATTCTCGAGGGCATCACAGTTGGTATCAGAGCTGATAGGTTAAAAACTTTAGGTAAAAGTAACCTAGGCTATAACAGTGGTAGAAGATAAGGAAAATGGTAATGGAATAAACTCATGTAGAGTTTAAGCAATAAGAGATGAATATATAAAATTCATAAAGAATAAAATAAAGATATATATGAGGAGATTCAAAGAAGAATCTTGAAGAGATATAACTAAAGAAGGTTAGGGGATCCCTGATTCAAGAATTAAAAGAGGAATAATGGAGAAGAATTGTGAAGTAAAACTAACAAAGAAGAATAACGAGATTGTAGAATAACGAAATTACCACATAACATCATTTAATTTCTGTACCTCCACAACCATTTCTAAATATCAATAATTTCATCAAAGTTTCTCTTATTTTTCATAAATTGTTTTTAAACAATTTATTTATTCTTTAATTATTTCTATTCAATAACCATTTGTCATCATCTTTATACCGATTTAATTTACCAATTAAATCTCTTCACTCACTTTAAATCACATATAATTCACCAATAATTTAACAAACTTGATAATTTTGTTAATTAAATTCTCATTTAATATTATTAAAGAAATTCTGAAAATTCGGATCCTCACATTATATATGTTTTGTTAATAGAGAATGATGTTTTAATGGTGGAACATGGTGGTTCCGATGATATAAGGAGGTTAGGTTGGTGATTTTGTGTTTAGATCATTTGTTGATGAAAGATGAGCTAAGTAATCAAAAATGGATTTTTTGGTTAAGGAAAACCTAGTTTTAAGTTTTGGGTTTTCATGTAAGCACTGTATTTTATTGTTGTGTTTTATGGATCTATGAGTGTATATCGTAGATCTACAAGTTCCTAAATGAACTATTTTGATATAAACAAAAATGGAGCCTAGACAAGCTCATATGAATTTTTATTCCAACTATGATATGTTTTAGTAAAAATCCTAGTTTGAATCTTGTGTTTTCAAAAGAAATTACTTTGTTGGTTGAAAATGCTAAGATCTATGAGTTTTAGCATAGATCTAAAGTTTTGGTAATGTTGTATTTTGAAAAAATACATTAAAATGAGCTTATAATGACTTTTATGGTCAAGTATGTTTTTAAACTAAACCTTAAGAATTTTGGCCATGTTCGATCATGGTTGAGAAGTATGAAAAATGATTGTTGATATAAAAACTCGTTGGTTTTGGTAAATTTATGAATCCACAAAGCCATTTGTTGGTCGAAATCGGAACTATTTATTTATATTTTATTTATTAGTTAGATTTCGATCTCAAATTCGTTTGAATGAATAACGTGCAAGCATACACGGTCAACAAGTAATAAAGTAAAAGTAAAAGTCGATCCCACGAAAAATTAGTTCTAACGAGTTCCAAATACCAATTGCATCGAGTTAATCTTAGTTCAAACAGTTGATTGAATGGAAGAATGGAAAATCTAAATGGACATAACGCAAATTAATCAATTAAACTAGAAAGCAATAAAGATAGATGAATCTATGATTACATTTTCTCCCAATACTTAATTTAAATCTCCTAACTCTCCCTATTTGGTCTTACGGTCACGATGACTTGTTAACCGAGAATACAATAGTATTTACACATCTCTTTTGAAGGATATATAAACATACCAAATCTAAACCTATCCCATTCGACAGAATTCAGACAAGGACATCCAAGCTAAACATTTCACTAACAAGGATTTGAAACACAAATTCTCACACTGGTTACATTTGGTACATAGGTATATGTCTATCCTACGCACAAATTATGCATACGCTCCTAAGAACACATAGCACAACACATGTTATCATATTCGGGTCAAAACACTATAATCTATTTTCCAATTTCATATAGGTTACCAAATTAACTTAGTTAAGCAAGTAAACATGAAAAACTTAATGCGATAATCCAATTCATATAGTGCCATCCAAGAGACCACAAACCATAGCCAACGAAGCACAAAAATATGCAAATTACAAGACAAACTTCATTTGGACATTTTGTCGAACACTTGACGTGTACACTGAAATTCTTCTTTCAAAGAACTCACACACGCAACAGTAACCAAATAAAAAAGAGAGATTCAATTAAACTAAGCATTAGACACCCAACATAATCAAAGATTTCATGCTCAAACCATAGCAATTGAGTAAAATCACATTCAACAAGCATACAACATATACATAGTTAAATGAGATCAAAACACAATTCACCATAGCCAAAACATGTTATAGATTCAATACCTAACATACATACAAGATCAATTGATAGATATTAATCCATTTTTGTTCCAAAAAATAATCAACAACAATGGAAATACACATTAAAGGAAAGAATAAGAAGATAGTTGTCACAAATCTCCAAGTTTCAAGCATTCAATCCATAGCTTCCTTAGATATTGAATTTCATTCCTAACCTCCATGGAAGGTGACTCTCTTCATCCTTTGGCCTCCAAAATCACCTCTAGCCGCCTCCCAAAGAAGAAGAAACGAAAATATGAAGTTAGGGCCGCTCTTTTCCTCTTAAAAACTAATTTCTGCACATAGGAACAGTGCACTGCCGCGGTGGTCAACGGCACCGCTGCGGTGGTCAAACATTCTTCTTTTTTTTAGTTTTGTACTACCGTTGCAGCGGTGGAAATCACCGCTGTAGCGCTCATACAATCTGCCCAGAAATGCTCCATTTTTGGACTGTTGCAGCCTCCTTCAATGTTTAGGGAATAACTTTCTCATCCGACCTCCAATTGGGATGATTTAAGATGTTTTGGAAAGCGGAGAAGTATATATACAACTTTTACATTGGAAGAATTGAGAGATAATGGCTGTATCAAGGTCTAAATTGGGTCGCAAGTGACTACTGTGTAAATAGTAAGCTGAAAATCCAAATCTGGTAACTCTAAGCTTTAATCCAAACTGCCCTTTTTTCAAAATCCTACAAAATAAAGTAAAAGCATATAAAAGTAATATAAAACCTAAACAAGAATAAAACATATAAAAACTAATATAAAATGCTAAAGAATTCACAAATTATGAAGTCTAAAAGTATCCAACAAATGGGTATAAAAACCAATCATCACCATGGTTCGAATTTGAGCTTAATCGGATAAGAAATGATCAAGTTATAAAGTTTTGAGCAAGAAAACCATGAAATTTGTTATCAATCAGACTGTGTGAGCAATTTTCAGTCTAGTTCTGATTAGAATTTGGTTGTGTGATCTAATGAGAAGTTGTGGAGGAAGAAGTTACGGACGCCTGAGTGCTTGAATCACTCAAAAACGTTAAGAAATGATAAAGTTATGACTGTAGGAGTGACTGAGGGTCGGGCAGTCTAGAAATTAGGGTTTTTGGCCTACCGTCGCAACGGTGGAAACCACCGCCACAACGGTCAAAACTCTGTCTAGAACATGGTTTTGCTGTCCGGGTCAGGTCGGGTCAATGTGGGTCGATTAGGCCGAGTTTTATTTGGAAATTTAAATTGAAATAAATGTAAAATGAATATGTTTGTATAATAATATATATATATATAGAGTCTATTAATGACTAATTGGTAGCTAAATATTTAAAATAAAGAATAAGGTTAAAGCAATTAAAAAATTTGATTGCTTAGTATTGTTTTAAGATTTTTAAAAAGTTATTAAATGATTAATAACATTAGTAAAGGATTAAAAGATTATTAAATGATTAATAATATTTGTAAAAGATTAAAAGGTTATTAAAGGATTAATAACATTAGTAAGTAATTAAATGGTTATTAAATGGTTAATAACGTTAGTAAATGATTAAAATGTTATTAAATGGTTAATAACATTAGTAATGGATTAAAATATTATTAAATATTTGTATGTGGTTAATATATTATCAAAGGTTGATAATAGTAAGAAGCGTTTGGTAGGTTATTAAATGTCTGAAATATTATGTTATATAAAAGAAGAAACTTTAATTGAATTAAACAAATGTAAATAGTTCATTTGTGGCTAATTTTAGACCAACTTATTAAAAGTGCATCGTCCGAAGAACGTGTAGTGAAGGCGTAAGTGGGATAAGTGTAGGTGACATGTCCAACTAGGTTTGGGCTAGGGTTTTGTGCAGAAGTCAAAAGTTCATTTGTCGAACATTTTAAAAGTTAATAAATTGAAGTTAGGGTTTTAAATTGAGACTAATTAATAGTTATTGTAACCAATGATTATGTCAATCTCATACATAATTATAGGTTGAACGAAAGACGCAAAACTAGCGTAGGACGAATAAGCTTATTAGGCATTTTTTTAATATTATGTGATAGACTTGAAAACTTGTTGTTATGTGCATTATTATGATTCAATGTAATATTAAATTGTTACATGAAGCTATATGGATGTTATATGTGTTACGTGAAACCAATGAATATGATTAATGTGAAGTATGAGAAAAGCATGAAGTACGATTACATGAGAATTATGTACAAACTATGAAGCATGATTTAAATACGGTGTATACGAACTGAGAAGCATTTATAAAATGTTATACATGGATTTATTGCTAAGCATTCATGATGCTTGAACTAAGTGTTATGTGATAACTGTTAGACTTGCTAAGTCGTCGTGCTCACTCTTGCTTAAAACACACATTTTCAGATAAGTCGGAGAAACATAAAGTCCCGATAAGGACAAACGACCGGATTTGACTTGAAGTCGTTGGAGTTAAGTTTTGTAATAAAACCTTATTATCAACATCTTTTTTAGTATTTGGTTGTGAACCTATAGTGGTATGTGTTGTTGTCATTATGGAAGGTTAGAAAACATGTACGTGTTAGTATAATATTTTGATATAATAGACACTTGTATTATTGCAAGGCTTGGATGTGTAAGGAAAGATTGTAATTGAATAAACTCGTATCGTATATGATATTGAGATGTAAAAAGGATGTACATTGATGCACGAGGTCTCCTGTAGCAAGTACGGGGATTCTCGGGGTCGTTACAAGAATCCCCACAAAAGGATAGCCCCTTAGTTATCTGGTATCCTGATGCCATAGGTCAACAACGACATCACTAGTGAAGGGAGTCATTCCTATTCTGAACTAAATGATGAAGAGACAATGGTTGTTTTTCCCCGGAGGAAAAGGTTAAAAGGGAGAAGTTTTTAGACAAAATACAGTAGCAGTTTAAAAGCAAATGTCACCTCCAAATCACTCCAAGCCCTGTAGCGACTAAATGGAAGGAAAAGATCTCTCAGGTAGAAGATTATCAGCCGATCCCCTTCATTAATTGGCCCAAGGTGAACATTCCCAAAGAGAAGGCAGAAACAAAGAATGATCAAGTCAAGGTTGTTCTCTAAGAAGTTTCAGATCAGGAGTCAAGTGCCTTTTCCAGCATTCAAAATGATCACACTACAGATAATTGGACCAAGAAATCTGTAATATCTAGAAAAGGGTAAAATGGAAGGATATGGTAGATGATCCCAAGAAGTTTGGGATAATTTTTTTTATCAGTTTATTAGCATGTTGTCTTATTTTCATATGTTTATTTTTTATGCATGTTCTATGTTATGTCTTGTCATTTTGTCGAAGAAGGAAGACTCATGTATGAAAATGCATTATATATATGATAAGTATTTATGTTTCATTTAAAGTGTCTCAATTTGACTGACTTTAGCCTAATGAATAATTGTCCAAATTTGAACGATGATTATGATTTTAATGTTGAACTAGATTTTGATTTGATGGGAATTGAACAAGAAGAGATGGATAACGACGACGTGCCAGATGAAATCAAAGGATGGGTCGGAACAAACCCAAACCCAACCTTAAACATGTTTGCTAATTTTTAATTAGCAATTAACACGCATGTATTCGTGACCAACAAATAATATAATGATTAAGTATAGTTTCGTACCCACAGAAAATTAAAAATAATTATTACCAAATACTAATTTTATTTAAAGAATCGAATTTAAACTGTAAAATTAAATTTAATTAAAATTAACAACTAATTAACCTAATGACAGGAATTAAATCAGCTTTTAAAGACTTAAGACCATAATTTCTCCTAATACTTTATTTAAATCTCTTCACTTCCTTTTTAATTATTTAATTATATTGAATTGTTAACCAAGATTTTTTTATAATATTTACGAGCCTCTATCAATGACAAGTAAGTATCTCATACTTAAATAAATCACTATAAGTATATGTGAATTAAATTAAGTAAGAGTTATTAAGAACACATTCTCATCAAGGTTACATATGACATATAGGTATTTTCATCCTACACACAATCCAATTATTCAATCCGAAGAAGAATAAATCAGTCACATGATATCATATTCAGATATAAACCTGTAATCCACTTTTAATTTCATATAGATTATTCCAATTAATTACCCGCAATTAATTCATACATGAATGACCACAAATATTTAACAAAAAAATATTTAGATCTCAATCTATAATCCTTTAGACAACTTCATATAGATTATCAAATTAATTACTACAAATAATTAGTACCTAAAAGTACAAAATATGATATAAAAAATTCATATATAATCAAATATAATAATAAAAAAAGAATTAAATTAGTATAAACTACATATTGGATTCCATTGCAATCTTAAATAAATATTTAGCACATAACTGAAAAAGAAATCAATATCATAAAATAATCCATAAAGTTTAGAATACAATAATAGAAGAAAAAGATAGAGAACACAAATTTATAATTAAAGCGTTTGATCTCTACTTTAGCCTTGAATCCTTGTAATCCTTCGCTTGATTCCTTCTTCAGATCTTCAATTAATCATTCTTCTACTTTATTATACTCCTAAGCTTGCCTAACTCTATGTTAATTCTCTCTTAATTCTCCTCCAAGTATGCCTCACATAGTGTATTTATAGATCCCAATTCAAATCCCTAGCATAGGAGGAAAAATAATTCAATTTAGAGTCAAAAACATCAAAAATCGTATCAAATCAAGTCCTGGCTGACCTTGGGAGTATAAACGCCATCTCCTATCTATTTCTGGGTGTATATACACCTGGACACTCTTGACATTCTACAATAGGGCGTATAAATGCCGGTTTCCTTCACTATTTGGGCACCTATACGCCAGGCTATTTTTTGGTTCGACCTCTATTGGAAAAATAACCATAACTTTCTCGTCCAAACTCTGATTGCGATGATTCAAGACGTTCTGAAAAGCTGAGAATTAGATTTACAGCTTTAATGTTATTGGATTTGAGAAATTCTTCCTAGATCAAGGTTAAAATTAGGCTTCGAATGACTGCCATGTAAATCGCAAGCTGAAAAATCAAACATTGAAACTCCAAACTTTGATCTAACTAGTTGTTATTTCAATTCCTACAAAATATCATCAAAACACATAAAATTAACATAAAACACTTAAAAATAACTTAAAATACTTAAGAACTCACAAATTATTAAGCTAAAGATAACCAATACATAGGTATAAAATCCACTTATTAGAACAAACCAAGACCATCAACATTGGAACCCTTGAGAACCCCAAAGAACTTCAAATTGGGGCAGATCTGACCCTAAGCCAGAAAAATGAAATACCCAGACTGTTGGCGGAATATGAAGACATTTTCGCTTAGTCCCAAGATGATATGATTTGACTGTCCACCGACATAGTAGTCCACCAGTTACCCATTAAGGAAGGGTTCAAACCCGTCAAATAGAAATTTAGAAAATTGAAGCCCGAGTGGAGCTTGAAAGTGAAGGAAGAGATAGTTAAGCAATTCAAAGTGAGGATCATTATGGTTTTTACTTACCACGAATGGCTTTCCAACATAATCCATGTGCCAAAGTCTGGTGGAAAGGTAAGGACATGTGTGGATTATCGTGATTTAAATAAAGCCAGCCTCAAGGATGACTTTTGTAAAGACCCCAAAATTTGACAAACCTTATTACCTTACAGTTCATATTTATTATACATTATTTCCTTAACGTCCAAATTTCGGTCCATTAATAAATCTTTAATTACCTTATTTAGTCCTTTAATGGACTTTAAATCATCAATTATCAAATTTTTCGGTATAATTTTTTTTCTCTTTTCTCAATCATTGTACTAAAGTATTTGAATATTTAAAAACTTAATATCTCGATCCTAGTCCCTGGATCGCAACCTTTACTTTTTTTTTCTATTACAAGTATTATAAAGCTCCAAAATTCAAAATTTAATATTATTTATATCCACACAAATATTCTTTGTTCCATAATTCACAATTAGATATATAATACCCCATCTATTGTAACAACTATCTTAAACAATCACAGTTCATAATTAAACTCTATTCGTCCTATCCGGATCCAATTTATATGTACATAAAACACATCAATGTAAACTTCGCAAATTAAATTATGATATTAAAAATATAACAATTACGTTCACAACCTTCTAGGATAATCTATCTCTAACACAATCTGATATTCCTGAAATTTTGTTTCTTTACCTGCAAAAGTTATATTATGCAAGAATGAGGACTAGGGCTCAGCAAGCTCAACAGTGTGCACATAACACATATAATAACATGCTCTGTGTATGTCATATCTCATGTATTGTGTTTCAACTCAAGCAATATATTTCACGAGCATCGAATATTGCAACTAATTTCATGTGTACACATAAGACACATTATCAATTAATCACGTAATAGGAATTTCATAAGCAATTGAGCAATTTAAGTTACATATAACAATTAACCAAATAACCATTACTGAAGAACTTGCCTCGGTCCGCAGTTCACTAACAGTCGTAACTCAAACAAAAACGTATTGCACGACCTATAATTATTTTAAATATAGTCAGTTACAACAACAACACGTCAGTTTAGGTTAATAACATATACTGTACATGTCAATTGACATGCCAGATATATCCTAAGATGTCCGTTCGCTCGTGCTTACTTCCTGATAATTTATTTTGATTAGTACATTAATGATTTAATATTTAAAAGAGGTAAATATAATCTCAACATCACGTTTGTCCACTAAACCTTTTAAAGTCTTTAGAATATCATCCTAGACTTTTCGACCAATTTTCATAATTTCTGGATTACCCGACAAATTTCTGTAATTATTTATATATATATATATATATAAACTATTATTTAATAGCTTTAAAAATATAAATAATCATTCAACATACTTTTGTATCCCCCAAACAGCATCAATATTTATCTTATAATATTATAAATATTTCCACCATGTTTCCTAATTTTTCAACATTCATAGAATTTTTCATGAATTTTTACTTAGTTTTACATTAACTTTAAATAGCCTTTAAAATACAATAATTACTATGCTTTTCAATAAATTACCAGAATTTTTCAAAAATTCTGGAATAATATAACAATAATGCTGTCCAGAACAAATTTTAGCACAAAAATATTTTTAATAATTAAATTTTAATTTTAATGCAATGAAACATTCGAAATTCACAGTAATTATCGCGTTTATCCAAAAATTACAAATCTTAAGTCCATCCTGCACGAAATTTAATTCTCTACAACTTTTTAGAAGAAAAAATTATCAAATTCTGCACCAAAATGGACAGAATTTGGGCAGATCGTATTTTACCGTGCTAAATCTTCCGAAATTCATAGAAATTAGCTCGTTTATCAGAAAATTACGAATTTTAAGTCCATTCCATACAAAATTTAATTCTCTACAACTTTCTAAAAGAAAATTTTTCCAAATTCTGCATCGAAATGGACAGAATCGTCACTGTTCGAGACTGTTCACTATAATTCCAAAATTTCATCAATTATCCAATTTCTCCCACAATAATTAATCTAAATATCATATAATCCACATATATACCTCTCAAAAATGATAAATATCAATTATCTTAAGTATTTACTAATTTTACACAAAATAATAAATTAATTTCAAAATGCATAAAATGAACAATAAAATAAATTTTATACCTTCGTATTACTTGGAAAATCATTTTCTTGCACTTAATATCCTTCATAGTGGCATAACCAAAGTATATGAAAATTTTTTCTTTCTCTTTGGTGGCTTTCGGATGGTGGCGGAATGGTGAGGGAAGAGAGAAATGATATTTTGTTGTGTTTCCCCCCCCCCCCCAACACACACATGCTTCCTTATTTTATAAGCTAAACACTTAACTATTTCGAGAAATAATAACAAGTCCACCGCCTGTGATGACCACAAATCCGGGTTCCTTGAACCTTGGATCCAGTTCAACACGAGTATAACCTTTTCCTTATTGTTCATGAATTACAACAATATTATAATTGCTAAATAATCATTTATTTAAAATTTTACAACATCTCTTTCTATTATAGAATCGAAATCTTTATACATTCCTAGTATATCTCAATATCATACATGATACGACATTCTATTACAATCAAATTGAGTATTTAACACTCATATAATATACCAACTAAGTATTATACTACACAGTCATTTACCTGTCCAATTCAGACTGATATCTACAACAAATATTTAGATCTTCAGTGAAAGTAATATGTTTTCCTGTTCCTTGATCTTTATCGGGAACTTCAAATGATTTGCACTATCTGAAAATGTTGGTTTAGGCAAGAGTGAGCACAACGGCTCAGCAAATCTAACAGATAGCACATAACACATAGTCCATGTTTATACATGCTTCTCATGCTTCATGCATTACATTATATGAATGTATCATGCTGAATGAATACATGACATACAGTTCAACTTATTCAATTAATTCAGGTTTTCTATCATCTAGAATCAACACACCTCATATAGTTTCATAAAAACATATTTAATTCAAATTCTCACATGCTTCAAGTGCACACACAACAGTTATACACATAGCAACAATATCTAAAAAACTTGTCTGGTTCGCTTCTACCAGTTATACTTATTTGCGTCTTTCGTTCAACTTACAATTTATATAGGAAATTGACATAATCATTAGATGAAATGACTATTACTTAGCCTTTATATAAGACTCTACCTTTAAATTATTAACTCTTAAGATGTCTGACAAACGAACCCTTAAGTTCTGGACAAAACCCTAGCCCAACCCCAGTTGGACATGTCGGGTATGCTCATCTAACTTACACTTTCACTACACGCTCTTTATACGACTTATTTTTAATAAGCTGTCAAAAATTTAGTCACGAATTGACTATTTACATCTGTTTAATTTAATTAAACATTCTTCTTTTTCATAACTTAATGATTCAGACATTTAATAATGTACCAAATACCTCAAAATATTATCCACCCTTGATAATATACAACTACATTCAAATATTATTAACCATTTAATAATATTTTAATCACTTATTAATATTATTAATTATTTAATAATATTTTAATCCCATATTAATATTATTAACCATTTAATAATATTTTAATTAATTATTAATATTATTAATTATTTAATAATATTTTAATCACATATTAATATTATTAACCATCTAATAATATTTTAATCACTTATTAATATTATTAATCATTTAATAATATTTTAATCATTTACAAATATTATTCACCATTTGATAATATTTTAATCTCTTATTAATATTGTTAACCATTTAATAATATTTTAATCACTTCTTAATATTATTAATCATTTAATAATATTTTAATCACTTACTAATATTATTCACCATTTAATAATATTTTATTCACTTCTTAATATTATTAATCATTTAATAATATTTTAATTACTTATTAATATTATTAATTATTTAATAATATTTTAATCACGTATTAATATTATTAATCATTTAATAATATTTTAATCGCTTATTAATATAATTAATCATTTAATAATATTTTAATCATTTACAAATATTATTTACCATTTGATAATATTTTAATCTCTTATTAATATTATTAACCATTTAATAATATTTTAATCAGTTATTAATATTATTAATTATTTAATAATATTATAATCACTTACTAATATTATTCACCATTTAATAATATTTTATTCACTTTTTAATATTATTAACCATTTAATAATATTTTAATCATTTATTAATATTATTAACCATTTAATAATATTTTAATCAGTTATTAATATTATTAATTATTTAATAATATTTTAACCACTTATTAATATTATTAACCATTTAATAATATTTTAATCTCTTATTAATATTATTAACCATATAATGATATTTTAATCATTTACAAATGTTATTCATCATTCAATAACTTTTTAATCATATACTAATATTATTAATCATTTAATAATATTTTAATAATCTTCAAATAATACCAATAGTTAACTTTTTAATTGTGTTAACATTAGTCTTTATGTTACATATTTAGCTACCAATTAATTACTAATAAACTTCATATATTGGTTTAGTATTCAAACCCATTCATTTTACACTTATTTCAACTTAAATTTTCATTATAAACTCGACCCGGACCAAACTAACCCGACCAAAAAACTTGGACATTCTGTTTTGAATGCTCCGGTGCTCAACCTAGGCTATTTTGGGTGCCGAGGCGTCCAAAACAGAAGACAAAAGCCCTAAATGGGTTGTCCGACCCTCCGACGCTCCGACAGTCATAACTTCTTTATTTTAAAACATTTTGGGGTTATTCTTGAGTCCATTATCATCATAATTTCCCCCTCTACAACTTCTCTTTAGATCAAAAATCCAAATTCCAAACGGAAGTGGACTAAAAACTGCTCACAAGGACAAAGTGAAAACTAAAATCACAAATTTTTGGTTTTAATGGTTTGAACTTGAATAAAATAAACTCTACACATCCAAATGACACCAACTTAGTGTTGTTGTTTTCTTAACTTCTTGTTTTATAATATTTCATGGTTCAAGCATATTTTTGAAAATGTTTGACACGGAATTTAAAGATCGAACCACTTAGGATTTTACCGGTAAATCGTTATATGGACTTTCCTTCTAATTCTTTGCGTACCATCCATACGAATACATGTATTAACTATATCAAACCATGAATATACCTATATATCATAGTTTTAGACTTCTAGATCATCAAAATAACTTTTGATCGGTTAAAAATACATTTTAACCGTTCAAATCATATCTAAACTATAAAAATGAACTAAAGAAGGTTTAGAACACTTTTTAACCTTTTATACATGGATGCTCTCCTTCTTCTTGACATGATCTTGGCTTGTGACTCCTCATAGACTATCCTCTAGCAATTTCTTTGGTGTATCATCGTCTCACAAGAGTTTCCTCTCTTTTCTCTCTTGGAAGCTCTCTATTTTCTCTCTTGTTGCTTTAGCAAAATGACTAACAACCTAACTCATTGGTGATGCATTCTATTTATAGAACCACCTTAATCTTCATCAACTTCCACTAATCAACTAGCATTGGTGAAATTAAGGGTTAATCAAGCTTACTATAGCTTGAATGACCAATTGATAGACATTTTGAATGACCATTTGATTGACTAGGGTTGGTGGGGAGTTATTGAACCAACTTTGTACCCAAAATCAACCAATAAGCAACTTTCACATCTATGTGGGCCCCAAAATTCGGGATTTATAATTTATTACACCAATTTGGCTTTATTTTTATTTCCTATATCATTATATAATTATCCATATATATATATACACCAATATATGTATACATATTCACCTATACTTGTATATTGGGCTCCACTTTGGACCTTAGAATTAAATATATTTGGCTCATTCATTTTATTTGATTGGGCTCAATTTAATTATTCTATTGGGCTAACAAATAAATAACATATGTTATATTTAATTAAAACAAGCATTGAGCTTGATTAATTATAACTTGAATCAAGGCTTAATTAAATACATGGACTACTAGGTTAATTAATTTAACCTAGTTTAATACCTCATTTAGATTTATATCATAGTCCAATTAGACTTGCATTAAATTATTCTACCACATTGGGTTACATAATTAACTCATCCATAGTTAATTCTCAACACTACCTTCCTTCCTCTATCAATTAACCAATGATTGGTTTATTCTCTCTCTTGTCTACCAACTAGGGTTATTCAATTAACTTACATTAATTAATTCTCTATACTCAATCAATACTTAAAAAAAATATTCTCCCAATACATTGACCATCATTTGACTTTAATGTGTTTGGGCTACATGGATTACTTTGCATTGGGCTTCTTATTTAATTACTTGGGCTACCCAACACAACTCACACATATTCCATAACTTGGGCTAGGTAATTTATTTAATTGGACTACCACCCAATTATATACAATACTTGCCAATATTAATTAATTGGACTTATATTAATTACCTCTTGGACTATTAATCAACATAACATTTGGGCTTATTATTTAATTACCCATTTCATACCAATATTCTCATATTGGGCTAACATCTATAATCCTTTTGGGCAATATTCCACTTCTCTACTTGTTACTCATAACTTTAATTCATGACTTAAATAATTAACTCAATTAATTATATTACATGACTTTCCTTTTTAATCTATACTTAAACTAATTAATCATATTAGTTTTATTGAATATTTAATTTACTTCACACATCATCTTGTTTGATTAACAAACTCAACTCTAGGTATATATATAAATATTAATATAAACACATTCAATTCTCAATTGAATTTATTTCCTTCATAAATTCTCTACAGGCATTATTATAATAGTTTCACATTTAATTTCTAACAAATAAATTATGTTAAAAAAAATGTTCACCTATTTTCTATACATCTTACTTCTCAAATTCTAGGTTTTAAACATTAACCTTTAATTAAATCAATTAAGATCTTATATAAAATCTTGAAAATATCTGGGATATTACACCGCCTCTCTACACGCCCACAACCGACTTAAGTTTCGGATGTTCCAACATGCATAAATTAAAATTTAATACATTACGTAATTATTTCGTATAATTAATATTTTACATAATGCATGTAAAATATTTATTTTAATTCACCAAAATTTATAACATGATTTATAATTAATATTTAGACCTTTTTTAGGTACTTTACTTGACAAATTATGTACACGCATAATGATATGCATGTAGTTATATGTGGTAATTTATACCTCTAAAATTCATAAAATAATTCATACAACATATAAAAATTATTTTTCATACTTTTTCACTTCGTTATTTGGACAACATGTTTCATCAACATGTTTACGTTTCTAAAATATTATCCTCCATAAAAATCATAAAAATTTCATTATACATAAACATAATTTTTAATAAATTAAAACATTCCTTCTTCTCATTTATTTTTCATTTCTTTACTATTTACACTAACTTTTCTTATATAAATTATATAATTTATATAATTACTTTCTCCTTATATAATTTCCATTTTATCTAAAATACAATTTATAAAAAATTTCTTCCATCCTTATTCAATTTAATCACCTTATATAAATTATATAATTATTCTTATATAATTAATATAATTATTATTTTCTTCATATCTTACTCTAATTTTCTTATATAAATTATATAATTTATTATTATATAACTTATATAATTACTTTTCTTCTCAATTAATTTCTAAACTTCCTCCATAATCATTGATTAAATATCAACAATTTAATTGTATCATTACATGAAATTTCTCTTATTCTTCATTAATTATTTTTAAATAATTTATTTACTTTTCAATTACATTTATTTCAACAAAATTTATCACCATCTTTGTATAGATTTAATTTACTAATTAAATCCCATCACATACTTTAAATCACATAAAATATCACAAATAATTTAAACAACCTTGATAATTTATTAATTAAATTCTTATTTATTATTACTAAAATAATCCCAAAAATTCGGATCCTCACATTCTTCCTCCTTAACAGGATTCCGTCCCCGGAATCACAATTATCATAATAACCTTACGTATTTCATTTATAGCACATTGCTATACTTTTATCTTGATAAATAAACATTAAACCCAATAATAACCATAACTTACCTCTTTAGTATTCATAACTCACATCTTTAATGGATAACACCATAATGATCGTAACAGTCAGAGTATTATATTCTTAACTCAATTCACAATTTCTTTGTAATATTATATTTCACAATTCCCTAAAATTTTTATTAATAAAACTTTAACTCGTTTCTGGAATCACAAATCAAGATAGTTTTTTATTCTCTGAAAAATTTCCTTTCTTTAATCGCACTTACCTTTACTCAATCCATTTATTTCATACTCTCTATTGCAACATTATTTATATTCTGCACATTTAACCTTCTTTTCTTAATTCATATTCATAATCTTCTTCACATTCTATTTCCCTTTGTAATATATCCAACATATTCAGTGAACCACATACGTCATTTAGCACATTGCTTACATCATAAATCATTCCTTAATACCTCTATCATTCAACACTAGGTTTTAAATGCTAACATTTACTTAATTCATCATAATCCTTATTTGGTATCACTCTAAAATCCTGGGGTGTGACAACTTTCCAGTCCCATTCATACACATTTTAGTCAATAATATGGCTCAATACGCCATGTGTTCTTTCGTCGATTGTTTTGAAAGATACCATCAGATCATGGTGGCCGAGGAAGACAGAGAGAAAACTACCTTCATTACCCAGTTGGGTATGTTCTGCTATAAATGTCGGTGCTACTTATCAGAGAGCTGTGATGGTCTTATTCCACGATATGATTGATAGTAATATGCTCTCAAGCCAATCACATTTGATGTTATAAAGCATTTACTTTGTAATTTTATTCGTTTATTAATAAAAAAATTTATTTAAAGGCATTTATTTATTCATAATTAATTGGTCGAATTGAATAAATGGATAAACCCATAGTTTTGGAGCAATGCTTTTAGAATCATGATGATGATCATGCTTATGAGATCTAAATTTAAGATAACTCGAAACTAAAATACTCTTAATCGTGGGATCACTAAAATAGAGATTAGTGAATTCGGATAGATTAGTATATACTATGCTTGCTCTTTCAGATAGGATGATTGATCTCATAATCATTTGTGTGGAGACACTAAAGCAAATATGTATGTGCTTATCAGAGAATAAGTTCACTGAACATGGTTCGCTTAAGGAACACCTAATGGAGTTTTACTTGCCTATCAATAGGAGTTCCTAATGTGATAGTAGTACATGTGATCCTAGGACTTGAGATCATCATAGTATCTTATGTACGATGAGTTATACTTTGTGATATTCCTTAAGACTATTCGGGTATAAAAAAGAATATGTTTGGGTATAATAAGTTATACATGGAGATAGGTGAATGATCAACAAATGATCTACCACTTCCAGTAAAGGTAGAGAATGTCCTATGCAATTCAATAAATGACAGCTCAGAAATCCTTGGCTAATGTGGAATAAAAATTAGAAAAGAGTTTCTAATTTATATTAGAGCTATGCACTTGAGAATTGGAATGCATATGATCAAATAAAATAAGATTTGACATTAATTTCATGTCTTATATTTGATTAGGACATTGTGTGATAGAAGAATTGAATTGTACAATAACTATTCGTGAAATAGGTTCTTTGTGATCAAATGTTAAAATTCATATTATCTGAAAAGTTGTGAATTACTAGAGGGACTTAGCCTTATTATAAAATAAATATATTTATTTATTATGAATTAAAGGACTTTATTTCATAATAAATAATTAAGAATGGTTTTAATTTATTTAGTATACTACCGGTTTAATATAAAGAACTTAAAGGGTGTCACACCATAAAAGAAAAATATTTATTTTAGAATGGATGATATAATGGTAATACTAAGTTAAGTATATTTAATTTATACTATGGTGATAGAATAAATTAAATAACTTAATATTATAATTAAGTATTTTGAAAATATTAATTATAAATTAATAATAGGAGTCTTATTATTATTATTATTATTATTATTATTATTATTATTATTATTATTATTATTTAGATCCTAAATAGTTTATGAATTAATTAATAAGTAGTAGTATTATTATAAATAATTGTTCTTCATACGCCTTTCTTTGTAGTTCTCCATTCAAGAAAACATTTTTTGATATCCATCTAAAAGACTTTTAAGCTTTGTGTATGTGCTGCATGGGCAAGGAATAGCCTGACTGCTTCAAGTCTTACTGCTGGTGCATAGGTTTCATCATGATTAATTCCTCCTTCTTGAGAGTTACCATTTGCTGCCAATTTGGCCTTATTTATTGTGATCACAACATCTTCATTCTTTCTGTTTCTGAAGACCTACTTGATGCCAATTTATGGGTGATTCGTTGGCCTAGGAATTTAACTTCCAAACCTTGCTCCTTTCAAGATGGTTCAATTCTTCTTGCATATCTGTAATCCAGCTTGAATCTTATAAAGCCTCATTGATTTGCTTCAGTTCTATTTGAGACAGAAAGTACAAATATATGCATTCGTTTTGAGTTACAGATCATGTTCTAACTCTAGCATTTGGATCTCATCTTGTGTGAGATTCCTTGCCTATCTGCTTCTAGGTGGAACATCTTTCCTTATACCCTTATGTCTGAAAGCTTCTATATTCGATTATGTTGTTTCTGATGGTGATGGCTCATCATTTTGTAGAGTGCCTAGGTCAGGCACCAATGATTCTACGAATTCTTTATATGACTCTACGATTACAGATTCGTTGATCGTAGGATTTTCCTTCATTTGACTTAGGTTGGAACTTAGTCAGATACCTTTCACTATTGTTAAGGATATAGCAGGTACAACCAAAGAGGTGTAGGCAACCAAGATTTGGTGTTCTTCCTTTTTCAAAGCTCATTAGGGTGACTTTTTAAGCATGGAGTGAATTAGAGAACGATTCTGAGTATTGCATGCAGTGTTGACAACTTCAGCTAAGAAGTATTCTAAAAATCTTGTAGCTGCCAGAAGTGTCCTTCTTGCCTTGATCAATGTTCTATTCTTCCTTTTAGCTACATCATTTTGTTGGAGAGATCTTCGAGCTAGCTAACAGCTTTTGCATGATCTCTTCTTTAATGAATGTCAGCTTAGGTGTCTTAGAGATAAGATCCTTAGTAACTGACTTTGACATATCTTTGAAGTTGAGATAGAAGATCTTTCTGTGTCATAACCAACTTACATCTTCTTAAGATAAAGAAGTAAGTTATTACAGTTGAGCTTTAGATTTGCGAGCTTCACCTCATAAACATTTCCATTTCCTGTCCTAATCAACATTAAAGAGTTTGTATCCAGATCTTTAACCTCACATTTGTTGATGAGAAAACCACTTGGTTTCCCTTGACACATAGTTAACTGATGCTTATCAGATGGAGCCTCAATCCTTCAACATGAGCAACGTCCTTTACTGTGATGACCTCATTTCTATGAAGCCATATTCTCTGGTTTTTAAGAGTTGTTATCTTTAAAGATAACAGCTAGATCTTCTTCTTTCTTATAGACCATTGAAGAACTTTCTGCAGCTTTGAGTACAACACTTTGTGATTTTTCTTTTTCTTCTGTAGTTGATGTTGTCTCAACCTTTGATTTATCCCGTAAGTGAGCAAATTTCCATTCAACTGCTATAGATTTATATATGCCTACATATACTGTGACATCCCGAATTTTTACAGGATTTCTAAGTGAAGATCATGGCTAATTAAGTAAAGGTTAGAGGATTAAAACCTGGTTTAGAATGATATGATGTATTAATATGTAATTAAAATTATCTATTATTTAGTCAATATGCTATAAATGACCTATGTGGTTGAAATGGTACAGAATGATTCTTAGGGTGAATAAGGGTATATAAAATATTTATGGATCAATTATCTATTTAGAGTGTATTAGCAACGTAGCAGATGATGCAACTATTATGAATATGAATTTCAATGATTAATTGGAAATATAGAAAATTAAAGGTAAAGGACAGAAAATAAATTCTGTAGGATACTAATTGTGTCAGTATATGATAGGTTGGATGTATGAAGACTGATGTATTCGATCTGATAAAGAAAGAAGGAATTAAAGTTAAAAATGAAAGAAATGATGGAAATGAGGAAAACGTATTTAAATTGATGCTTTAGTTATGAAAATTACTTGTGAATTTAATGATTAGGCTTGGAGAGGCGAGGAGGTGAGAATGGCAAGGTAAGGTAAGTATGTATGTGCAATGAAGAAGGAACCGTATGATCTAATCAGTCTATTAAGGATTAAAGGAATGATACGATTAACGATCGTGGAACGTTTGAAATTATTAAGGAATTGATATTGAATGATTGAAATAAGATAATCGTAATATGATTTGTAAAGACAAGAAGGTAATACTCTGAAATGTGAGTATAAGGAACGTAGATTTCATGTATGTTGAGAATTGATATATGTGTGCAAGGCAAACAAGCGAAAGGGCGTAAAAGTCATAATAAAAGTGATATGAGCATAAATGGTTAAAGGAATGGATTTTGGTAATTTGAACAAGATTCGCTTTTTGAGAAAGCGATTTATGGAAAAAGTGAGTAATCTGACATTTTGAGATATCGAAAATTGAAATTGATTAAATGGGGAGCAGAAAGGGTTCGTAGGAATATGAAAATGTATTTTGTGGTTAATAAAAGTTAATTAGTCGGATTGTGATTAAATGGCTAATTAAGCTACAGAAAGAGACTACGTGAATGTAATGCAGTGGAAAATGGATGACTTAGTCAGTTGATTGAAAGAAAAACCAAGTTAAACGAGCACGAAATGAATTAATGGGAAAAAATATAAAAGTTCCTTAAAATGGAAAATTAGCATGAAATTCAAAAGTCTAGCAATTTTGGCTTTTGACCAAAAAGCCCTCAACAATTTAGTTAATGACCATTGTGTCCTAAATGGTAAAATGACCAAAATACCATTGACAAATTGAGTAATGACCTATGTGCCCCAAATGATGAAATTTCAAAAATACCCTTAGATGAGTTTACCATGGTTATGTTACCTTAACTAGCCTAGTTAAGGCTCATATAATTAAACCAAAGCAAGCAAGTGCTCTCCATTATTTTCAAATTGCTGGAAATCTAGCCCTAGGAGAGAGAGAGAGATAAGGAAGCCATGAAAATTGTGACGACCCTGAATCTGGGTCCCTCGAACCTCGAATCCGTTTCAACACTAGTACTACATTTTCCTTATTGTTCATGAATTACAACAATATTATAATTGTTAAATAATCATTTATTTACAATTCTACAACATCTCTTTCTATTCCAGAATCGCAATCTTTAAACAAACCTAGTATGTGTCTATATCATACATGATACGACATTCTATTACAATCATTTTTGAGTATTTAACACTCATATTACATACCAACTAAGTCTTATACTACACAGTCATTTTACCTGTCCAATTCGGACTGATATCTACAATAGACATTTAAACCTTCAGTGAAAGTAGTATGCATTCCTTTTTCTAGATCTTTATCAAAAACTTCGAATAACTTGCACTATTTGAAAATGTTGGTTTTAAGCAAGAGTGAGCACAACGGCTCAGCAAGTTTAACAGTTACACGTAGCACATTACATGCTTCACATATTATACATGCTCTGCATTTTATTCTTATATCATGCATTTCATGTTTTTCATTTTATGAATGATTCATACTTCTTATGCATCTCATATAATAAACAACTAGCATCTAGCAAACATGCTTCATATCTGAACATATTTCACATATAACCATATCTCATATTATGCGCATAACACGAATATTATCAATATATTTTCATATCAATAATTTAATAACACATTGTAGCATAGCAATGCACATAGGAGCAAGTTCTGAAAAATCTTGCCTAGTTCGCTTCTACCATTTACGCTTATTTACGTCATTCGTTCTACCTACAATTTATATATAAAATCGACATAATCATTAGTTATAATGACTATTAATTAGTCTTAACTTAAGACCTTAACTTCAAATTATTAACTCTTAAGATGTCCGACAAACGAACCTTTAAGTTCTGGACAAAAATCCTAACCTAAACCTAATTGGACATGTCGGGTACACTGAACCAACTTACGCATTCATTACACATTCTTCGTACGACCCACTTTTAATAAGTTGTCTAAATTAGTCATAAACGGACTATTTACTTTGGTTTAATTCAATTAAAACTTTCTTCTTTTACATAACTTAATGATTCAGACATTTAATAATGTACCAAATACTTCAAAATATTATCTACCTTTGATAATATACAACTACATTCAAATATTATTAACCATTTAATAATTTTTTAATCACTTATTAATATTATTAATCATTTAATAATATTTTAATCTCATACTAATATTATTAACCATTTAATAATATTTTAATTACTTATTAATATTATTAACCATTTAATAATATTTTAATCTCTTACTAATATTATTCATCATTTAATAATATTTTAATCATTTATTAATATTATTAACCATTTAATAATATTTTAATCTTTTACTAATATTATTAACCTTTTAATAATATTTTAATCATTTACAAATATTATTCACTATTTGATAATATTTTAATCATTTACAAATATTATTCACCATTTGATAATATTTTAATCTCTTATTAACATTATTAACCATTTAATAATATTTTAATCACTTTTTAATATTATTAACCATTTAATAATATTTTAATAACTTATTAATGTCATTAATTATTTAATAACATTTTCATCATGTACTAATATTATTAATAATTTAATAACTTTTTAATCATATACTAATATTATTAATCATTTAATAATATTTTAATAATCTTCAAACAATACTAATAGTTAACTTTTTAATTGTGTTAACTTTAATCTTTATTTTAAACATTTAACTACCAATTAGTTACTAATAAACTTCATGTATTGGTTTAATATCCAAACACATTCATTTTACACTTATTTTAACTTAATTTATCAAAAATAACTTGACCCGAACCAACCGGACCAGACCCGACCGGACTCGGACTGACCCGAACTGACCCCGAGCACAAAAATCTGCTTTGGCATATTGTTCTAGCGCAGCTGCGCCACACTGGGCGCAGCTGCGCCACACTGGGAGCAGGTGCTCCCGGCCAATCTGTCCGGAGTCAACTTTTTGACTGCTCGACCCCCCGACGCTCCGACAACCATAACTTCCTCATTTTAAAATATTTTGGGATGATTCTTGAGTCAATTCTCATCATAATTTTTCTCTCTACAATTTCTCTTTAGATCACAAATCCAAATTCCTAATAGAACTAGACTAAAAACTAAAATCACAAATCTTTGGTTTTAATTGTTCAAACTTGAATAAAACAAACTCTACACATTCAAATGACACCAACTTAGTGTTTTTATCTTCCTAACTTCTTGTTTTACAACATTTCATGGTTTAGTCACATTCTTAAAAACGTTTGACACGAAATTTAAAGATCGAACCACTTAGGGTTTTAAAACACCCTATTTTGCAGTAAAAGCCATAACTTCCTTGTTTTTCTATGTTTTTGAAAGATTCAAGTTGGGTTTTCTTAAAAACTCATATATGTAACTTTCTAGCTATAGAAATTAATTTTCTAACTTGTACCTTTCAATCTACAATATTAAATAGCACATAGCTATCAAGGTTTTTACTGGTAAATCTTTGTATGCACTTTTCTTCTAATTCTTTGCATACCACCTATACAAATACATGTACTAACTATATCAAATCATGAATATACCTATATATCAGAGTTTTAGACTTCTAGATCATCAAAATAACTTTTGATCGGTTAAAAATACAATTTAACCGTTCAAATCATATCTAAACTATAAAAATAAATTAAAGAGGGTTTAGAACACTTTTTAACCTCTTAAACATGGATGTTCTCCTTCTTCTTGGCCATGGACTTCATTAGAAACTCCACCTTGATTATTCTCTAGCAAACCTCCTTGGTGAAACCTCAATTCTTAAGAGTTCTCTTTATTTTCTCTAGAATGCTCTCTCTATTCTCTCTTGGATTTCTTGCAAAATGACTAAGAAATATAACAACTTGGTGGAGCATCCTATTTATAGCACCTTGCTAATCCTTCATCAACTCACTAATCAGCTAGTGTTGGTGCAATTAAAGCTTAATTAGGATTACTATTGGATTGATTGACCACTTGAATGACTAGGTGATTGACTAGGGTTGGTGAACCACTTTGATATTGTGTACAAGTGAAGAAACCAAGCAAAATCAAGCCACCCCCTTGTGGGGACCACTAAACCTCAGCAAAATGGGATTAAATCCCCCATTTTTGCTTTATTTTTATAGCATAAATATACATATATACATATATATACATATATATAAATGATGACCAATCTTGACTACCTTTTGGGCTCCACATTGAACTCTAAGATTTAAATATATTGGGATCATCCATTTAATTTGGTTGGGCTCAATTTAATTATTCTATTGTGCTAACATTAAATACCCTATATTACATTTAATTAAAACAAGCATTGGGCTTGATTAATTATAACTTAAATCAATGTTTAATTAATTACATGGACTACAAGGTTAATTTATTTAACTTAGTTTAATACATCAATTGGACTTATAATATAATCCAATTAGACTTGCCTTAAATTATTCTACCACATTGGGTTGCTCAATTAACTCATCCATAGTTAATTCTCCTCATCCTATTTACTTACCTAACAATTAACCAATATTTGGTTAATACTCTATCTTGTCTACCAACTAGGGTTATTCAATTAACCCTACATTAGTTAATTCTCTACACTCAATCAATACTTAAAATTCTTCTCCCAACACATTGACCATCATTTGACTTTTAAATGATTTGGGCTACATAACTTAATTTTTATCGGGCTCTCTTATTTAATTACCCACTTCATGTAAATATTCTCATATTGGGCTAACATTTATAATCTTTTTGGCCTAGTCCACTTGTAGTAATTAAATTACTTGGATTCTTCATGAGGCTAAATCCTTAAATTTATTTGGACCTCTTTATAAATACCAACAAGACTTTTAACAATTAAAATATTGGGCTTGCTTTAAATCCATTAATAGACTCTATACAACAACTTAATAATTAAATTAATTACTTCACATTATTGTCATCCAAGACAATCATCCTAAAATTTTTACAACTTTAACTCATACTAATATAATTAACCTAATTAATTATATTTCATGACTTTATATTTAAACTAATTAATTTATTAGTTTAATTGAGTATTAACTTATTCATCCTCTTATTTGGCTAACAAGCACGCTTTAGGTATATATATATATATATATATATATATATATATATATATATATATATATATATATATCCACCTTCAATTCTCAAATGAATTTATTTCCTTAATAAATTCTCTACATGCATCATTAAAATATTCTCACATTTAATTTCTAACAAATAAATTATGTTAAAAAAAATATTTACCCATTTTCTACACATCTTACTTCGACAACTCTAAGTTTTAAACCATAACCTTTAATTAATTATTTTAAATCTTATTTATAATTCTTGTAAATATCTGAGATATTACAAAAGCTAAGGTGAAGAGCTTGAAGATTTGCAAGCTAGGGTAGTTTAATGATCATGGAGCAAGAAGAAAAGTGGTTGGCCTCGTCATGAGGAAGATTTCTATGTAAGGAGATTGAGCATCTATAAAGGTATAAAAGTTTTCCAAACTTAAAACTTTGATTTATGTATGTCTAAGCATGTATTTGTGGTTAAAGACATGAGTTATGGAAGGATACGTGGATAGAGTCGAAAGATCATGGTAAAACCTTAGTATATAAGGTTGAACATGTTTGATAGATGCATATTATCATTCTTGATAGCATCAAAGAGTTATAAATGGTTTAAAGGTGTGACTTGTTTAAGAAAATTATCATATCATGATTTGTGTATAAATCAAATCATAATCTTTAAAGTGCTTTAAAAGGTGCATGTAGAAGTTATACAGACTCACAAAGTTATTAAATGTGTATGTGGTAGCATATGTGGTGTATGGAGTTCAAGTTATCAAAATTGAGTTTAAGGATGAAATTGAATTAAGTTGACAAAGTGCCACCAATATGAGATTTTTGGCCATTTTGTATAATTGGAGGTCAAATGAGCCCAAATAGCTAGGTTTTATGTAAATACATGTGTTAGAAACGCTTTGAAAGTCGTTTGGTGTCTATGGCGATAAATGTGGATTTTAAACGTTTAAAAATGTTCGTCGGCACCTAAATTGAAATCTTTGGAAAAATGAATTTAATTGAAAAGTTTTAAATGTCTTAAAGGTCCATGTAAGTCAAATATGTGTTATAAGTGTTAAATGATGTGTTAGAACCAAATTTTGCAAAAAGGGGCCAAGAATAGTATGGTGTTGGAAATGAAAAGTTTGTAAAAGTTAATGAAAATTCAACTTAAAGGTGATTTTTGAAAATTTTATGGAATTAATGGTGAAATGAGGTCAAATGACTTAGTTTTATGTTATTACACATGTTTAGGTTGATTTGATAATCAACGGATTGAAATTTGAATGAAAAGGCAACTCGAACGATCAAAATCGATCGTTTCGACCCTAAATAGATTTTTACAGACAAATCTCGCCTCGTGCGAAGTTTTATTGTTTTAAAGTCCTAGATATGTTTGGAAGCAAATGGCCAAAAATCACAAAGTTGGTAAAATTGAGTTTTAAAGTTGAAATTTTTTCTAAGTGTTGAAATGTTTTGAAACGCCCTCCTATGGGTTATTGCTTTAATAATTTTAAGAAACAAAATGAACCAAGTAGTATTTTTTTTAAAATACTGGGTAGTGAGGTCTAGATGTGGTCCAAATTTGAGGTTAATTGGATGTAAGATTAATGAGTTAAAAATCAGTAAAGGTAGTGCAAAAATCAAAAATCATATTTCTGAACATTGCGCCTAGGTGTAATGTTTTATACTAAACACTGCGTCGGGACCAAGTATACTGTTCATGGTAAAGGAGATTTTGTGGCCAGCGAAGTCTGACAGCGTCGGGGCGAGATTGCTATGCATTTGGAAAAAAAAATTAAGCTTTTAAAAAGCTATATTTTGATATAGGATAATAGAAATAAGTTATATAAACCATATAATTGATAATAATGGTCAATGTAAATGATGTTAAGGTATAATGTAATAATGATTGGCATGATATAACATGCCTAAAGCTAAGTCAAAGGATTTTAAGGTTTATGAAAAAGGTTGGGAATGAGCTAGGATGTATTATTAACATATGTAAGGTATAATACATCAAATATGAAATGATTAGAGACGAATGGTCGAATATTTATGAGATAAGTTTGAAAAAAGTTATAAAAGATGTTATGATCCTATAATGACATACAGGTTCAATGTTGACAGATAATGTGACACCCCAGGATTTTACAGAAATTCCAAATGAGGATTATGGTTAATTAAGTAAGGATTATGAGATAAAACCTAGTTATGAATGATATAAAGTGTAATAATAATTAAGAATATGAATTATTAGTATGTGAGCAATGTACTATAAATAACCTGTGTGAAAGAAGGACCTATGTGGTTGGATCGGTAATAATGGTCTATAGAATGTACAAAGATTAGTTACTATTTAAAGTACAATAATGATGTGCAGATCATGAAATTATAATGAAAATGAAGTTGATGATTGAATAATAATATAACGGATTTAGGACAAATGATTGTTGTAATGCCTATAGTGAGGCAATTTGGATGTAATTATGATAGGACACTGGTTGTGTCAGTTTGTAATAAGATAAATGTATGTTTATGAATATATTATATGTAATAAATGAAGAAAAGAGATAAATGAAGAAAGCATATTAAAATAATGTTTTAGTTATAAATATTGGTAGCAAGCTTAAGAAATAGGCCTGATGAGGCGAGAGTATGAGAAAGGACGATGTAACATATAGCTGTATGTGTAGAAAAGAAATAGCAGTTTGACCTAATTGGTATATTAAAATTTATGGAATATTATGTATTGTTATGTACATATAGAGAATTGCCAAGGAAGTGGTCTTATATGATTGAAATGAGATAATTAATAGTTTTGAGAGGTAAATACGGAAAGTAATATCCTGAGAATGTGTAGGAAGAAAGTCGTATGCAAGTATGTTGCGAATTGGTATTATGTGTGTTATGTAAGCGAATAAAATGACGTTAAGTCGTAAAGTGATATATAAGCAAATACGGTTAAATGACGATGGATTTTGATAATTCGGTCGAGGTTTGCTTCTCGAGAAAGCGATTTATGGAAAAGATGAGTATTATGACTATTTTGAGATGTCGGATATTGAAATTTTATGGAACATGAAACCAAAAATGGTTCGTAGAAAATTAAGAATGATATGATATGTAAAGATTAGTAATTATGGTGAATTATGGATAATTATTATTAATTACTGAAATTGGCATTTTGAGGTGTGACAAAAGATTTGGGACAAGTCAATTATGGTGTATTTGATGATGGAATTAAATTCAAGTATGATGAAACAAGTTTGGAGCAAAATGTGATTAAAATGGATAAGTAATGATTTAAGAGAATTAATTCTCTAGATTTTAAGGCAAATGACCAAAGATGCCCTTAACAAATTTGAAAATGACCTTGGTGTCCTTAAATGGTGCAATGACCATTATGTCCTTAACTAGCCATGAGAAATGACATAACTACCCAACTAAGCATGAGTTAACTTAACTAATATATGATTAAGTGTTGGAGGATATATATAAAACATATATGTATATCATTTTTCAGCATTTTAGGTTCATTTTTACTTGTCATTCGAAGATGCTAGAAGGAATGAAGAGCTAAGAGAGAAGAAGGCTAGGGTTTGACAAAAAGCATGCAAGATTGCTGGAAAAATATACAAGAGGAGCTCGGTAAGCCTTAAAGAGGAGCACACAACCTTATTAAGGTTCAAAGCTAGAAGGAAAGGAGCTATGAGAAGGTATAAATGAGTTTTAACATTAAAAGTTAGCTTTTATATGTTTTTATGTAAGAACAAGCGTAGCCATGCATGAATTAATGGTTAGATGTAGAGATTTTCAGAGATTATATGTTAAGAGTGGGCTTCATGTGAAACCCTAAGGGTTATAGTTGAGGATATAGATTTTATGTGCAAACATGCTTATAATCATGTAAATAAATCATGATTTGTAAATAATTATGTGTAATAAGTTGATGGTTTTGATGAAAACCTAGTTTAGAGAGTTGAACATGTTGGATTTGTTAGGGTTTCGACACAGAGAAAGCAGCGGAATTTCAAAAATTTTCTGAAACCCTAAGCCAGGATCCATGCAAAACCATATTAATTCAGAAGTTTAGATTGTTTACCGATTATTCGAGATGGACAGGAGACGATGGAATTCTGAAACGGCTTCGAATCTTCAACGCAATCCAGCGACTGCGTCTCTACAGTATCCACACGAACACTCCGCGAACCGTCACACGATCTGCAGCAAAAGGGATCTGCGGTACTAGCCACCAAGATCAGGATTTCTAACCTATTTTTCTCTCTAGCCTCTTTCTGAAAGCGGCTAGGGTTTTAGTTTTTCCTTACGTGATTTTTAGACTACTGATATATCATATATATAGTAGTTAATAGGAATTAACTAAAACCTAAAATAAATAGAAAAATAAAATCCGAATTTATATATATTATATTTTAATTAAGTCTTACTTAATTAATATACATATATATAAATTATCCTATTAATTTAAATTCGTAATTTTTTTAAATACTATCAATCATATTGACATATTTAAAATACTTACAATTTAAATTAATTCCCTTTTAATTACGTTCTAAGTGTGTGACCCTATAGGTTATTATTATGTTGGCAATAATTTTAAAATCATATTATAAAATTATAAACAGTGAGCGGCATCTAGTAATGCATCACTGCTACCCAAATAATAATAAGATCGGTGATTCGATACAACCTTTTCGTGACCAATGTTTCAATGTAATTTAATCATTTTAACCTTATATCCTAGATTAAACTCGAGGCATGGAATGTGTCATACTCTTCATAATTTAATCTGAGTTTTCTTGATCAATGAGTAGACTATATGAAACAAATCAATATTTGAGCATGGCCATGCATTTCATAGTCCTACTCAATCAAGAGGCCTATGGATATCACCCCTAATATATAGGAGGGTTAAATTCCATCTAGATCACTCATATTCCTCACACGATTCATGATGTACCCAATAATCACCTTTATTGTCCACCCTATTAAAGGTGACATTTGATGATATCAAAGTACACAAATTCTCGTGTAATAATATAGTGACTTCAGGTCGGAGGATCATTACATCATTGTCACTATAAGAATTTCTTATGACACTTTGCATAATGCTCCATGTAGAATTCTCATGGTGGGTCAGTCCAGTACATTGTTCTCTAACATGTACCTATGCATTGACTCAAATATCTCATATATTTATGACCAATGAGATTTGGCCATCAGTCAATCCACATACTAGTCTCAATGCATCATTGTTGTCCCATTAACAATGATACTCGACTAGGGACATTTAAGAGCAATGATAATAATTATAATTATATAATCTCATGTTCAAGTCACATACTTAAAGCTATATAATTTGTATCATTATTCTAAGGGCTTTTATTATGTTAACATTTATATAACGCAGTAAATGAAATCATAATAAAATAATCCATTTATTCAATCAAATATAATATCAAAAATGTTAAGCAATTACATCAAATAATGATATTTGATGATATCAAAGTACACAAATTCTCGTGTAATAATATAGTGTCTTCAAGTCGGAGGATCATTACATCATTGTCACTATAAGAATTTCTTATGACACTTTGCATAATGCTCCATGTAGAATTCTCATGGTGGGTCAGTCCAGTACATTGTTCTCTAACATGTACCTATGCATTGACTCAAATATCTCATATATTTATGACCAATGAGATTTGGCCATCAGTCAATCCACATACTAGTCTCAATGCATCATTGTTGTCCCATTAACAATGATACTCGACTAGGGACATTTAAGAGCAATGATACTAATTATAATTATATAATCTCATGTTCAAGTTACATACTTAAAGCTATATAATTCGTATCATTATTCTAAGGGCTTTTATTATGTTAACATTTATATAACGCAGTAAATGAAATCATAATAAAATAATTCATTTATTCAATCAAATATAATATCAAAAATGTTAAGCAATTACATCAAATAATTAGCCTCTAGGGCATAAACTCTAATAATCTCCCACTTGCACTAGAGCCAATCACTCATGTATCTAATACCCATGGAACTAGTGTGACCTTCGTGTTTCTGCTGCGACAAAGCCTTGGTCAGTGGATCTGCAATATTATTATCTGTTAGCACTCTGCATATATGTAAATCTCCTCTATTAATGATTTCACGGATGAGATGGTACCGCCTAAGTATATGTTTGGATCGTTGGTGAGATCTGGGTTCCTTAGCCTGTGCAATGGCTCCATCATTATCACAGTATAACTCAACTGGATCAATAATGGTTGGAACAACACCAAGTTCAGTGACGAACTTTTTAATCCATACAGCCTCCTTGGCTGCACTAGAAGTAGCAATATACTCAGCCTCTGTTGTAGAATCGGCTACTGTCTCTTGCTTCGAACTTTTCCAGCTAACAGCACCACCATTAATGCAAAACACAAAACCTCACTGAGACTTATAGTCATCACTGTCAGTTTGGAAACTAGCATCTGTGTAACCCTTTACTGCCAATTTATCTTCACCTCCATATACCAAGAATGAATCCTTAGTCCTTTTTCGGTACTTGAGGATATTCTTGACTGCTGTCCAGTGACCTTCACCTGGATTCGACTGGTATCTGCTCGTCATGCTCAAAGCATACGAAACATCCGGACGAGTACATATCATTGCGTACATGATAGATCCAATTGCCGAAGCATAAGGGATCTTTCTCATACGCTCCTCATCATCTTGTGATTTAGGACATTGGGCCTTAGAGATCTTTACACCATGAGTCATGGGTAAGTGTCCTCTTTTTGCCTCTTGCATGCTGAACCGTTTCAACACTTTATCAATATATGTACTTTGACTTAGGCCGAGCATTTTTCTCGATCTATCTCGATAGATCTTGATACCTAAAATGTAGGTTGCATCACCCAAATCTTTCATGGAGAAACATTTTCCTAACCATGTTTTTACAGCCTGTAAGGAAGGAATGTCATTCCCAATAATTAATATGTCGTCTACATATAATACCAGGAATACAATCTGACTCCCACTAACCTTCTTATATACACAAGGTTCATCTTCATTTTTTATAAAGCCAAACTCTTTGACTGCTTCATCAAATCGAAGATTTCAACTCCGAGAGGCTTCCTTCAATCCATAAATGGATCGCTGCAGCTTACATACCTTTACAGCATCCTTTGGAGTGACAAAACCCTCAGGTTGTGTCATGTACACATCCTCAAGGAGATTTGCATTAAGGAAAGTAGTTTTGACATCTTTCTGCCAGATTTCGTAATCATAAAATGTTGCAATAGCAAGTAAGATCCTAATGGATTTAACCATTGCCACTGGAGAGAAGGTTTCATCATAGTCAACACCTTGAACTTGTTTGAAACCTTTTGCTACCAGTCGGCCTTTATAGGTTTGTACATTACCATCCATGTCGGTTTTCTTCTTGAAAACCCATTTGCACCCGATTGGTTTTACTCCTTCGGGTGGATCAACCAAAGTCCACACTTGGTTAGTATACATGGAGTCCATCTCAGATTTCACGGCTTCAAGCCATCTCTCAGAATCTGGTCCATTCATAGCTTCTTGGTAGGAAGCAGGCTCATCCTGATCTATGAGCATCACATCGCCGTTTTGAGTCACAAGATATCCATAATATCTCTCGGGCTCTTGGCGTGTCCTACTAGATCTACGAATGCCTTGTGTAATTTGAGCAGGTTCACTTTCCACAATATCTTGTGGTTCCTGCTCATGTTCCAACTCAGGTTCAATGATATTTTGTGGTTCATGAATTTCTTCGAGTTCTACTTTCCTCCCACTGTTTCCTTTAGAGACAAATTCTCTTTCCAGAAAAATACCAGTTCGAGCAACAACCACTTTGTTCTCAGAAGGTTTGTAGAAATAATACCCTTTTGTTTCCTTAGGGTATCCCACAAAATTACATTTGTCAGATTTGGGTCCGAGCTTGTCAGAAGCCAGACGTTTTACAAATGCCTCGCAACCCCAAATCTTCATGAACGACATACTAGGACGTTTCCCAGTCCACATCTCATATGGTGTCTTTTGAACCGTCTTTGTAAGAACATGGTTAAGTGTGAATGCAGCTGTCTCTAGGGCATGACCCCAGAAGCTTATTGGAAGATATGCATGACTCATCATTGATCGTACCATGTCCAACAAGGTGCGATTCCTCCTCTCAGACACACCATTCCATTGTGGTGTTCCAGGTGGAGTGAGTTGTGATATAATACCACACTCCTTTAGAAGGTCATCAAAATCTTGGCTTAAGTATTCACCACCTCGATCGGATCGAAGGGCTTTTATGCTTTTGCCAAATTGGTTTTGAACTTCATTCTTGAATTCCTTGAACTTTTCTAAGGATTCGGATTTGTGTCTCATAAGATACACATATCCATATCTACTAAAGTCATCAGTAAATGTAATGAAGTAATAGAACCTACCTCTTGCTAATGAACTCATGGGTCCACATACATCACTATATATAAGTCCCAATACATCACTAGCCCGTTCACTATGACCAGTGAAAGGGGCTTTAGTCATCTTGCCTAATAAACAAGACTCGCATTTCTCATATGATTCAAAATCAAATGAATCCAAAAATCCATCTTTATGGAGTTTGGATATGCGTTTCTCATTTATATGGCCTAAACGACAGTGTCAGAGATATGTCGGATTTGAATCATTTGATTTAAATCGTTTTTTATTTATGTTATAGATAGGCATCTCTAAAGCAAGAATATAAAGACCATTAAACAATTGTGCAACACCATAACATATTTCATTTAAGTAAAATGAACAACTGTTGTTCTTTATTAAAAACGAAAAACCTTTCTTGTCCAAACAAGAAACAGAAATAATGTTTTTGCTCATAGCAGGCACAAAATAACAATCCTCTAACTCTAATACTAGCCCAGTGGGCAAAGATAAATGATAAGTTCCTACGGCTAGTGCAGCAACTTTTGCTCCATTCCCAACTCGTAGGTCAACTTCTCCTTTCGCCAAAGTCCTACTCCTTCGGAGTTCCTGCACATTAACACAAATGTGAGAACCATATCCAATATCCACTACCCATGATGTAGAAGTGGACAAATTGACTTCTATAACATATATACCTGAATCAAAAGTCGTACTTCCTTTCTTTTTCTTGAGTTCTTCCAAATATGCATGACAATTCCTCTTCTAGTGTCCAGGTTTTCCACAGAAGTGACAATCACCTTCTTTAGCTACCCCACCTTTAGGTTTTAAAGCCTTTTTGTTTTTGAAATTGGGTTTGGCACTAGATTTAGATCCTATCTTCTTCTTGCCTTTCCCTTTTCCCTTAGCATTCCCCTTTTGCACCATCATTATGGGATCGGGTCCTGCCTTTTTCATGTTGTTCTCGACAGTTCTTAACATGCTCAACAACTCAGTAAGTGGTTTCGTAATTTCATTCATGAGGTAATTCATGACAAATTGCGAGTAGCTGTTGTTCAAGGATTGCAAAACTAGATTAGTTTGGGCTTTTGCAGTAATCGGAAAACCCAACCTAGCAAGTTACTCAATATACCCAATCATTTTCAGAACATGTGGACCAACTGGATCACATTCACCCATCTTGCAGTGATACAATGTTTTACTTGTATCATACCTTTCCTGTCGAGCATGCCCTGTGAACAATTTCTTGAGATGCTCGATCATCTCATAAGCATCCATTAACTCATGCTGTTTCTGAAGCTCAGAGTTCATAGTTGCTAGCATGAGACAACTCACGTCCAGAGCATCATCTTGATGCTTCTTGTAAGCATTATGCTCTGCACGTGGTGCAGTGTTAGCTGGTGCTGCAGGAATGGGCCCATCAAGGACATAGAGCTTGCGCTCTTGTTTGAGGACAATCCTCAAGTTCCTATGCCAGTCTAGGAAATTAATTCCACTCAGCTTTTTCTTCTCAAGGACTGATCGTAGTGAAAGACTATTTATGTTGTTGGTTGCCATTGATATCTACAATTTATAAGTGCAAAAATAATAAGTCAAATTGCAGAGTTTTGATATTATGTAATTGATAATAGTACATTCCAAATATACCTCCCACTATTTTAATCAAATTAATAGCCCTCACCATTAATTCGGAAAGCATTTGCTATTAAATCTTTCTAGTGAGCTAAGATCCATATTTCATTACACCTTAAGTTAGCTTTGGCTAATCTCTTAAAACATAATTATTTAGGTAGACAACCATTTATCAATTATATCATATATAACTCTTAGATAGTTTGGTGAACAACATTTGTTCTAGTCCATCTAATGGTACCTGCCAAACTCTATGCCTCTAAGTCCACAATCCTATTGAGATAACTTAGTTAAGTCAGGCCCAATGCTTTTAACATTTTGGATATCACAATTATCCTATCGCATCTTACCAAGATAAATGGGGTACTTTGCTTTGGCAAACCTACATTCATTGATCAAGGTCTTGATAAGTAGGTTTTATACCTACTATTTCGCCTCTAAGAAACGCATTATGACAATATTTGCATCATACCAACCTTAATGATGGCCAAGCACACTACACACTGTATCAGTAATAATATGTTGTGGAATTGTCGATTAATATGACCTACTGATTGTTTCTTGGTTAGATGATATGTTTAATGATCATGGCAACTTTTTTGAGGCTGCTCAATTAAGCTTTGTACTGACTGACGTGGATTCATAGGCATGTAGCGTAGACTGCATTTGTAGCTTAACTTGCATTTATGATTTCTTGTTCAGCTTGCTTATTATGTAGCTTGAGGGCAAGCCACGGGTTAAGTTTGGGGGTATTTGATAAATAGGTTTTATACCTACTATTTCGATGCCAACTTGCTTTAACGTTCGCTTGTTCTCATTAGTTTTTATTACTTTTCATGCTTTTATGTCTCTTTTGTAGGTTTCATGCTCCATAGCTCTTTATTAGCCGTTTCCGTCGTTTTGTGGACAAACCGGCGTGTTTTGGACTAGAACTTGTGCGGGGAGGAAGAATTGCAGTTTTTGGGACAAAAGTGGTTTAATGCGGGAGTGATATGCGTGATGATCGGATGCAGCAGAAAATAAAGCTCAAATCCCAAGACTGGTGCACGGCGCAGCTGCGCCCCAATCCTTCACAAACACGGCGCAGCTGCGCAGTCCCTCTAAGGCTGCCTGACTGGTTCACGGCGCAGCTGCGCCGCATTCCTTCACATTTGCTGCGCAGCTGCACAGTCCCTCTGCTGTGTATTTTACAGCCGTGAGGCGCAGCTGCGCCCCATCTCAGTACAAACACGGCGCAGCTGCGCCGGTCCTTCGCACCAAAATCCTGATATGACTTTTTGAACGGGCCAATTAAATTGCTTCATGCTACAGTGATCGTGAGGGAGCAGCTTGAGGCTATATATATCAGTAGTATCAGTCAAAGAAAGGGAGAGAAGATAACATAGAGAATAGCTAGGTCAAAAGGAAGAAGAGAGAGCTCATTGTTCATTTCCATTCTTTGTTTTCTTTGTTCTCTCTTGTTCCTTGTGATTTAGCTAGAGTAGTTTAGCTTAGGGCTGGGCATTGGAAGTTTGAAGCATTGTGTCAACATTGGAACTCCGGAGTTGAAGAAGAGAAACCGAGCTTTACATTTCTTAACCTTTGTTTTCTCTTTCTTTTCATTTGTCGCTCCAATGTATGAACATTTGTGGATGATGGTTGTTATTTCTATTATGATCTAACTTCTCTTATGGGATTATAATGAAACCTAGGGTTTAGTTCAATTTGTTATGCTTCCTTATTTTGGCTAAATGATTATGTATGGATTGTCTAATGTGGTTTATTTTAATTGTTTAAATGCGTGATCATCATTTACCTTGTTAACTCACACGGAACCGAGATGGGGAGTGTGAGTTTAGAACCGACCATGTTAGCTTGTGTTCATGATTTCACATGACGTTGGATTGCATGAATAGTGCTAAGGATAGACATATACCGAAGCACCACACGTAGTCTTTTGAAAACTTGCGCTTAAACCCGTTTTTCTCTAAGTCACATAGACATATAGTGATTTAATTAACTTGGGTGTTCTTTCCCGTTCTGTTGCCCTTCGGGTCGGATCTGGGTTGGATATGGGTATGATGCAACGAGAGTTGGTCATGCTTTAGTTTCGTGTTTTCGACTAACAATCCAAGATAATCAGTTAGGTTTAACAGGAAGTAGCACAGTTGAATGACGCCCTAGGTGAAGTTATAATCCCATACCTCCTTTGTCTGCTTAAATCGTTTATTATTTAGTTGTCTTTAATTTTCTTACCTTAAATTTAATTCACAACTCATTGATTTACTTGACACTGTTTAAAGAAACCAAAATAGTTATAAAGCTGCTGCATGATAGTGTAATAGCTATCCATAGTCCTCGTGGGAACGATACTTTACTTACTTTATATTACTTGTTGACCACGTGCACTTGCGTGTAAGTGTTGATTTGTCATGCGTACGGTTTGACACCCAACAAGTTTTTGGCGCCGTTGCCGGGGACTTTGAGTAGTTTTTATTACTTTCATCGTCAGTTTAAATTAGATTGGTTTAGTTAAACAATCTTTTCGTACCTCATTTCTTTTTATCTATTTCTTTGGTTTCAGGTACTTGTGACTTGTGCATGCTAACTCGATCAAAGAAACGTAAGTTGTTGGCTCTCAACGACAACATTTATACACAAGTTCAACAAGTGATTGAGGTTAGCTCTGACAGTCAAGAGAACATTGAACAGCCAGAAACCATGGCAGAAGAACAAGAGGCACCCAAGCCATTAAGAAACTATGCAACGCCGCGGATAAATGAATTGCAAGCAAGTATCACAAGGCCGGCAATCACAGCTCTCTCCTTTGAAATTAAACCGAGCACCATTCAAATGGTGAAGAATTCAGTACAGTTTGGGGGAATGGCTAATGATGATCCGAATGATCACTTGCTGAGCTTCTTGGAGATCTGTGATACGTTCAAGTTTAATGGAGTAACGGATGATGCAGTGAGACTTAGACTCTTTCCATTCACACTGAGAGATAAAGCAAAGAGTTGGCTTCACTCATTACCTCCGGGGTCAATTACTACGTGGGAAGACTTGGCGCAGAAATTTTTGAAGAAATTCTTTCCTCCTGCAAAGACCAATAAAATGAGAAATGACATTTCTATGTTTGCGCAACAACATGGAGAGTCATTATATGAAGCATGGGAGAGGTTTAAAGAGTTGCTAAGAAGATGCCCGCATCATGCACTACCCCAATGGATGCAGATGAACACCTTTTACAGTGGTTTGAGTGGTAACACTCGGACTAGCATTGACGCAGCATCTGGAGGGGAATTTACGGCAAAGAATTTTGATGAGGCATACGAGCTGCTTGAAACCATGGCTGCCAACAATTATCAATGGCCTACTTCTAGGCTAAATCAACCAAAAGTGGTCGGGGTTATAGAAGTAGATGCTATCACAGCCTTAGCAGCTCAATTATCAGTAATGTCCAAGAACATTGATGCTATTGCAGATAATAAAGTGCAGCAGGTGGCTTATGTATGTGAGCTATGTGCAGGGGAACATCTTACAGAGCAATGTGCTATCAACTCAGAATCAATACAATTTGTGAGTAGCTACCAGAGACAACCGAATCAGTATCAGAATACATATAACTCTGGAGCTAGGAATCACCCAAACTCATCATGGAGCAATAATCAGAACCATCATCAAGCTCCAAGACCACACTATCCTCCGGGATTTCAGAGTCATCACCAGGCAGCACAACCGTCCCAACCAGAGAGAAAGCCAGATTTAGAAGAGTTAATGATGAAATACATGGCTAACACTGATGTGTTGATAATGAGTCAGTCTGCTTCCATAAAAAATTTAGAGAACCAAGTGGGCCAAATGGCCAATTTGCTGGCAAACAGACCTCAAGGATCTCTTCCAAGCAATACAAAAGAAAACCCACGAAGAGAGGGAAAGGAGCACTGCAAAGCTGTCATGACTAGAAGCGGGAAACAGTTTATGCCAACTGGCGTGGATGAGCCGGCAGTACAAAGGGAAACAGAACAGTTACACCCCGCCTCAGACTCAGTTCGTGCAGAACGTTCTAAGGAAAAGGAGGAAGTTGTTGTGGAGACTGAATCACGAAATAAGGATCAATCAGAAAAGCCTCCGGTCACTCACACACGAGTCTATCCTCCAGTACCTTTTCCACAGAGGCTTCAGAAACAGAAATTGGACAAGCAGTTCGCTAAGTTCCTTGAAATTTTCAAAAAGCTGCAAATAAACATACCATTTGCAGAAGCCTTAGAACATATGCCGAGCTATGCTAAGTTCATGAAGGGAATTCTGTCCCGAAAGAAGAGATTGGAAGACTTTGAGACTGTGGCTCTAACTGAGGAATGTAGTGCGGTCTTACAGAGGAAACTACCTCCTAAACTAAAAGATCCGGGGAGTTTCACCATTCCTTGCGAGATAGGGAGTGTGTCTTTCAACAGATGCTTGTGTGACTTAGGAGCAAGCATTAACCTCATGCCATTGTCAATTTACACACAATTGGGACTTCCTACACCAAAGCCCACAAACATATCCCTACAGCTCGCAGATAGATCTATTACATATCCAAGAGGGATTGTGGAGGACATTCTGGTTAAAGTTGATAAGTTCATATTCCCCGCGGACTTTATTATCCTGGACTATGAAGAGGACAAGGATATTCCCATCATTTTGGGGAGACCATTTCTAGCCACGGGGAGAACTCTCATCGATGTACAAAAGGGAGAACTAACAATGAGGGTCCAGGACCAAAGAATAACTTTCAATGTGTTCCGGGCAATGAAGTTCCCTACCGATGAAGAAGAATACTTCCAAATGGATGTAGTAGAAATGGTGGTGGAAGATGAGTTTCTGAAAATTGCAAGTAAAGATCCTATGGAAACTACCTTGATGAAGGATAGTGACAGTGACAATGATGAGTCGAGGATGGATGACTGTCTCAATGAGCTGGAGGCACTACCACAGGTGAACACTTACAAGATACCTGTTGAGCTGTTAGAAGGTGCAGATGAACCTCCAGATCGTTTGAAACCATCCTTGGAGGTACCTCCTACTCTTGAGCTTAAACCGCTCCCATCACATCTCAGGTATGCTTATTTAGGTGAATCAAATACTTTGCCTGTGATTATTGCATCTGCACTAACCCCTTTACAGGAAAGTAAGCTGATAATAATCTTGAGAGAATTCAAGGAAGCTATCGGATGGACAATCACCGACATCAAGGGCATTAGTCCGTCCTTCTGTATGCACAAGATTCTTATGGAAGAGGACAGTAAACCGACTGTAGAGCATCAGAGAAGGCTCAACCCCATTATGAAAGAGGTTGTTAAGAAGGAGATTCTGAAATTGCTAGATGTTGGGATCATATATCCTATCTCTGACAGTGCATGGGTGAGCCCTGTCCAATGCGTGCCCAAGAAAGGAGGGATGACAGTTGTGAAGAATGAGCATAATGAATTGATACCAACAAAGACAGTGACCGGTTGGAAGGTGTGTATGGATTACCGAAAGTTGAACAAGGAAACAAGAAAATATCACTTTTCATTGCCGTTTATTGACCAAATGTTGGACAGACTAGCGGGTCATGAATACTACTGTCTCCTGGATGGCTATTCGGGGTATAATCAGATAGCCATTACACCTGAGGACCAGGAAAACACAACCTTCACTTGCCCCTACGGGACGTTTGCGTTTAGACGAATGTCCTTCGGGCTTTGCAATGCACCAGCAACATTTTAAAGGTGCATGATGGCCATCTTTTCTGGCATGGTGGAGCAGAATGTCGAAGTCTTCATGGACGATTTTTCTGTATTTGGGGATTCCTTTGAGTTGTGTCTGGAGAATTTGATTCTGGTATTGAAACGCTGTATAGAGACGAATCTGATTCTAAACTGGGAGAAATACCATTTCATGGTACAGGAAGGAATTATCCTTGGACACAAGGTCTCAGGAAAAGGATTGGAGGTTGACAAGGCGAAGCTGGAGATAATTGAGAAATTGCCACCACCTACAACTGTTAAGGGGTGCGTAGTTTTTTAGGTCATGCGGGCTTTTACAGACGCTTCATCAAGGACTTCTCCAAAATATCCAAGCCTTTGTGCAGCCTACTAGAAAAAGAGGTCCAGTTCAAATTTGATGAAGACTGTTTAAAGGCCTTTGAGCTTTTGAAGACAAAGCTAACATCAGCACCCGTAATTGTAGTACCGGATTTGTCTGTATCATTCGAACTGATGTGCGATGCTAGTGATTATGCAGTGGGGGCAGTTTTAGGTCAGCGCAAGGAAAAGATCTTTCATGCTATCTATTATGCCGGCAAGACCTTAACAGATGCTCAACTAAACTACACCACCACCGAGAAAGAGCTATTAGCGGTTGTATACGCTTTCGACAAATTCAGGTCATATCTCGTTGGAACAAAAGTTGTGGTGTATACGGATCATGCGGCTATTAGATATCTGATTTCCAAGAAAGATGCAAAGCCTAGACTTATCAGATAGATTCTTCTTCTCCAAGAGTTTGATCTGGAAATTCGAGATAAGAAGGGTTCAGAAAACCAAGTGGCGGATCATCTTTCTAGATTAGAACATCCGGAGCAGGACAGGAAGGACGAGGCGGATATAAATGAATGTTTTCCCGATGAGCAGCTCTTCACTATGACCACAGAGATTCCTTTGTACGTTGACTTTGTCAATTACATAGTAAGCAATGTTCTCCCACCAGAGTTAACTCGCCAGCAAAAGAAAAAGTTTTTCCATGAAGTGAAGAGTTACATGTGGGATGAACCTTTCTTGTTCAGGCAGTGTGCAGATCAGATAATCCGCAGGTGCATCCCTCACAGTGAGACGTCCAGTATATTGCATGCATGCCATTCTTCTCTTTATGGAGGCCATTATGGGACAGAACGAACCGCATCTAAAGTACTTCAATCAGGGTTCTATTGGCCGACTATATTCAAAGATGCCCACCAGTTTGTAAAAAGCTGTGATCGATGTCAACGAGTAGGTAACATTTCCAGAAGAAATGAAATGCCATTAAATTCAATTCTGGAAGTGGAAATCTTTGATGTTTGGGGAGTCAACTTCATGGGCCCATTTCCATCATCGTCCGACAATCTTTATATTCTTTTGGCAGTCGATTACGTCTCAAAATGGGTAGAAGTCATTGCTCTACCATCCAACGATGCCAGAGTCATCCTGAAATTCCTTCAAAGGAACATCTTCACTAGATTTGGCACTCCTCGAGCAATCATCAATGATGGAGGGAGCCATTTCTGCAACAGGCTCTTCACAGCATTATTAGCCAAGTATGGGGTAAAGCACAGAGTGGCCACAGCCTACCACCCCCAGACCAGTGGCGAAGCGGAAGTATCTAATCGAGATGTGAAGAGAATTCTAGAGAAGATGGTAAATCCGTCAAGGAAGGATTGGTCGATGAAGCTTGATGATGCACTATGGGCATACAGGGGAGCCTATAAGACTCCCATTGGCATGTCGCCTTTCCAGATGGTTTATGGTAAGGCATGTCACCTTCCAGCGAAATTAGAACACAAGGCTTACTGGGCCATCAAGAAGCTGAATTTCGATCTCTCAGCCGCAGGAGAGCAGCAACTGCTCCAACTCAATGAGTTAGATGAATTTCGACTGCAAGCTTATGAGAATATGAAATTGTACAAGGAGAAGGTGAAACGATGGCATGATCGGAAAATTATCGAAAGGAAGTTCGAGCCGGGGTAAGCTGTACTGTTATTCAATTCCAGGCTTCGATTTTTCCCGGGCAAACTCAAGTCTCGATGGTCAGGACCATTCACAATCAAAACTGTCTATCCTCATGGCGCCATAGAAATTGTGGGAAAAGAGCATGAACAACCATTCAAGGTCAATGGGCAGCGACTGAAACATTATTGGGGAGGCGACTTTGATCGTCAACAGTCCTCAATTGCCCTTGAGGAGACAGAATAAACCGAGGAACAGTCGACCTACGACTATAACTAAAGCGCTTGTTGGGAGGCACCCCATTTTTTGTCTAAATCTCCATTTGTTTAATTCTTGAATTATGAAATTGTTAAGCTTAATGTTTGAAATACTCTTGGAGATTTGAATTTTGTTTTTGTGATTTCTTTCAGGAGAAGTAGAGCTGAATTAACATGTATGGATCACAAAAAAAGAAGTCTCAGTTTGGGCTGACTGGCATGAGGCGCAGCTGCGCCGGTTTTACACTGGCCAGAGGCGCAGCTGCGCCGGGTAGCAGGGCAGGAATCTGAAGCCAGGGGAAGGCGCAGCTGCGTCGTGTTCCCGTTCATTTGTTGCGCAGCTGCGCCAAACGCCAGCATCAATTTTTGAATTGCTTTTAAAACACGACCGATGGACTTCATTCTCCTCTTAAAATCATTTCATTCTCTAAACCCTTCCTCATCAGATCACGAAAGCTCTCAAAGAACATCAAACCCTAGTTTCCCCTACTCATTTCCCAGCATACCATGTCCCAATAACCTCCATACATAGAATCCTCATCTAGCCCTAGTCGAGCAAATCATCAGATTACCAACACTAAGGTTGTGTGAAGCAAGTTTGGGGGGTTCTTCAAGGTTGGGAACTGCATTTCTATAGAGAACTTACATCTAGCCCTAGCACTTTCAAAATGCCGAAGCGCATCCGTACCCCATCGTCTTCATCGGCTAGTAGTGATGCGGGGGGAGAAGGCGATGATAGAAACACGCTAGATGCATCCCGGTTTGTCAACCTTTCTGCACAACACTACTATTGGGATGTCATGATCACGAAATCGTTTGTGTTAGAAAGGGGCCTCAAGCCCAGTGCTGTGGATGGAGGGCTGCTACAGCAGATTAGGAGTCGTGGTTGGGTTTTGCTTATGGAAACGCCCATAGCGGCGCCAATGTCAATTGTGAGGGAGTTCTATGCCAATGCCCGCGAGACTCAGAATGGGATTTCATATGTGCGGGGCAAGCAAGTTGACTACTCCCCTCAATCCATAAACGAACTGTTCAAGATGCCGGCTCTGACTGCTGAGGCAATTCGGTGGACGCGAGAACTGCAATTCCAGACCGACTTAGACACCCTGATGGAGGAGATGTGCAGGCCCGGTGTGGAATGGAAGATTAGGCCAGACACGAATCAGAAAGTGCATTTTCCTCAGACGGCCTTGAGCAGGTATGCTAAGGCCTGGTACAGTTTCATATGTGGCAGCATACTGCCTACGACCCACCATCAGGACGTGACTAAGGAGAGGGCTATAATTTTGTATGGGATATGCAAGGGTCAGAGTATGGATGTAGGATACATCATCCATCACTTTATGCTTAAGTTCATGAGAGCCAGTACCTCGGGCGGAATCCCGCATGCCTCCGTTATTACGCAGTTATGTAGAGCAGCAGAGGTAGAGTGGGGCGAGGAGTCTTCTCAGTTGCCGATGAGGGATATTGATCATACCGTCATTGAGAAGTTCACGGTCTGGAAGGGTATGAGATCGCATCCAAGGGGTCTCGATTTTATTAGGGAAGAAGTTCCTGAGGAGCAGGCTGTGGCAGCTGATGAGCCACGGGCCGGAGGGCTTCCTCCTGATTTTGTAGCTAGGCATGATAGAGAGATGCGTCGCTTGCAGAGACGCATGGACGCTATGCACACGGATTTCAGATCGTATACTGCCGACTTCTCAGCGGCATTGACTAGTGCATTCTCTCAGCTAGGCGCGGACGCACAGTTCCCGACCTTCGGGCAGGGAGGTTTGTACCCACCGCCAGATTCTCCACCCGAGGCCTAAGGGAGTTTTCTCCCTCACCCTTATCTCCAATGAGGACATTGTGACATTTAAGTTTTGGGGTATTGGGTGCATGTCATGTTTAACTTATTATTATATTTTGCTTGTCATTTAAATTAAGCTTATGTTTAATTGCATTGCATCTTATTGCATGAATCCTAGCGTCTTGTTCGGTTGAAGTTTTATTGGCCTATGATGATACTCGGTTTTGCTTGATCATAATAACGGGGTTGAAAATCGAGTCATAGTCTTAGTGTCATGTTGATTTATGATTCCTAACTTGTTTGACTCTGATATAACCGGATAACACTTTATGTGTAATTGTTTTGTTTGGTTTAATCTAAATTTGTGCATAATTGTCTTCTGGTGGAAAATTTTTGTTAAAACAATAGAAATTTGGTGAATGGGTTGAGTCGGCTATAATAACACAGAAATCAAGTTTGGGGGTTAAGAAAGCTATGGCGTGAGATGGAGCGTTAAAACGCACTCACACAAAAAAATAAATAATAATAATAATAATAAACACGTTGGCTAGTTTAGTTCTGTGGCTGTTGATACTCGAGTTATTAGGCCCGTAGGGGTGTCTTTACACCTAGCGCCCTAAAGCCGACTGGTTTGGGAGTCGTTGGTCGAAAGCTTACTACATGGGTATCTTCGAAGCTTAATAGGACTAGGCATTGCACAGCCGGGTGTAAATGCGAGATAGAGCAATTAATGCCCTCGTGATTGTATATAAAGTCGGTTAATTCAAAATAACCCTGTTATTGATTAATGTGAAGTCGTAGATGACAGTTTTCCTGTTATCGTCTTTCTTGAGTTAGAACTATGATTTTCCCTCTAAGAAGCGCATTATGACAATATTTGCATCATACCAACCTTAATGATGGCCAAGCACACTACACACTGTATCAGTAATAATATGTTGTGGAATTGTCGATTAATATGACCTACTGATTGTTTCTTGGTTAGATGCTATGTTTAATGATCATGGCAACTTTTCTGAGGCTGCTCAATTAAGCTTTGTACTGACTGACGTGGATTCATAGGCATGTAGCGTAGACTGCATTTGTAGCTTAACTTGCATTTATGATTTCTTGTTCAGCTTGCTTATTATGTAGCTTGAGGGCAAGCCACGGGTTAAGTTTGGGGGTATTTGATAAATAGGTTTTATACCTACTATTTCGATGCCAACTTGCTTTAACGTTCGCTTGTTCTCATTAGTTTTTATTACTTTTCATGCTTTTATGTCTCTTTTGTAGGTTTCATGCTCCATAGCTCTTTATTAGCCGTTTCCGTCGTTTTGTGGACAAACCGGCGTGTTTTGGACTAGAACTTGTGCGGGGAGGAAGAATTGCAGTTTTTGGGACAAAAGTGGTTTAATGCGGGAGTGATATGCGTGATGATCGGATGCAGCAGAAAATAAAGCTCAAATCCCAAGACTGGTGCACAGCGCAGCTGCGCCCCAATCCTTCACAAACACGGCGCAGCTGCGCAGTCCCTCTAAGGCTGCCTGACTGGTTCACGGCGCAGCTGCGCCGCATTCCTTCACATTTGCTGCACAGCTGCACAGTCCCTCTGCTGTGTATTTTACAGCCGTGAGGCGCAGCTGCGCCCCATCTCAGTACAAACACGGCGCAGCTGCGCCGGTCCTTCGCACCAAAATCCTGATATGACTTTTTGAACGGGCCAATTAAATTGCTTCATGCTACAGTGATCGTGAGGGAGCAGCTTGAGGCTATATATATCAGTAGTATCAGTCAAAGAAAGGGAGAGAAGATAACATAGAGAATAGCTAGGTCAAAAGGAAGAAGAGAGAGCTCATTGTTCATTTCCATTCTTTGTTTTCTTTGTTCTCTCTTGTTCCTTGTGATTTAGCTAGAGTAGTTTAGCTTAGGGCTGGGCATTGGAAGTTTGAAGCATTGTGTCAACATTGGAACTCCGGAGTTGAAGAAGAGAAACCGAGCTTTACATTTCTTAACCTTTGTTTTCTCTTTCTTTTCATTTGTCGCTCCAATGTATGAACATTTGTGGATGATGGTTGTTATTTCTATTATGATCTAACTTCTCTTATGGGATTATAATGAAACCTAGGGTTTAGTTCAATTTGTTATGCTTCCTTATTTTGGCTAAATGATTATGTATGGATTGTCTAATGTGGTTTATTTTAATTGTTTAAATGCGTGATCATCATTTACCTTGTTAACTCACACGGAACCGAGATGGGGAGTGTGAGTTTAGAACCGACCATGTTAGCTTGTGTTCATGATTTCACATGACGTTGGATTGCATGAATAGTGCTAAGGATAGACATATACCGAAGCACCACACGTAGTCTTTTGAAAACTTGCGCTTAAACCCGTTTTTCTCTAAGTCACATAGACATATAGTGATTTAATTAACTTGGGTGTTCTTTCCCGTTCTGTTGCCCTTCGGGTCGGATCTGGGTTGGATATGGGTATGATGCAACGAGAGTTGGTCATGCTTTAGTTTCGTGTTTTCGACTAACAATCCAAGATAATCAGTTAGGTTTAACAGGAAGTAGCACAGTTGAATGACGCCCTAGGTGAAGTTATAATCCCATACCTCCTTTGTCTGCTTAAATCGTTTATTATTTAGTTGTTTTAAATTTTCTTAGCTTAAATTTAATTCACAACTCATTGATTTACTTGACACTGTTTAAAGAAACCAAAATAGTTATAAAACTGCTGCATGATAGTGTAATAGCTATCCATAGTCCTCGTGGGAACGATACTTTACTTACTTTATATTACTTGTTGACCACGTGCACTTGCGTGTAAGTGTTGATTTGTTATGCGTACGGTTTGACACCTAACAGGTCTTGATGAGTGTCATTCATTGGAAGGCATCTGATTTAGACTTAATAATTTTATGAGGGATTTTATTAATTAATTTAGATCTCACCAATTTTAATCTTATTAAGCATGCACGTTATTTATCATAGCATATCGTATACAAGCATAAATAAAGTGCAAAAATTAAACGTGTCACAGTTATGGCTCAACCCTATGTCAATCCTTTCAAGCTAATGAAAAGATTGAAGGTCAGTCTAAGGTGGTAAAAGGTCTTCAAAATAGTTGTTTCGTTGGACCTTCCTCGTTCACGTGTGTCTCCTCTCCATCGTCATCTTGTCTTCTTGATTACACTTGTACATTACATGTTATAAAGAAACCTCAAGTTACATTCGAGGGGATTTAGATGAGAAGAGAATATTACATCAGAATATAGAAACCAAAAACCAAAAACCGTATTTCAAAAAACCAAAAACCACTAATCCTATGGGTCAAAAGAGCCATAATTGTGCACCATGCATATCACAATAAGCACATAACTCAATTTATATCATTTAAAGAATATTATAAAAAAATATTTGGGGTCACGACCATCGTGCGCTACGACAGGGGGGGTCTAAGGGGGGGACTCCCCCCCTGGCGGTGGTCTCGCTGACCGGTCAGCGAGCGGGGTCGGGGGCCAATTTCAAATCGATTTTTTTTTTTTTTAAAACTACAATCTGTATATGAATCTCTGAAACAATTTCGGAATCATATACAATCCACCATAGTAACAATACACCCAGAACATATCATATATGTCCAAGTTCGATTAATCATATTAAATCGAATCTTCATGCTTCTAATCCAATTAGAACAGAAGACGTACTGTTATTCCACCTTGTAGGATACGATTAACAGAAATCATATACATGCATATATATTACAGATTTCCAGAATAACCATACATGCAGAATATCATATATTCAATTTCAGATCGGTAAACATGCATATATATTATAGATTTCCAGAATACCCAAACATGTAGAATATCATATATTCAATTTCAGATCGCTAAACATGCATCATCAAGAACACAGATACCACTGTTAGGGTTTCGACACAGAGAAAGCAGCGAAATTTCAAAAATTTTCCGAAACCCTAAGCCAGGATCCATGCAAAACCATATTAATTCAGAAGTTTAGATTATTTACCGATTATTCGAGATGAACAGGAGACGATGGAATTCTGAAACGGCTTCGAATCTTCAACGCAATCCAACTACTGCGTCTCTACAGTATCCACACGAACGCTCCGCGAACCGTCACACGATCTGCAACAAAAGGGATCTGCGGTTCTAGCCACCAAGATCAGAATTTCTAACCTATTTTTCTCTCTAGCCTCTTTCTGAAAGCGGCTAGGGTTTTAGTTTTTCCTTACGTGATTTTTAGACTACTGATATATCATATATATAGTAGTTAATAGGAATTAACTAAAACCTAAAATAAATAGAAAAATAAAATCCGAATTTATATATATTATATTTTAATTAAGTCTTACTTAATTAATATACATATATACAAATTATCCTATTAATTTAAATTCGTAATTTTTTTAAATACTATCAATCATATTGACATATTTAAAATACTTACAATTTAAATTAATTACTTTTTAATTACGTTCTAAGTGTGTGACCCTATAGGTTATTATTATGTTGGCAATAATTTTAAAATCATATTATAAAATTATAAACAGTGAGCGGCATCTAGTAATGCATCACTGCTATCCAAATAATAATAACATCGGTGATTCGATACAACTTTTTCGTGACCAATGTTTCAATGTAATTTTATCCTTTTAACCTTATATCCTAGATTAAACTCGAGGTATGGAATGTGTCATACTCTTCATAATTTAATCTGAGTTTTCTTGATCAATGAGTAGACTATATGAAACAAATCAATATTTGAGCATGGTCATGCATTTCATAGTCCTACTCAATCAAGAGGCTTATGGATATCACCCTAATATATAGGAGGGTTAAATTCCATCTAGATCACTCATATTCCTCACACGATTCATGATGTACCCAATAATCACCTTTATTGTCCACCCTATTAAAGGTGACATTTGATGATATCAAAGTACACAAATTCTCGTGTAATAATATAGTGACTTCAGGTCGGAGGATCATTACATCATTGTCACTATAAGAATTTCTTATGACACTTTGCATAATGCTCCATGTAGAATTCTCATGGTGGGTCAGTCCAGTACATTGTTCTCTAACATGTACCTATGCATTGACTCAAATATCTCATATATTTATGACCAATGAGATTTGGCCATCAGTCAATCCACATACTAGTCTCAATGCATCATTGTTGTCCCATTAACAATGATACTCGACTAGGGACATTTAAGAACAATGATACTAATTATAATTATATAATCTCATGTTCAAGTCACATACTTAAAGCTATATAATTCTTATCATTATTCTAAGGGCTTTTATTATGTTAACATTTATATAACGCAGTAAATAAAATCATAATAAAATAATCCATTTATTTAATCAAATATAATATCAAAAATGTTAAGCAATTACATCAAATAATGACATTTGATGATATCAAAGTACACAAATTCTCGTGTAATAATATAGTGACTTCAGGTCGGAGGATCATTACATCATTGTCACTATAAGAATTTTTTATGACACGGCTGGGGCCAGATTTTTGTGGCCAAACCGCGGCTGGGGCTAGATTTGGCTGAGAGGTCACGGCCGGGGCCATGGATTCTAGGCTAAAAATCCGGTCGGGTCCACGAATAGGCAAAGTTTAGAAAAATGTTATTTTTGACCCAAAATAAAATGTTTTGATACTAAATGATAGAGATAAGTTATATAAATCCTAGATTGATAAAAATAGACTATGAAAAGGGTGTTGTGGTATAATGAGATCATGAATGGCATAATATAACATGCATAAAGCTAAGCCAAAGTATGTTTAAGGTTGTGAAAAGGTCGGAAGCAAGCTAGGATGTATTATTAACCTATATAAGGTGTAATACATCAAATGTGAAATGATTAGAGATGAATGGTCGTATAATTATGAGTTAAGTTTGTTAAGTTATATTAAGTTATGATCCTATAATGATGAATATAGATTGTATGTTTACAGATAGCGCTCGAAGTAGCAAACCAACAAAATGACGGATAACAATGCCAAGCAAGGCAACAAAGGTTAAGTAAATAAATGCAGACCAAACAAATGTTCAGACTAGAAGGTGTTATTGTTCTATACGAACTGTGTAGTAGTAAAAGATTTGAAACGTGCCTTACGTGCAACTATGTGATTTAACTATTAAGTGAACTACGTGGCATTCATGTATAACATGATAAAGTAGAGATGCATGGCGCATATTATAAATTGTAAGCATGAAAGGTGTTATCTGAATTACTTGCTGAGCCTATGTGCTCACCTTTGCCATGAACTAACATTTCAGGTGAATTACGAGAAGACTGGAGGATTCCGGTGCAGCTAAGGTATAGAGTATTAAATGCATGAAATAGGCATGAACAAAGTTGTTATATGTGAAATGTGTATGTAAAGAGATGTTGTAAATCTATAGAGATAGAATTGTATGTATTGTATTATTTGATGAAGGGATGGAAAAGTTATATGGTTTGTAATCCATAATGATAATAGTGACTGTAAAGTGTTCCGAGAAATGTTGCAAAAAGGATAAGATAAATGTATATAAATAGGAATATGTATGATACAAAAATATGTATGCAGGTATATATGAACATGAGCAGGTACAGGAACAGGTATATGTAAATCAGGCCATTTATGAATAGGTCATGGCAAAATTTTAATTACAGATTATGTAAATCATGAATATATTTATTTTTTTATAAAATGTAATAGAATAGGTCACAATTTATAAATGTTTGACCTAAGTTTAATGAAGGGTAAGTGAACATTGCGATTCTGAGACATGTAAGGAAAATAATCGGATATGATTAAGGAAGGTGGGGATCTCAGGGGTCACAGATAAAGTTCGAAATAGCAACCCGATGCGAGGAAGGATAGAAAGAACGAACGAGAAGCGTAAATGTTATGTATATATAAAGCGTATCAGGCAAGTTTTTCAGACTTAAGTGTACTAATTGTTCTACGTGAACTATGTGGTAGTTGAAATGTGCACTCTGTGCAACTATGTGTATTAATTGTTAAGTGGAATATGTGCCATTAAGCATAGCATGGTAGAGTAGAGAATGCATAACGTATAAATATAAATTGTAAGCATGAAATGTGTTATCTAGTTGACTTGCTGAGCCTATGTGCTCACTTTTGCCATGAACTAACATTTCAGGTAAAAGTACGAGAAGGCCGGAGGTTCCGGTGCGGCTAAAGGTAAAGATTGATGAAAGCATAGATAACTATGAAAGAAATTTATTATGTGTATCTATGTAATGTGGCTATTCAGATAGTTAAATGTAAACCTACAATGGTAATAAGAGTTATATGGTTTGTAAATTCATAGAGATAAATGTGCATTTATGTATTATTCAAAGAAAGGTTGTAACGATGTAAGTTTAATGTAATGTTGTTGGTCGAGTTTTATATGTATTAAACTCGTATGTATGGTACAGATGGATGTAAACAGGACTATGTATGGAACAGGCATAAGCAAGCAGGGTTATGTATGTATAGATTAATGATAAAAAATTATTTATAAGATATGATGTGTAATACCATAATTATATATGATTATGATAATTGTAATAGACCAGGTCACAATTGATAAATAGTTGACCTAAGTTCTAATGAAGGGTAGGTGAACGTTACGATCTTGAGACAGGTAAGGAATGTAAAACAAATAAATAGGTTATGGACCGCATTATGGTCAAATTAATGATTTTTAAAGGTTAAATGTTACATTTTAACGCATGAAATTGTCGCTAAGATGATTGAGGATAATATAATTTGATTTTAAGATTAATGATTATGAAATCCAGATTTGAATTGATAGAATTAAGGGACGTAGAAATTTCAGTGTGTTAAATACACATCATTCAGTTAGGAACTTAATTTCATAATGGTGTTTTGCTTTCACCACTAAGCTCAGAACTAGTTTTACTATGTGTTATTGGATTAACTCAAGCAGTTAAGCATATTCATTGAGAAGGCAACTCTAATACCAATTGTTATTTCCATATGACATAAAAAGATCTAGAATGAGGGTTATGTAGATTCTTTTATAAACTTTGACTTTTAAGATATTTACCAAATAATTCAAATATATAACTTATTTGTTATGCACAACAAAATATTAGTGTGTTTATAAAACCTCTACAAAGATTGTTCAAGTTTGTAGCTCTGAGTTTAGTGTCAAGTATGGAAGTAAATCTCAATTTTTACTTTAATCAGTATTGCAAATATAACAGTTTATCACAATCTATGGAAAGCAATAAATGACACAGAGATTTTAAGGAGGTTCAGAGCCTAAACTACTCATAATCCTCTCTTCCACTCTACTACGCAGTTTATCCACATAGGATAAGGTTCCATTGAACCATTTATAATCTCCCAACCGAGTAGACCTTCTTAGGATCAGGTGAGATCACTGTCTCGACCTTTCAACCTTCCCTTAGAGTTGACCTACTTAGGGTCTGTCGAGATCTCTGTCTTAACTTTTCAATCTCCCTCTAGAGTTGACCCACTTAGGATTAGGCGAGATCCTCAAAATTGCTACATAGTTATCCCTTACTCATTTACTACACAAATATCTCTTTTTATTCCATTAATCATAACTAGGTTTTCAACTAACATTTACATTCTTTCATTTCTCTACCCATCTTACTCATTTCTATCATTCATTCTAGAACATTGGAATATCTTCCAAGAGTCTTCAACAATTGTTCAATAATTATGAAGCAGTATGAATAAATAGGAATAAACTTTTCCTTTAAAAAACAAAACTTTTTTATCTTTTGCTGAGGGGTCACAAAGACCATAAACACGAGTTAACGACGCAACTACACCACTCTTTTTCTTTCAGCACAACCACATCATTCTGATTTAACGATGCAATCACGCCAATCAGTACCAACAGATCTTTCCACTGTAAACCTGCAATTAGACTGTCTACAATCACACAGACTGTGAACATCTATTGCAAGCCTTCCAGAGGATCAATCTAGCATACTTTCTCATTAAGAATATTAACAATCACAATTCAGGACTACAATATCCAAAAGGTCATAAGACCATATTCTTCCCTCTCAGGGTTGTTCGCCTCAAACTTTAAAAATATTTTTCTTCATCCATTTCTGAATTTAAAACATTTACTCATTTCTTTAGTAAAATGGTCTAGCCAAAATAAATGGCATAAACCCATATCATTAAACCGCTCATATATTGTAAACTTGAAACTTTTCAAAAATTCAATTTTACCATGACTTCATCACATTGCAACATGTAACGATGTACCAGTGGTTCATATTCCCACATCCACACATTTGTTACTTTGCACTGAGAATTCAGTACTTGGCTCAAAATTTGAACCCATTTTCATAAATTAAAAAGAAAAATCTTTTAAAGACTTCATAATACCGCACTATCCCAGCAATACGTTGAGGATTCAGTCATTTAAGACTTCATAATATCGTACCGTCATAGAAGTACATTGAGAATTCTGTCATTTTATCATTTCACACTATATTCAACAGTGTGACAATAATTTCATAAATACATTTTGAAATTTTTAAATAACTTTTGTCTAGCCGAATCAATTGTCATAGACCCATAAATCACGGAGTTTTTAAAAATTATTGTTCGATACTTGAACAAATCATTTCTGATGCACCAAAGTGTGAGAATAAGCACATTTTTAAAACATCGATGATCTAGCGTAGCTAGAAGATTTAGATTGTCTACCCAATCCTAATCACCTTTCCTTTTCTTCCTTTACTCATTTAAACTTTTCTTACCAGTTCTATTTTTTTCCTATTTCCTTAACCTTAGCCAATCTATGAGAACTAATACTCTCACCCTGTGGCTCTCTTTTCTAACCCTCCATTGTTCATCAAACCTGCCATACATTATAGGATCAGGAACTTACCGCAATAATATGAGTTTATGAACTTGTCCTATTAATATGTAGCTCAAGAACAAATCAAGAATTGTCCATACGCTTAGGGGTTCAAAAATATACCATACGATTATGAGTCACGAACTTATCATAAAGGTGAGTTTTAAGAACTCGCAACTAACCTTAATCTTTCTCACTTCCTATGTATCAAGTATATATATAGAAGAAAATAATTACCTTCTCAACATACATAACCGATACTGTGACGCTAGATCTCCACTGATTATCATTATAGGAAGTTAAGTGGTCGTGAAACCAAATACAAATTCCCTCCCATACAAAGAAGTGTACAACTCAGCCACTACCATGAGTCCTCAATGAAAAATCCCACATAACCCTAACATTTCCTTAACCTTTCCTTAGCCTGATATGAAGTTTATCTATTCATATCTTACAATTCATTACTCATCAAGAGTTCATTTATCTTTGATCACTTATGATCTTATAGCCCTTTACCACTTCTTAATTATGAATTCCCAAAATTCATTTCTTCCTTACTCAACTCCTCTAGAGTTCATTTCTTTACCATTTTCTTCTTTCCTACAAAAGTCATAGCCTATGGTACTCTTACCTAAGGACTATAACCTATCAGTTCTGATACTAAGTGTAGCGACCCTGAAACACCATCATTTTTTAATGGCAATCTCGTTCGTTAATACATACCTTTTACCTTTAAAATTATTCATTAAAACATAATACAGTTCATAAATCTGTTTATTTAACTTATATTCATTTTCTACCTCAGAATCATAACCTTCACATTCTATACATTAGAACTCAGGTCACACATACATAAATCGTGACCTAGTCTATTACATTTCAAAATCATATCTGTTATGATTTTCTTAACTTAACCTGTGAATACATTCATCATTCATAATTATACATTCATACACCTGCTTGTTTATATATGTTTCATACATACGAATTTATTACATATCAAACTCGACTTACCATAATTTAAGCGGATACGTTCATAGTATCTTATTACAAGTTCCTCTGAATAATACATGCATACATGGCTATCTCTATGGATTTACAAAACACACATCTCTGTATTAATGACAAAGTTAAATATTAAAACTAAGACGATAATTTACTTAAACATTTATAGGTTTACATTACTACTGACTTGCCACATTATACAAAGTAAACATTACATGTATCAAGTCCTTTATGCTTTTCTAAACATGTATCATTCCTTACCCTTTAGCTTTACCGGAACCTCTAGCATTCTCATACTTTACCTGAAAATGTCAGTTTATAGTAAGAGTGAGTACAAAGGCTCAGCAAGTCTAACAGATAACACATTTCATGCTTGCAGTTCATATTCATGCATCATACATTCTCTACTTTACCATGCTGTGCATTTTCAAAAGATAAATGTCACATATTGCATTTAATAATCAAAACACACAGTTACACGAAGTGCACATTTCAAAACATTTAATATCATATAATTTGTCAAATAGTTCACATAAAACAATTATTATATTTTAACAAGTTCTGATAAACTTGCCTGTTAATCATTATTAAACTTAACATTTACGTTCCTCGATCGTCTTTTCTATCCTTCATCGCATTGGTTTGTCAATCCGAACTCTATCTTTGTCCTCGTATACCTATATATCATTATAAGGTTATATCACATTTCGTATCTTCGTCAAACTTAAACCATAATCATTAAACCATTAGTCTCTATTCATTACATTTTTTATGTATTACACCTTATATAGGTTAATAACGCATCCTAACTCGTTACCGATCTTTAACACAAGTATTATTATGCTTTTACATAGCTTTTGGGTATTTTAAATTATACCGTTTCTTGTTTCATTATACTTTAATACCCTTTACATTAACCATTTTTTTTAATCTAGGGTTTACATAATCTATCCCTATCATCCCATATCAAAACATGGCTTTTGAACATAAAAAAAAATTTCGTGAACAATAACTTCGCCCCGACGGCTACTGAATTCATTGGCCGCGAATTCCTCTCAGGTCACCTCGCCCCGATGAGATATTTAGTATAAAACATCTCACGTAGGCGTAGTTCCGCAGAATCTAAAATCTGATTTTTACACTACATTTGCTAATTTTTAACTCCTTCATCTTACATCCAATTAAACTCAAATTTGGACCATAGCTAGGTCTTACTACCTAGTATTTAAAAAAAATACTACTTGACTCTTTTGGCTTCATAAACTTATTGAAGCATTAGCCCGTAAAAGAGCATTTCAACTTGTTTTTACACTTGGAAATTTTTTTAACATTTTTCGTCAACTAGTAATTTTTGTCCATTCACTTCTAACGTTCATTCTAACACTTGATTTAGCTTACATACATCATATAACACTTGTCTAGACCTTCCAAACAACTTAACTTTGCATATGGCGGGATTTGTCCGCAAAAAATTATTTTAGGTCGAAACGATCGATTTCGATCGCTCGAATCGCATTTTCATTCCAAATTTCATCTGTTGACTACCAAATTAACGTAGACATATGTAAACCCATAAAATAAAATCATTTAACTTCATTTCACTATTAATCAAAATTGCCAAAAATCACCCTTAAGTTGAATTTTTATCCATTTTACCAAACTTTTCATTTTCCAACACTTAGACTTTCTTTCTCATATACTCATTAAAGAGTCCATTTACCACTTTTTTAGACTTATATCACACATATATGAATTGTTCAAAATTCATTTATCTTTAAAATATGCTTACATGAACATATAACTATTATAGCCAATTTTAGCCTTCAAATTCATACTTTCTATACTTTTAAGCATTTATCATGCTATCTTTCATGCAATTACACTTCATATACTTATGTTCAACCTTATAGCTCAAGGTTTCATCAAAATCTTCCAACTCTAGACACTTTTTCTTTCATAATTCATAACTTTAACTATACATACGTACTTAAACATACATAAATTTAAGTTTTAAGTCTGAAAAACTTTTAAACTTTCATGGATGATCAATCTTCTTACATAAAAAGTTTCACCGTGATGAGGAGGCCGTCAACTTTCCTTCTTACTCCATGACCATCCAAGCTCATGAAACTTCAAGCTTTATTTTCTTGCTTTAATTGTTTCCTCTCTTCTCTCTCCTAGGTTTTAATTTCCAACAAAGAAGAATGAAGAGTACTCTTGCTTTTTCCCACTTTTACGAGACTTAACCTAAATTGGGTTAAGTTGAATCAACTATAGTTACTCCCAACCAAGGGCATTTTGGTCATTTCACACAATTAGTCAAGAGCACTTTTGTCATTTCACCTCTTGGGACAGAACAGTCATTACTTAATTTGTCAAGGGTATTTTGGTCATTTTGCCCTTTAGGGCACAAAGGTCATTAAATAATTTGTTAAGGACATTTTGGTCAAAATCTAATTTGGCTAGATTTTTCATTTTCATGCAATTCCTATTTAAGGAAACCTTTATACTTTCCTTTCATTAATTCATTTCATGCTCATTTAAATTAATTTTTCTTTTAATCGACCGACTAAGTCATTCATTTTTCACTGTGCTACCTTCACACAGTCTCATTTATAGCTTAATTAGTCATTTAATCGTAAATTGATTAAATAACATTTACATAACTAAAATTACGTTTTTAATTTCTTACGAACCTTCTCGATTCAACATTTAATAAATTTACATTCCTGTCACTTCAAATAGTCAAAATACTTACTTTTTCTATTAAACCACTTTCTCGAAAAGCGAATCCTGGCCGAATTACCAAAAATCCACCATTTTACCATTTAAGCTCCTAATAACCTTTTATGATTTTTACGTTCTTTCGTTCGTTTACTTAATACACATATGACAATTTGAATCATACATGCATGCTACATTCATTCTACTCATTTTTTAGAGTATTACCTTCTGTATTTATACACAGTATAAATACTCAGTTCATTATAATCAATTAATATGGATTTATTAATCCAATTCAAACATTAAATTTCATAATTCTTATTATTCAATTAATTCATAATATATAAATTAGGCTAAATCGTTTTATTATATCTGCACATTCTGATATATCTTGTCTTGCCATTCTCGTAACCTAGCCTCTCAAAGCCTATTCATTAAGCTAGTTATTAATATTCATAACTAAAGCTTAATTTACATATTCTTTTATCATTTTACTTTTCTCTAAATCTTAATTTTCCTTTTATTCATTAGATTAAATATATATATTTAGCTATATACATACATTTATTATATCACACTCTGATACACTACAGTGTCTTACAATAATTTTTTTTTAACTACCTAATCATAGGTATTACAATCTATCTTTTGCCTTTAATCAATTCTATTTTCATTAAATCATAGTAAATTATATTATATATAATTTCAATATATATCCAGCCACTAATGTACCTTAAATTAGTGATTGATCCTCATAACTTCTATAGAGCCTTTGCTACATCAAGAGTCTCTCTTTACAAATTAACCACATAGGTCATTCTTAGCACATTAATTAAATAATAATTTAAATTTACTCACTTTTCAATACTTTTTATCTTTCCAAACTAGGTTTTAACTTCTAACCTTCACTTAATTAACCAAGATACTTATTTAGAAATCTTGTCAAAATTCGGGATGACACAGTATCAAATGGTTCTCCTGAAACCGTAGAGTGGCCTTTTGATTCTTGGGATGCTTAAAGAGTTTGTAAACTATTTCTTCCTTTTATGTTCTCTCTCCATTGATTGATCAATTCCAGGTTTGGATAAGAAATCTATTTATAGATTCTTTTTTACTCATTACAGGTTCTGTAGCAATGCCTCCAAAGTCGTGTGTTAGACTACTATAGCCGTTCTAAATGTTAACTGTGTCAGGCTTCATTAAGTGTTGTGGTAGACTGTCTTTATAAAAAAATAGCTGTTGGAGATGTAACTTGATTAGACCTTTTTTTTTTTTTCTGACAACACACTTCAAAAGATCTTTAGGGTGAATGTGTGTTGAGGAAGCTTTGAGTCCAATGGTAACTTCCCAGGTTGCACTCTACGATTTGAGGGTCAGGGATCGTAGATTCAAGCTTCAAATATTTCACTCGACTATCTTGACCATCTTTACTTTTCTGGCTATCTGGAGTCATTTTATGATCAGACAGTTTGGAGTCGTTCTATAATTTTGTCTTGTCCTTCTATTTAACTCTACAAACTCCTAGTCTTTTGCTATCTACCCAATGACTTCGCTATTTGTTTAGTTTGCTCTATGATCTCAGAGTAAATAATACTCATCCCTTCAGATCCTTATCCAACCTTTGACTAATCTTTAATATGATGACTTGATTTGATCCCTTATTTTAATCTATCTCCAAACTTCTATCTGAGCTCTTCTTTGCACTTCTGTCTAAACTCTTCGTTGTTCTTCTGTCTTAACTCTTCTTTTTGAATTCTTCTTTGTTTTTAAATATGAACTTTTTTTTTTTAATTCTTCTGTTTGGACTCTTCTGTCTGAATTCTTCTCTGTTCTTTTGTCTGGACTCTTCTGTTTGAATTCTTTTTTGTTCTTCTGTCTGAACTCCATTCTACTATTCTGGGATTGTAGAGTTAAGATTTAGGTATCTCACTCGACGATCCTGACTTACTCTATGAATTTTTTAGTTCTTTTCCTTCTACTCTATTCCTTTGTTGCTCTGTTCTGTAGATCTTCAGCCTAGTCTATTACATATTAGCTAACTCTAAACTTTTGGATCAATTAAACAAATTTGATCTTTAGGTCCTTAATAGATTGCAACATTTTTATTCACAAGGACTGTTTAGAGTTTGTCATTTAGATCGACCTAACAAATTTGATCCCTAACTACTCTATCTTTGCACTTCAGATCAATCTAACAGTTTTATGAACTTTACAAGATTACTTGTTTTCAATTCTAATTAAGAATAAACATTAAACTTAATAGAATTATCTTTACAATAGTCATCATTAAATCAAGATAGGTTCAAACACGATATGCAGTAACACATCTGCCTAACACTCACATTTTCATATCACTAAAGTCAGATCTGAGATCTTAATTCAATCTTAAAGGTTTTCAAAACACAATATTTCATTGTGCTTAACTGAATCAGATTAATTAATTATTAGGTAAATAACTTTAATCTGAATTTTTTGATAAGATTGATTCAACCCTCATTCTAGATCTCATTGTGTCATATAGGAATAACATAATTAATTTTCTTTTAGATATAAAAAAAACCGTCTTGTCATATACCTCAACATTTAATTAGTTTAGATCAAAAATAGCCTAGTGATGATAAAGATATCTTTTTTCACTGGGTAAGATCACAAATTCGAGTTTACCTATTAAGGTTATTGTAAGACCCACAAAAATTAGTCCCACATCGCCTCTTTAGCAAAACTCAACTCTTTCCTTAGGCTATAAATAGAATACTAACCCTTTTATTTTACTTCATCAACTTAAGGGCCTTTAATTTTGAGTAAGGACTTTGTTGTATGAGGGCTTTTTATAAAAAGACCTCCTTAGTTAAATTTTCATTATAGAGGACGTAGACAATCTGCGGAACTCGTAATTTTTGGATATGTTTTTTCTTATTTAATTTTTTTGTATTGTCATTTTTATTTTAAATATTGTATTTAGCTTGTTAGTTGATATTTTGTTAGTAATTAGTATTTTTGTATTGTTATTATTTTTGTAGCTTTAATTATTGTTTTGTATTTAGATTATTAGTTACTAATTTTGGATTAATATTATTAACTTTAATTATTGTTTTGTATTTAGATTATTAGTTAATAGTTTTATATTAACATTACTGACTTTAATTATTATTTTTATTTAGATTATTATTTTAGCATAATAGTAATATTTGTTTGAAAAAGGATTAAATATTAAAAGAATATTTTTATAAATATACTTATAGTTATCTTGAAAAAAAGAAAAAAGAAATCTGTTAAATAATACAATTGTTCTAGTGACATTTATTTGTTTTAAATTTATATTTAGAAATCATTCGACTATTAATTTTGTGTTTAGCAATATCGAGTTAAGTGACTTCTATTTAGTATTTTGAAATTATCGTTTATAATTATGTATGTTTTAGAAATTATTCTGATGCCTAAATGTATTGTTTCAAAAAATGGTATAGTTTATTTAAAGCTTCCATTTGAATGAAAATGTTACACTTGTATTTTGTTAAAAACCAGGATCAAGTATCAAAATAGAATTTTGATTTAGAAAATGAGATTATGTGATTTTGAACTTTGAAATAAGTATAGTTTTAAATATCGAAATTATTGAGAAATTATTTTTATAAATCTCAGTCCGACTATATATAGAACATGTTAGTGTTTACGCTAGTTTCGGAACAAATTAGGACCTACTAAGGCGCACACCTTTAGATACCCTTTGGGGGCACTCTTCAGGACGCGTGCATGATAAGATACCTTAGTAGGGGGTGTATCATTGACTTTATCAAACCATTGGGTCATATTACAAGGCTGTTGTAACCTTAGTCACAAGGGTTGTGGATTAAAAGATACATTGAATATATTGAACATATCGAAATCATTTATTGAACATATTTAAATCGTTTTCGAATTGTGTTTTATTATTATTGATTTTGGTTTTGAATGTATGTATCGACTATTATTATCGAATAAGAAAAGATTATTTTCAACAAGTATGTTTACTATTGTTATTGAACAAAAAAGTTATTTCGAAAAAGTATTTTGCAAACTATATTTGATCCACCTAAATAGTAAAGATTGTCACTTGATGAGTTTTACCTTTCACCCTTACATTAATTTTTACGGGATACCTTATTAAGAGTCGAGCATCGTGGATACTTTTGTGGATGGATGAAGTTCCTTTTTTTATTTGTTTTATTTAAAACATTTATTAGTATTTTGATAAGATTTTTGTTTATTGGAGCTATCTCTCCAAAGTTATATTTTCAGTATTTAGTTTGTTGAGTTATTTTGTTGAGTTATTTTCAGTATTTTGTTGAGTTATTTTGTTGAGTTATTTTCAGTATTTAGTTCCTTACATTCATTTTTGTTGAGTTATTTTGTTTGTGTTTGGGCTGCACTATTTGTGACGCCCCCAACTTCGGGCTCCTTGAACCTCGAATTTGGTGCTCACGATTCCTATATTCTAACTTCATTTACCACTACTCAAAAGTATTATTAATATATATTACATCCATTAAGGTTCAGCATAATATAAAAGATATTTAATAAACCCCTAAGGTCATTAACTTTTATATACATACAACGTTACTAGAATACATATTTCACATCCACATCCACAAAATAGATTTAAAACTACTAGCGAGGGACATTTTACCATTTCTTCAATCTGACATCTTTCCTTTGCCTTTGTCTTTCTTATTTATACCCTCAGGTTTAATATCTTTTTCTGCGTCACATTAATCAAGCAAGAATGAGCAACTGAAGTGCTCAGCAAGTATAATGAATTGCATAACAAAGCAGTATAAGGAAAAGAATTTATAATAATAACGTAACATGAACCCATTTCAAATGAATGAAAATAAATGAGGAAAATGTCCTTTGAAACATGATAATTGAACATCATACTAAGGGTCGCAATATCATTGAGCATAGGTTAGTCAATAGTAATATTGATAACCTGTATGTGTCATAAAGACCATAAAATCTTAAGCTCGTACTTGAGGTGATCAGTCTCTCGTACCTATGATTGTGCACATCATACTACCGCATATCGCGAAATTTCAGAATTTAAAGCCTCCGACAAATTATATTCCCTGGAACACGATTGTTCACCTCAGTTTCTAAGAGTCCGCACCAAAACAATTTGGTTTGGCTCAGTACTTAACAATAAAGAGTAATTTGGAATTCAATTGTACCAAAAGTCTAGCTGAACAAATGGCATAGACTCATAATCATCAACTCACTAATCAACAATTATGATTTGTTATGGATAACATTTAAGAATGACTGTGAGTAACAACAGAGATTTTCAATTTTAATTGAATAATCTACAACATCAACGGAAATCAATATTCAAGAAAATGGAATGATAATAAAACTTTAGAAAATAGAACTCAATAAGGATTTTTAATATCTAACATATGATTAATGGTTCAAAGTTAGGGTTTAGGAACTTGCCTCGATGTCCGATTACTAACTTAACAGTTAATTATCCTTTCTTGGACAGCCTATAATCATAACGTAATCAAATAATAATAATTTAGTAATCTACGATATTAATTTATGTAATTAATATCACTCACAATATAATTATTCTACCCATCGAATTTATATTGGTGTTTATAATTAATTATAACCAAATTTGGTTATTTAATTTAATCGTGTCATTTTTATGTCTTTATATATAAATCACTTAATTATTAATTACAATTAGTCCTCAAAATTGAAAATTTGTTAAATTTAATTTATAAAACATTTTTATATATTTTTCTGATTTTATATAATTTTTATATAATTTTTATCAATTTTAAAACATTTATTTTAATTAAATTAAATTTCAATGGCATTTTCGTAATTATCTTGAAAAATTAGACTGGTGGCAAAATGGTAAATAAGTCGAACTCCGGTCGACCGCGCATTGCGCGGATCCGCCCCTTCCCTGCTCCAAACGACGTCGTTTCTGGTTGTCCGGTCACAGAAATTCGATCGCCGCGCATGGCGCTGCCAAAATCCTTCCCGCCCCGAAACGTCGCCGTTTCGTCCTTGGTCCGGAAAAAAAAATGGTGTTCTTCCTTTTCTGTGTTAACAGTAGCCAGCCAACCAAATATTATACCATTTTTGGTCACTAATTCCACCACAAAAATACTCTAAACAACATAAAATTAATAGATACACATTTATAAATTATATAGAACAATTATCCTAATTATTTACTAATTTTTCATAAAATTATTTTATCACCAAAATACAAAAATAATCCAATTAAATTAATTTTATACCTTTCTTGGGCTTGAATTCCTTCCTTTGAAGCTTGTTAAACACTTTGATGACTCCAAATATTTTTCTTTCTTTGTTGATGGTGGTGCTCGGTTGGTGATGGCAATGGAAGAAGAAGGAGAAATGGAATAACTATATTTATATAAGTTAGTAGTTGCTTTTTATTATTATTATTATTATTATTTACTCTCTTATATATATGTGTGTGTGTCTTGATCATGCTATATTGGTTTAAATTGTTAGCCTTGAAGTCCACCGACTTAGTAAAGTCGGTAAAATTACGCCCACTTCCTAATTTAATACATTACGTAGTTATTTTGGATAATAAATATTTTATATAATGTATATAAAATATTTATTTTAATTCACTAAAATTCATAAAATAATTTATAAATAATATTTATATATTTTTTAGATACCTTACTTGATAACTTTTGTACACGCATAATGACATACATGTAATTATATGAGGTTTTTTATACATCCAAAATTAATAAAATAATACACATAATTTAATAAAATTAAATTTTTTCACGTTTCAACTTTGTTACATATACATTACGTAAACATCCATGTATATATATATATATATATATATATATATATATATATATATATATATATATATATATATATATATATATATATAATGTATTATAGTAATTTCTTTCACATATTTAAATCACAAAAATATTAAATCTCATAAAAATAGAAATAATTCTATTTTGCATAAACATAAATTTTCTTATTAAAAATAGACTTATTCATATTTATTTATTATTCTTTTTCACTATTTCATATATTTTATATAAACTATACAATATAATTTTGCATAATTTATATAATTATTAACCCTTCTTTAACAAATTTATTTTCTTGTATAAATTATATATTTATTCTCATATAATTTATATAATCATAAATTCCTTTATATTTAATTATATTTCCTTATATAAACTATATAATTTATTATTATATATTTTATATAATCAGTTACCCTTCTTAATAATTTCCCAAAAATTCACCATACTTCTTAATTAATCTATAAGCACAATTATAACCTTGTTAATTCTCTCATTAACTCTTAATTTAATTTAGGATAAAATTTTAATATCAATCCCTATTTTATTGACACCATTCATTTAAAATTAATAACCGTATAATAAAGTGTATATATATATATATATACACACACACATAATTAATACATAATTAATTTACACAATTCACATTACCTATCAAGTTTAAATAATTAAAATACTCACATTTTATTTATTTAAACTTTTTACATGTCATAATATCCTGGATATTACACTATTGATATTGTTGCCTTGCGAGCTTTGTGCTTGCGACATGTGGCACTTCGGGCCTGTAGCAGGTTCGGGGTGTTATAGAGATGGTATTAGAGTAGTGGCCCCTCGCAGTGTGTTGGGTTGAAAAACCTACACATTCCCTAAGGAGTATTTTGGGAGTTAACTGTGGGTATAGTCTTGACTAAATTTAAGAATTTGTAGTGAGAGATAGAATAAGGTGAAAAATATTTGTATTGTCTGATTAGTTGCTAGTTTGCATTTTGAACGTAAATTTTCATGGATTAGTATTTTGATTACTATTAAATAAACCTGGATATTTTAAATTTTATTTTGATATATATTTTGATACTAGTTTGTATAGTGTTGTTTAGTGGAGATTGCTTTATTGTGCAGAAAATGCCACCTAGAAGAAATAACTCTACTAACAATGATAGTAGCGCTGATGGTATGGCTCAGCTAGTTAATACCTTAGCCCAATTAGTATAAAATCAACAGTCTGGGCAACGTGGTATAGTAGTAGAATTCAAGCGATTGAACCCGCCCATATTTGAAGGGACTATAGATCCTACTATCGTTGAGAAGTGGATTCAATAAATGGATAAGGCATTTGACTTATTAGGGATAACCGAAACTAATAAGGTGACGTTGGCGGTTTATTAACTGTAGTGTGGGGCTTATGATTGGTGGCTTATGGAGAAAAGGAAGCACGAGAGAAATCCTGAACCCTACACTTGGAGCATGTTCAAAGAGGTATTTACCAACAAGTACTTCCCTAGAACGATTCAGGCACAAAACGAGAGTGAATTCATTAGGCTAGAACAAGGGAGCAAGACAATTGCCCAATTTGAAGTTGAGTTTGCAAAGTTCGTTAAGTATGCACCTACCTTAATACCAGATGAGGTAACAATAGCCCGTAGGTTAGAGAACGGGTTACGGGTCGACATAAGGCATGGCGTTGCGTCTTTTGAGCTACCCACATATAATGCGGTGCTCCATAAGGCATTGGTTATTGAGAAGGGCCTAATAGAGATTGAAAATAGGGAAAATGCGAATCAAAAGAAGGAGGAACCTTCCAGGGGAGAGTTGATCCATGGGGGACGTGCGAAAAAGAGAACTGGTAGATTTCGAGGAAATCAAGTAAACTAAGAGGACGAATTGATATGTGGGAAATGTGGTAGGAGCCACCCAGACAAAGAGTGTCATTGGAATACGAGTGCGTGCTTTCATTATGGAGAGTTAGATCATAAAATTGTGCAATGTCCCAAGAACCCTCCACCTAAAGGAGATGCAAGGAAGGAGGAAGTAACCATAACAAGTCTAAGGCTAACTTGAGGATGGGTGTTTTAACATTCAGGCAACCAGTATTAAGGTATGTAACTCTTTTGTTATTTGAACATGTTAGTTTTAGATATACGCTTATGATTTGAAAATTTAGAGGACCAAATTCTTTTAAGGGGGGGAGGTAATGTAAGACCCACAAAAATCAGTCCCACGTCACCTTTTTAGGAAAACTCAACTCCTTCCTTAGACTATAAATAGAATACTAACCCTTTTGTTTTACTTCATCAACTTAAGGGCCTCCAATTTTGAGTAATGATCTTGTTGTGTGAGAGTTTTTTATAAAAATACATCCTTAGTTAATTTTTTGTAATCAAGGACGTAGGCAATCTGCGGAACTCATAATTTTCGGGTATATTTTTTCTTATTTAATTTTTCTGTATTGTCATTTTTATTTTAAATATTGTATTTAGTTTGTTAGTTGATATTTAGTTAGTAATTAGCATTTTTGTATTGTTATTATTTTTGTAGGTTTAATTATTGTTTTGTATTTAGATTATTAGTTATTAGTTTTGAATTAGTATTACTGGCTTTAATTATTGTTTTGTATTTAGATTATTAGTTAATAGTTTTATATTAACATTATTGACTTTAATTATTATTGCTATTTAGATTATTATTTTGGCATAAGTAATATTTGTTTGAAAAAGGATTAAATATTGAAAGAATATTTTTGTAAATATACTTATAGTTATTTTTAAAAAAGAAATAAAAAAATCTGTTAAATAATAGAATTGTTTTACTGACATTTATTTGTTATAAATTTATATTTAGAAATCGTTCGACTATTAATTTTGTGTTTAGCAATATCAAAGTAAGTGACTTTCCGAACTATTTAGTATTTTGAAATTATCGTTTATAATTATGTATGCTTTAGTAATTATTCGGATGCCTAAATGTATTGTTTCAAAAATTGTTATACTTTATTTAAGGCTTCCATTTGAATGAAAATGTTACACTTGTATTTTGTTAAAAAACCGGATCAAGTATCAAAATAGAATTTTGATTTAGAAAATGAGATTATGTGATTTTGAACTGTGAAATAAGTATAGTTTTGAATATCGAAAATATTGAGAAATTATTTTTATAAATCTCAGTCCGACTATGTATAGAACCTGTTAATATTTACCCTAGTTTCGAAATAATTTATGACCTACTAAGATGCACACCTTTAGATACCCTTCGGGGGACACTCTTCGGGGGCGTGTGCATGATAAGATACCTTAGTAAGGGGCGTATCATTGACTTTATAGAACTATTAGGCCGTGTTACAGGGCTGATGTAACCTTAGTCACAAGGGTTGTGGATTAAAAGATACATCGAATATATTAATCATATCCAAATCGTTTATTGAACATATTTAAATTATTTTCGAATTGTGTTTTATTATTATTCATTTTGGTTTTGAATGTATGTATCGACTATTATTATTGAATAAGAAAAGATTATTTTCAACAAGTATGTTTACTATTGTTATTGAACAAAAAAGTTATTTCGAAAAAGAGTTTTGCAAACTATATTTGATCCACCTAAGTAGTAAAAATTGTCACTTGATGAGCTTTACTTTTCACCCTTACATTAATTTTTACAAGATACTTTGTTAAGAGCCGAGCACCGTGGATACTTTTGTGGATGGATGAAATTCTTTTTTTTTTTTTTGTTTAAGACGTTTATTAGTATTTTGATAAGACTTTTGTTTATTGGAGCTATATCTCCAAAGTTATGTTTTCAGTATTTAATTATTGAATCTTAGTGTAATTTTGATAATGAAAGACTGTTCGGTTTTGATAATTAGATTTTATGTCTATTTATTTAATATTTTTAGGCTTAATTATTTGTGAGTTTTAAAGTATTTTTAGGAATTTAGGTGTTTTATTTATTATTATACATTATTATTATTTTTGGCATTTTTATATTATTTTTATTTATTTTATATTTTATTGTGTAGGAAATAAAGAAGGAAGGGCAAAAGTGTAATTCTGCAAGAAGCCGGTGGCAAAATCGTAATAAAGCAGAATTTTGGGGGTCCTAAGTGTAAATATCCAGCGCGGTGGCATTCTCGTAAATAACTCATCCGGACTTTCGCGTCATGCGCGTATGAAGGTTACAGAGACCGGAAGTGGGACGACGTCGTTTCAGCCAGGAAAGAATTAATCTTCGCGCATTGCACGGTCATGGACGAAGCGGATGTGGAACGACGTCGTTTCAAGGGACGCGGCAGAAGAACAGTCCGCGCAATGCGCTGATGTTCAGCAGAAATAAAAAAAAATAAAACGCGCGTTGACCAAGTCAACGCCGCGTTTGGCTGGCGCATTAATTCCGGATTCCACGAATTTTGAGATTTTTTTGATTTGGATTTTAATTCCTATTAGGGTTTGGAAAAATAAATCCTATTAGGGTTTGGATATATTTGAGGCCTATAAATACATGACAAAGGGAGAGCACATACACACAATAACCTAGAGATACATTGAAGCATTGAAGCAAATGAGGCAACATCAAGGGTTCAAGGATTGGAGATTGAAGAAGTGCTACAACATATTTTATCCTTTATTCTTTTATCTTTAATTTTTGCTAAGATGTTGTTTAATTTGTGAAATTCTTTTTATTTACTTATGAACTAATTTTATTTTAAGATTACAATGGAACCCAATGTTTAGTATAAATTAATTATCTCTTGTTTCAATTATTAATCTTTATAATTCATTTATCATATTTTATGCTTACATGTTATAATTGTTTGGCCATACAATTATTTGATTTCTTAGATGGCATTGGAAGATACAATCTAGGTTTTGATCTAAATATGATAACATGCATTACGTATAAAAAATGAATATATTTATATATTGCATGTAAGTGTTTTGGGAAATTTAAACTTAATGAATCTATTCTTAATTATTTTACATAGGAATATTATGTAAAATAATTGGAATAGATATTTTTATCAAACTCTTAGAAAATGTTTAATAAATATTTATGAATTTCCACTTAATGAATTGTATTTATTAAATAGTTGTCAAGAGAGTGACAATATTTATGCGAAACATTGGGGGAAGTTGTAGTCTTAACTTTTAAATCTGACATTCATCATTGCTTAATAATTTGCTTATTTTAGTTAGTTAATTTAATTCCATAAAATTTGAATCAGTTGTTTAAATAAAATTGAGTTGATATAAAATTAGCACTTGAGTATTATTATTATTATTTCCTCGTGGGATCGATACTTTACTTTCTATTATATTACTTGTTGGCCATGTATACTTGCGTGAATTTGTCTATACATAAATCTGACAACAAGTTTTTGGCGCCGTTGCCGGGAAAATATTTTTAATAATTAGTTCAATATTAGTTACAATCAATTCGATTTTATTTTAAATGTTTCTAATTTTCTGTATTATTTGCTTTTGCAGGTTTTCATCTAGAAGTGTTAGCAGTTGCAAGTCATCGATCATAGCTTAAAATTCCGCTAACGTAACATTACGTTTTCCCGGAATCTTAAGATTTGGGGATACGAAATTTGTGTATGAACATGAGATCGAAGGGAAAAGAGCCAACTCCATACATAGACGAGATCGAGAGGAGGTGCCGAGCCTTGAAAAGAGTTTGCCAAGAAACCGAACAGGAACAAGGCAACATGGAAGCTGAAAAGCAGAAATCATTAAGGGACTACGCAATGCCACGAGTCACGGAGATCCAATCAAGCATTCAAAGGCCCGCAATTCAGGCTAATACCTTTGAGATCAAGCCTGGTACGATCCAAATGATTAAAAACTCTGTGCAGTTTGGGGGTTTACCAAATGATAACCCAAACGATCACTTAGTTAGCTTTTTGGAGATTTGAGACACCTTTAAGTACAATGGTGTTATGGAGGATGCAATTCGACTTAGACTATTTCCTTTCACACTCCGTGATAAAGCAAAGAGCTGACTTCATTCGCTACCGCCAGGTTCCATCACTACATGGAATGATTTGGAGCAGAAGTTTCTCGCAAAAATTTTCCCACCAGCCAAAACAGCTAAGATGAGGAACAATATCACTTCTTTCGTTCAGCATGATGCAAAATCACTCTATGAAGCGTGAGAAAGGTTTAAGGACTTGTTGCGATGATGTCCTCACCATGGCATTCCCAAATGGTTGCAAGTACAGACGTTTTACAACGGGTTATTTAGTAATACACGGACGAGTATCGATGCAGCGGCAGGAGGAGCATTGATGGGCAAGAATTTTGATGATGCCTACGAGTTGCTGGAGATAATGGCAGCAAATAATTATCAATGGTCATCTACAAGGATGAATCAACCAAAGGTGGCTGGAATTTATGAGGTAGATGCGGTGACGGCATTGGCAGCACAGGTTGCTACATTAACAAAGAAGATCGATTCTTTAGGAGTAAAGCCGATACAGAATATAGCAGCTATTTGTGATATATGTGCAGGAAGCCATCCACGTGAATAATGTGCAATCAATGCAGAATCAGTTCAGTTCGTTGGAAATTACAACAGGCAGTAAAATAGCAACAATTATAATCAAGGGTGGAGAAATCATCCCAATTTCTCATGGAGCAACAATCAAGCGCAACAGCCTGCTCCAAAACAACCATACCCACCTGGATTTCAAAATCAAGTCCCACTGTCGACGCCGGGATTTCGCCGTCTCGTTTTTTATTATTAAAATGCCCTTTCCAATTTTAGCCTTTTAGATTAAATGTGATTTTGAAAAGGGTCGGCTTAATGTCGACGGGTTTTTAAATGTCGATTTCTTTATGAGCCAATTGACCAGAGTCGCCAGTTGGTATATTTGAAATGGATGTACCAACTCATCCGAATTTATTTTCGTAATTGCTGGCTCATATGTGACTCCGATTAATTGGTCTGCAAACCGAGATTCATAGAGCTCGGGGGCTTGCTTAAGCGAGGGGAAGGTGTTAGGCACCCCCCGACTTCCGTGAAACACGGTTACCGCAATCTCGATGTTTTCCTATCCTTTTAAATCCTAAAATGTGTGTGTGTGTGTGTGTGTGTGTGTGTGTGTGTGTGTGTGTGCCTAAATGGACGTTTGTGGTGCGTTTTGCATAAAAAAGTTTGCTTTTATTTTATATGGCAAAAGTATTTATCTGGAAAGTGTTTTGGACGTTCTTTGACCCAAATGACGAGGCTTCGCTTTTTATAAGAAAGATTGATTTTAATTTCGAAAGCGTTGAGGTTTTTTATTTAGATGTCATTTTAGAAAACAATAGTTTTAAACTTTTGTCAAATAGGAATCGAGACTATACATTGCCTTCTAACAGTTAATATAAATAAAACGAGGGCAACTTCTAGAACTCTTTAACCCTATGCACAAAGTTTAATGAAAACATTGATTTATTTGCAAAAGCGTTTCTTATGACCTTTTAAAACCAAATGGAGTCTTTTTGCCAAACACGGGTTAAAGTTCGCCCAAGACTCTTAATTTTAAACCTCGTGAATCTAATATCCTAATTTGCTTGATTTTATAAAAACCTTTATCATTTCATTCCAAAATCGTTTTCTCGTGTCAAAAGGAAAATCAAGCATTAAAAATAGCGTTGCGGTTATTCACGGGCATGTAAGCCATCCAAATAACCCCAAACGCCTACAATCACATGTTTCACTATTACGGGGCCTTAAACCCGATTTTCGGTATCGATATCGCTTTAAGGCCCAAAAATTACATATTTACAACACAAGTGCATCGCCATTGCTACATACGTAAAAACTATAAAATAACCTTAAAAGGATATCATCGGGAGGTTAGGAGGAGATTCTATCCGCCACAAATCCTCTCTAACCATCCCTAATCCATAGATCCAAACATATATCGACTACATCGGATCTAACTTCAACATATACAAAATCAAACTATATTAAATAGCAATGCACCAAATATTTTCGGATCTAACAGTAGATCCACCCAACAAATGCACAAATATTAGATCTATAACAACTTAGACAATAAGATAAAATGAGAACTAGATCTAACTATATAGAACCACAAATGCTATGAACTTGGATTTCTTTACATTTCAAATGATGAAAGATACGCTTTAACACTTGAAAATCGAAATAGGATACAATACCTAGTAAAAATTGAACACAAGATGAAGAAATCTCACAATGTTTCTCTCTTTTCTATCTTTTTCTCTCTTCTCCCGCGCCTCTCTCTCTCTCTAAAAATCTATTTTTCTTTCCTTTTTTTCCTTTTCCTTTGCTCTCGGGTGGAAAATGGCCGCATATAGGCTTCAGCAGGCAGCCGCAGATGCATCTGCGGCTGGCCGCAGATGCATCTGCGGCTGCCTGCTGTGGCCGCCTGGCCGCCGCCTCGGCTGTCGTGTGCCGTTCTCGAGCCTCGTGCCTGTCACGTCTGTCGGTGGCAGCGGTTGCATTCGCGGCCGTCCGGCTTGTTTTTTCGATTTTCGTGCCACGCGGTCTTAATTCGCCAATTTCTGCGGTATTATTTTGGAAAGCTGTATTTTTGCAGTCCGGAAATCCCGAAAAACGTGCCATATTATTCTGGGAGGCTAGTTCGGAGGGATGCGACTTGATATGGAATTTGATAATTGTGCTTGGCTTTCAGGGGGCGCTGCCCCCTACCCCCCCGCCAGCTCATCGGCGAGCTGGGCAGCCGCTCGCTCACCGGGGAGCGAGACCCCCGAACATCGTAAGCGTAGTGGCCATTTGTCGTCTTTGGTGATCCGAACAGGTTCTTCGGGATTAGCTTTTTGCCTTGCCTGATGCTCGTTGTTTGCTGTGGCGGCTTTGACCGTAAGTTGTTGGGGTGGCTTCGTGTTGGGGTCCACCTTCCTTTTCGCTCGTCGGGTCAAATGACGGTTTTGCCCTCCTGCCAGGGTTAGTACAAAAGTGCAAAATTTGGGTGTCTACAGCTGCCCCTCTTTATCATGTTTATGGAATGGTAAGTGAAATGAACATGATAAAGAAGTAGGCACCCAATGCATGATGATGACAGTACATATTTTAATGATGCAACATATATATCATTGATGCAACATATATACGTTAATGACGCAACACTAATATTACCGGTTACTGCCTCAACTGGACTCGCATCGCATATTCGCCAAAATTATTTTCTCTTGCTTATCGCATATCGCATATTAAATATCAAATCGCATATCATACTAAATCAAAAACGCGTTACATCGCATATGAAGTCGTATATCGCATCGCATTGCACATTGCATCGCATTGTTTTGGTCATCGTCGGATCTTTTCCCAACGGTTCGTTTTTGGACGGTCAGGAATTTGCACTGACGGGTCATTTTTGGACGGTCAGTTCTTGTATCTGACGGGTCATGTTTGGACGGTCAGGGATTTTCACTGACGGGTCATGTTTGGACGGTCAGTTCTTGTATCTGACTGGTCATGTTTGGACGGTCAGAGATTTTCACTGACGGGTCATGTTTGGACGGTCAGTTCTTGTATCTGACTGGTCATGTTTGGACGGTCAGTTTCCTTTGACTGACGGGTCACGTTTGGACGGTCAGTTTCCTTTGACTGACGGGTCATGTTTGGACGGTCAGTTTCCTTTGACTGACGGGTCATGTTTGGGCGGTCAGTTCTTTTGACTGACGGGTCATGTTTGGACGGTCAGTTCTTTTGACTGACGGGTCATGTTGGACGGTCAGGGATTTTCACTGACTGGTCATGTTTGGACGGTCAGGGATTTTCACTGACTGGTCATTTTGGACGGCCAGTTCTTTTGACTGACGGGTCATGTTGGATGGTCAGGGATTTTCACTGACTGGTCATTTTGGACGGCCAGTTCTTTTGACTGACGGGTCATGTTTGGACGGTCAGTTCTTTTGACTGACGGGTCATGTTTGGACGGTCAGTCCTTTTGACTGACGGGTCATGTTTGGACGGTCAGTTCTCTTGACTGACGGGTCATGTTGGACGGTCAGGGATTTTCACTGACTGGTCATGTTTGGACGGTCAGGGATTTTCACTGACTGGTCATTTTGGACGGCCAGTTCTTTTGACTGACGGGTCATGTTGGATGGTCAGGGATTTTCACTGACTGGTCATTTTGGACGGCCAGTTCTTTTGACTGACGGGTCATGTTTGGACGGTCAGTTCTTTTGACTGACGGGTCATGTTTGGACGGTCAGTCCTTTTGACTGACGGGTCATGTTTGGACGGTCAGTTCTCTTGACTGACGGGTCATGTTGGACGGTCAGGGATTTTCACTGACTGGTCATTTTGGACGGCTAGTTCTTTTGACTGGCGGGTCATGTTGGACGGTCAGGGATTTTCACTGACTGGTCATTTTGGACGGCCAGTTCTTTTGACTGGCGGGTCATGTTGGACGGTCAGGGATTTTCACTGACTGGTCATTTTGGACGGCCAGTTCTTTTAACTGGCGGGTCATTTTTGAGTTGGTCAGGTATCGTATCTGACTGGTCATTTTTGGCTTGGTCAGGTATCGTTTCTGACTGGTCGCTTTTGGTTTGGTCAGGTATTGTATATGACTGGTCGTTTTTTGGTTTGGTCAGGTTTTCACTGTCGGGTCATTATTGTAATTGCCAGGTCTCGTCTCTGGAATCGCTGTGTACTATCTTAAATGGACTCGCATCGTATTGTACATCATAAAAATGCAATAACTCTAGAGGAAATTCAAAAGGAAAGCGTACCTGATTAGTTTGTGGGGCCTCCCTAGGATTCGTCCTCGTAAATCGCTTTTGCCAGCCACTTCTTTTGGTTTGACTTGTCATTCTTGGGGTTCGTCCTCGTAGATCGCTCTTGACAGCCATCGCTTTTGAGTTGTTATCCTTGTTGATTAGCTGAGGGTGTTTCGGACAGTCATTTTGCAATTTCCTTGATGTTTCATAGATTCTGGGCGCATCGGATCGTGGAAGTTTTCCGCTGTCATGTTCCTCTGATAAATGGCACCGGTATTCGTGACGCTGACAGTCTCGTACCTGTGATTTTTCTTTCATGTATATTTTATTTTTATATATACATGGATGCGCAGATGTTATGCATGGATCAATAGTTATGCTTGGAAGGAAATGACCCCTGTTTAGTCAAATGATACAATTTTCCACGTGTCGTTCCTTTTTTACTACTCAGTTGTGTCATGCCTTATTTGGGAGGACAGTTTCTGGACTTCAAGGTTTGTTCGTTGAATCGCATGCCCCTGATCGTTTCTCTGTTGGGGAATTGTATATGTCGTTTTGAATGCCCAATCGACTCATCCAGGGCTTCTCATCCTGCTCGCAGATCGTCATGTCTTTGAATTTGGGGTGCAGGGACTTCCTCTTATGCTAGAGGATTATGCCTAGATTCTGGGTTGATATCTAGGTGATCCCCTGGTCCGTTAGTCGTATGCCTTTATAGCTCTTTGACTTTCATCTGATTAATGCAGTCCACTTGGCTCCTCTTTTTTCGATGACCGACGACCATGTTGCCCTTCCTTGCCTTTTAATTGACCAGCTCTGACGTCAGGAATTATATCGCTCTTGCATATGCTTGCTTGAGTATCGAGGTAATGTTAACGTACATCATGCTGAGTTTGTCAAAATCCATTGATGGTCGTGGGGGAAGGTTTGTTGATGAGGAGTTTGATATAGACCTGTGCTCCTTTCATTTCCATGATCTTTAAAATGCCCCAGCCTTACTCATGTTTTTGTCGCGGATTCGTACGGGAAGTCATTTCGTTGGTCATGCCGAGTTACCTACACCGATTCATATCCTGCACAAGCAACAAACGCTAAATGCTCGACCGTTCGGGTCGGCGGGGTTAACTTCGATATTACTAAACATCTCAACAGTTGAGCAGATAAAATGGAATGCTCATGATTATGTAATTTGGCTCGTGTTTGTGATGTTTGTGTCTTATCGTTAAAGAAACTCGACATCGAGATGGATCTCTTTTTTCGTAAATCGTGAGTGGATTAATTTGACATTGAATGAATTGCGAATGTATTAATTCACTCTCGATTTCACTTTTCTTTTTTTTTTTTTTTCTTTTTTCTTTTTTCTCTTTTTTTTTTTTTTTTTTTTTCTTTTTTCATCTGACGAGTTAGGAAATCATAATAAAAACATTTAAGTATTCATGGTCAATATACGTGAGTATGATCAAATTCAAAACTACCTTCCTTTATCAGATGTATTTTGTCTTCATTCTCGATATCGTTATTCACAGAATTAACGTCATATGGCAAGTGCACTGTGCGATGCATCCTTCGATAGGGGTTTCTTTTCCATGACTTTAGACGAGCCTCTTCTTTCTCTGATCGAACATTTTTTTCTCTTTCTTTTTTCGACTACGCCTTTTCCTTTTCGTGTCCACTTAACTTGTCTCGTTTTCTTAGGCTATTCAGAGTTACCCATTTAACGAGCTTTGGACCAATGACTCCCAAACCATGCGGCTTTAGGGCATTAGGTGTAAAGACACCCCTTCGGGTTTACTTGCTCGAGTAACAAAGGTCACGCTTCGATACAAGTTAGGTGGTTTACTGCATTCATTCCTCGTCTGACCTTGTGCAAGATTCGTTTTCTTAGGCTTGAGTTACCCATGTAGCGAGCGTTGGGGCCGGTGACTCCCAAATCAGACGACTTTAGGGCACCAGGTGTAGAGACACCCTTCAGGCTTAATTACTCGAATAACCCTTGCCACGATTCGAATCTGCTCAGGTCTCTGCAGCTGTAATGCTCGTTTTCTTAGGCTCTGAATTACCCATGTAACGAGTGTTGGGCCGGCGACTCCCAAATCAGATGACTTTAGGGCGCCAGGTGTAAAGACACCCCTCAGGCTTAATTGCTCGAATAATTCAGGCCACGATTCGAGACATTTGGTTCACTTTTATTTATCTTCCGACTCTGCATCAACTGTCATCCTTATCGTCATAGCTTTATACCCCACATCTGAAAGTTGGCGCAAACGCAAAGTGCAGACTTGCCTATGAGGTGGATTCTGCTTCGAACGACACTTCGAAATCAGGTCTTTGTACAGTTTTAATAGGTTGATCAGTTTTAATCATCTAATTATACTCACGAGTCTGCTCCACAGATGCTTGTCAGAATTAATTCGATTCCTAACAAGTCAAATAAAATTTTCTCTTTCCAAAAGTAATGTTAGAGTTAAACTATGTACAGTCTTAATATATGTACATGAAGACAGGAAAGAAATAAATAACTGAGATGAGTTGTATCTTACCTGTGGGTCCTCGTATTCTGAAAGAGCTCTGACTGGAAAGGACCAATTGATCGTACAGCTCTGATGATGTTATTGTACGCTGATGAGATCGTACCATAGATGTTAAATTGCGCACTACCTTTCCATGGATGGTTGATGAATGCCCCAGTGTCGAGTCGTCATCGATTTCAACATTGCCCCAGTCCTGATTGTTGTCAAGGTCATTGCTTCGTGGTGTTTCTGACAGGTGGGCCGATGAAATGTTGGAAACCCAAAATCCTTTGCTTTTGATCAGGTAGGAAGTGCACTCCGATGGGTTGACAGGAGAACAGGTTTGTCTGAGTCATTGATCGTTAACTGTAAAACCATCGAAGGATTCTATAGAATTTTTGCAAAGATTAGACCGCGCCAAAGTGGCTGCCTACGTACTCCTATAGGAAGAGGAGATCAGGTCTTTCGTAGTTCAGGCCTTTCATTGCACACCAGATTGCTTTTTCTTTTTTTTTTTTTTTTTTTTTTTTCTTTTTCTTTTTTTTTCTTTTTTTCTTTTTTTTTTTTTTTTTTTTTTTTAAGAAAACATAACATAATAATGCATAGAAAATAAAACGAGGCATAATATTAAGCAGCCAATAACATCCCCACCCCTTTTTTGGGACTCGCAATCGTATCATTTAAGTTCACCATTTCATAGTTCGCGGAGGCTCGTCAATCCATTCGTCGGTGTTCGGGTTCCCCATTGCGGTGATCTCAATATCGTTTGCCATTTTTAGCTCTCCTCTTTCGATAAGATTTTGGATCTTGTGCCGCAACGCCCAACACTCTTCAGTATCATGCCCTGGTGAGTTGGAATGATAGAGGCATATTCTCGTAGGATCGTATCTTTTAGAGTTGGGGTCGGTTTGTGGCAGCAACTCCCTAATCTTTCCCCGGCTGATCAGAAGATGCAATATTTCCGCTTTTGATTTGCTCAAAGGGGTGAACTTTCGATCTCTGGAGAATGCTGCTTGATCTTTCCCTTTCGAGGGTTCACCTCTATCCGAGCGGTTATCAAGGCTCCACTGGTGGGATCGTCTGACATCTTTATTATGTTCACTTCCCTGTCCTTTCAATCTGTTTTGATCTTCTTGAGCCAGCTGGTTTTCGTGGGAAGGATCCTGGTTTGAAACTTGTTTGTCCTCTTCTCCCGTCTGGTCTCTCAGTAATTGGGTGAAGAGTTGCCTCGTCAGATTATGTTGGTGTACCACCAGGTCTGCTAATTGCTTCATTTGATGCCTGACCAACTTCATTTCTTGCCTAATGACCTTAACCTCCTCCAGACATTCCCTTTCAAGGACATTTGTTTCGCTCATTGGGGGGTATTCTTCGACCTTTCGGATGTATTTGCGATTAGGATCCACCACGATATTTCCTGACCCAATCATGCTTACCTCATTTGTTCCGTATTGTGGCAGATGGTTGGCGTTGACATCTGGTCGCTGAACTACAATGTCCCCCCTATCGATCAAGTTCTGTATCTTATGTTTCAACGCCCAGCATTCCTGAGTGTCATGCCCCGGGGACCCGGAATGATAGGCACATTTCTTGCTTGGGTCATGCTTCTTCCCCTTTGGGTCAGTCGGTGGTGCCAGCTCCGTAATCTTCTTTTGGGTGATTAACACGGCCAAAATTTGCTCTAATGGATCTCCCAACGGGGTGAATTCCCTATCTCGGGCATTTTCAAATCTCCTTCGCCCCTCATACCTTTGATCGTTGAAATTTGACTGACGCGGGGGCTCATTCCTTTGCATGCGGACAGGAGGGCTGGTCATTGCTTTCCCAGATAGCCCTTGCAAGACCAGGGACACATCTTCCTCTTTGCTCTCATGTGGTCTCCAGGAAGTACTACCATAGTTTCCGCTTTGTATTTGTTCAGCAACAGCTTCAAGAGCAGTGAGGTCTCGGATCTTTCCTGACTTCAAACCCATCTCAGCCATTTCCCCATGCTTGATCATCTCCGCAAAAGGTTTTCCTATTCCCGCCATTACTCTTTCATAATAGGGAGCCTCCTGGATATCAATGAAAGTCATGACCATTTCTGCCTCACTCATGGGTGGGTTCACTTGGGCTGCCATCCTCCTCCACCGTTGAGCATAGTCTCTGAAGGATTCACTGGTCTGTTTTCTGATCTTTGTCATCTGGTATCGGTCTGGAGCCATTTGGGATTGAAAGCTGTATTGCGTCAGAAAGGCGTGGGCCAGCTCCTCCCAATTGTGAATCTTAGCATTATCCAGCCTCGCATACCAGGTCCTAGCCTCCCCTGCCAGGCTTTTCTGGAATAACTGCATTCTCAACGACTCGTCCTCAGCATATGCCCCAAGTTCTCCGATGAATACTTTCAGATGCGTGTATGGATCCCCCGACCCGTTGTACTTTTCAAATTCAGGGAGCTTGAACTTCTCGGGGTATCTGGTTCCCGGAAAGATGCACAGGTCGGAATAGTTAACACTGCCATATGACCCGATCCCCTTCATCGTTTTGATGGCTTCCTCCATCTGCTTTATCTTCTTACTAACCCCACTGGCCACCTCGTCTTCAGGGATGATAATGACTTGCTTTGGTAGCTCTACTTTTGGAGTTTCTGGGGTCAGTGCGTTTCCTTGGGATGATGGCCCCGCCGGGTCCTCGAGTTGTGGCCCTGATTTTAGTTTGAAATGCTCCTTGAGCAACATGGTCAGCTCGGTCATTTGGTTTTTCACAGCATTGAACTCTTCCCGAGATACGGGAGCCAGGTCAGGATTAGGGTTCTCAGCCATCTCGACTGTTGATTCTCTGGCTTTCTTAGATCGGAGACGGGTTTGGGGAGCAATCCTGCAATTAAAATACGCCAAGGTTCAGTTCCGGGAAATGACATTGGTGGATGCATGCTAAAGCACATATTTTTGTGTTTTTTTTTTGAGTTTTATAATCTTTTTCTGCAAAACAGGGTCAGTATCCCTTTATTTAAACCAAAGTAATGACATTGTGCAATTTATGATGCTTGGAGCTGTCCCTGTAAAACAGAGGTTAGTACTTTTTATTTTGACAAAATTTGGTTGGTACAAAAGGATTGACTACAGTATGACTTTTATTTTGACAAAAATTGGTTGGTGCAAAATGATTGACTACAGTATGATATCATGCACGTAAAGCGTAAAAGGGCATGAAGAGACTTTCCATGCGTTGGGTTTATCTGAGGCTGACCTACCCTAAGTTATTCTCGCGGGCTTTTCGGCATGAAGGTTCCCAGATCTTCGCAACATACTCGAAGGGAATAAATCCGATCTTTCAATTGGATTGGATCTGAGTGGATGCTTTTCCTGAGCCTCGCCGGGGAGCACCCCTTTGAGTCCAGTAATCCACATCCGACGGGTTTGCCTCAGGAGGAGGAACTGCTCAACATACATTCATCATACATTCATCGTACCTCACCGTATGCATATGATGATATTAAAATAAAGCATTCGCAAAGCAATCACAAAACTCGCACATTCATTCTTACGCACACAAAAGGTAAATCGACGTAAATAAAGCACACACATTTTTGAATTTTTAAAGGATAGTAAAACATCGAGATTTAAAATGCGGCTTAAGCCCTCTAATGTCCCCAGCGGAGTCGCCAGCTGTCGACGCCGGGATTTCGCCGTCTTGTTTTTTATTATTAAAATGCCCTTTCCAATTTTAGCCTTTTAGATTAAATGTGATTTTGAAAAGGGTCGGCTTAATGTCGACGGGTTTTTAAATGTCGATTTCTTTATGAGCCAATTGACCAGAGTCGCCAGTTGGTATATTTGAAATGGATGTACCAACTCATCCGAATTTATTTTCGTAATTGCTGGCTCATATGTGACTCCGATTAATTGGTCTGCAAACCGAGATTCATAGAGCTCGGGGGCTTGCTTAAGCGAGGGGAAGGTGTTAGGCACCCCCCGACTTCCGTGAAACACGGTTACCGCAATCTCGATGTTTTCCTATCCTTTTAAATCCTAAAATGTGTGTGTGTGTGTGTGTGTGTGTGTGTGTGTGTGTGTGTGTGTGCCTAAATGGACGTTTGTGGTGCGTTTTGCATAAAAAAGTTTGCTTTTATTTTATATGGCAAAAGTATTTATCTGGAAAGTGTTTTGGACGTTCTTTGACCCAAATGACGAGGCTTCGCTTTTTATAAGAAAGATTGATTTTAATTTCGAAAGCGTTGAGGTTTTTTATTTAGATGTCATTTTAGAAAACAATAGTTTTAAACTTTTGTCAAATAGGAATCGAGACTATACATTGCCTTCTAACAGTTAATATAAATAAAACGAGGGCAACTTCTAGAACTCTTTAACCCTATGCACAAAGTTTAATGAAAACATTGATTTATTTGCAAAAGCGTTTCTTATGACCTTTTAAAACCAAATGGAGTCTTTTTGCCAAACACGGGTTAAAGTTCGCCCAAGACTCTTAATTTTAAACCTCGTGAATCTAATATCCTAATTTGCTTGATTTTATAAAAACCTTTATCATTTCATTCCAAAATCGTTTTCTCGTGTCAAAAGGAAAATCAAGCATTAAAAATAGCGTTGCGGTTATTCACGGGCATGTAAGCCATCCAAATAACCCCAAACGCCTACAATCACATGTTTCACTATTACGGGGCCTTAAACCCGATTTTCGGTATCGATATCGCTTTAAGGCCCAAAAATTACATATTTACAACACAAGTGCATCGCCATTGCTACATACGTAAAAACTATAAAATAACCTTAAAAGGATATCATCGGGAGGTTAGGAGGAGATTCTATCCGCCACAAATCCTCTCTAACCATCCCTAATCCATAGATCCAAACATATATCGACTACATCGGATCTAACTTCAACATATACAAAATCAAACTATATTAAATAGCAATGCACCAAATATTTTCGGATCTAACAGTAGATCCACCCAACAAATGCACAAATATTAGATCTATAACAACTTAGACAATAAGATAAAATGAGAACTAGATCTAACTATATAGAACCACAAATGCTATGAACTTGGATTTCTTTACATTTCAAATGATGAAAGATACGCTTTAACACTTGAAAATCGAAATAGGATACAATACCTAGTAAAAATTGAACACAAGATGAAGAAATCTCACAATGTTTCTCTCTTTTCTATCTTTTTCTCTCTTCTCCCGCGCCTCTCTCTCTCTCTAAAAATCTATTTTTCTTTCCTTTTTTTCCTTTTCCTTTGCTCTCGGGTGGAAAATGGCCGCATATAGGCTTCAGCAGGCAGCCGCAGATGCATCTGCGGCTGGCCGCAGATGCATCTGCGGCTGCCTGCTGTGGCCGCCTGGCCGCCGCCTCGGCTGTCGTGTGCCGTTCTCGAGCCTCGTGCCTGTCACGTCTGTCGGTGGCAGCGGTTGCATTCGCGGCCGTCCGGCTTGTTTTTTCGATTTTCGTGCCACGCGGTCTTAATTCGCCAATTTCTGCGGTATTATTTTGGAAAGCTGTATTTTTGCAGTCCGGAAATCCCGAAAAACGTGCCATATTATTCTGGGAGGCTAGTTCGGAGGGATGCGACTTGATATGGAATTTGATAATTGTGCTTGGCTTTCAGGGGGCGCTGCCCCCTACCCCCCCGCCAGCTCATCGGCGAGCTGGGCAGCCGCTCGCTCACCGGGGAGCGAGACCCCCGAACATCGTAAGCGTAGTGGCCATTTGTCGTCTTTGGTGATCCGAACAGGTTCTTCGGGATTAGCTTTTTGCCTTGCCTGATGCTCGTTGTTTGCTGTGGCGGCTTTGACCGTAAGTTGTTGGGGTGGCTTCGTGTTGGGGTCCACCTTCCTTTTCGCTCGTCGGGTCAAATGACGGTTTTGCCCTCCTGCCAGGGTTAGTACAAAAGTGCAAAATTTGGGTGTCTACACCCACCACAGCAGGAGAAAAAGACAAATTTGGAGGAGTTACTTTCTAGGTACATTGCACAGAACGAGACAAGGATAAACAGTTAGGAAGTCTCAATCCGGAACATAGAAAATCAGATGGGGCAGCTTGCTAACACCATCAACAATCGCCCCCAAGGCACCTTACTAAGAAGCGCGGAGGTCAATCCTAGATGAGATGGTAAAGAACAGTGCAAGGCAATGACACTTCGTAGCGGTAAGAAGTTACCCAAAGTTGTTGAGGAAACTCCCAGTCAGACACAGGAAGATGATAGTGAGGGTGACAAGCAAGATGAAAATAATGGAGCGCATGAGACCCCAATGTCAAAGAAAGATGCAGGCAAATAGAGCTCTATTGTACCACCTGTGCCTTTCCCCCAACAACTGCAGAAATCAAAGTTGGATAAACAATTCTCAAAATTTTTGGAAGTGTTCAAGAAGCTACAGATCAACATTCTATTTGCCGATGCATTGGAGCAGATGTCGAGCTATGTAAAGTTCATGAAAGATATCTTATCCAAGAAGAAAAAGTTAGGCAAATTTGAAACAGTGGCGTTAACTGAGGAGTGCAGCGCAATACTTCAAAAGAAGTTACCACCAAAGCTCAAGGATCCGAGTAGTTTTACAATTCCATGCACGATTGGCAGAAATTTTTTTGGAAGAGCATTATGTAATTTAGGAGCCAGTATCAACTTGATGCCGCTCTCAATTTATCAGCAGTTAGGATTGAAAGAAGCAAAACCTACGAATGTCAAATTGCAGCTTGCGGACAGATCACTTATCCACGGGGCATAGTTGAAGACGTTTTAGTCAAGGTGGACAAATTTATTTTTCCAGCTGATTTCATAGTCTTAGACTTTGAGGAAGATCGGGATATACCAATTATTCTTGGGCGCCCATTTTTGGCCACAGGGAGAACACTGATTGATGTACAAAAGGGTGAGCTAACTATGAGAGTCCAAGATCAAGAGATTACATTCAACGTATTTTCAGCACTGAAATTTCCAAACGACACAGAAGAATGTTTTCAGATTGATTTAATTGATGAGACAGTGAATGAAGTATTCGAAGGCAGTTGTTTCTTGGATTCTCTTGAGACATCATTAGTTAGTCAATCTGCTTCGGACTTCCCATCTTCCTTGGAGTATGTGCAACTGTTGAATTCGTCTCCACCATTTGTTAAGTTTAAGAAGCAATTTGAATCTTTGGAGCATTCAGAAAGATCAACTACTCGTGCAAAGTCATCATTGGAAGAACCACCTCCATTGGAGCTAAAACCTCTTCCTACTCATTTGCGGTACACATATTTGGGAGATTCATGTACTCTACCGGTTATTGTCTCGGCTTCACTCGACGAATCTCAAGAAAGCAAACTCTTGCGAGTCCTCCGAGAATACAAAATGGCGTTAGGATGGACTATTGCCGATATAAAAGGGATCAGTCCTTCGTTTTGCATGCATAAGATCTTACTTGAAGATAATGCGACGCCTGTGATTGAGCAACAACATCGATTGAATTCGATCATGAAGGAGGTTGTTAAAAAGGAGATCATCAAGTGGTTGGATGCTGGAATTATCTACCCAATTTCAGACAATTCGTGGGTAAGTCCAGTCCAATGTGTTCCAAAGAAATGAGGCATGACGGTAGTGGCCAATGCAAATAATGAGTTGATCCCTACTCGGACAGTAACTGGATGGCGAGTGTGCATGGACTATCGCAAACTTAACAAAGCAACTCGCAAAGATCACTTCCCTCTTCCATTCATTGACCAGATGCTCGACAAATTGGCGGGCCATGATTTTTATTGTCTCTTAGACGGATATTCGGGCTACAATCAGATTGCAATAGCCCCTGAAGATCAGGAAAAGACCACCTTCACATGCCCATATGGAACGTTTGCTTTCCGAAGGATGTCTTTTGGACTATACAACGCACTAGCAATGTTCCAGCGATGCATGATGGCAATATTCTCAGACATGGTCGAGCAAAACCTTGAGGTATTCATGGACGACTTTTCGGTATTCGGGGATAGCTTCGATTTGTGCTTAGAGAATCTAATACTTGTGTTAAAAAGATGCGTGGAAACTAATCTGGTGTTGAATTGGGATAAGTGTCACTTCATGGTTCATGAAGGTATAATTTTGGGTCATAGGGTGTCGGCTAATGGAATAGAGGTGGACAAGGCAAAAATAGAGACTATAGAAAAGCTTCCACCACCTGTATCAGCGAAGGGGATTTGAAGTTTTTTGGGACATGCAGGTTTCTACAGACGCTTTATCAAAGACTTCTCAAAGATCACAAAGCCTCTTTGCAATCTTCTAGACAAAGATATACCCTTCAACTTCGATAAGGCATGTCTAGAGGCCTTTGAAGTATTGAAAGAAAAGCTGATTACTGCCCCCGTGATAACTACACCAAATTGGGATCTTCCATTCGAGCTAATGTGTGATGCTAGTGACTTTGCGATTGGCGCGGTCTTAGGCCAACGTAAAGAGAAAATTTTTCATGCCATATATTATGCTAGCAAAACATTGATTGATGCACAGCTGAACTATACGACCACCGAGAAAGAATTACTAGCAGTTGTATACGCTTTTGACAAGTTTCGTGCCTACCTCATTGCCACAAAGGTGATTGTGTTCATAGATCACTCCGTCATCAAATACTTAATCTCAAAGAAGGACGTCAAGCCACGCTTGATTCGATGGATCCTTCTACTGCAGGAGTTTGATCTTGAAATTAGGGATAGAAAAGGGATCGAAAATCAAGTGGCGGATCATCTCTCAAGAATTGAGAATCCTGAACATCAACAAAGAGCTGGTACATTAATTAATTAATTATTCCCAAATGAGCAGCTATTGTCAATCACAACGAAAACACCGTGGTATGCGGATTTGGTGAATTATATTGTGAGTTAAGTGCTTCCTCTTGAGTTGAGCTACCAGTAGAGAAAAAAGTTCTTACATGACGTCAAGAATTACTTGTGGGATGAACCATTTTTATTCAAGCAGTGTGCAGATCATATGTTAAGAAGATGTGTACCCACTAAGGAAATTGAAGGTATACTTCATCATTTCCACTCATCTGGCTATGGAGGCCATTATGGAGGGGAGAGAACGGCAGCAAAAGTTCTTCAATTTGGATTCTATTGGCCCACTCTCTTCAAAGATGCCCATGCTTTCGTGTCAAGGTGCGATAGATGCCAAAGGGTTGGCAACATTTCAAAGCGACATGAGATGCCCTTGAACAACATTTTGGAAGTGGAGATTTTTGACGTTTAGGGTATCGACGTCATGGGTCCATTCTCGTCCTCCTACAATAATTTGTATATTTTGGTTGTAGTTGACTATGTCTCAAAGTGGGTTGAAGCAGCAGCATTGCCAACCAACGACTCTAAAGTGGTGTTAAATTTTCTACGAAAGAATATCTTCACCAGGTTTGGCACACCAAGGGCGATTATTAGTGATGAAGGCACTCACTTTTGTAATAAGCAGTTTGCAGCCCTTCTAGCTAAATATAGAGTTACTCATAAGATTGCCACAGCTTATCACCCCCAGACAAGTGGCCAAACAGAAATTTCAAATAGAGAGGTAAAGCGTATTTTAGAGAAGATTGTTAATCCAAACAGGAAATATTGGTCGAAGAAGCTTGATAATGCTTTATGGGCTTATCGAACTGCTTATAAAACACCAATTAGAATGTCCCCATACAAGTTAGTATTTGGGAAAGCTTGTCATCTGCCAGTCGAGTTAGAGCATAGTGCATATTGGGCCATTCAGAAGTTAAATTTTGACTTGCAAGCGGTTGGTGAGAAACGTTTCCTACAGCTCAATGAAATGGATGAATTTCGTCTTCAAGTATATGAGAATGCCAAGTTGTATAAAGAAAAGACCAAGAGGTGGCATGACAAGTGAATCATTGAGCGGAGGTTCGAACCAGGTCAAGCTGTACTCCTTTTCAACTCCAGATTAAAGTTGTTCCCAAGTAAACTCAAATCAAGGTGGTCTAGTCCATTCATCATTACCGCAGTATTTCCACATGGAGCAGTTGAGGTCGAAGAGCCTAACACGAAGAGAACTTTCAAAGTGAATGGTCAACGTTTTAAGCATTATTGGGGTGGTGACATTGTTCGTCAAAGAACCTCCATTAATCTTGCCGAACCGGAATGAGAAAAGGGAGTAGTTAGGCTGACGACTATACAACAAGCGCTTATTGGGAGGCAACCCAAGTTTATTTAATTCAATATCACATTAGTTAGTTTTAGTTTTTAGTGATTATCTTAGTATTGGGTTCGTTAGTTTTTATAATGTGCTTCACTCGTGTTGTTCCAGGTTATTCATGCTAAAGCCATCCAACCCGAATGCCGATCCAGTTCATTTTCCACAGCCTCAACCTTCTTAGATTTACTTACCTCCACACTTGGATGACAAAGAAGTCCCCCCTGACGATTGATTTATTCATGGGAGTCCTTCCTTTAATTCTTTCTATATTTACTCAATGAGGACATTATCGTATCTAAGTTTGGGGGTGGTTTATATGGTTTATATGCATTACATTTCATTAAAAATAAAAAAAATAAAAAACATAACATTTTTTTATTTTTGAGCATGCATTTGGAGTCACTTGAGCAATGTTTTGATTTCAGTGGTAAAACTTTTGGCCAATGATAATAACTCGGTGAATTAGTTAATCACTTGTGTGAAATGAATACTGATTGTTAGTCCAATTTTTAATTGTTTACTTATTTTGGCATTTCTTGAGACCCTGTACACTTTTATGCACATATCCAGTGTGTTGCATCAGTTGAAATTTGGACTAGGTTTGTGGATTACATGTTAGTAAAAGATAAAGAAAATCTTTATTGCTTATTTGATTATGTTATAATAAATAACTGCTTCAATGACTATCGAGAAAGGAAAATTGAAAAAAATATATTATTAATTATGATAGTTAAAAGCAGATTGACTAAGTTTATTTTTGTGGCCTTAATTACTCGAATAAGTAAGCCCTTAGGAGTGTCTCTACACTTGTGTCATAACCATCTAATTTGGGAGTCATTGGTGAAAAGTTCGCTAAATGAGTACTTAGAAAAGCCTAATAAAAATAAACATTGCACATGCCAAGGAAAATATATATATATATATATATATATATATATATATATATATATGAAAATAAGTGTATAGAGGAGCCTGATAATTTGTTAAATATCTTTTAGAGGCATTGGAATTCATTAGACTTACACGAATTTTAATTGATTTGATGCATTGGATTCACACACCCACACAAAAAGGGTTGATTGTAATGTTATACTAATGATATATTAAGTTATGGATGAAGCATGATCGTAAAATTTTACGTGAGTCGTTACTAATGTATCTTTGAGGCTGATATTTCAATCATTATATTGAATCATTGCTCGAGTTAATATTTATTATTAAATTTACCTAGTTTTTATTTTTGTTTTGCTTGAGGGCAAGCAAATAGTTAAGTTTTGGGGTATTTGATAATTAGATTTTATGTCTATTTATTTAATATTTTTAGGCTTAATTATTTGTGAGTTTTAAAGTATTTTTAGGAATTTAAGTGTTTTATTTATTATTATACATTATTATTATTTTTAACATTTTTATATTATTTTTATTTATTTTATATTTTATTGTGTAGGAAATAAAGAAGGAAGGGCAAAAGTGTAATTTTGCAAGAAGCCGGTGGCAAAATCGTAATAAAGCAGAATTCTGGGGTCCTAAGTGTAAATATCCAGCGCGGTGGCATTCTCGTAAATAACTCATCCGGACTTCCGCGCCATGTGCACATGAAGGTTATAGAGACCGGAAGTGGGACAACGCCGTTTCAGCCAGGAAAGAATTAATCTTCGCGCATTGCGCGGTCATGGACGAAGCGGACGTGGAACGACGTCGTTTCAAGGGACGCGGCAGAAGAACAGGCCGCGTAATGCGCTGATGTTCAGCGGAAATAAAAAAAAATAGAACGCGCGTTGACCAAGTCAACGCCGCGTTTGGCTGGCGCATTAATTCCGGATTCCGCTAATTTTAAGATTTTTTTAATTCCAAATTGGATTTTAATTCCTATTAGGGTTTGGAAAAATAAATCCTATTAGGGTTTGGATATATTTGAGGCCTATAAATACATGACAAAAGGGAGAGCACATGCACACAATAATCTAGAGATACATTGAAGTATTGAAGAAAAGAAGGCAACATCAAGGGTTCAAGGATTGAAGATTGAAGAAGCGCTACAAAATATTTTATCCTTTATTCTTTTATCTTTAATTTTTGCTAAGATGTTGTTTAATTTGTGAAATTCTTTTTTATTTATTTATGAACTAATTTTATTTTAAGATTACAATGGAACCCAATGTTTAGTATAAATTAATTCTCTCTTGTTTCAATTATTAATCTTTATAATTCATTTATCATATTTGATGTTTACATGTTATAATTGTTTGGCCATACAATTATTTGATTTCCTAGATGGCATTGGAAGATACAATCTAGGTTTTGATCTAAATATGATAACATGCATTACGTATAAAATAGGAATATATTTATATGTTGCATATAAGTGTTTTGAGAAATTTAAACTTAATGAATCTATTCTTAATTATTTTACATAGAAATATAGTAAATTAATTGGAATAGATATTTTTATCAAACTCTTGGAAAAGGTTTAATAAATATTTTTGAATTTTCACTTAATGAATTGTATTTATTAAATAGTTGTCAAGAGAGTGAAAATATTTATACGAAACATTGGGGAAAATTGTAGTCTTAACTTTTAAATCTGATATTCATCTTTGCTTAATAATTTGCTTATTTTAGTTAATTAATTTAATTCCATAAAATTTGAATCGGTTGTTTAAATAAAATTGAGTTGATATAAAATTAGTATTTGAATATTATTATTATTATTTCCTTGTGGGATCGATACTTTACTTACTATTATATTACTTATTGGCCACGTATACTTGCGTGAATTTGTCTATACATAAATCTGACAACAAGTTTCAAATTAATTTTATTATTGTTGAGTTATTTTGTTTGTATTTGAACTGTGCTATTGATATTGTTACCTTATAAGTTTTATACTTGCGGCATGTGACACTTCAGGCCTATAACAAGTTCTAAGTGTTAGAGTTATCATATCTCCTCCCTTGCCCGTTTCTCATGTTAATCACAAATTAGGATTTCTCTAGCCCTTTCCCCATATTTGGATTTTAAAATTAATCACAGATGCATGTTTTTAAAATTTACCATGTCACTATATAAAAAACCATAAATGAAATCTATCCGTACAATCAAAGATATAATTATAATAGAATAGGTTCTAAACAAAAATATACTCCTTTCCTTCCATTCCAAAATATAAGTTTATTATTAATTTTTTTAAATCAACTTAACACATTTTTAAATTTAAAATTTACGTGAATTCTATTAATTTTAATTAATATAATGATAATTATTATAAATTATCTAAATAATACTACTTATTTTAAGATTTTTAATTTTATAATAGTTAATTAATCATCTTAATTTTAAATTTAAAAATATTTTAAATTATTTTTCAAAAGTCGATTTATAATTAGTAACGCGGAAGTATTTAATTACTTTAATTATTAGACAGATAAAATGCGTTAAGTTAAAACAAAATTGGTTTCTGACACAAAAAGTCAAAGTTTTTATTTTTTATTTTTGTATTTATTTAATATGATTTTTGCCCGTGGAGGTTTGAGACAAATTTGGTCAGTATCTTGGAGTCACCGTCAAAACTCAAAACTCAAAACTGAACATTGAATCTTCCTCTTCAAAGTTCAAAAATCCCAAATATGCTTTTCCTGACCCGTGTATGCTAGAGAGCTTAAAGAGAGAAACATGAAGATATTTTAGAGTATTTTTTTTTGTTCTTACAAATTTCGGGAATCTTTTTTTGTGATTTTTTGGGTAATGGGTTGGAAGTACAAAGCTGGTTTGGGCTTGATTGGCACTTTTGTATTCATATGGGTCACTTCCGCAGAGATTACTCAGGTAAACTCTTTAATATTTTTTTACTAATAAATCAATATTCATATGCTCATGCCACTGTTTGCTTGTGTTCTTGATGACTTTTTTTTTTTTTTTTTTGGTGAACCCAAGAACTGTTTTATCTTTTGAATTTGGTACGGGAATAAGGGTTTGAAGGGTCTAAAAGATTTGAATTTAATTGGAATTGGATGTTAAATGAAACCCTGTTTTGAGAATTTCTGAATTATTGGTTTGTTTTTTCAATTTTAGGAAGAGTTTTATGAATATCACATGTGAGCTAGTCATATGGGGGCAGATCACACATCAGTAATATGGAATATCAATGGGGTTGATATAGGTTTGGACCTCCACTCTTGGATAGTCAGCTTTTTAGGAGGAGGAAATAGGGTTTGAACATATATCATAACATTGCGTCCCTAGAACTTGCGGGGTTTTGTGAGTCCATTTACCCTTCTAAAACTGTTGGCCTGTAAATAATTTTGTGATGTCTACAGTATATTAAAAAAAAATAGCCTTTTCAAAAATTTCTCAGATTTTTCTGCAATTATTTTCTTCTTTGTTCTCTTTCTTTCTGTATTTATAATTAGGTAGGTTGTTTTTATTATGTTTTGGTTGTTATTATTTTATTTTTTTTTGAAACAAAAGAGCGGACGTAGTGTTTCCTTGTATACTGATTATCACAACGAAGATAAACCCTGTGACCCAAGTCGTCAACCCCTCCGGTTCTCTCTTCTGTGCATATTAGAACCCAGATAAACTGATATAAACAACAGAACGTCTACAGAGAAAATAAGGGGTCTTTGGACAAAAAATTCCAGTATTGATGCCCGATAGTATATACTATCATGCACCTTTCTTCGAAAAAAAAAAAAGTACTAATACCCAACTTATTCGTGCTTATAAATTTAGTTTGAACATCGGACCCCTTAAAGTTTGGTTCTGCACTTGTATTTAACATAATCTTTTGTTTATTAAGGAAAGATTCTTTGACAGTTATCTTTTTCCTGAGAGAAATCTAGAAATGTTGATACAAAGTGATACCAGCCTCCTCTGTAGTGCAAACTACTACAATGTAGCATAGTTTATTTATTTATCTATTTTTTTTTGGGCTCTAGGCCTCGTTTGTTTTGGCTTTTTGGTGGGGGAGGGTGTTGGTTTTGTCTTGTCAAGAAAGAACGCCATAATTGATTACTCTGGTGACCAGCACTCTATAGGGATTATGGATATGTTTATCTAGGCGTCCATTTCCCCATCTGTAAAATTTATGTTGTGTCAGGCTTTTACGTTGCCAATGATGCTCAAGTTATCTCTCATCGATTGAGTATCTTAAATCTTAATACCTGAGAACTTATTGCATGCGCTAATAGAAATCAGGATTGAGTTTCTTAATCTTTTTCGAGGTTTACTTTGTTCACTGTCGAAGGTGTGAAATTAATGTGAACTGGCACCACTCCTTGTTCAGGTTATGGGTTAGTGCTGTGCTGCTAATGATGTTATCTCCCATCATTTGAGCTTCTTAGTAGCTGACAAGTTATTGTGTACAAAGAATTCAGGATCGAGTCAGACTTCCATAATGAAGTTAGAAGCTGTGACACGTGCACAGGATGAATCCTAGTGAACCTCTACTTATATTTCAATCTAGAACTTGTAAGATTGACAAATATTTTTCTTAAACTTTCTTAGGTTTCCTTTTGAGGGGGATGGGAGTTGTAGAGTATAACATGTTAGATTATAACTTCTAACACTCTGCAGAAATTTGTTGAAGCTTCAGGACATTTACATTTTTTTATCTTGTGTTTGTTTCTGATGCTTCTTTAAGATTATTCACTATAGACTTCGTTATAGAACTTTTCGTTGCATCACTTGTAAGAACTCATAGACGTCAATATCTTTCATGATTTTTCTTTCCAAAACTCAAATTAATGATGTTCATGTGTTGCAGAACATTTTCTTGGAGTATAAACAGCCGTTTGCTATCACATATCTGGGAGTGTCTCTTATGGTCATCTACTTACCATTAGCAATTTTTAAAGATTGGATATGCCGCTTACTGGACACAAATTCGCTTAAGAAACGTTACAGTGATAGCTCTCTCTTGAGTTCTTCAGTTGGACTAACTATTCCTCTTCGGGTCAACAAAATGCACCTTTGTCAAGATGAAGCCTTGGAACTAATTGCTGACATGGACCTCAGTGATACAGAACAGGGGTGGCCATTGATAAATACGAATCATGATGATGAGTTCTACAGGCTTGAACAAAGCCGTGAGCTTAATTCATGGGAAATTGCTAAATGTAGTCTTTATCTTGCACCAATATGGTTTCTGACTGAGGTAACTACTTCGGCACTGGCAAACTTCTTTTCTTTTTAATAAATAGTGCTTGTGTTAAACATTAATAAGAAGAAAATCTAGTTCAACTCTTATGGTGTTTTGAGACTCTAGAAACTTCTGGATTATTTGATAATGCAACCATCGATGGGCTAATAACCCAAACTCCTTTTTGCAGCCCACAACCCAACTCAGCCGGAGTGTAAAATAGTTTAAATCCATGTTCAAGGACCATGGTTAGTCTCAAGGAAATGATAATTCCCCTTCCTTTTGTGTTTTATCTTTTTATTGGTGGAGATGGGATTGGTGGAAGATAGAATCTACTAATGCAAAATGGACTGCTCATAGTACGTGATGAAGGAAGTATGAAACAGTTATCCTTGACAGACCTGTAATAATATTCATAGGTTCAACAAGTATATGTTTTTCAATGTTTGTACTTTGTGCATGTAGGTTAATAATTACTATTAGATATAACTTTTAAAGCCTCTGGATGTGCTCAGTTGGTGACATCCTATCCTTTATTCGAAATGGTTATGCATTAAAAAAACTTATGTTTACTTCGTCAATTTTTTAAAAAGATTCTAAGTACTTTAAAATCGGATACTAGAGGTAGCTCTTTTAGCAGAATAAAGTCTCAAGAACCAACTGATCTTCCAGACTTTTCTTCAGTTCCATTTTCTGTTTGTAAGTAATGTTGCATAAGATGAACCATATGAATAAAATGTTATATGCTGAATAACTGAATAAATTAATCATATCGATAGGAGTGTCATATAGAGATCAATGTTATCACTGAAGTTAGTCTTATGCTGTTTGCTTGTAGCCTGTTTTCATTGCTTGCTCCTAGTGAAGGTTGGTGGGATTGAAACCAAATAGGACGAATAGGTCTTCTTTACTTTCTCATTAAACACCTGCCCATAATAAATCTCGTGTTTTGGTTTGATGACTTGCAGTATTTATCAAACTCTGCGCTGGCAAACACTAGTGTTGCAAGTACAACAGTTTTAACTTCGACATCAGGACTCTTCACACTATTCTTTGGAGCACTTATTGGCCAAGACTCTGTAAATATTGTTAAGGTCATTGCCGTTTGTATCAGTATGACTGGTGTAGCACTGACTACAGTTGGAAAAACTTGGGCACCTGATGAATTGTTGAGTGCAGCAGAGTAAGTGCAATAGTTGTTTTCTTTGCTGTTGTGAGCTTTCACCCAATGTTACACGCTTTATATCGACTACTCTTTACTGCTCTTATTAGAAATTCCATAAACCAATATTGAGAATTCATGGGTTATAGTAGTAACGCCAAAGTATTTCCAGATTAAATTATTGGCGTTCTTGCTTCTTACATTGGTGTTACTCATGGTTGTTTGATTATGTGTACCATATGCATGGCAGTTATTATTATTCAGGTTGCTCCATTTATGTACAATGTTTGTCATACCATTTTGCTTTAGAATTTTATATCCAATCAGAGGCTGATTTATTATGGTCATACACCTCACAAATTATAGAATAACAAAAGTAAGCAAGTGGCCCAGGGTGAGGAACCACCTGCCCTCTTCAAGGTGTGAAGGTCAGATATTACCAGCCACAAAATGAGACTGTTTCCCCCTTTTCCAAAATGTAAAGTATAATTCCTCAAAATAGAAATTATAGAATAAGTGAAGGAATTCTTGGTTTGTTGCAATATTGTTTCTCAAACAGTGTTGCATGTCTAAACTAATGTGATAATAGAGGATGATATTTTTATAACATGTCGTAAAATTTAATCTGATATTCTATTATAACATGTCGTAAAATTTAATATGATATTCTATATATTCTGGTAGGCTGTTGAGACTATACATATATGTAATGTGTATATACGTTCATTAATAAATCATATACTTTTTTAGCGTATACATGCATGCTCTAATAAAGCATATTCTTGCATTGTATGCTTACACTTATAAAGCATATTCTTTTTGTCGTAGAAGAGCCAACTTTTTGATGTTATGAAGATTTCTTGAAATTATAGACTCCTCTTTCAGCCAATTTAGGTTATTTGTAATTGTTGATATCTAAGAGAGAGGTGAACTTATCAACCTTTATCTATATTTGTAACTGACTTAAATCTCCTTGTCATTTAAATATATAACTGATTTATCTTTTTCCTTTCAAAGGGCTAAAAAGCATAATATCATCGGGGACATTTTTGGTCTTCTGTCAGCTGTATCATATGGATTATTTACAGGTATAAAATTCATAACCAAGTTAGAATGGATTTAGTGCTTTAAATAATAATAACTGCATTTATCTATTTCCATACTATTTCTTTATTTAACATATGTCTTAGTGCAGTGCTGCTGAAGAAGTCTGCAGGATCAGAAGGAGACAAGGTTGATATACAAAAGTTCTTTGGGTACATCGGGCTGTTTGCTCTTCTTGGCCTTTGGTGGCTTGGTAAGAGGACCAAGAATCTCATTTTTTTTCCTTTGCAAATATGCAAACTTTAGGTATCAGGTAAATCCTACTGAAAGAAATATTAAGTTGGAAATGGAAATAGTTGAAGATATTGTCAATTTGAGGTAGAGCACTGTCATTGAATAATCTGTATCTGAAGGATGAATATGTTGATTGTGGGAAAAACACAATTTGAAAATTAATACATAAGCAAATAAAACGACGACTGGTGCAAAGTTGGGATAATTTTTTTTCTGATAGGATTGGAAGGGACTTGAATACAATTGCAACTTTTGTAGTCGTTTTGGTTGCTCATGTCTTGCTTAGTTTTCCAAGTAAGCTCAACTAAAGTTGACAAATGTATCCTTGGAGTTGGGACATCAATAAAAGATAAATAATCCTGTTGTTATAAGTAAGACCATATGCACACAAAACATTTTAATTATTCCCTTTAGAAGTTAAAATAAAACTAAATTGAAGCTCTCTGTGTTATTGCTATCCCATGTTGGTCATGCCCATGTGGCCATGCTTGAGGTGACGAGGGTAGACGGGGGTATTTCTAACTTTTGGAGAGAATTAAGGAAATACTTTCAGCCAAGTAGGAATTACTGGTTAATGTTGTGAGAGAAAACTTTAGTGACAATTAGATTGGCTTGGTGCATCTCCTATAAAGCCATTGACTTTTGTTGTTGAATGGCTGCCAATAAGCCCAATGGCCTTGCCCATACAATTGTTTCCCTAAAACGCAACCCACTGTAATCAAGGAATAGTAGAGATGCCCATACTCATTTAAGGAATTATATAGAGATGGGCTCAAATGATGTTCGCATCTTTTTGTACTTAGCCTTCTTTACGCCCCCTTAGTTAGAAAATTTGTGCCAAATCCCTAATCCACTGCACATTCTATCAAGGTAATAATGATGAACATCAGAACAATTAAATTCTTTATGTGTCGTTGGTACATGTTTACCGTTCTTATTCCACCTTCACAATTCAATTGTCTCTTTGTTTTTCAAGTTCTAAAGAATGTGAATTTGGTGTTTTTTGAAGTTATGAAGAACTCTTTTTGATTATTACCAAGACTGCTAACCCGTGCAAGACACAAGGTTTTTTTTATTTATAAAATTTGTATTTTTTAAATTATATTTTATATGAAAATTAATATAAATAAATGAATTATGTCAGATTTTTGAATTTTTATTTTAATGTATAGTATACATTTTTGTATTGATCAATAAATTTAATAATGTTAATTTGGAGTTATTATTAGTTACCTTTTCATATATTAAATAAATTGAACCTAGCACTTGCCTTTCCATATCCATTAGTTCCCAAATTATGTCAGATATGCATGCATGTATATATTTTTAATGGGATATGAAGAGTTTATACATTGTATCAAAAAAAAAAAGTCTTGAATGATTGACTCGGTATTAACTCGGTATCGACTCATAACCAACTAAAATGATTTGGTAAAATTATAAAATTATTGAATAAGATCTCTTAATGTCTTGTTATATATATTTATTGATAAGAACCATAACATTGCATTATGAATGCAGTATGGCCGCTAAATGCTGTGGGCATAGAACCTCAGTTTGCATTTCCACGTTCAGCGTCCGTTGCTGAAATTGTACTGCTGAATGGCCTTTTGGGGAGTGTTCTATCAGACTACTTTTGGTATGTTGAACAGCATTCACGTACTTGCGGGTTTCTCTTCGCTCATGAAAGTTTTGAACGAGGTTTTTTGATTGGCATCGGAAAACAATTTTCCAGAAAAATTAAAATTATTTCATTTAGCATGTGTGATATTTTGCTTTAAAAGGATGAATAAGTTTATGTTACTTCTTTGGTGAAAGGTTCTTGTGGTACCATGATCTTAATCTAGAATTTTGAATGACTTCATAGTTCATACTTTTTGAATCCGAACCTGGCGAATTTTGTTGATTTCTTTGTATTTGTTTTTTGACCTTCGATATCTTACGAGTTGTTTGCTAAACTAAAATGCTTTATTCTTTTCTCGTAGTCTAATACAATTATAGAAGTTAAACTGGAAAAATGCAACAGGGCTGTCTCTGTGGTTTGGACAACTCCACTGGTTGCTACACTCGGCATGTCCTTGACAATACCCCTTGCAATGATAGCTGACGTAGTAATACATGGCCGACTCTACTCTGCTGTCTATATTATTGGATGTCTTCAGGTATGCTTAAATTAATCTCACAAAAAAAAAAAAAAAATCTTCTTTATATAAGTAGTAGTAAAAAAATGACAATTTCCTAAAGTTTGCCATCATAATTTCAATAGAAAAATGGTTTATATGTTGTTGTCGAATATGGATTGTGGCTATTGTGGAACTGTAAGCGATAAAATAGAATCCTAATATGTGGGTCATTTCTTTACACTTGTCTATCCCATGTATTCACGTACATCTGTGTTTAATATAGATATGAATTTATCGTCATATATAACAACACTCATTTTCATATCATGCAACCATTATTAAACTAACAACTAATCATTTTTAGGAGTAAACATGGAACAAAAATACACATTAAATATTTCAAAATTTTGTGCGAGACTATTTTTGTGGAACAGAGTATCACTCGAGTCATTATACTCTTTTTCCCTCAACAATTTCATTGACAACTACACCCTGTTTCAGGTTTTTGCAGGGTTTGTTATAGCCAACATTCCTGAGAAGTATACATGTAGAAGAAACAAACAAGGACTATGAAACTTTGAGAAGCAGAACTGTGTCATATGAATATACTTGTAATTGTGTCACATTGACAGATTCAGGAGAAAAGATGCAATGAAATATTATTATCCAAAGATGTCTATATTGAACTGGAGTCCTACATGAAGCAACAAAAAATGTCAGATTCTTGTTGCGGTAGATACAATGGCATAGTCTGCAAATTAATATGAATACATGGGTAAATAATTGGTGTGTCTACTTGCAATAAAAGTTCACATGTTTTTGTCGCAATTGAACCTTTATATGTTAGCAAGTGTAAATTTGAGAGATTCCAAAGAAAAGTTGGTCTCCCTTCTGCTATGGCATCGACATCTTACCATGAAATATGAAATTTGAATTGAAATGTTGGTTTATTTAAAAAAGAAAATACTCCATGCATTTTAAAATAGAGTAATTTTGACTTTTAAAGTCAAATTTAAGATACTTTCAATTTCAAAGTTAATGTCATTTAACCTCAGTGTTTGCCTCTCAGTGATTAACGGGAGATCATTGGAAATCTTGAATTTGAATCTCACTTGAATGCAGTAATAGGGGTTACGGATTGCAAGTTTCTGCCTGTTATTGAAAGTCTTTTTCGGAGAAGGGAGACAAAGTCTGATTGCAATATCGGAAAATTTCACTTTATTAAAAAAAATAAAAGAAGTTAATGTGGTTTATTTAAACGTTATGAATAATACATTTTATAATTAGTAAAAAAAAATTCCATATTATATCGTGAATTTTAATGTCGTATTGACCATTCTTTTAATCAAATATTTGTACTATTTTGTTATAAATATTGGTGGAGTGACCATAAAAAATTACAACATAATTTATTACTAATCCCTATGTTCATAATCTAATTTTTTTTTTAAAATATGCTTAATTTATTAATTATAAAAAGGGTCAATCTGATCACAGAGGACAAATAAATCTCTATCTATCTGGAGTATAAAATAGAATTCAATTTTGACGGTTATTTTTGGTGTGAAGTGTGAAAAATTTATGATGCTGACAAGATCGAACTTCCAAAAGAAATTGTTAATAACAATAAAATTTACCCTCATTTAATTTTAGTTATACACCAAATATATCCAATGGGTAAGAAAAGTAACGACGAAGACAATTACTTTTATGGATAAATTAATTATTTCGCTCTAAAATTATTTATCTTTTTGAACTACGCCCATGACTTAATTTTTTTGGGTAAATAATGCAAGAAATTAAGGGACTCTTCAACTTTTTTTTTTTTTTTTAATTTTTAACAAGGAACTATTTATTTATTTATTTATTCGTTTTAAATTCCAAACTATAGAGAGAGATCATTTTTCTTGAGAAGTTAATTGTCGTTAACAGACTAGCAGAATTGCATATTCGGGATTTTTGTTTATAATGATGAGATGTAAAATATTAGGCAATGTATGTGTAGTTTCCTAAAGACAATAAGAGATTTAGAAGGAGGGTTGAATAGATTTTTTATTTGAAAAACTTTTGTTTTTTAAGTTAGGATTACCAGATTATAAATTAATCGAGTTAATTTATTTAAGCACAGTGGAATATTAGTTTAAAAACCCCTTCTAAGATTTATGAAAATCATAGTTTTGAATTTAGTTAACTCATATGGAAGACAATCACAACAAATATAAAAATAACGCAGAAAGTAAAGTACTAAAAGTAAATGAGACACATAGATTTTAAGTGGTTTGGAGCACATAGATCTCCTAGTCCACTGTTTTACTCCTAAAGTAGGGAATACACTACGGATAGGGTGATCACAAAGATCAATTCACAAATAACTATTATAATCAGCTGAATAACTAAGATTCTTTCAAGTCACATAGACTCGGCTCCACAATGGTCACAAAGACCAGTTCACAAAGAATTCTTCAAGTCACACAGACTTGGCTCCACAACAATCATAAAAACGAGTTCACAAAGAACTCTTCAAGTCACAAAGACTCAGCTCCAATAGGTCACAAGGACCAAAGAATCACACAGAAAATAAGTGATTTTAGAGGTGCTGCTAAGTAACTTTAAGTCCCATGTAGAACGACTTAGCAGCATGATAAGTTGTTCTTGATTGTGGAGTAGAGCTTTTAAGATTTTGATAATAATTCGACTTTTTGTTCGTTCAGTCTTATTGTTAGATTAAATCTTCACGTCCTTTTATAGAGAACCTTGAAATCTGTCCATTTAAATGTAGTCGTTTGTTCATTTAATGTTTCGATCCTAGAAGATCTCTAATGTTAATATTTTGGGAGTGTGTCAGCTTGTTTTCAGCTAGGGTGTCACATCAGTTTGCTACAGAACCAACCACTTAGGTGTTGTCACATCACCAAACTAGTTGTTAGACATACCTTAGTCTGATCTTCATTTTGAACGTAGGATAATCAACAAACATCTTGGAAACTTCTCCCTTTAGATCATCCTATTGTCAGTCCACCGTTAGAGGTGTTATACACTACGAATTATGAGCTTTGCGATCCTTTAGCTCTATGATATTCAATTTTACGATTCTTTTGCTCTATGATTTGCTGATTTGACTCTGTGAATATGTCATACTTTACAATTTTTGAGTAACTCTGCGATTTGAATCATCTGAACAACTTTATGATCGATTACACAGCTTCACAATTGATTAACTTCTTATGATCTATACATTAAATTCATTCCATAGATCATCCTAACAAGTTTGATCTTTTATTTTAAGTCCTTGTACATCAATTTCTCATTTAAGGATTTTATAAAAGCTATTGATTACAAATATACATTAATAATCTTGTGAGGTCAAATCATCATCAAATCAAAACATGCATTTGTACTAACAATCTCCTTTTATTTGATGATGACAAAATCAGTAGTTTCAAGTATTCATCAATTCTAAGATGCATAATACTTTGATTAGAATTTAAACATGACTTATATATAGTGAGCAACTGTATTTCTAGAGAGAAAGAATAAATTTATTAATTGAATGTGTAATTTTACAAAGTATGAAACATTTATATATATATATATATATATATATATAAATATATATATCTTTTCTTTTATTCACATCCTTCATAGAGTTATTTTCTCCCTATTCTCTTCCTTGGAGGATTTCTACGTTCAACTTCTCTCCTTCTTTCATGGTTTCCTCTTGCTTTAGCATCCCTTCCTTGAAGTTCTTCAACTGATAATCTGGGACCGAGATCAGGCATGTAGATTTCTTCTTCTTCTTCTTCTTCTTCTTCTTCTTCTTCTTCTTCTTCAATACGAATCCCTTGAGATAATTTATTTAGGAGTATTGGGTTATTTGGGGGTTGCTTGCCTGTCGGAGTTACTCCACTCGATGATTCTACCCTTCTTGAATAGGCTATTACTCGGTTTAGAGGAATATCATTGAGAGGTGGAGGCGATTGAATTGATGATTGTCTTCTTCTCCCCCCCCCCCCCCCGGGGGGGGGGGGGGTCTACTTCTCACCCCTTTTTTTTGCATATGACATTTACATCCTCAGATATTTTCTAAACGACGTAGATAATTTGTTGCATCTGTTGACTTTGGGAGCCAATGACATCACTGGCTTCTTTATATCTGACATCCGTTTGTATTCGTTGTGAAGCAACAATAGCCATCGTGTCTATTCTATCCATTGAAGACTTTACCAACTTCTTGAATTTCATTAATGACTCATTCATGGTGTTGACTTTGTTGGAGAGTAGCTTGATGTTCATGTCATTTGCTTGTTAGATGGCAAGTATAGTTACTTTATGGTCTGCAATTTGCTTGAAGAAAATTTCATCTCGCTTCTTTAGATTTTCATCGATAAAATTGACCAACTTTTGCATGTCTTTTTCGAATTCTTTAGACATCTCTCTAGGCACTTTTGCTGTTGTCTCAACAATGAGAGTTAGACTTTCCTGAATTTCATCTGCAATGTTCTGTATTCCTTCTTAACATTCATCAACAAGTATCGCTAGCATGTTTGCAACTTGGAACTTTGAGGGAATTAGCGACACTCTTTTTAAATTTTTCTCCACTATAACTTCAAGTCCTTCCTTATTTCTCCAGTCTGTTGAATGGTTAATGATTGCAAGTTCTAGATTTTTAGTATGGGAGGAAGAAGGTATATCTGTATAGTTGTAGGACGTGGAAAGTATATATAGCTATACAGTGTGTTTGGTAGATACAGGGGTATGGGTTTCAATTGTAGGGTGTGAAGACTCTATAATTGGAGAAGATATTGTAAATGGTATATGAACAAGTGATTTTTGAGTGTTAGTATTTTGTAAATCAATAGTAGGGTTTTGGGATTCTACAATCAGGGATTTAGGTTCTGGACTCAACAATCACTTAACAATCGTAGGGTTGAATTCTACGACTACTTCATTACGAGAATAAGGTACAAAGAATAAAAAATAAGGTTGGGTAAGGAAGAAATTTAAGATGAAGATGGCTTTATGATATATACCAGAAGTAGATTTTTCATTGCAGATTGTTCTGGAGGCGTAGTTGAGAACTCTTAGAAAGTTCTAGGACACAACTTCGATATTTGGGAATGTGGTGAGTGTCTAGGGTGATGAAGCTCAAATCACGGCGAGAGAATGCTTTCACAAGAGGCATAATTGGAAGGAAGTAGAACAATAAGTCAATACTCTCATAACAAATGGTAGTACTTTTGTCTAAGTCTCCTGCTGTGTCATTGAATAAAGCCTCACCTAAGAATTCTAATTTCATTTACCCAATTCCTGTATGTACAGGAGGATGCTTCATCTAGTTCAAGTGTTTGCTCCCCCTCAACTTGATCATTATCTGCTTCATTATCATCTTCTAGTGTTAGAACAATTTGCTCAAGAGTAATTGGGCTAAACTCCCTTCTGATATCCTCTACAACATGTTCAACGACGTTTGTTAACTCTAGAGAGTCATCAGAAGAGTTAGGATAACTCAAAAATAGCTTTTACTTTTGTTGCTAGCTCTCCTCGTCTTTTCCTTCTCATTTTCATCATCCTTCACTTGTCATCTTAATCAACCTCCTTTTCTTTTTTGGCTCAGGTTTAGATACCTTCATAGCCGTCTCTTCACCATTTTTCTATGGCTCTGGCTCATGGGCCGTCTCAGCTATCACATCAACTACTGTTGGATCTTGCTCTACAATTGGTTCTGTAGACGCAAAGTCATCAATCTCCTCACAAATTTCCTCTACTTCTTCTCTGATTGTTCTTAGAAGAGGTTTGGTAGTTACATTTCTTTGTTTATTACCTTTCCATCCCCTTTCCTTGATTAGTTGTGTCAAATGTACTATGTCTGTGATGTCCTAGAATTTTCACGTCATTATTAATTAAATTATTAATTTAATTTTTAACGAGTTAGTTTTATGAGATTATTTAAATCTTTTTATGTGATTAATTAATTACGTGATTAAATGATTATGTGATTAATTACTAGAATTAATTAAAGGGGGTCACTAATATGTTATTAAATTAGTGAACAAACTCTAAAGTTTTAATATCAAAATAATTGATAAGTTTCCTATTAATTAAATATTTAATTAAATTGAATATAATGAGTTAGTTAAATATAATAAATTAATTAATATGATTATTAATTAATGTAAATAATGTGAAATATTAATATTAATATTTATTAGTCCATTTAGTAATTTAATACTGATGGGTTAGAGTATTTAATTATTTATTCAATCTAATTATTTATTTAATCATGGATTGAATAATTAATGTGTAAATTATTAAATTAGCCCAACATGGATCAATTAGTAGCCCAAGTGAAGAATAATAAAATTTGACAAACTAGTAGCCCAAACAATTTAATAGGAGCCCAATTGATATTTTAAATAAAGCCCAATACTTGGCCCACATGAAAAAACAATTATGTAACTTATTAATTATTTAAAAAGTAAGCATATGACAATGATTTTGGGACAAAAAATGCATCAACCGAGCATGCTTGGGAAAGAGAGAAAAATGATTTTTTTGTTTTATTTTGGTTTATTTTTTATTTATTTAATAAATGGATTGCTTATATTGATTTTTAAAGTACATGGACCATTTCTCTTTTCACCTAATGCGTCATTTAACCCATTTCTTGTGTAAGTATCCTTGCTACCCTCATGATGGTATTTTAAAATATATAGATTTTATATCTATCCAAATTGTAAGTATACTTACAATTTAGGAGCTTGTGTTAGTCATTTCTTCTTCTTCCACTTTGCAAGCTAGAGAGCATTTGAGAGTGTAGAACAATATATTTGAGAGCAAAAATACCAAGAGAAAGAGTTCTTGGTTCATGTCATCTTTTTTCACCACTTATTTTGGAAGAAAAATGAAAGTAGCCACTAAAACAATGTAATGGTTATTCTAAATCTAGTTTTTGTTTTTAAATTAAATAAACCAACATGTGAGTATAAATATGTTAATATAGATAATAATGTGTAGTAGTAATATTTATGCCATGCTTGAGTTTAATATGCTTGGTTTGTATTTTTTTATATTTTGTATGCTAAAATATGTGTTTAGTAGTGTGTAAACAAGTCTTGAAATTTGTGACCAATTTTTTTTTTATAAAACTTAAGTTTGATATTCTAATATTATAGAACATTAAATCATGAGAAAAACAAAGTTTGGATTACTCAAAATGGAGTTATACACAAAAAGTTATGATTTGTGGTAGTTTATGTGATGTAAAAATTTTTATATAAAAAAATGATATTAAATCATGAAAAATTAAATTTTCATGTTATAAATTGATATTAAGTGATTGGTAATTTTTTTGGATTTTTATGGAGGAGTTAAAGCTTACTTGATGGTATAATTTTTATTAAAGTGTGTATTTTCGGACACTATTCACATTCTGCTAAGGAAAGAAAAAAAACACTGGCCGCGCAATGAGCGCAGACATTTTTCCCCGACGGACGTGGAGCCAAACGACGTCGTTTTGGAGTTTAAAACGGTAACCCGTGCGTTACGCGTGGAAGCCATCAGCGGTTTCTCAAAACGACACCGTTTTGGGCCGCTGTTTTGTTATGCACGCGCAATGCGCGGTAGCAGCTTCCGGAGAAATTACCATACTGCTCCTCTGTTCGTTTTTCGATGAAATTACTATTTTGCCCTCGGATTAGTTTTCAACTTATTTATAGAAATGTCATTCGGGAAAATTTTAATTAATTTAAATATTTGAAAATTAATTTAAAATTATAACAAAAATAATAATAATACAAAAATGATACTAGGGAGGATATTTTTCATTAAGTTTAATAGTTAAATATTTTAAATATTAATCTAGTTAGCTAAACCATGGTTAAGTTAAATAAATTTATTATTTATTTATTATTTACAATGTTAATAATAAATAATGGTGATAAAGTAGCAATTGTTATTTAATTCATATTAAATAATAATTAAAGAGAGATAAAAATTTATAAATTAATTATTTATTATTTAAATATTATTAAATCATAAATAAGGATAATTAAGTAATTAATTATTATTTAACTAACATTAAATAATGATTAATGGAAATTAAGTTATTAGATTAATAATTTATTATTTAATTTAAATAATAAATAAGGATAAATAAATTGATTATTATTTAACCTTAAATTATAATTAAAATTAATTAAAGAGGATAAAATTAGTAAACTATTATTTAATTTCCTTAAATTAAATAATAAGTGAGGTTAATTACTTAGTTAATTATTAATTGATTAATATTAATTTAAAGAAGGCTAAAATTAAATCAATAATTATTTATTATTTAATTATTATTAAATAATAAGTAAGTACAATTAGTTATTATTTATTTTAAATAATAACTAAAATTAATTAATTAATTTCTATTTAATCAAGATTAAATAGTAATTAAATAGAGATTGAGTTAATAAAATAAATTTGAATTTAATTATGATTTAATTAAACAATTGTAATAAGTTATTAACCTAATATGATTGAGAGTCTATAAGGTTAATAATATTGTTTTGACTGATGTAAATTATGTGTTAGTACTTATGTGATAAATAAGTTTCTTAGTGAGCATATAGTTGTGCAAATACGCCGTACTAATTATTAGACCAACTTTATTAATGCTAGGTCTTTCAAAACCAGTTAGTTAAGGCTAGACATTAATTGTAGCTGAGCAGACAGACGAGTTCCTTATCTCTAAACTCATTTCATTGAGCAAATTATTTATTTAAGCTTGATCTATATTTCCAAGCATGTTTTGAGTGGTTTAATTACTTTATAATTATTCCACATCGATATTATTGTTATTCGCACGTGGTGCACTTGATATTGTACAGTCATTGACTTGTACTTATTTATTGTTCTAATGTTTAAAGAACTGTTCAAAGTAGGTCTAAGCCATTGTTCGGCTAAACATTTATGTTAAAGATTTTAAAAGCTATCCAAATCATTGAAGATGCGGATTCTTAGACTATTATAAACACCCCTTTATTATAGGGGAGTACCCTGTATCTAATATCAGGTACAAAATACGAAAATTAAATGTTATGCATACACATATTGTACTGAGGCTGATCCCCTCGGGTATATATTTCTGGTAGTAATCATTGGGTCAACCTGCTATTGACTTCAGTGGATATTTATAGTTCATAGCCTATTTGACTATCTTAATTTTAAAAGCAAATCATTATTCCTACTTATGTTATTCATATTATTGAATTGTTCAGTTATTCCCTTTCATTCACGATATATTGTTTCTTGTTGTTATTTAAACTTGTTGAGCAAACTAGTTGCTCACCCTTGTTATATCATGAAACCTTATTGCAGTGCAACCCGAGATTTCGGGGAAGAATAAGGGTAAGGGAAAGATGAAGTGATAGACTTCAGGATGCAGCCTTGTAGTTAATTAAATTACTTGTTAAGTAATATAAACCCTAAGTACTTTATTAAGGGTATTTGTGTACTTTTGTGTAAGGTTATCGTATCTTGGGACTAGTAACACATTTTGAATGAACAACATATGTTTATTATTTCGCATTTAGTTATTGTATGTTGTTTAGAGGTGAATGTTTGTATTGGATCGTGATGACCGGATCCGCGTATTTGGAACCCGAATTTGGGGGCGTCACAATGTTATCCCTTGTCACAGGAACGTTTGACTCGTTCTGTGAGTCCTTAGGAATGTCTCTCCTTTCTTCTGTCTCCTTCTTCTTTTGATGTGGCTTTTCTATTGTAGAAGCTAATGCCTTAGGCATGTGTGGGGCAATTGAGCTCTGAGAGTTTTCTTCTTAGATTTATGTTATCTTTCTTCTAATGCTCCAGAAACCCTATCATTTGCTAATGGCGCTCTCGTGCATTAAAACATAATTTTTATCCTTATAATCATTTCATACAATCATAATACAGTTCATAAACCTGCTTATTTAAATTACATTCATAATCTGCCTCAGAATCATAACCTTCACCTCCTGTACATTAGAACTCAGATCAAGAATATATGAATCATGACCTAGTCTATTACATTTAAAAATCATATATGTTATGATTTTTCATTAACTTAATTGGTTAATTTAATCATCATTCATAGCTATACATACATACGCCTGCTTGCTTATCCATATTTGTTCCACGTATACGAGTTTATTACATATAAAACCCGACTTACAATAATACATTAATCTTATCTTCTTACAAAATTTCTCCGAACAATTTACATACATCGCTATCTCTACGGATTTACAAAATCAAACATCTCTTTATTAACAACTAAGTCTAATATTTAAAATCAAGACGTTAATTAACTTATACATTTACAAATTTACATTCATCAATTTACTTATTATATTACACAAATGAATATAATACACTCTTTCACCTCCTTCTATGCATTAACTATTCTTTACCTTTAGCTTAATCGGAACCTTCGGCCTTCTCATACGTTGCCTGAAAATATCAGTTCATAGCAAGAGCGAGCACAAAGGCTAGCAAGTCTAACAGATAAGACCTTTCATGCTTGTAGTTTATAACATGTGTCATGCATTCTTTACTTTACCATGCTGTGCATTTCCAAGAATATAAATGTCACATATTTCATTTAACAGTTAAAACACATAGTTGCACATAGTGCACATTTCAAAACTTTTGATGTCATATAGTCTGTTACATAGTTCACATAGAATAATTATCACATTTTAACAAGTCTGAAAAACTTACCTGTTAACCATCACTAACTTAACCTTTTACGCTTTTCCAGTTGTCTTTCATATTCGTCTTGTTAGTTTGCTACTCCGAGCTCTATTTGTCAACATTGAACCTATATATTATTATAAGATCATAATATGGTATATATCCTTTTTCAAACTTAAATTATAAATACTAGACCACTCATCTCTAATAATTTCACATTTGATGTATTATACCTTACATACATTAATAATACATCTTAACTCATTCCTGACATTTTACACAAGCATTACCATGCTTTTATTTAGCTTTTGGGTATATTAAATTATAACGTTTCTTGTTTCATTATACCTTAACATCCTTTACATTAACAATTTTTATTAATCTAGGGTTTATATTGTAATGACATGGAAATTTCATTATAGGTACTGGTGTATCAAGATTGCAATGAATCAAAATAAAAATTTCAGCCACATAGGATACGACTCCGACTAGATTTTTAAGCACATAACCGTGGCCCCGACCGCAACCTCTTAGCCAAATCTGGCCCCGGTAAGATTTTTTCCTACAAATGGTGCCCCCGACCAGATTTCTCTTTCCAGCCAAATATGAAATTTTAGTTTTTGCACTACCTTTGCTAATTTTTAACTCATTCATCTTACATCCAATTAAGCTCAAATTTGAACCATAGTTAGGTCTTACTACCTAGTATTTTACAAAAATACTACTTAGCTCATTTGACTTCTTCGAATTATCGAAGCAATAACCCGTAGAAAGGCGTTTCAAAACATTTCTTATACTTAAACTTATTTTTGACATTTTCGTCAACTTTGTGATTTTTGGCCATTCACTTCTAACGTTTTCCGACACTTGATATAGTCTCTATACATCATATAACACTTGTCTAGACCTTTCAAATATCTTAACTTTGCATACGGCGGGATTTGTCCACAAAAATCCGTTTGGGGTCGAAACGATCGATTCCGATCATTTAAAAGCATTTTCATTATAACTTTCATCCCTTGACTACCAAATCAACGTAGACACGTGTAATAACATAAAACTAAGTCATTTAACATTATTTTACCATTAAACTTTTAAAATTACCAAAAATACTCTTACGTTGAATTTTCATTCACTTTATCAAACTTTTTATTTTCCAACACTTAGACTTCATTTCTCATATACTCATTAAAGAGTTCATTTATCAACTTTATAGTCTTATACTTCACACATATGAATTGTTCCAAATTCTTTTAATTTTAAAATATGATTATATTAACATATTACTACAATAGCTAGTTTTAGCTCCCCAAATCAAACTTTTTATACATTTAAGTATTTAACATGCTATCTTTCAAGCAATTAACCCTCATATCACCATACACAACCTTATAGCTTAAGGTTTCACCAAAATCTTCTAATTCTAGACACATATTCTTTCATAAATCATGATATGAACCATACATATGTACATAGACTAACATAAATCAAAGTTTTAAGTATAGAATTTTTTTATACCTTTATGGATGATCAACTCCTTCACATATAAAAATTCACCATAATGAGAGCTTCATCTTTTCTTCTTGCTTCAAGATCATCCAAGCTACCTAGCTTATGAAATTTCAGGCTTTTGCCTTAAGCTTCCATGGCTTCTCCTTTATCTCTCTTAGGGCTCTCAAATTTCAGCAATTGCAAATGAAGAAGATGCTTGCTTTGCTAGATTTTTATGAAAGTTAACTCAATTTGAGTTAACTTAGCTTAACCATGGCTAACATACCCCAAGGGTATTTTGGTCATTTCACATAATTAATGAAGGGCATTTTTGTCATTTCACCTCTTGGGATACAACGGTCATTACTTAATTTGTCAAGGGTATTTTGGTCTTTTTACCTTTTAGGACACAAAGGTCATTAATCAAATTGTGAAGGGCATTTTGGACAAAAGCTATTTTTGCTAGATTTTTCATTTTCATGCAATTTCCCTTTCAAAGTAACTTTCATACTTTCTTCTCATTAATTCATTTCATGCCAATTTAAATTGATTTTTCTTTCAATCGACTGACTAGGTCATTCGTTTTTCGCTGTGCTATGTTCACGTAGTCTCATTTTATAGCTTAATTAGTCATTTAATCGTAAATCGATTAAATAACTTTTACATAACTACAATTATGTTTTTAATTTTTTACGAGCCTTCTCGGTTCCACATGTAATAAGTTTCAATTTTTGACATCTCAAATAGTCGAATTGCTCACTTTTTTTATAAATTACTTTCTCGAAAAGCAAACCCTGATTGGATTACCAAAATTCATTTTCTTTTAATTACATCATATAATTACATGCATGACGTTATGCGTGTACAAAATTTGTCAAGTAAAGTGCCCAAATGAGGTATTAAAATTATTTATAAATCATGTTATGATTTTTGGTTAATTAAAATAAATATTTTATATATATTATATAAAATATTTATTACACAATATAATTACGTAATGTGTTTAAAATATTTTTGACGCTTTATTTTACCAAATCCGGAAGTTTCAAGAACTTGCAAAGGCGGTGGAAAATTGTTGTGCCAACGTGGGTGTTTAAATGCATTCATGCGCTAGGAATATATATATATATATATATATATATATATATATATATATATATATATATATATATATATATATATATCTGTGTGTGTGTGTGTGTGTGTGTGTGTGTGTGTGTGTGTGGAAGGATAAAAGAAAAAGGAAAGGAAAGCAAAGAGGCAAAACAAAACAAAGAAAAAAGAAAAAAACACAACTCTCATTCTCTCCTTCCACCCACAACCGAAGCTACCATCACCAACCACCACCTTCCGACCACCATGGTTACCACCAAGAGGGAGAATAAGAGAATTTTTGGTGCCAATAAGGGGGATCACCAAGTTACAAGGAAGGTATAATTATTTTTGGTAATTTATGTTAATATTTTAGTGTTAATTTAATTTTGTGGAAAAATAGGAAATAATTAGAATAATTATTTCAAATAATTTTAGAATATATATCTATGAATTTTATCATGTTTAGAATAATTTTATGGTGAAAAATTGGAGCAAAAATAAATAATTTTTGCATGTTGGGTCACTGTTGCCGGAAAGAAAATTGAGAAAAAAAATGGCCGTCCGCGCAATGCGCGACGACCAATTTTTTTTCAAACTTTGGGTATGAAACGACGGCGTTTGGGCGCTAAAGGGGGGGGAGGTCGCGCCATGCGCGGAAGCCAATTCTTCGCAGCCCAAACGACGTCGTTTGCTGGGAGCAAGCGAGGGCCTTCCGCGCAATGCGCGACTGAGTTTTTGATGCCGAAATTACCTTTTTGCCCCCGGCCTTTTTCGGAAAGGACCAGCGTGTCCTTTGGCCACGTGAATTTTCGGATATACCCCTGAGCTTTTCTTTTAATACCGAACGTGTCCCTAAGAGCGCTAAAAGTACGAAAATGCCCCTGGACTTTTCGGAAAATTTCGGTTATGTCCCTAAGGGTGCAGAAATTACCAAAATACCCCCCAGAAGTGATTTTTAATTGAAATAAATGTTTAAAAATTGTTTAAAAATTATAGAAAATTATAGAAAAATACTAAAAATATAGAAATGATGTTTGGGCATTAAATTTAATATTTTTGTGAAAATTTTAAATATTGGGGATTAATATTTAAATGTTTAAATATTAATCCAATAAACTTAAAGTTTAGAAAAATGGTTAAATAAAATTTTTGAACAACCAAATATGTTAAATTTTATCCGATGAGCTGGGTTGTCCGTAGCGAATGTATTAAATATTAAGTTATGTTAATATATTAAATGACGAGGTTAATATAATTAACCGTATTATGTAATAATGGGCCTAGAGATGATATTAATTTAGTAAATTAATATCATGAGAGGATAAATAATTATTATTTAATTATTTTATGGCCATAGGTTATTCGAGGAAGGGTTTTAAACTACCAATTTAATAGTTGGATTTCCAGGCAAGTTCTTCAGTCCTTTAATGTTAATTGTTGTCTGATATAATATGATAATACTTTTTCGGATACATGTAAATTATGTGTTATGTGATCTGTGACTAATATGAAACTTATGTGTACTCTGTACAATGATGTGAGATATATTGCTATAGTAGAAGCACAAGCATATGATGTATGACACACACCGAGCATATTAAGGGATGTGCTACGTGACGCATAAATTGTTGAACTTGCTGAGCCGTTGTGCTCATTACTTGCTTAATAAACGTTTTTACAGGAAAGAAATAAATTTCAGGAATATTAGGATATATGAGAGTTATGCTATGACACCAATTAATGGTATAGTCTAATTGTTCAATGTTTTGGTAGAATAAAATATTGCGAATGAAATTGACAAAGTTATAATAGTATTGTGTATGCTATGGATATTATAAATACTGATTGGGTGAATAGAGTTTATTTGTGTGTTATTGATAATCATGTATTCTGATTATTACAGAATATATCCGGATGAGTTAAGTAAAGTTAAACGATATATGATAATGATTCAAGATTGTTGTAGTGGCAAAGAGGAAGATATATTTCATTATGGATTATGAAACAGCGAATAATTATATGAATACAAATAATATTAAATTTTAAATGTTGAGTTTTACGATATTTGTAACAGACATGAAAGAATAAGTAAAGGTTGTAATCCAGGGACGAGGATCAAGATACAAAGTTTTAAATGATCAAATATTTAATATAATGATTGAGAAAAAGAAAAATTTATACCGAAAAATTAGTAATTGATGATTTTGAAATCAATTATTGGATTAAAGAAGGGATTAAAGATTTATTAACGAACCAAAATTCGGACGTTAAGGAAATAATGTTTAATAAATATGAAATTTAAGGTAATAAAGTGGGTCGAATTTCGGGGTCGTTACAGTTCTAGAGGTCGTAAATGACTTAGAAACCATTTGTTTGGATATATCGTAGGGGATCAACTTATTCAATATCCTAGGAGTATGTATATCATCATATCGATGTCCATACGTACATAGGCCAGTTTATTACTGCCTCATAGAATCCCTTATAATGATTATCTTTACTTAATATAGATGTTATACTAAACAATTTGGTTTTGACAAAAATAGTTCACGCCTTGATATATTATTAATTTAAATTTACACGAAATAAACATATCACGTCTTACGTTATGCTGAATAAAAGCAATATATGCATTGTAGTGAAAACACAGTTCATGTCTTATGTTATGCTGAATAGAAAGCGATAACTGTATTTTATTGGATTAACACAAGAAAAGTTTTAAAAATCAATTTTATGACTGTATACCGCACCTTGCAAGAGTACGTTTGACGACTCATCATTTTTATCATGTCCACACCAGGTTCCATGGTGTGTTGATGATTAAAATTCATTTTTCTTTTCAAATCAATTATGTCTAGCTTGAGCAATTAGCATAGACATAAGAATAACATAACTCAAAAATTTTCCAGCTTAACTAGTGACTAATTCTTTTCAAAGGCACCCAAGTGCGAATATACGTACGAAGATCTAGCATAATTAGAAGATTTTAAAATACCCTTAATCCTCTATCTTTTTCATTATTCTTTAACCATAACATAAGTTTTTAATTAATTATCAATATAGTAAACTGAGTGTTTCTCAACCCATGTACTAATGGATTAGTTTCCTGTCTCATTAATACCTTTACAAATGCCCAACCAGTTTTGTCTGGGATATACCTGGACTCAATACTGTGTTTGTGTTCTAAACTTTGTACCTTCGATATTGTTAGATCGGTTTTCTACCACATCTTAAACCCCTGCCCATTCAAGAGAATTGTTCATTTACCGTTTAACTCAATTATTAACATGAGTTTTCAATTGAAACAAAACGATTACTACCACATACTTCTGCTCTGTCTTTAGTCAATTTTCTTCAAATTTTCAATATTTGTAACTCATTTATGAGTTTAATTCTTGCAATCTCCGAATACATATTTATTATCTCCAAATAAATTTCTACTATCATACAGATCGTTTCTCTCTTATATCTCTCTATGAGTTTACTTATCTTATTTTTTAGGTTTTATGTACTACTAATATAATTATGCATAATACCAAACACACCATTTCATTTCGATGAAATAGTTGCACACAAAAATATTTAAGATTTTATTTTATCTTATTAAATGGTTTGAGAACTCTTTATAAGTCCATTAATCTCTAGTAATTCTCGTAAAGAGTTTAGCTTTATATAATATTTTTAGATATTAAGATTTAATAAGATTTACATATATCTTTTAATTATCTACAAACTCTTCACAAGTCCATTTACTCTTATCTTCAGATTATATCCTAAGGTACTCGTTACCTTAGAGCTATAATCCATTGCTCTGATACCAAATATAACACCCCAAAAATCCTCACACTGACTACGACGACCTTTGTGCGTTAAACTCCATACATTATACTAACTTGACCAATGATCCCATAATCATATTGGTTGAATTAGTCCGTTTTAGACTATAAAAAAATAAAATCTTTTACTTTGTTCCTGGATCATAACTTGGTCTCGATCTCATCATTTTTATAGGTATCAACTTGTAGATCATCCAACAAGATTCACGATATTAATAATAAGATGATCCTTGGAATAGAAGAACCTTGCGATAAATCTTTACATCTTTATCCGTGGTAAGATTTTTTTCTTACATAACTTCTTATATCATTTAATACCCTGACTTAGATATATATCATTATAGAGCTATCTCTTCACATCGATATTTCCTATCTATCTGAAGTTCACAATATTATTAACACACTTGTACTTGAAACAGAGGAACCTTGCGATGAATTTGATTTTTTTATCGGTGCTAAATCTCTGGTCTTACAACACTCACAATGTTAATCAATAACCTCATTCAGATTTATAGTTCTTTATCTATACTATATTAAATTTTACCTATCTATCTGAATTTCAGAGTATCGACATAACATGATTAGTCCATATTACCAATACCCTTATTTAGATTAATAGATTTTTAACAATTATAAGTTATATCAAAGTAAAGACATAATAACGTTACGATGATAATAAATAATATCATTCATATAATATTCAGTTATCTGATTTGCCTGTTCATATTACAATAGTCATTATGACTTTATACAAATAAGTAATAAAATATGAAACCTAGTCTATGCTTCTTCTTTACGTTAATGATATTCTTTTCATTCTTCTTTAACTATAAATAAAGTTTTATACGCAAGAATGAGCTCGACGGCTCATCAAGTCTAATAAATAACACGTACATAGTTTATGCATTCATATAAACTTTAACATGCTTTGACTTAACATATCTCTTAATTCAATATCACAAAGAACTTTCATTCCAGTAATTTATAACACATTGCCACACAAAAGTGTATAAATCACGTTCAAAACTTATAAACATAACATAAAAAGAGTTAGAAGACTTGCAAACATAAATTGAAGACTTCACATAACATAAGGGATAGAAGACTTGACTGATTCGATAATACAGTTTAAGTTAATTTTTTCATTTGATAATACGACCTACAAGGTATGCAAGGTTAACATAACCATTAGTCATATTACAATTCCATACTCTAGTTAATAATAACTAGTTTTTTTTTCTTACTTCAATAACATATGAACATAAACTAGACATTCAAGACTAGTTTATTTGTTCATTGCTTTCACAAGCATATCAAGCTAGGTCATCATGTTTTAGTACTCCATAACACTAAATTACAAAATCATAAACCTATTTATGTAAGAAATTATGACTTTTGCTCAAGAACACGAAGAATACGAAGAACTAAGTTTCATCATTATTCCTTTTGATTACTTAAAACTTGATGCACAAGCATCATAAGGCTAGACCATCTTGTTTTACAACTCTATAACACTAAATTATGAAATCATAAACCTACTTATGTAGAGATTTATGATTTTTGCTCAAGAACACACGATGAACACAGAGAGCGAAAAATCCTACATGATAACGACTTGTGTTCTTGAGCTTTTGAATTTCATAATTGAAATAAGTTTAGCATTATAACTACTTGTAAAAGTAATTTATTATACTAAAAATGAAATAATTTGAGCATTACAACTGCTTGTAAATGCTCAAATTAACTAAAACTAATAAAAATTAACAAAATAACAACTAGAAGTGATACATCTTAAAGTTGCAAGCTTTAACTATTTTTTTGCAAGGTTTTAATACTTGAAATATATCTAGAGAGTAATTTTTCTCCTAAAAATGGTAGGAAATAATGAATGGTGAGCACCCTATTTATAGGATTTTGGAAGTTTCAATAATAGTATTTTTACCCTGGGTTATTACACTTTGCACCCCTAAAAAATCTAAAAGTCATCATTATTTCTTTAAAATATCTTCCACCAGGCGACATCATCATGACATCATCTTTGTGTTTCTTTGAGGGTGATATCATACTTACATCATGCTTGCAAGTGCTTGCGTGTGATTGGTCGACAAATATTCATTTGGATTGCCAGTTTGATTTTCTTGGTTTTGATTGGTCCATTCTAATTTTTAGTTTTTGTAATCGTGCTAGTATTCCTTAGTTTGGTTACTCCAACTTGGTTTTTCTAGCTTGACTCTGATTGGTCAATAATTAATCATACTTGAATGTGATTGGTAGAAAAAATTTCACCTAAATTTCCAGTTATAATCTAGTTTGATTTCAACTAATTAGTTAAATAGTATAATACATAAGTATTTATACATATTTCTTTCGTATAATACATCATATAATATTCGTATTGTAACAATTCAATTTTTTAATAAGATTTTTTAAGCAATATTTTTAATACAAGTAAACGTGTTTGTACTTGATATTATGTATAATTACATTATGTAATTAATATTGTGTGTTCTTATATATTAACAAATGAAATAAAACACTATAAAATTAAATTATTAAAACTTAATTATAAAACCCTAAACCTAATTAAGAAACCCTAAACTTAGTTATAAACCATAAACCTAATTAAGGAATACTAAACCTAATTATGAGATTCTAAACACTAATTAAAAAACCCTAACCCTAATTAGGGTGAACTAAGCCTAGTTTAACAAAGTAAGTTTGATTGGTGAATTAAAGAAAGTCAATTAGCCAAGCCAAGCCAAACTTGAAGCCAAAGCCGAGCCAAATTTGGAGTCGAAGAAAAATACTTGGTGACCAAGAAGAAATTGCTGATAAATACCATCCTTCTTTCATTCATTAAACCCATGATTCCTAGACCAAAAATTAGTCATATATTGCTCCCTATCAGCTCCATAGGCAACCAAGATCGGAATCGAAGAAAGGAGTTTGAAATTTAGCTTCAAAGAGGTAAAACTCTAATTTAATGCTAGATCTTTAATCATTTGGTAGATTTTATGTTTTAATATTTAGAAATGACTGATTTAATGTTATTTGGTGATCTAGGCAATTAAATTATGTTTCTATAACATCTAGATGCATAAAATGATGAGATTTAGCTCTCTATCGATGAATAGTAAAAACAAATGGTCTGACAGGGTACTTTGTCAGGCTTGTAGATTCAATCCTGTTACTAGTTTAGTCTGTTTTAAGGTTTGTAGTTGTAGTCTGCTATAAGGTGAAGACATAAAAACAAACCTCACCTCAATCAGATCATTGTACAGAAAGTTATGCTAGCTAGAAAGTGTCTGCTTAATCACAACTCATTGTTGAAAATTTTCTGGGATTTCCAAAAAATGAAGAATAGTCTGACAGGCTGTTTGACCGTCCTTGATCTTACAACTATGATATTGTTTAGGTTTAATATTAGCATTTAGATGTAGTATGAAATACCTAGTATAACTAGAATCCATTAGTATGCCAAAATAATCAATAATCTGAGAGATTTCATTGTCAAAAAATGCCCAAACGACATTGACTGACTATTTTTGGGTAGATGAAGAACATTCACCGATATATTAACGAACTGTCTGTCGCTATAGACCTTTAACCACAACCTCCTTTCGGTAAGCATGAACAGGGGAGAATTAGCAACGGATTTGCCTGTCGCTATAACCTATAGTGACAATCTTCTTCCAGTAAACCCAGAAAGCTCAAGAACACCTATAGCGATAGTCTTGCTTAAGCCTTAGTCTAAGCTGCCTATTGCGACAGACTTTCCTGTCACAATAGGCTTTAGTGACAGACTTAATAATTAATTAATTTTAATTACCTTTAGTGATAAACACTGTGACAGATTCTTTAAAATTCATTATAAATACCATATAGTGACTGATTAGATCTGTGGCTAAATTAATAGATCACAAATTAAATAAACTTTAATAATAAAATTAATTAAAATACTTTTAGTGACGAAATAGTGACAATTAATTAAAAATCAATCTAGAGTACTTTTAAATTGACTTTTAGTGACGGACAAATTATGTAAACTTAAAATATAAACCTTTAACAAAGTAATTAACGCCACGTAAGCTATATAAATATTATATAACATCTAATGAAGTGATTTAAATAACGAATCAACCCTAAATCCTAAACATAATTAATTAAGTCCAATACACATTCTGATTTATCTTAACGATTATTATTGATGTGTTAAACATATTTAGGTTACTCTATGTATTCCAAAGCATCGTAATCATAACAAGCATCAATCAGGCAAGTTTCATTTTTCTTGTATTTCGTGCAACAATGTGATTTCAAACTGTCGAATTTCATTTGACTTATGAAATTCATTATAATATGATTAATGTGCAAGTCTTTTAACTCTTGTACCATAATTTGCAGTTATTGCTTTCTGTTCAGCATTACATAAGATATGAACTGTGTTTTTCACTAGAATGCAGTCATTGCTTTTATCCAGCATAATATAAGATATGATATGTTTATTCGTGTGAATTTGAATTGATAATATATCAAGACTTGAACTGTTGTTGTCAAAACCAATTGTTTGGTACGACATCTGTAATAACCACGAATTCTATATATCATTGTAATTATAGTTATTAAATAATTATCAATGAATTAAAAATTTTGTACTAATTAATTGTGCATTGATATAATTAAATGAATATACTTATGTATGTGTATATGTATCTTGTAATATAGCAAGGTGGTGGAATAAATAATTAAAAGTAAGTCTAATTGGATTATATTTTTAAGTCCAAATGATATATTAAACTAGGTCCAATAAATTAACCTAGTAGTCCATGTATTTAATTAAAAGTTGGTTCATGATATAATTTAATTAGCCCAATGCTTACCTTCATTAAATGTATCATGTGTTAGTTAATGTTAGCCTAATGTAATAGATAAAATTGAGTCCAAAAAAATTAAATGAATGAGCCCAAGACATTTAATTCCTAAGTCCAAAGTAGAACCCAAATGGAAGTCAAAGATTGGTTAATATATATATGTGTGTGTGTGTGTGTGTGTGTGTGTGTGTGTGTGTGTGTGTGTGTGTGTGTGTGTGTATAAAGAAGAAAAATAAATAATAATTAAAGCCAAAAAGGCCATTTGACCGGCTACATGAGGGCCCCACAAGGGGGGTGGCTTGTTGCTCTTAGTTGCTTGGAAAATCTCCTTAAGGACTAAGTGGTTCAACCACTCCAACAACTCTAGTCATTCGCCATGTCAATCACCTAGTCAATCAATCCAGTAGTAATTTAGATTAGCCTCTAATTTGACCAATATTTGTTGATTAGTAGATGTTAATGATGATTAAGAAAGTGCTATAAATAGAGTGCTACACCAATGCATTGTGTTGGTTAGTCATTTGCTAGAACACCAAGAGAGAAAAGAGAGAGCTTTCTAGAGAAAAATAAAGAGAACTCTTATAAATTGAGAATCCATCAAGGAAATTGCTAGAGGATAGTCAAGGTGAAGTCACTAGTAAACTTCATAGCCAAGAGAAGAAGAGCATTCAAGTCCAAGAGGTTCAAAACTGTTCTATCCCCTCAATATTTCATTTCTATGGTTTATATATGTCTTAAATGGTCAAAATATATTTTTAACCGATCAAAACTTATTTTGATGCTCTAGAAGTCTAAAGCCATGATATATAGGTAGATTCATAGTTTGGTATGTTTATTACATGTATTCATATGTGTGATATGCAAATAAATGAAAGAAATGTTCATATAATGTTTTACTGGTAAAATTCTAGTTAGCTATGTGTTATTTATTGTGGTAGTTTGAGATATACAAGTTGGATATTTGATTTCTATGGCTAGAAAGTTATATGTATGAGTTATGAAGATAACCCAACTTGAATATCTAAAAAATATGAACAAACAAAGAAGTTATAGCTTTTACCACAAAACATATCGTTTTAAAAACCCTAGATGGCTCGATCTTAAATTTCATGTCAAAAGGTTTTTGAAAATGTGATCGAACCATGAATTATTGTAAAATAAGAAGTTAGGAAGATAACAAGACTGATTATGTGTCATTTGGATGTGCAGATTTCATTCTATGCAAGTTGGAATCAAAAGTGTCAAAATTGGAAAATCTAGAAAAAAAAAATTAAAAAATGATTTTGTAGTACAACGTTGGGGGCGTAGTGTTTAGTTTAAAACACTGTGCTGGGGCATAGTGCCTGTTTCCAGGATTCTAATTAATTTCGGACCGGGTCAGGTCGGGTCGGCTCAAGTTAGGTCAGTTCGGGTCAGAAAGTGAAAAGTGTTCTAAAAATTATTTTATTATTTTTGGGTCCAATAAATGTAATTTAAACTTAATTGATAGTTAATTTAATACGAAAAAGGAAAAAATATTATTAATGGATTAATAATATTAGAAAGTAAATAAAATATTATTAAATGATTAATAATATTAGAAAATAAATAAAATATTATTAAATGATTAATAATATTATAAAGTTAATAAAATATTATTAAATAATTAATAATATTATAAAATTAATAAAATATTATTAAATAAATTAATAATATTAGAAATGGAATAAAATATTATTAAATGATTAATAATATTATAAAATTAATAAAATATTATTAATAAATTAAAAATATTAGAAAAGAAATAAAATATTATTAAATGATTAATAATATTTAAAAATTAATGAGATATTATTAAATGATTAATAATATTATAAAGTGAATAAAATATTATTAAATGATTAATAATATTACAAAGTGAATAAAATATTATTAAATGGTTAATAATATTAGATAGAAGTTTAAACTATATTAAATGATTAATATAGATTTTATGTGATTAAAATATTATCAAATAATAATAATGGTGTGATGTCGCAAGCACCCAAAAATAAAATCTTACTTTTGAAAAATAGTAATGTAGTAGTGTAAGCAAGAGTCGATCCCACAGAGAATGATTAATTTAATTTTATGTTTTTGCAAACAAAAGTTGGGGGGTTTTGTAATTAAAAAAATAATTTAAATAAAACTAATTAAAATAATTATGCAAGAAATAAATAACAATAAAAAAACCTTGGTTTAAGTTAACATCCACCATCAAGAATTTACAACTGATAATTGATGCAAGAATAAATCAATTTATATTTTAAATATTCAACGTGGAATAATTACTCCCATTCGAATAATTTTCCTATCTCTCCTTAATTTTAGTTAAGCAGAAACAAGCGATCTAAATAACCCTTACTACCAAATAATCTCAGACAAGCGCTAAAGATTTAACCTAGTAGTAGCATAAAGAAATAGAGAGATCGTTGAACTAAACAACACAATCCAAGTGTCTGCATTTAATCTAGATGAATATTTTTCCTAAGATATAATAATATTTTGATAAGCAAAATAATTATTAATCTTAGTTGCTTCGCAAATTAAAGTGACCAAACAATTACGGATTTGATATTTAATTTAGCAGTAGATTTCAACGAATAATAAACTAGTATGCATCCTAGCAATTAAACGAATTAATCATAAAATTAAATACAGAAAAATATTCAATACTCAAAATATAAACTGAACAATTAAAATAAATTAAATCTCACAGTGTAGAAATCTTGATGGCTTCAATCACTTAAACCAAGAAAAATAAATTAACTACTCATAATACTAAAGAATACTAAATAATAAAAGAGAGAATTTTTATTCTAAGAAAAGTTGTGTCTTACATTGTGTATCAAGCCCTATATTTATAGGCTCCAAAATTCTCCTAAACCTAGTAGGATTTACAATTAAAAATAAAAGAAAAATAAAATAATTATTATCCTAACCCTAATTGGAAGTCTAAATAAAATACTAAAAATAAAATAAAGAATTATTGATTCCTTTTCCAAATTAAAATTGGATTTTTATTCTACTGATTTGTTACATTGCAGTGTAGAAAATTCAAAATAAGGAAGGAAAAGGAAGAAAGCTGCCAATCACGCGGAGAGAGAGAAAAGGGACTCTGCCCAGCCGCCACGTGTAGCCGCCAGCCGGTTTTTTACTTTTTTACCGTTGGCGCATGTATCACACGCGCATGATGCTGAGTAACCCGCTCCGCGCATTGCGCGCGTTTTGCTGACAGATTACCTCCGCGCATTGCGCGGAGTGTTGCCACAACCCATGCAGCCAAACGACGCCGTACCATGTCCGGATTCTGTCATCCTTACGCGCATGGTGCGAGTTGCCCAACTTGCTGATATTTACCATTTTGCCATCAGACTTTAGTTTTTCTACAAAAATAAATAAAAATTAATTAAAAATAAATAAAAATAATAAAAAAATAATAAAAACACATAATAATAAATAAAACACCTAAAACACTAAAAATAAATAAAAATACATAAATAAAAAGAGATATAAAAATACTATAAAATTACCTAAATTAACATAAATTAACTAAAATCCTATAAAATCTAGTAAAACCAAAATGAGTTAAATAATTAAACGTTTAAGCATACAATAAATATAAAAACTAAGTATTAGGGAATAAAAATATAGTATAATTTAACTCTATCAAATACCCTACACTTAGCTTTTTGCTCGTCCTCGGGCAAAACAAAAATAAAACTATAAAAATAAAACTAATAACCAAACTACTTACTTGAGCAACAGATCAATATAAATTTCAACCTCAGCCTCAAAGATTTTTTAATGATAACTCAAAGAAAATTTCAAAATCATGCAAAATCTAGAACTTTAACATATTTATCAATTTTACTTTAATCGAGATCTTTTGTGTGTGTGTGAATCCAAATGTATCGAACTAGCAAAAACTTAGATCCGTTCACATAATTAAATATCTCATAAATGATATCAAAAATGGTTAGTTTAACAACAATACTCTATAGTCTTACTTTTCTCATCATTTTTCATTAATATAGACACATATAACTAGAAGATCGAAAGGTTTTTAACAATTATATACACTAGGATTATTAATATGCGTTTTTTTCAAATATATTTTTTTTTCATTTTTTTTTCTTTTAATGGGTGCATTTTATGCTTCATCCCATTATTTTTTCACGGTGAGTGCATTTTATGCTCCATCTCACCAACGAGTGCGTTTTACGCTCCATCTCGCTTTTTCATGTGTTTATGAGTGAGTGCGTTTTACGCTCCATCTCAACCCACCACAAGATTTTTCCTTCAATAATAATCCTAGAAAAATTACCTGAATCATCTCCTCCAAATTATATTTTACCTTATATTTCACTTCAAATAATGATCAAATAAGATATAGAGTTCAAAAATATCTTTCATAAACATTTAACCATATAAAATTTCTCTAAATTAAAACTGGCTCAAACAAATGGATATAAGTGCATAAAAATTTAAAAGGATCTCAAACAAAGTAATAATCAATAAAAAGTCAAAAATTCAAACTAAGCAAAAATTTATCATTTTTCCAAGAGTTACTAAATAAAAATCAAAATTTTATCATTGGTTAAAAATTTAAAATTCAATTAACTCATTGCTCAAGCGACACATCCTAAAAATAAAAATAAAAAACTACCCCATTTTCGTAGGAAACACGGTTACACTTAGCATGTGCAACAAGCCTTTAAACCCCAAGGTTACCCCAAGTGGACGAGTTTTGTCTCGTGAGGGTTTGCAGTGAATATACCCACAAAATTCAAATTTTCAAAATTTTTTAAAATTTCCTAAAATTATCAAAAAAATATGACATAAAAATAACAAAAATCCTAAATCCCTTCCCCCACACTTAAAATTTACATTGTCCCCAATGTAAAGTAAAATGCAAAGAAAAAGGCAAAAATAACTATAAAAAGAAAAAGGAAAATAAATGCAAATCTGTTTTCTTGGGTTGCCTCCCAAGCAGCGCCTTCGTTTATTGTCATTGGCTCGACAGCAGGCCAAAGTACTACGTTACTCCAACTTCTTGAATTTTGAGTACCTCATCCATCACGTTATTCTTCATTGGTAGATTCAGTCTCCCTTGCACGTGACATGAACGTTTGACTCCCTTTTCAACGAATAGATATTTAATATGATTGGAGAGAGTCTTTATATTCGGGATGAGATCCTGCAAAACAAAAGATAAAAAATTATTATGAGTAACAGGCAATGGAATGGAAATTATTGCATTATTATAAAAAATCATTGGCAAATAATTTAATGGAGCTTCATCCTCCTTCAAATCTGGTTTCAGCTCAATTGTTTCTTCTTCCTTTAACTCCAAATTGTTGGTAATTGTAATCTCTAACTTTTCTTTGTTTATCTCCTCAACAACTTCCTCCACCTTAGGCATATCATCATTAAAAATAACATCATTGTCTATATTAACATTGTCTGCGTCATTGATGTTGTTTTCTTTCTCTTGTGTCGATGATGGAGGTACTATCTTTTCCGGATCTTCTATATCATTACCACTTCTTAACACTTGTGCACTTGTATTCTCCGTGAGATTATTAACCGTTGGAGAAGGTAATTCTTCAGAATCTAGTTCCTCCAAGTGACTGAGTGCAATTGCCATGTGGCCCATTTGTTTTTCCAAATTCTGTATATTTGCCTTCGTTTCCTGTTAAAATTGCAAAGTGTTAGTTTCAATTAATTTAATCATATCCTCTAAAGACATGTCAGAATTAAATGATTGGCCCTGTTGTTGTTGGGGATATGGTTGTATGTATTGTTGATAACTTGAAAAATTCTGATTTGTGGGCGGATTCATTTGTGGATTCTCATAGCCAAAATTAGGATGATCCCTCCATCCTGAATTATACGCGTTTGAATAGGGATCATATCTCCATTGGGGTTGACCAGGGAAACCACTTGTTATATTGACTTGTTCATATGACTCCTCTCGAAGAATGGGGCACATATTAGTCGGATGTCCTACCACCGCACAAATTCTACAAGCTTTCATTGGTTGTGTACGATCTGCAACCATTTGATAAACAAGAGAAGTTAAGGTATCAATTTGTTGCTCAAGAGAAGAAATAGTTACCTCATTGGCATAATTATGCATGAATTCCATCTTGAACCTGCACAACTAAATTAAATTATGAAAAACTAGAAAACTAAAAAATAAAAAATAAAAAAATAAAAAATACTAAATTAAATACATATTTACAAAAGCACAAAATTAAATTAAAATCATTCCCCGGCAACGGCGCCAAAATTTGGTGTGATGTCGCAAGCACCCAAAAATAAAATCTTACTTTTGAAAAATATTAATGTAGTAGTGTAAGCAAGAGTCGATCCCACAGAGAATGATTAATTTAATTTTATGTTTTTGCAAACAAAAGTTGGGGGGTTTTGTAATTAAAGAAATAATTTGAATAAAACTAATTAAAATAATTATGCAAGAAATAAATAAAAATAAAAAAACCTTGGTTTAAGTTAACATCCACCATCAAGAATTTACAACTGATCACTGATGCAAGAATAAATCAATTTATATTTTAAATATTCAACGTGGAATAATTACTCCCATTCGAATAATTTTCCTATCTCTCCTTAATTTTAGTTAAGCAGAAACAAGCGATCTAAATAATCTTTACTACCAAATAATCTCAGACAAGCGCTAAAGATTTAACCTAGTAGTAGCATAAAGAAATAGAGAGATCGTTGAACTAAACAACACAATCCAAGTGTCTGCATTTAATCTAGATGAATATTTTTCCTAAGATATAATAATATTTTGATAAGCAAAATAATTATTAATCTTAGTTGCTTCGCAAATTAAAGTGACCAAACAATTACGGATTTGATATTTAATTTAGCAGTAGATTTCAACGAATAATAAACTAGTATGCATCCTAGCAATTAAACGAATTAATCATAAAATTAAATACAGAAAAATATTCAATACTCAAAATATAAACTGAACAATTAAAATAAATTAAATCTCACAGTGTAGAAATCTTGATGGCTTCAATCACTTAAACCAAGAAAAATAAATTAACTACTCATAATACTAAATAATACTAAATAATAAAAGAGAGAATTTTTATTCTAAGAAAAGTTGTGTCTTACATTGTGTATCAAGCCCTATATTTATAGGCTCCAAAATTCTCTTAAACCTAGTAGGATTTACAATTAAAAATAAAAGAAAAATAAAATAATTATTATCCTAACCCTAATTGGAAGTCTAAATAAAATACTAAAAATAAAATAAAGAATTATTGATTCCTTTTCCAAATTAAAATTGGATTTTTATTCTACTGATTTGTTACATTGCAGTGTAGAAAATCCAAAATAAGGAAGGAAAAGGAAGAAAGCTGCCAATCACGCGGAGAGAGAGAAAAGGGACTCTGCCCAGCCGCCACGTGTAGCCGCCAGCCGATTTTTTACTTTTTTACCGTTGGCGCATGTATCACACGCGCATGATGCTGAGTAACCCGCTCCGCGCATTGCGCGCGTTTTGCTGACAGATTACCTCCGCGCATTGCGCGGAGTGTTGCCACAACCCATGCAGCCAAACGACGCCGTACCATGTCCGGATTCTGTCATCCTTACGCGCATGGTGCGAGTTGCCCAACTTGCTGATATTTACCATTTTGCCATCAGACTTTAGTTTTTCTACAAAAATATATAAAAATTAATTAAAAATAAATAAAAATAATATAAAAATAATAAAAACACATAATAATAAATAAAACACCTAAAACACTAAAAATAAATAAAAATACATAAATAAAAAGAGATATAAAAATACTATAAAATTACCTAAATTAACATAAATTAACTAAAATCCTATAAAATCTAGTAAAACCAAAATGAGTTAAATAATTAAACGTTTAAGCATACAATAAATATAAAAACTAAGTATTAGGGAATAAAAATATCGTATAATTTAACTCTATCAAATACCCCACACTTAGCTTTTTGCTCGTCCTCGGGCAAAACAAAAATAAAACTATAAAAATAAAACTATAAAAATAAAACTAATAACCAAACTACTTACTTGAGCAACAGATCAATATAAATTTCAACCTCAGCCTCAAAGATTTTTTAATGATAACTCAAAGAAAATTTCAAAATCATGCAAAATCTAGAACTTTAACATATTTATCAATTTTACTTTAATCGAGATCTTTTGTGTGTGTGTGAATCCAAATGTATCGAACTAGCAAAAACTTAGATCCGTTCACATAATTAAATATCTCATAAATGATATCAAAAATGGTTAGTTTAACAACAATACTCTATAGTCTTACTTTTCTCATCATTTTTCATTAATATAGACACATATAACTAGAAGATCGAAAGGTTTTTAACAATTATATACACTAGGATTATTAATATGCGTTTTTTTCAAATATATTTTTTTTTCATTTTTTTTTCTTTTAATGGGTGCATTTTATGCTTCATCCCATTATTTTTTCACGGTGAGTGCATTTTATGCTCCATCTCACCAACGAGTGCGTTTTACGCTCCATCTCGCTTTTTCATGTGTTTATGAGTGAGTGCGTTTTACGCTCCATCTCAACCCACCACAAGATTTTTCCTTCAATAATAATCCTAGAAAAATTACCTGAATCATCTCCTCCAAATTATATTTTACCTTATATTTCACTTCAAATAATGATCAAATAAGATATAGAGTTCAAAAATATCTTTCATAAACATTTAACCATATAAAATTTCTCTAAATTAAAACTGGCTCAAACAAATGGATATAAGTGCATAAAAATTTAAAAGGATCTCAAACAAAGTAATAATCAATAAAAAGTCAAAAATTCAAACTAAGCAAAAATTTATCATTTTTCCAAGAGTTACTAAATAAAAATCAAAATTTTATCATTGGTTAAAAATTTAAAATTCAATTAACTCATTGCTCAAGCGACACATCCTAAAAATAAAAATAAAAAACTACCCCATTTTCGTAGGAAACACGGTTACACTTAGCATGTGCAACAAGCCTTTAAACCCCAAGGTTACCCCAAGTGGACGAGTTTTGTCTCGTGAGGGTTTGCAGTGAATATACCCACAAAATTCAAATTTTCAAAATTTTTTAAAATTTCCTAAAATTATCAAAAAAATATGACATAAAAATAACAAAAATCCTAAATCCCTTCCCCCACACTTAAAATTTACATTGTCCCCAATGTAAAGTAAAATGCAAAGAAAAAGGCAAAAATAACTATAAAAAGAAAAAGGAAAATAAATGCAAATCTGTTTTCTTGGGTTGCCTCCCAAGCAGCGCCTTCGTTTATTGTCATTGGCTCGACAGCAGGCCAAAGTACTACGTTACTCCAACTTCTTGAATTTTGAGTACCCCATCCATCACGTTATTCTTCATTGGTAGATTCAGTCTCCCTTGCACGTGACATGAACGTTTGACTCCCTTTTCAACGAATAGATATTTAATATGATTGGAGAGAGTCTTTATATTCGGGATGAGATCCTGCAAAACAAAAGATAAAAAATTATTATGAGTAACAGGCAATGGAATGGAAATTATTGCATTATTATAAAAAATCATTGGCAAATAATTTAATGGAGCTTCATCCTCCTTCAAATCTGGTTTCAGCTCAATTGTTTCTTCTTCCTTTAACTCCAAATTGTTGGTAATTGTAATCTCTAACTTTTCTTTGTTTATCTCCTCAACAACTTCCTCCACCTTAGGCATATCATCATTAAAAATAACATCATTGTCTATATTAACATTGTCTGCGTCATTGATGTTGTTTTCTTTCTCTTGTGTCGATGATGGAGGTACTATCTTTTCCGGATCTTCTATATCATTACCACTTCTTAACACTTGTGCACTTGTATTCTCCGTGAGATTATTAATCGTTGGAGAAGGTAATTCTTCAGAATCTAGTTCCTCCAAGTGACTGAGTGCAATTGCCATGTGGCCCATTTGTTTTTCCAAATTCTGTATATTTGCCTTCGTTTCCTGTTAAAATTGCAAAGTGTTAGTTTCAATTAATTTAATCATATCCTCTAAAGACATGTCAGAATTAAATGATTGGCCCTGTTGTTGTTGGGGATATGGTTGCATGTATTGTTGATAACTTGAAAAATTCTGATTTGTGGGCGGATTCATTTGTGGATTCTCATAGCCAAAATTAGGATGATCCCTCCATCCTGAATTATACGCGTTTGAATAGGGATCATATCTCCATTGGGGTTGACCAGGGAAACCACTTGTTATATTGACTTGTTCATATGACTCCTCTCGAAGAATGGGGCACATATTAGTCGGATGTCCTACCACCGCACAAATTCTACAAGCTTTCATTGGTTGTGTACGATCTGCAACCATTTGATAAACAAGAGAAGTTAAGGTATCAATTTGTTGCTCAAGAGAAGAAATAGTTACCTCATTGGCATAATTATGCATGAATTCCATCTTGAACCTGCACAACTAAATTAAATTATGAAAAACTAGAAAACTAGAAAATAAAAAATAAAAAAATAAAAAATACTAAATTAAATACATATTTACAAAAGCACAAAATTAAATTAAAATCATTCCCCGGCAACGGCGCCAAAATTTGGTGTGATGTCGCAAGCACCCAAAAATAAAATCTTACTTTTGAAAAATATTAATGTAGTAGTGTAAGCAAGAGTCGATCCCACAGAGAATGATTAATTTAATTTTATGTTTTTGCAAACAAAAGTTGGGGGGTTTTGTAATTAAAGAAATAATTTGAATAAAACTAATTAAAATAATTATGCAAGAAATAAATAAAAATAAAAAAACCTTGGTTTAAGTTAACATCCACCATCAAGAATTTACAACTGATCACTGATGCAAGAATAAATCAATTTATATTTTAAATATTCAACGTGGAATAATTACTCCCATTCGAATAATTTTCCTATCTCTCCTTAATTTTAGTTAAGCAGAAACAAGCGATCTAAATAATCTTTACTACCAAATAATCTCAGACAAGCGCTAAAGATTTAACCTAGTAGTAGCATAAAGAAATAGAGAGATCGTTGAACTAAACAACACAATCCAAGTGTCTGCATTTAATCTAGATGAATATTTTTCCTAAGATATAATAATATTTTGATAAGCAAAATAATTATTAATCTTAGTTGCTTCGCAAATTAAAGTGACCAAACAATTACGGATTTGATATTTAATTTAGCAGTAGATTTCAACGAATAATAAACTAGTATGCATCCTAGCAATTAAACGAATTAATCATAAAATTAAATACAGAAAAATATTCAATACTCAAAATATAAACTGAACAATTAAAATAAATTAAATCTCACAGTGTAGAAATCTTGATGGCTTCAATCACTTAAACCAAGAAAAATAAATTAACTACTCATAATACTAAAGAATACTAAATAATAAAAGAGAGAATTTTTATTCTAAGAAAAGTTGTGTCTTACATTGTGTATCAAGCCCTATATTTATAGGCTCCAAAATTCTCCTAAACCTAGTAGGATTTACAATTAAAAATAAAAGAAAAATAAAATAATTATTATCCTAACCCTAATTGGAAGTCTAAATAAAATACTAAAAATAAAATAAAGAATTATTGATTCCTTTTCCAAATTAAAATTGGATTTTTATTCTACTGATTTGTTACATTGCAGTGTAGAAAATCCAAAATAAGGAAGGAAAAGGAAGAAAGCTGCCAATCACGCGGAGAGAGAGAAAAGGGACTCTGCCCAGCCGCCACGTGTAGCCGCCAGCCGATTTTTTACTTTTTTACCGTTGGCGCATGTATCACACGCGCATGATGCTGAGTAACCCGCTCCGCGCATTGCGCGCGTTTTGCTGACAGATTACCTCCGCGCATTGCGCGGAGTGTTGCCACAACCCATGCAGCCAAACGACGCCGTACCATGTCCGGATTCTGTCATCCTTACGCGCATGGTGCGAGTTGCCCAACTTGCTGATATTTACCATTTTGCCATCAGACTTTAGTTTTTCTACAAAAATAAATAAAAATTAATTAAAAATAAATAAAAATAATAAAAAAATAATAAAAACACATAATAATAAATAAAACACCTAAAACACTAAAAATAAATAAAAATACATAAATAAAAAGAGATATAAAAATACTATAAAATTACCTAAATTAACATAAATTAACTAAAATCCTATAAAATCTAGTAAAACCAAAATGAGTTAAATAATTAAACGTTTAAGCATACAATAAATATAAAAACCAAGTATTAGGGAATAAAAATATCGTATAATTTAACTCTATCAAATAATATTTCCTGAGTGATTATTATACCTTAATTATTTAATTATATGATTAAGTGTAGTTAAGTTAAGATGTAAAAAGGTTATTTTATTAACTTATATATGATACTAATTGAAAGATCAACTTGATAAATTGTTAGGTCTATTCAAAGGATAGTAAATTGAATTGGTTAACAGTAATCATCAAAAGAGACAAGTTCCTTAACCCTACTCAAATTATTATTGAACAAGTTTTCTACACTTAAACTTGTATTTAATTTTGTAATAGCTTTAAATGGTTTAATTATTTAAAATTATTTCACATCTATATTGTTATTGTATTTGCATATAGTGCATTTGTGAGAATTATAGTTCATTAATTCAAGAACTATTTAAGAATGTCTAAGTTAATTGTTTTGGCTAGACACTGTATGTATAAATTCATTAACTTGAATATTTTAAGAGCTTATCTAAACCATTGGTTGGTGCAGATTCTTATAGTAAGACTAAGAATGAACAACCCTGGATAAGGAGATTATATTCGAAAAACCGACCTTTGCGCAAGATGTCTGAATGTTATGCATATACATAGGGTACAAGAGATTGATCATGTGACGCCCCCAAATTCGGGTCTCAAATACCCGGATCCGATCATCACGATCCAATACAAACATCCACCTCTAAAAAACATATAATAACTAAATGCGGAATAATAAACATATGTTGTTCATTCAAAAGGTGTTACTAGTCCCAAGATATGATAAGCTTACACAAAAGTACACAAATACCCTTAATAAAGTACTTAGGGTTTATATTACATAACAAGTAATTTAGTTAACTAAAAGGCTACATCCTGAAGCCTATCACTTCATCTTTCCCTTACCCTTGTTCTTTCCAGAAGTCTCGGGTTGCACTGCAATAAGGTTTCATGATATAGCAAGGGTGAGCAACTAGTTTGCTCAATAAGTTTAAATAACAACAAGAAACAATATATCATGAATGAAAGAGAATAGCTAAACAATTCAATAATATGAATAACATAAGCATGAATAATGATTTGCTTTTAGATTCAAGATATTCAAATAGACTATGAATTATAAATATCCACTGGAGTCAATAGCAGTTTGACCCAATATTTACTACCAAAAATATGTACTCGAGGGGATCAGCCTCAGTACAATATGTGTATGCATAACATTTAATTTCCGTATTTTGTACCTGATATTAGATACAGGGTATTCCCCTATAATAAAGGGGTGTTCATAATAGTCCAAGAATCCGCATCTTCAATGATTTGGATAGTTATTAAAATCTTTAGCATAAATGTCTAGCCGAATAATGGCTTAGACCTACTTTGAACAGTTCTTTAAACAGTAGAACAATAATTAAGTACAAGTCAAGGACTGTACAATATCAAGTGCAACAAGTGCAAATAACAACAATATCGATGTGGAATAATTGTAAAGTAATTAAACCACTCAAAGCAAGCTTGAAATTACAGTTCAAGCTTAACTAAATAATTTGCTCAATGAAATGAGTTTAGGGATAAGGAATTTGCCTGTCTGCTCAGCTACAATTAATGTCTAACTTTAACTAGCTGGTTTTGAAAGACCTAACATTAATAAAGTTGGTCTAATAATTAGTACGGCGTATTTGCACAACTATACGCTCACTAAGGAACTTATTTATCACATAAGTACTAACACATAATTTACATCAGTCAAAACAATATTATTAACCTTATAAACCCTCAATCATATTAGGTTAATAATTTAATAAGTTAGAAAATATTTTTCTTAAGTGTTAGACACTTATTAAACCCTTAAACAACTTATTACAATTGTTTAATTAAATCATAATTAAATTCAAATTATTTTATTAACTCAATTTCTATTTAATTACTATTTAATCTTGATTAAATAGAAATTAATTGATTAACTTTAGTTATTATTTAAAATAAATAATAACTAATTGTACTTACTTATTATTTAATAATAATTAAATAATAAATAATTACTGATTTAATTTTAACCTTCTTTAATTTAATATTAATCAACTAGTAATTAACTAAGTAATTAACCTCACTTATTATTTAATGTAAGAAAATTAAATAATAGTTTACTAATTTTAATCCTCTTTAGTTATTATTTAATGTCAATTAAATACTAATTAATTACTTAATTAATTTTAATTATTGTTTAAGATTAAATAAAATTCAATTTATTTATCCTTATTTATTATTAAAATAAAAATTAAATTATTAATTAAATAACTTAATTTCCATTAATCATTATTTAATGCTAATTAAATAATAATTAATTACTTAATTATCCTTATTTATGATTTAATATTATTTAAATAATAAAAAATTAATTTATAAATTTTTATCTCTCTTTAATTATTATTTAATAGGAATTAAATAATAATTGCTAATTTATCACCTTTATTTATTATTAACATTTTAAATAATAAATTTATTTAACTCAACTATGATTTAGCTAACTAGATTAATATTTAAAATATTTAAATATTAAACTTAATGAAAAATATCCTCCCCAATATCATTTTTGTATTACTATTATTTTTGTTATAATTTTAAATTAATTTTCAAAATTTTAAATTAATTAAAGTTTACCCGAATGACATTTCTGTAAATAAATCGAAAAATTGAACGAAGGGGCAATATCGTAATTTTTTCAGAAGCTGGCTCCCGCGCATTGTGCGGGTGTAACACCAACAGGCCCCAAAACGGTGCCGTTTTGAGGAGCTCGCAGCCGGCTTCCGCGCGTAACGCGCGGAGTAAGTTTTCTTTATGCCAAACGATGTTGTTTTGGCTCCACGTCTGTCGGCTACATGCCTGCGCGTATTGCGCGGCCGGCACTAAATTTTTTTTCTTCCAGCAGAAGATGAACAGTGTCCGACAATACACACTTTAATAAAAATTATACCATCAAGTAAGCTTTAAATCGTCAATAAAAATTCAAAAAAATTACCAGTAACTTAATATCAATTTATAACCTGAAAATTTAATTTTTCATGATTTAATATCATTTTTTTTATAAAAAATTTTACATCACATAAACTACCCTAAATCATAACTTTTTGTGTATAACTCAATTTTGAGTGATTCAAACTTTGTTTTTTCTCATGATTTAATGTTCTATAATATTAGAACATCAAACCTAAGTTTTATAAAAATATTTTTGGTCATAAATTTCAAGACTTGTTTACACACTACTAAACACATGTTTTTAGCATACAATATATACCAATATACAAACCAAGTATATTAAACTCAAGCATGACATAAATATTACTACTACACATTATTATCTATATTAACATATTTATACTCACATGTTGGTTTATTTAGTTTAAAAACAAAAACTAGATTTAGAATAATGATTACCTTGATTTAATAGCTATTTTTCTTTTTCTTCCAAAATAGGTGGTGAAAGAAGATGACATGAACTAGCTTCGAACTCCTCCTCCTTCTCTTGGTATTTTACTCTCTAATATTTTTTTACACTCTCAAATGCTCTCTAGCTCTCTCTTTAGCTTGAAAATAAAAGATGAGAAATGACTACAAAAACTACTAAATTGTAAGTATACTTACAATGGGCGTAGATATAAAATCTATATCTATCAAAATACCATCATGAGGGTTGTTGGAAACTTGTGTAAGAAATTTAGCTAAGGACTAAGTTGGTGAAAAGAAGAATGGTGTCCATGTACTATAAAATCAATACAAGCAATCCATAATTAAATAAAGGAAAATTTAAATAAGAAAATATCAATTCATCCTCTCTCTCTCCTAGCACACACGGCTGATGCACTTTTTTTTGTCCCAAAATAATTGTCATATGCTTACTTTTTAAATAATTAATAAGTTAAATAATTATTTTCCAAGTGAACTCTAGCTTTTGTCTTTATTTAAAATACCAATTGGACTCCTATTAAATTGTTTGGGCTACTAGTTTGCCAAATTTTATTATTCTTCACTTGGGCTACTAATTGATCCATGTTGGGCTAATTTAATAATTTACACATTAATTATTCAATCCATGATTAAATAAATAATTTGATTGAATAAATAATTAAATACTCTAACCCATTAGTATTAAATTACTAAATGGACTAATAAATATTATTATTAATATTTCACATTATTTACATTAATTAATAATCATATTAATTAATTTATTATATTTAATTAACTCATTATATTCAATTTAATTAAATATTTAATTAATAGAAAACTTATCATTTATTTTGATATTAAAACTTTAGGGTGTGTTCACTAATATTAGTGACCACCTTTAATTAATTCTTAATAATCATATTAATTAATTTATTATATTTAATTAACTCATTATATTCAATTTAATTAAATATTTAATTAATAGGAAACTTATCATTTATTTTGATATTAAAACTTTAGGGTGTGTTCACTAATATTAGTGACCACCTTTAATTAATTCTAGTAATTAATCACATAATCATTTAATCACGTAATTAATTAATTATATAAAAAGATTTAAATAATCTTGTAAAACTAACTCGTTAAAAATTAAATTAATAATTTAATTAATAATAATGTGGAAATTCTAGGACATTACAGATCCCCTCGAGTACCAAACTATCAAGGTGTCAAATATATGTCTGATTCACCTTAAGCAGTAGTTCATGGTCCTTAGGCTCAATAGTAAAGATTCAATCATTTTTCTTACATTAAAAATTGAATTCTTATTCTTTCACAATTATTATCTATTGCAGAAACCCTTAATGTTATTTCTCAATCAATCATGATATATCTTGTATTATCTATTCTTAAACTTGTTGAGCAAGCTATTTGCCCACCCTTACTATATCATGACTTATTTTTCAGCTAAGCCTGAATGCTCTAAAAAGGACAAAGGCAAGGGAAAAGGCAAAACTTAGATTATGCATGATAGATGTTTTACTTGTTTAAATATGTAATAGATGTTGTAAATCTTTTGTGAATCCCTTAAGATAAATTTGATAAATGTTAAGGTTAAAGACCTTGGGATTGTATTACCTTTTTGTATGAAACAATATGTATATTCCACTAGATTAATGAAAACTATGTAATTAGTTGTTATTATGACTAGAGATAGTGAGAACCAAAGCCGAGGTTATGGAACCCGATTTTGGGGTCATCACAGATCTATACTGAATCAATATAATCTCTGTATGGGATTTTGTGCGGCAATAATACACTGGTCTTTATGCGTCGTAAGGGCACTGGTAGGATGATATGCATACTCCTAGTATATTGGATAGGCTGATCACCTATGATATATTCAAACCTATAATTTTCTAAGTCATTTGACTTACAGAATTTATCATGTTTGGTGTAATGACCCCGAAATTCGACAAATCTTATTATCTTAAATTTCATATTTATTATACATTATCTTTCTAACGTCCAAATTTCGGTTCGTTAATAAACTTTTAACCACTTTATTTAATCCATTAATTGACTTTACAATCATTAATTACCAACCTTTTTTTTCGGTATAATTTTTTTTTCCAATTATTGTATTAAAATATGTTGGCATTTAAAATCTTTACATCTCGATGCTAGTCCCTAGATCGCAACCTTTACATTTTCTTTCTGTTACAAGTATCGTAAAGCTCAACATTCAAAATTTTGCATTGTTTATATCCACACAAATATTCTTTGTTTCATAATTAGATATATAATATTCTCTATCGTAACAACTATCTTGAATAATCACAGTACATAATTTAACTCTACTCATCCTATCCGGACCCAATTTATATGTATATACAACATATCAATGTAAATTTCGCCAATTTACCCACATTGAATTATGATAATGAAAATATAACAATTACGTTCATACCCTTCTAGGGTAATCTATCTCTAACACAATCCGATATTCTTGAAATTTATTTCTTTACATACAAAAGTTTATATTATGCAAGAATGAGCACTAGGGCTTAACAAGTTCGACAGGGTGCACATAATATGCCTCACGTAGCACATAATATAATGTGTGTGTCATACATCATTTGTTGTGCTTCTACTAAAGCAATATATTATACATGCGTCATATCTAACTCAGATTAACAATTATCTAAAGATGACATTAAGCAATTTCACATATAGTCACATAATTGCATCGAATGCACATTGCGGTCATATCAACAATAGATCACATAACACATAATTTTATATGCATTTGAACAAATATTGATATATACTAACAGATAAATAATTAACATCAAGTACTGAAGAACTTGTCTCGAGTATCACAATGTCCCGTCTTAACTTGTAATCACTGAGTTAACATGCGACACCTATAATATTCCGACACCTCATGAGTCTACTATACCTTTTAAAGTCAATAGAATATTATTCTAGATTTTTCAACCAATTTTTCAAATTTCTGCATTATCCGACAATTTTCTGTAATTATTTATATATATAAGAACTATTATTTAATAGCTTTAAAAATATAAATAATCACTCAACATACTTTTGTATTCCCTCAAACACCATAAATATTTATCTTATATTATTATAAAAAATTTCACCAAGTTTCGTAATTTTTCAACATTCATAGAATTTTTCATGAATTTTCACTTATTTTTACATTAACTTTATATAGCCATAAAATACAATAAATACCCATGCTCCACAATAATTCACCAAAATTTTTAGAAAAATCAGAAATAATATTACAATATTTCTGTCCAGAAATGATTTCAGTAAAAAATATTTTTAATAATTAAATTTTAATTTTTAATGCAATGAAACTTCCGAAATTCCCAGTAATTAGCATGTTTATCCGAAAATTACGAATCTTAAGTCAATTCCACATGAAATTTAATTTTCTACAATTTTATAGAAGGAAAATTTTTCAAATTATACACCAAAATGGACAGGATTTGGACAGATTCGATTTTACTGTGCGAAATCTTCCGAAATTCATAGAAATTAGCTCATTTATCAGAAAATTACGAATTTTAAGTCCATTCCACATGAAATTTAACTCTCTACAACTTTTTAGAAGAAATTTTTTTTCCAGATTCCGCACCAAAATGGACAGAATTGCCCATGTGCGGGATTGTTCACTATATATTCCAAAGTTTAATGTTTTTGATCCAATTTTTCCCACAATAATTACTCTAAACATCATATAATCCACATATATACCTCTAAAAATTATCAATACTAATTATTCTAATTATTCACTAATTTTTTACAAAAGTATTTTATTACCAAAAATACTAAATTAAATCAATTAAAATAGTTTTATACCTTTCCCAAACTTGAAAACCTTCTTTGAGCCTTGATAATTTCCTTTTTGCTCGAAATTCCTTGTAGAATTTTTTCTTTCTTTTTTCTTGATGATAGCGCACGGCTATGTTCGGAATGGGAGAGAGAGAAGGTTTGTTTTGGTTTTGTTTTATTTTGTGTGTGTGTATGCCTTCCGTTCTTGGCTTATTTCTTTTCCTTTTTTATAACTAAAGAATTCACCATTTTGGAGAACAAAAATAAGTCCACCACCTCTTCCATTTCCGGATTAGCAACAAAAAGCAAGCTTAAATAATTATTTTAATACATTACGTAGTTATTGCGTGTAATAAATAATTTACGTAATGTACTTAAAATATTTATTTTAATTAACCAAAAATCATAACATAATTTATTATTTGCACATTTTAATGTACCATATTTGAATAATTTTGTACATGCATAATTACGTGCATATAGTTACATGAACTATTTTATACTTCCAAAATTACTTAAATAACTCATACAACTTAAAAAAAATTATTTTTATACATTTTTACTTCATTACATGGATATTTCATACACGTATCATGTAACCCATATATACATATTATGAATTAAAATTACTTAACGAACCCATTTAATTCTCTAAAATATTATTTCCCACAAAATTGAAAATAATTTTATTTTACGTAATTCACAACTTAATAATTTAAAATAATCATTTCTCTCATTTATTTTCTATTTTCTTCATTACTCATTTCACTTTATGTAAACTATAAAATAAAATAATGCACAATTTACATAATTATATTACTTTCCTTAATTAATGTATTCCTCTTATATAAATTATATAATTATTTTTATATAATTTATATAATTATTATTTCCCTACTATTTTCTTAAATTTTTTTATATAAATTATATAATTTATTATTATATAATTTATATATTTACTTTCTCCTTTTAAATAATTTCCAAAATTTTCACCATAATTATTGATTAATTATATAATCAATATTTAAAATTGTACTAACTCCCTCACTAACTTTTCATTAAAATTTGGATTAATTTAATTATTAATCCCTTTATCTCCATAATCAATAAAAATTTATCAATATAACAATTGAACATGCACATATATATACAAATATATATACCTCACATTACCACGTAACACTATTTAAATAACAATTTATGCACCTCCACAACTATTTTAAATATCAAAATTTTAATTGTACAATTTTATTGTACCATTATATATAATTCTCTTATTCCTCATAAATTATCCTTGAACAATCTATTTACTTTTCAATTATATTTACTTAACACAATTTATCACTATTTCTGTACAGATTTAATTTACCAATTAAATTCCATCACGCACTTTAAATCACATAAAATATATCCATTATAAATAATTTAAACAACCTTGATAATTTTTGTTAATTAAATTCTTATTTAATATTATTAGAGTAATCCTGAAAATTCGAGTCCTCACATTTGGTTTGACAGACAAACCTATAGTTTCTAAGTCATCTATGACTGACAGAAACTATAATAAATGTGTGATTTGACAGATAAACCTCAGTATAAATTTGGAAATTATTGAATCTAATTGTTCTTTCAACTCAAACACTGTGTGCGTATGCTTTATGCATTAAATTGACTTGTTGAGCTTCTAGTAGCTCATCCTTGCAAATATAATTTCATTTACAGCGTTGAAAGATAATCCAGATCATTCAATTATGAAGCCCGATGAAAAGATACCTTCTTAGATTAGGTTTATTGTGAGAACCCGAATTCTCGGGATTTCTTTAATAAAGATTTAATAAGAATTTAATTGATAAAATTATCAAGGTTGTTTAAATTAATTATTATTTTATCTGAAGAGATTTAATTGATAAATTAATATGTACAAAGATGGTGATGAATTGTGTTGAATTAACATAATTGAAAAGTAAATAAATTATTTAAAAACAATTTATGGGGAATAAAAGAAATTTCATGTAATGGTACAATAAAATTGTACAATTAAATCATTATAGAGGTGCAGAAGTTATTATTTAAATAGTGTGATGTGGTATTGTGAGATATAGAAATTAGATATGTATGTATGTGTATGTATATATATATATATATATATATATATATATATATATATATATATTAATGTGTATGTTTAATTGATAATTATAAATTCCATTAATTATCAATATAAAAGGGATTAATAATTCAATTAATCCAAAAATTTATGAAAGGCTAATGAGGGAGTTCGAAAAAATTGTAATTATTGATTTTAGATTTAATCAAGAATTATGGAGGAAGTTTAGAAATTATTGAGACGAGGGAGTAATTTTATAAATTATATACTAATAAAGTATATAATTTATATAAGAAAATTTAAGTAAAATATTAATGGAAGAATAATTATATAAATTATATAAGAATAATTATATAATTTATATAAGAGGATTAAATTAGTTAAGAATGGGAGAAATTTTTATAAATGGCAATTTATGTAAAATAAAAATTATTAATAAAGAAGAAGTAATTATATAAATTATATAATAATAAATTATATAATTTATATAAGGAAAGTGAGTGTAAATTGTAAAGAAATGAAAATAAATTAGAAAAAAGAATGTTTTGAGTTATTAAAATTTTTGGTTATGTATAATGGAATTTTTATGATTTTTATGAGGAATAATATTTCGGAAACGTGAACATGTTAATGTAACATGTTGTCTAAGAAATGAAGTGAAAAAAATTATGGAAAATAATTTTTAGAAGTTATATGAATTATTTAATGAATTTTGGAGGTATAAATTACCTCATATAATTACATGCATGTCATTATACGTGTACAAAATTTGTCATGTGAAGTACCCAAAAAAAGTGTAAATATTATTTATAAATCAAGTTATGATTTTTAGTGAATTAAAATAAATATTTTATATACATTTTATAAAATATTTATTACACGAAATAACTACGTAATACATTAAAATACACTTTTTATGCTTGAATTGTGCAATCCGAAATTGTAAAGAGGTGGTGGACTTTTTGTGTAAGTTTCAAATCAATTAATTTGGTTGGCTATTAAGGGAAAAGAAATAAGAAAGAAAAGAAATAAAAATGAAAGAACATAACTAACTTATTTCCCCTCCCTCCACTATTATCACCGCCACCCGACCACCATAGCCACCATAGGAGGAAATTTTTTGGTGCCATCCAAGTGTAAAGCAAGCTTCAAGGAAGTTATTTTGGCTTAAGAAATGTATAAATATGAATTTATTTGATTTATTGTAGCATTCATGGTGTTAAAATAATTTTGTGAAAAATTAGAAAATAATTAGAATAATTATTCTAAATAATTTTTGGATATATATCTATGATTTTTATGATTTTTGGTGTGATTATATTGTGAAAAATTAGAGCAAAATGGAAGAGTTATTGCTTGGGTTGGCTACTGTTTTGGCAGGAAAAAGAAGAAGAAAATATGGCCGCCCGCACATTGCGCGACAGCCAATTTTTTTTTCGGTCACAAGGATAAAACGACGCCGTTTTGGGGCGTGCGGGAGAGAGGACCGCGCCATGCACGGGGCTTAGAAAACGGCTGGGAAACGACACCGTTTGGCGTCGGCAGTTGGGGGCCTCGCGCTATGGGCGGTCGACGGTACATGAAAAATTACGATTATGCCCCTGGCCTTTTTCGTTAATTTCCAGCGTGTCCTAGACACGCGAAAATTATGGATATGCCCCTGAGCTTTTCTGTTAATGCCGATTGTAATGTATAAATATGAATTTATTTGATTTATTGTAGCATTCATGGTGTTAAAATAATTTTGTGAAAAATTAGAAAATAATTAGAATAATTATTCTAAATAATTTTTGGATATATATCTATGATTTTTATGATTTTTGGTGTGATTATATTGTGAAAAATTAGAGCAAAATGGAAGAGTTATTGCTTGGGTTGGCTACTGTTTTGGCAGGAAAAAGAAGAAGAAAATATGGCCGCCCGCACATTGCGCGACAGCCAATTTTTTTTTCGGTCACAAGGATAAAACGACGCCGTTTTGGGGCGTGCGGGAGAGAGGACCGCGCCATGCACGGGGCTTAGAAAACGGCTGGGAAACGACACCGTTTGGCGTCGGCAGTTGGGGGCCTCGCGCTATGGGCGGTCGACGGTACATGAAAAATTACGATTATGCCCCTGGCCTTTTTCGTTAATTTCCAGCGTGTCCTAGACACGCGAAAATTATGGATATGCCCCTGAGCTTTTCTGTTAATGCCGATTGTGTCCCTAAAGGCGCGGAATTTACCAAAATGCCCATAGAAATTAGTTTTTAATTAAATACATGGTTAAAAATTGTTTAAAAATTATAAAAAATTACTAAAAATATAGAAATGATGTTTGGACATTAAATTTAATATTTTTTGTAAAAATATTAAATATTGGGGATTTATATTTAAATATTTTAAATATTAATCTATTAAGTTTAAAAGTTAAAAAATGATTAAATGAAAATTCGGACAACCAAATATGCAAAATTTTATCCGTTGAGCTGGGTTGTCCGTATTGAAGGTGTTTGATATTAAGTTAAATTAATATATTGAAGGATGAAGTTAATATCATTAACCATATTAATTAATAATTGACCCGGTACCCTAAAATAAATCGTCGGGTAGTGTTAATTACATTATAGATGATATTAATTAATTAAATTAATATCATGAGGAGATAAATAATTATTATTTAATTATTTTATGATCATAGGTTGTACGAGAAGCATTATAGAATGGGTATTTATTAATTCCAAAAATCCAGGCAAGTTCTTCAGTACTTTTATGTTAAATGTTTGTCTGTTATGATATGTAATTCTTGTTTCAAATGCATATAAATTATGTGTTATGTGATCTGTGGATAATATGGCAACTATATGTACTTTGTGAATGATGGGAGATATATTGCTATAGTAGAAGCACAACACATGATGTATGACACACACAGAGTATGTTAAGCTATGTGCTACGTGAAGCATGAAAGGTGTAAACTGTTGAACTTGCTGAGCCGTTGTGCTCATTACTTGTATAATATAAACTTTTGCAGGTAAAGATATAAATTTCAAGAATATCCAATTATTAGAGATGGATCACCCTAGAAGGTTGTGAACATAATTGTTATATTTTTAGTAGTATAACTCAATGTAGGTAAATTGCAAAGTTTACATTGATGATTTGTATGTACATATATGTTGGATCCGGATAGAATGAATAGGATTAATGTATGAACTGTAATAGTTCAATATAATGGTTACGATAGAAACTATGATATGTCTAATTATGAATCAAGAAACGAAGAATATTGTATGGATATAAACAAAATTAAATTATGAATGTTGAGCTTTATTGAGCTTTACGATACTGATGATAGAAAGAAAAAGTAAATGTTGCGATCCAGGGACTAAGATCTATATATAAGGATTTTAAATATACAAATATTTTAATACAATGATTAAGAAAAGAGAAAAATTTATACCGAAAAATTTGGTAATTGATGATTTATAAAATCAATTAAGGGATCAAAAGGGTGATTAAAGATTATTAACGGATCGAAATTTGGACGTAAGAGAAAATAATAGAGAATAAATACGAAATTTAAGGTAATAAAGTTGGTCGAATTTCGGGGTCATTACAGTTGGTATCAGAGCCAGAGGTTATAAACGTAAATGATACCTTAGGCTATAACCTAAGTAAGGAAGAGTAAAGATAGTTGCGTATTCTGAAAACTTAAGCGTATAGTAAGCTCGTGACTCATGATTGTATGGTGGAACCCCTCAGCGAATGGGCGACTATGGCCTGACTAGGACAAGCTCCTCAAGCCATATGATTATGGTAAGTTCCTGAGCCCAAATATGTGATAAGTTTGATGAATATGGGGGGAATTAGAATAGAGAGATATAAGTTGAGAGGAGATATAATTCTCAAATATTAGCTAAGGTTAAGAAAATCTGAAAGATATAAGATTTTAAGGAAAAGATAAAGATGTTAAGGAGGATTTGAATGAAGATAAGGAATTGAGAAAATTCATAAGAAAGAATTAAAAATACATATCTGAAAGAATATTTGAAATGAGTCAAATATGAATCTCAAAGAAAATCAGGGGACACCTGATTCAAGTAATAAAGATGACAAAGAAATCTAAAAAGCATATAAAGAGATCATAATAATAGGCTCAGGAACAGTGAGAGGATCGTACTACGATACGATCACAAGATAAGGAAAACGAATAAGGAATATATTATAAAGCAAGATCACAATGGGATCCAATGAGACTGTAAAATAACAAAGAGATTTTTTTAATGATTCAAAGGATATAGCCTGATGCTATAAAGAGATATGGTACTATGAAATAGTACAAGAAGAATTCAGAGAATGATGAGACATGAATGACAGAAAGGTTAAGATAAGGGGGCAGAAAGTTTGGGTACAAAATTTCAATTGAGGACTCACGTGGTGACTGGGTTGCACAATCCTTTGTATGGGCAGGGGACTTGTGTTTACTTAGTTACTATGTGATAATCATTGAAATGTTAGAGTCGCGTTAGCAATTTTGATAAATAAATAATATTAAATTTAGGCACGAGTTCATAAAACTCATGCATATGGTAAGCCCATGACTCATAATCGTATGGTATGTTTTGAGCCCCTCAGCGTATGGACAGTCTTTGATATGTTCTCATACTACATATTGCTAGGACAAGCTTCTAAACTCGTATTCTTGTGGTAAGTTCCTGGACTCATAATGTGTGGTAAGTTTGATGAACTATACGGAGGTATAGAAAAGTTGGAGTAGTCAGGAATCTTTAGTATGATAAATAATAATAGTCCTAGCAATAAATTTGGTAATTAAGTGAAGAAGCAGAAGGTGAATGTTAGGGAATTTAGGATATTCCCACTTTTCTAGCTTTGCTAGACTTCAAATTTTTTGGCCTCAAGCGAATTTGGCACGAATGTACTTTTAAAAACACAAATGAATTTTTAAGCGATTTTAAAAAGTGTCTATGCTACTTGTTTTGGCTAGACAAAAATATTTTTAACATCAAAATGTATTTCCAAAGAATCATCAGTGCACCTTTTATCCCGGTGTAGATGTGATGAATGACGGAATGCTCAACGTGTTGTTGAGACGGTGCGGTACTATTTCATCATAAGATGATTCAGCACCATAAAGTATGGTGTAGGAATTATTAACGACAGAATTCTTAACGTACTGTCAAAATGATGTGGTAACATGAAGTCATAAATAATTTTGAATTATGAAAGTATGTCAAAGCTATAAGTCAATGCCATTTGACTCGGCTAGATGTTTTGAAAAGTTTTGACATGATGAATGTTTTAAAAAATTTGCAGATTATAAATTGTTAAAAGTAAGTCGATGCTAATTGATCTAGCTAGACAAGCGTTGAAGAAATATAAGTCTGAGCTATTGATTCAGCTAGACAAATTTTGAAAGGTATTTATTGAATTCATATTCTTTGAAAGTTATATTTAATCAAATTACTTTTGAATAAATTCTAAGGCTGAGATGAACAAAGAGATTACGTGTATTGCAGGTTGACCGAATGGTCACCTGACATATCGCAACACAGGCATTACAGATTGTCCTACTGACGTGCCAAATTACGGATTAAATATACATCACTTTAATGACAAACTGATCCACTGTCAGGGTTTGTAGTATGAAGTACTTGGGGAGCGAAGTACTGTTAAACCGGGATAAATGTTCATTCAGCATATTACAAAAAATTTTCCAAAATAAAAATTTTAAATTCCTCTACTCTTATGAAAATTGGATGGTAGGATGGGGTAGTATTTTCTAATTGTGAGCAATAATAAATGTGATAATTGTGAAGTAAAGAAATTTTGAAATGTGATGGATTAGAAAATTACAATGTGCAATGACCATGAGAAAGGAAGAAAAGAAAGATATGTGGAAAGAAAGATGCAAAGGAAATGTGTATGTTGCAAATGAATGAGATATTAATACATAGAAATTTCGAGGACGAAATTTTTGAAGGAGGGGTGAATGTGATACCCTAGGATTTTAGAATAATTTCAAATAAAGATTATGATGAATTAAGCAAAGGTTAACGTTTAGAACCTAGAGTTGAATGATAGAGGTATTAAGGAATGATTTATGGAATGTGAAGAAGATTTATATAAATTAAGAAAAGAAGGATGAATGTGCAGAGTATAAATGAGGTATAATAAAAAGTATGAAATAAGTTGATTGAGTAAGGGTAAGTGCGATTAAAGAAAGAAATTTTTTCAGAGAATGAGAAATCAAAGAAATTATAAATTGAGTTAAGAATTGAATATTCTGACAGTTACGACCATTATGGTGTTATCCATGTGAGTTATGGATATTAAAGAGGTAAAATATGATTATTATGGATTTAGTTGTTATTCATCAAGTTAAAGGTATAGCAAGGTACTATAAATGAGATATGTATGATTATTACAGTAATTATGATTCCGAGGACGGAATTATGTTAAGGGGGGAAGAATGTGAGAACCCGAATTTTTGGCATTTCTTTAATAAAAATTTAATAAGAATTTAATTGATAAAATTATCAAGATTGTTTAAATTAATTATTATTTTATGTGAAGAGATTTAATTGATAAATTAATCTGTACAAAGATGGTGATGAATTGTGTTAAATTAACATAATTGAAAAGTAAATAAATTGTTTAAAAACAATTTATGGAGAATAAAAGAAATTTCATTTATTGGTACAATAAAATTGTACAATTAAATGATTATAGAGGTGCATAAGTTATTATTTAAATAGTGTGATGTGGTATTGTGATATATAGAAATTAGATATATATATATATATATATATATATATATATATATATATATATATATATATATATATATAAATATGTATGTTTAATTGATAATTATAAATTCCATTAATTATGAATATAAAAGGGATTAATAATTAAATTAATCCAGAAATTTATGAAAGGCTAATGAGGGAGTTCGAAAAAAATCGTAATTATTGATTTTAGATTTAATCAAGAATTATGGAGGAAGTTTAGAAATTATTGAGAGAAGAAAGTAATTTTATAAATTATATACTAATAAAGTATATAATTTATATAAGAAAATGCAAGTAAAATATTAATGGAAGAATAATTATATAAATTATATAAGAATAATTATATAATTTATATAAGAGGATTAAATTAGTTAAGAGTGGGAGAAATTTTTATAAATGATAATTTATGTAAAATGAAAATTATTAATAAAGAAGAAGTAATTATATAAATTATATAATAATAAATTATATAATTTATATAAGGAAAGTGAGTGTAAATTGTAAAGAAATGAAAATAAATTAGAAAAAGGAATGTTTTAAGTTATTAAAAATTTTCGTTATGTATAATGGAATTTTTATGAGAAATAATATTTCGGAAAAATGAACATGTTAATGTAACATGTTGTCTATGAAACAAAGTGAAAAAAATTATGGAAAAATATTATTAGAAGTTATATGAATTATTTAATGAATTTTGGAGGTATAAATTACCTCATATAATTACATGCATGTCATTATACGTGTACAAAATTTGTCATGTAAAGTACCCGAAAAGAGTGTAAATATTATTTATAAATCAAGTTATGATTTTTAGTGAATTAAAATAAATATTTTATATACATTTTATAAAATATTTATTACACGAAATAACTACGTAATGCATTAAAATACACTTTTTATGCTTGAATTATGCAATCCGAAATTGAAACGAGGCGGTGGACTTTTTGTGTGAGTTCCAAATCAATTAATTTGGTTGGCTATTAAAGGAAAAGAAATAAGAAAGAAAAGAAATAAAAAGGAAAGAACACAACTAACTTATTTCTCCTCCCTCCACTATCATCACCGCCACCCGACCACCATAGCCACCATAGGAGGAAATTTTTTGGTACCATCCAAGTGTAGAGCAAGCTTCAAGGAAGTTATTTTGACTTAAGAAAGGTATAAAAATGAATTTATTTGATTTATTGTAGCATTTATGCTGTTAAAATAATTTTGTAAAAAATTAGAATAATTATTCTAAATAATTTTTGGATATATATCTATGAATTTTATGATTTTTGGTGTGATTATATTGTGAAAAATTAGAGCAAAATGGAAGAATTATTGCTTGGGTTGGCTACTATTTCGGCAGGAAGAAGACCAAATTTTTTTTCGGTCACAGGGATAAAACGGCGCCGTTTTGGGGCTTGCGGGAGAGAGGACCGCGCCATGCGTGGGTCTCGAAAAATGGCTGGGAAACGATGCCGTTTGGCGTCGGCAGTTGGGGGCCGCGCACTATGCGCGCTGCTGACGGTACGCGGGAAATTACGATTATGCGTCTGGCCTTTTCCGTTAATACCCAGCGTGTCCTAGATGCGCGGAAATTACGGATATGCCTCTGAGCTTTTCTGTTAATGCCGGTTGTGTCCCTAAAGGCGCGAAATTTACCAAAATGCCCCTTGAAATTAGTTTTTAATTAAATACATGGTTAAAAATTGTTTAAAAATTACAGAAAATTACTAAAAATATAGAAATGATGTTTGGGCATTAAATTTAATATTTTTTTAAAAATATTAAATATTGGGGATTTATATTTAAATATTAATCTATTAAGTTTAAAAGTTAAAAAATGATTAAATGAAAATTCGGACAACCAAATATGCAAAATTTTATCCGATGAGCCGGGTTGTTCGTATTGAAGGTGTTTGATATTAAGTTAAATTTATATATTGAAGGATGAAGTTAATATAATTAACCATATTAATTAATAATTGACCCGGTACCCTAAAATAAATCGTCGGGTAGGGTTAATTACATTATAGATGATATTAATTAATTAAATTAATATCATGAGGAGATAAATAATTATTATTTGATTATTTTATGATCATAGGTTGTACGAGAAGCATTATAGAATGAGTATTTATTAATTCCAAAAATCCAGGCAAGTTCTTTAGTACTTTTATGTTAAATGTTTGTCTGTTATGATATGTAATTCTTGTTTCAAATGCATATAAATTATGTGTTATGTGATATGTGGATAATATGACATATATATGTACTTTGTGAAATGATGGGAGATATATTGCTATAGTAGAAGCACAACACATGATGTATGACACACACACACAGAGTATGTTAAGTTATATGCTACGTGAAGCATGAAAGGTGTAAACTGTTGAACTTGCTGAGCCGTTGTGCTCATTACTTGCATAATATAAACTTTTGCAGGTAAATATATGAATTTCAAGAATATCCAATTATTAGAGATGGATCACCCTAGAAGGTTGTGAACATAATTGTTATATTTTCAGTAGTATAACTCAATGTGGGTAAATTGCAAAGTTTACATTGATGATTTGTATGTACATATATGTTGGATCCGGATAGAATGAATAGTTACGATAGAAACTATGATATGTCTAATTATGAATCAGGAAACAAAAAATATTGTATGGATATAAAAAATATTAAATTGTGAATGTTGAGCTTTATTGAGCTTTACGATACTGATGATAGAAAGAAAAAGTAAATGTTGCGATCCAGGGACTAGGATCCAGATATAAGGATTTTAAATATAAAAATATTTTAATACAATGATTGAGAAAAGAGAAAAAATTATACCGAAACTTTGGTAATTGATGATTTATAAAATCAATTAAGGGATCAAATAGGGTGATTAAAGATTATTAACGGACCGAAATTTGGACGTAAGAGAAAATAATGGATAATAAATACGAAATTTAAGGTAATAAAGTTGGTCGAATTTCGGGGTCGTTACATTTATTGCTTTTATTTGTACTAGTTAAGTATTTTAAGGCTTTAATGTTAGAATAATATGTTTGGAAATCTATGCAACTGAATTCAAAGTTATGAAATATATTAACATATTTTGATACATCTATTGCATTGTACAAACATTTTTTTATTATTTAGAGTATTGGTATTGATTTAGTACATCGTCAATACGAACTATAGATCTAGGTGATGGTGTTAAATGATTTAAGGAGTTATATAAGAACCGAGAGTTGCATCTCTGTTTCAAGAACAAACTTATCATTTAATACTGCATATTTCAGATAGATAAAAATTATTGATATAAAAGAGATATCCAGGATATACGAATCTATACATCAAAGTGAGGGTATCCAAACACAGTAATTATTCTGACGAGAACTACTATCTATTATAGGATGCTGTGAACCTGAGATTGATAGAAGTTATGTATTATGGAATATTTATTGTTAATCAGTTAATGTAAGCACCTAATCTGCTACAGGAGGTGTAGAGATTTTGGGGGCATCACACGTATTCTACTAGTATTATAACTCGTATTATACCTGATAGTATACTTGTATTATTCTCGTATTATACCTGACAGTGTACTTATATTATTCTCCGTATTCGTTCCATATTTGTAAATAATAATCTCTGAAAATTATTTTTAGGTAAAAATTTTATTGGTAGAATTATATTTATTCCTTATATAAATGCTATTCAGGAATGTGAAATTTCTAGAAAATGAAAGACGATTTCTGCGAAAAAATGTTTTCCTTAGTAAGTTATTTTTTATTGGCTTCCTGGTATCTATACTCTATATAAAGGCTGAAATGCAAAAAGTAAAAATGATGACAAGCGTTTTCCTGTGAATAATGATTTTTGCTAATTTTTTGAAAAAAAACTTTTATTCATTATTACACATTTTTACTTCGTAGGAATGCCATATCTTAAAACAAAAATGTCAAAAAGACGTACACGTTTTTTTTTAGAGAGCCTAGGTTATATCCTTAGGATTTAATCCTAGATTATGTTTTAACCCTAGTTTAGGGTTTAGGTTATAACTCTTTTTTTTTAATTTAGATTTTAGCCTTAAATTGCCTTTTTGATTTTAACAAGTGTTAAAGTTGAATACTTGAACCAAACACATAAGGAAACATCATATAGCACATTTGAAACTGAATTCAAACTTTACACGTAACTCCTACATCAACTCCTCATCAGGTGTAGGAGAAAGTAACCTATCAGAGTCTCCCTCTAGGTCGTTCGCCTCCTCAAGATCCTCCTCGATAGCTAGAACAGGCTCGAACTCTCTGCCCTCTACAGTAATCAGCAGACTCGGTGCCACTGCTACAGGTATTGTACAAACTATATATTTGTCTTGCACTTCTTCCCTAACTTGACCTGACTCTCCTGTCTTTGCCATTCTACCACCACAAGTTTTAAATTTTAATTAGTACTCACAGTAACATAAGTCTATTAATATATTGTAGACACCCAAATTTTGCACTTGTGTATTGACCTAGACAGGAGGGCAAAATCGTCATTCGACCCAACATATGAACAGGAAAGGTGGGCCCCAACCCGAAGTCACCACGACGGCTTACAATCAAAGTTGTCAAACGAACAACGAGCGTCAAGTCATTTGAGGCGATATACGCATTTGATCCAGACGAAACCCAATTCGGTCGCCAAATACGGCAAATGACCCCTACGCTTGCGACAGTCGGAGGGGGTCTCGCTCTTTGGAAGCCAGGCACTAGAGATATTTATACATCAGGTGACAGCCTTCCAAAATAAAACAGCAGAAATTGACGATTCAAGACTGCGTGGCACAGAAATCGAGAAAAGCGAGATGGGCACGCGCAGGTGCACCTGCGGCCACCGACAAGTGTGACATTTGCACGACTCGAGGAGACAACCCGACAACCGAGGATTCAACGCGGGCGGCCACAGCAGGCAGCCGCAGATGCACCCGCGGCTGACTTCAGTCACCTATACAACGCCATTTTTGATCTGCAGAAGCATATGAAGAAGGTTTTTTTTCTAAATCTAAGAGAGAGAGAGTACGCGGGAGGAGAGAGAAAGGCTCGGGTTTTTGATAGATTCAAGTGATAAATCCATTTTCTATTGCTAATTAGTCAAGTTTCCTTGTGGTTTTGTCCGATTTGTGAAATAAGAAGCTTTCGTTGGTATTTTGCAAGGTGAAAATGGTGTTTTCTTTGATATTTTATTGTTTGTATTGCTAGTATAATCTTGTGCTTTGGGTTGTTTAATGTAGTATGTTGTTATATGGATGATGATCCGTGGATTAGGGGTTATTAGCGAGGGTTCTGTCGGAACATAACTTCCTTCTAATGCCCCGATGACATCCGTACGGTGATATATCGTTTATTGTGGTAATGAATAGTTCGTAGTGTTGGGTTTGCGATCTTTGAGTTGTTTAATGAAATAACAAGTCTAGTACCGTTGGATTCACCTTGGTATGGTTGTGCAGTGATTTGGGTAACTGTAAGCCTAGGGAGGAGATCCTCGTGATCAAATCCCGATGATGGACATTTTTCGGTGTATGTAATCATTGTATAGGGTCCATGGTTGTATATATGTAATATCGGGCCTTAAAGCGATACCAAACCGTGATCGGGTTAAGGCCCCGTAATAGTGAAATATGTGATTATGGGTGTTTGGGGTTATTTAGACGGCTTACATGCCCATGGATAGCCCCGACACGTTTGAAGGCTTGTTTTGATTTACAACACGAAAGATGGTTTTCCAAAATAAGGCAAAGAATGAAGATTTCCTAAAAATGATCAAATTAGGATATTAGATTCACGAGGTTTAAAAATTAAGAGTTTTGGCGAACTTTGAGCCTGGTTTGACGAAAAGGCTCCATTTGGTTTTGAAATGTCATAAAAAATGTTTTCGTAAAAGAATAGATAAACGTTTTCATTAAACTTTGTGCATAGGGTTAAAGAGTTCTAGAAGTTGCCTTCATTTTATTTTAATTTACTCTTAGAAGGCAATGTATAGTCTCGATTCCTATTTGACAAAAGTTTAAAAACTATTGTTTTCTAAAAATGACATCCAATAAAAACCTCATCGTTTTTGAAATTAAAAATCAATCTTTATTATAAAAGACGAAGCCTTGTCATTTAGGTCAAAAGGCATCTGAACGCTTTCCGACAAAACACGTTTTTCCTAAGAAATCAAAACGATTTTCACGCAAAATTCACCACAACTATCACCTAGGCACGCACGCACACACACGCAACTCACATATTTTTAGGATTTTAAAAAGGATAGGAAAATATCGAGATTGCGGTAATCGTGTGTCACGGAAGTCGGGGGGTGCCTAACACTTTTCCCTCGCTTAAGCAAGCCCCCGAACTCTATGAATCTCGGTTCGCGGACCAATTAATTCGGAGTCACATATGAGCCAGCGATTACGAAAATAAATTCGGATGAGTTGGTACATCCATTTCAAAAAATACCAACTGGCGGCTCTGGTCAATTGGCTCATCAAGAAATCAACCTTTTGAAACCCCGTCGACACTAAGCCAATCCTTTCCAAAAAATCACATCTTAATCTAAAGGCTAAAATTGGAAAGAGCTTTTAATATTGGGATTTTTTATATAAAAAAACGAAACGACAAAAATCCCAGCGTCGATAGCTGGCGACTCTGCTGGGGATCATTAGAGGGCTTAGGCCGCGTTTAAAATCTCAGTGTTTTCCTATCCTTTAAAAATCTAAAAATATGTGGTTGCGTTGCTTGTGTTAAATTACCTTTTGGTGCGTGCATGCGATTGGTGTGATTTCGTTTTCTTTTAAAAGCTTTACTTTATTAGCATCATATGCATACGATGAGGAACGATGAATGAATGATGAATGTAGGATTGAGTGATTCCTCCTCTTGAGGCAAACCCGTCGGATGTGGATTACTGGACTCAAAGGGGTGCTCCCCGGCGAGGCTCAGGAAAAGCATCCACTCAGATTCAATCCAATTGAAAGATCGAATTTATTCCCTTCTAGTATGTTGCGAAGATCTAGGAACCTTCATGCTGAAAAGCCCGCGAGAGTAACTTAGGGTAGGTCAGCCTCAGAGAAACCCAACGCATGGGAAGTCTTTTCATACCCTTTTACGCTTTACGCACATGATATCATACTTTAGTCACTCATCTTTTACCTCCCGCTTTGTCAAAATAAAAGTGCTAACCTCTGTTTTACAGGGACAACTTGGAGAGCATCATGATTGTATACTATCATACCTTGGTCAAAATAAATGGATACTGACACGGTTTTGTAGGAAAAGATTAAAAAACTCAAAAACACAAAAATATTTACTTTAGCATGCATCCACTAGTGTCATTGCCCGGAACTAAACGTGGTTTATCTTATTCGTAGGATTGCTCCTCAAACTCGTCTTTGATCCAAGAAAGCCAGAGAGTCAACAGTCGAAATGGCTGAGAACACTAATCCTAACCCGACTCCAATATATCGGGAAGAATTCGATGCGGTGAAAAATCAGATAACTGAGCTGACGATGTTGCTCAAGGAACATTTTAAGTTGAAATCAGGACCACAAATCAAGGACCCGCCAGGGCCATCATCTCAAGGAAACGGAGTGACCCCAGAAACCCCGAAGGTTGAGCAGCCAAAACAAATCATTGTTATTCCAGAAGATGAAATTGCCAGTAATTTTAGCAAGAAGATAAAACAGATGTAAGAGGCCATCAAAACTATGAAGGGGATCGGGTTGTATGGCAGTGTTAACTACTCCGACTTATGCATTTTTCCGGGGGCCAAGTATCTTGAGAAATTCAAAATTCCTGAATTTGAAAAGTATAACGGGTCGGGGGATCCTTACACGCATTTGAAAGTCTACATCGGAGAATTAGGGGCATATGTTGAGGACGAGTCGTTGAGAATGCAGTTATTCCAGAAAAGCCTGACGGGGGAGGCTAGGACTTGGTATGCGAGGTTGGATAATACTAAAATTCATAATTGGGAGGAGCTGGCCCACACCTTCTTGACGCAATACAAATTTCAATCCCAAATGGCCCCGGACCGATACCAGATGACAAAGATCAGGAAGCAGACTAATGAATCTTTCAGAGATTACGCTTAACGGTGGAGAAGGTTGGCGGCCCAAGTAAACCCACCCATGAACGAAACAGAGATGATAATGACCTTCATCTATATACAAGATGCCCCTTATTATGAAAGGGTGATAGCTGGGATAGGGAAGCCTTTTGCGGAGATGATCAAACACGGGGAAATGGCAGAAAGTCAGGAAATATCCGAGACCTCACAGCTCTTGAAGCTGTTGCTGAGCAAATCCAGAGTGGAAACTATGGCAGTTCTTCCCGGAGACCCCAGAAGAGAAAAGAGGAAGATATGTCCTTGGTCTTGCAAGGTCTATCTAGGAAAGCAATGACCAGCCCTCCTATCCGCATGCAAAGGAATGAGCCCCAGCGTTAGTCAAATTTCAACAATCAAGGGTATGAGGGGCGCAGGAAATTCGAAAGGCCCCGAGAGAGAGAATTCACCCCATTAGGGGATTCATTGGAGTAGATACTGGCCGTGTTGGTAAGTCAGAAAAAGATTACAGAAATAGCACCACCAGCGGACCCGAAGAGCAAGAGATACGACCCAAGCAAAAGATGCGCCTATCACTCGGGATCCCCGGGACATGATACCCAGGACTGCTGGTCCCTAAAACACAAGATCCAAAACATGATTGACAGCGGGGAAATCGTGGTGGAACAGCTGGAACCCCCAAATGTAAAGGCCAACCCTCTTCCCGAGCATAGTGGGGGAGGCGTGAACGTAGTGGAAACCAGTGGGGCGGAAGGTCCTTTGAAATTGAGGTACGTGAGAAAGATAGATGAAGAGATTATCGATTACCAACTTGAAGGCTGTTCCATGGAATTATGGGGGGAAGACCGAGGGGGAGGCCATTTGTGTATCAGTCAGTTCCAGGGGAAATCCATTGTATCTACCAAGGCGAATCCTTGAGAGCACGAAAAAGGAAAATGGGAAAATCTCGGAGGAAAAAGCCTTGGAGTTTTGGGAGAAAATGAATCGCGGCAAGGCGAATGTGGTTAAGGCACTGGAGGTGCAACCGCCCCTGACATCTATCTTAGACCTGGTATTGGCATCCAATGATCATCATCAGATATTAAGCAAAGTCCTGGAAGAGGCTCAAGTCCCCAAGTCCATTAGTACGGAGAGATTCGACCACTTGGTGGGCCACCTGTTGGACAACAATGTAATCTCATTCACCGACGACGATATCCCCGAAGAAGGGAGGGTGCACCGGAGGCCGTTACACATTGCGATCATTTCCTCCGGGTATGTGATGAACGGAGTCTTGATTGATGGTGGGTCAGCCCTGAATATTTGCTCGTATAGTACTCTGGAAAAGATGAAAATCAACCTAAGCGCCTGCGGGCCAGCCAAGTGGTGGTGAAGGCGTTCGACGGGTCTCGAAAGGACACGATGGGAGAGATTGAGCTACCGATGGAGATCGGGCCTTATACTTTTGACATTTCCTTCCAGGTGCTAGATATCACTGCCAGTTATAACATGCTACTAGGGAGGCCCTAGATTCATACGGCAAGGGCAGTTCCCTCCACCCTACATCAGCAAATAAAGTTCATCGTAGATGGGCACTTGGTAACGATTGCAGCAGAACCTGACTACCCTGTTCCCTCTGTAAAAGGCATGCCTGTGATCCGTGTAGATGAATCGGTCGAACCAATCAGCTATCAGGCATTTGAAATTAGCACCCCTCAGTACAGGCAGTTGGGAGCTACGAATTTAAAGCCTAAAATGTCTCCCGAGCTCACATTTGTTGCCCGGGAAATGATGGCGATGAACTTCCAGCTGGGGCAAGGGCTGGGCAAGAACAGTCAAGGAATCACTGAACCCATCCAAATACCAGTGCAGTCGGGCAAGGTGGGGTTAGGATATTACGGAGGTATAAGGCCAAAGAACTCATATAAGAAAATTCCCATTCGGATAACCGGAGTCCCGATCCTGAGAACCAATAATGAACACTCCCCGAGGGTAGTCAAGCCTGCATCTGAAGCAGAGGGTAAGGTGGAGGCTCCCCCAGCCAAGGGATTGGCCCAGGAGAGGGAATTCTTATAGGAAATCATGGAGTAGTTTGAGAAAAAAAGCCATCTCCCGGGGCAGTCAGGGCCCAGTGAAAAGGGAAAGGAGAAAATGTCTGAAGGCGAGCCGATCATGCCTTTCATCAATTGGGCTGGGTTAGAAGTTCCCGAGGAAAGTGTGAATGAAAGCCGAAACCAAGTCGCCGCAATCATTGAAGAAGTTCCAGATACAAAGACCCCCTCTATCACTAGCTCTAAAACCGAAGTGATCCCTAAGAATTGAACCGTATAGCCAGTAGTATCCAGAAAAGGGTAAATGCAGGAATGTCCAGGAATATTGTCCAGTAGGGGGATCAAGGGGTTTTTAAGACGGTGTTTTTTTTGTTTTATGTATTTGCACGTCTATTTCATACTTTTGTCATGATTATTGAAGAAGGAAGTCATGTACTTAATGTTTATATATATGACAAATATTTTTGTTTCATGTCAGGTGTACCGATTTGAGTCATTCTAGCCTAACAAACGATTTTCCAAATTTGAAAGACGATTATGATTTTGATATAGAACTGGATTTCGATGATGGGAATTGAGCAGGACGAAGTAGATGAGGATGACACTCCCGACAAGATCAAAAATTGGGTAGAGGATAGACCCAAACCCAACCTATACCAAACCATTACCATCAACATAGGAACCCCTGAAAATCCCAAAGAGCTGAAAATTGGGGCAGACCTGACTCCCAACTAGAAAGCAGAGGTAGCTGAGTTAATGAGCCAATATGAGGATGTGTTTGCCTGGTCACATGAAGACATGGTCGGTTTGTCCACGGATATTATGGTACATCGATTGCCTATCAAGGAGGGTTTTAGGCCAGTTAAGCAGAAGCTGAGAAAATTAAAACCGGAGTGGAGCTTAAAGGTGAAGGAAGAGATAGTCAAGTAATTCAAGGCTGTAATCATCATGGTGTCCACCTACCCAGAATGACTTTCCAATATAGTCCCAGTGGCGAAGCCCGGAGGAAAGGTGAGAGTATGCATTGACTATAGGGATCTGAACAAAGCCAGTCTCAAGGATAATTTCCCAGTGCCTTTCATACACATCTTGGTGGATAATACGACTCAGTATGAAATGTATTCATTTGTCGATTGTTTCGCGGGATATCACCAGATAATGGTGGTGGAAGAGGACCGAGAAAAGACTGCCTTCATCACCCCCTGGGGCACGTTTTGTTATAGACGACTTACTTTTGGCCTCACAAATGCAGGAGCCACTTATCAGAGGGCAATGATGGCCCTATTCCACGACATGATGCATAAGGAGATAGAGGTTTACGTGGATGACATTATTGTGAAATCAAGGGCGGAATCTGACCATGTGACGCACCTCAAGAAGCTATTTGAGCGGCTCAGGAAGTATAATTTAAAGCTCAATCCAGCAAAGTGTGCTTTCGGAGTTCAGTCAGGTAAGCTCCTTGGATTCTTGGTGAGCAATCGAGGCATCGAACTGGATCCGGCTAAGATCAAAGCCATTGTGGATATGCCAGCACCTCGTACAGAGAAAGAGATAAGGGGATTATTGGGGAGGATAAACTTCATCAGTCGGTTCATATCCCATCTGACGACCACCTGCGAACCTATCTTTAAACTGTTAAGGAAAGATGCCTCCCGAGAGTTTAACAGTCAATGCCAAAAGGCCTTTCAGACTATTAAGAAGCAATTAACAGAAGCGCCAATGCTAGTACCTCTGAAGGACGGGATTCCCCTTTTCCTGTATATATCCATGAACGATATGGCGATGAGTTGTATGTTGGGGCAGAAAAATGAATTCGGCAAGGAGCATGCCATTTATTACCTCAGCAAGAGATTCAGCAGCTGTGAGTAGAATTACACCCCGATCGAGAGAACATGTTGCGCCTTGGCATGGGTTGCGATGAGGTTACAGCATTACCTTCATGGACACACTACCTATTTGATCTCGCGAATCGATCCCTTGAAGTATATATTTGAAAGACCAATGTTGAATTGTCGTTTGTCGAGGTGGCAGTTAATCCTACAGCAATTCGATATCCTCTATGTTACCCAGAAAGTCGTGAAGGGGCAGGGGATTGCAGATCAATTATCAAAGATGCCGACAGGGGGGATGGAGCCTTTAGAAACTTCCCTACAGGGTGAAGACATATTGTGGGTCCAACAAACGAGGTGTGATGACGAAGGGCAGTTTTGGAAAATGTATTTTGACGGTGCCATGAATGCTGAAGGGGCCGGAGCTGGAGCGGTCTTGGTCTCCATTACGGGCGAGCAATACCCTGTTCTCACCAAATTACAGTTTGGTAACTCAAACAATACGGCCGAATATGAAGGATGTATATTGGGACTGAGATTCGCCCGCAATATGGGAGTGAAAAGATTAGTCGTGTTTGGAGATTCAGAGTTGGTAATCAGACAGGCGACAGAGGTGTATGGCACTAAGGAGCTTCGGTTACTTCCATACCACCGGTGTGTGATCCGATTGATGCAAGAATTTGAAGACATAGCCTTCCGACATATTCCCAGGGGGCGGAATGACTTTGCCGATGCATTGGCCACCCTGGCTTCGTTAGTCCACGTACTCAAAAGTAAAACCACTCCCCAGGTTGAAATAACAGTGCAAAATGCTCCCTCTTACGAAGAACATATATCGGAGTTTCACTAACATGTTTACGTTTCTAAAATATTATCTCCAATAAAAATCATAACAATTCCTTTATACAATAAAATAATTTTTTAATAATTTAAAACATTCCTTATCCTCGTTTATTTTCTCATTTCTTTAGTATTTGATGCACTTTAACTATACACCATATAATAAAATATTGTACCATTTGTACAAATATATTTCCTTTCTTAGTTAATGTATTCTCCTTATATAAATTATATAATTATTTTTATATAATTTATATAATTATTATTTCCTTATTATTTACTTTAACTTTCTTATATATAAATTATATAATTTATTATTATATAATTTATATAATTACATTCTCCTTTTAAAATAATTTTCAAAATTCCTCCATAATTATCGATTAATTATATAATCAATAATTATACCTTTATCAACTCTCTCATTATTTTCTATTTTCTTTCATCCTCAATTAATTGAATCCCCTTATATAAATTATATAAATATTATTTCATTAATATTTTACATAAATTTTCTTATATAAATTACATAATTTATTAGTATATAATTTATATAATTACTTTTTCTTCTTAAATAATTTCCAACTTCCACCATAATTATTGATAAATCCTGTAATCAATAATTATATTATTACTTACTTCCTCATTAGCTTTTAATAAATTTTTGGATTAATTTAATTATTAATCACTTAATTTTCATAAACAATAAAATTTTATCAATATAACAATTGAACATATATATATATATATATATATATATATATATATATATATACACACACACACACACATATTTAATTCATAAACCTCACATTACCTCGTAATATCATTTAAATAATAATTTATGCACCTCCACAACAATTTTATTGTACCATTACATGTAATTTCTCTTATTCTTAATAAATTGTTTTTAAACAATTTATTTCCTTTTCAATTATTTTATTTCAACACCATTTATCACCATCTCTGTACAGATTTAATTTATCAATAAAATCTCATCACGCACTTCACATAAAATATATCAAGCATAAGTAATTTAAATAACCTTAATAATTTTGTTATTTAAATTCTTATTCAGTATTATTAAAGTGATCCCAAAATTTCGGGTCCTCACAACAGTGTAATACACCAGATATTTACAAGATTTATAGATAAGATCTTAAATGATCAATTAAAGTTTAATGATTAAAACCTAGAGTTAGAGAAGTAAGATGTGTAGAAAATGAGTAAACATTTTTTTAACCTAATTTATTTGTTAGGGATTAAATGTGAGAATATTATAATGATGCATGTGGAGAATTTATTAAGAAAATAAATTCAATTAAGAAGTGAAGATGGTTATATTAATACATCTATACCTAAAGTGTGTTTTTTAGCCAAATAAGAAGATGTGTAAATTAATACTCAGCAAAATTAATAAATTAATTAGTTTTAATACGGAGCAAGAAGAAACGTTGTGAAATATAATTAATTAGGTTAATTATATTAATTATGAGTTAATATTATAGAAAATCTAGAATGATTGTCTAGGATGACAATAATAAGAAGTTAATTAATTAAGTAATTAACTTTTAATTAACTTAACTATCAAATTATTTTATAGAGTCCATTAATAAATTTAAAACAAGCCCAATATTTTAATTATTATAAGTCTTATTAGTAATAATAAAGAGGTCCAAATAAATTTAAGAATTTAGCCTTAGGAAAAGTCCAAGTAATTTAATTACTACTAGTGTACTAATCCAAAAGGATTATATGTGTTAGCCCAATATGAGAATACTTGCATGAAGGTGGGTAATTAAATAATAAGCCCAAGTGTTATGTTAAATGATAGTCCAAGAGGTAACTAATATAAGTCCAATTAAATTATGTTGGCATGTATATGTAATAGTATGGAAGTCCAATTGAATTAATTGTTTAGCCCAAGTTACTAGAGATGTGTGAGTTGTGTTGGGTAGCCCAAACAATTTAAATGAAAAGTCCAATGAAAAATAAACTATGTAGCCCAAACACTTAAAAGTCAAATGTTGGTCAATGTGTTAGAAAAATATTATAGATACAATTATGTATGTATATAATTTATCAAGATAGAATTGGTAGGTAACCATGGATTATATGTTGTAGAGAATTAACCATACATTGGTTAATTGTTAGTAGAAATTGCAAGTATTGTATATATATGTATATATAATAAAAATAAATGAAAAATGGTGGAGTGTTAACCAAATATGGGGCCTTCTTATATTTTTAGGCATTACAATTTAAAGAAATTCAGGTTAAGTTAGTCATCATTACGAAAACTGCAGTTTATCGAAAATACTAATTTACTGAAAATAATTGGTACGTTACTACTGATAAAGTTGACAAATTCGAAGAATAGTTCGTTAGAAAACTATTTAGTGGTATTCCCATGGTTGAAATACATGAAGATCCGAAAGAAGTATTCGGGACCCGGTTTGCTGTAATAGTTCTGATGATCAAGACAATGCGATAATTGGTAAGCTACTCATAGACTTTTATGAAGTCTAAATATCCTTATCTCTTCAAAATGTCAGGTACGTAAATTTCGAAGATGAAATTTCATAAGGAGGGGAGATTGTAAGACCCCGACTTTTATGAAATACAATTTAAAATTTTCTTCATATATTTTTTTCCTGAAACGATAAATGGATAAATTAACAAAAGTTAAAGTTAAAAATATTTTGTACAAATTTTATCTTGTCGGAGAATATTCGTTTTGTCGGAGAATATTCGTTCTGTTGAGGAATATTCGATTCGTACGAAGGTGCCGAAATAACCAAACATTAGTGGAACCCTCCCCCCCCCCCCCCCCACCCCCCCCCCCCCCCCCCCAACAACAAATTATTGTCAGATATAGAAAAAGACAACATTAACCTTTTTAAATAAAAATGGTAAACGATACTATCACTTTTAACTGTTAAAATACCTGGTAGTAAAGTAATTGTAACATATGGTATTACATAGTAACACACAGTATTGCACAGTGACATTACTGAATCAATAATTGTCATAACACAGTAACATGTTATTTTCATATTTATTTTCAGCATTATTGTTATCTCTTTTATGATGTTGATTAAACCGTTGTATTTTATTATTAGTTAATTTTTCTGCTTATCTAACTCAGAAAGCCAACTACAATGCATTTATAGCAATTAGTCATAATAATGAATAATTGAATTGATAAAGTTATTTGTTTCTATTATAATAAATTATATAAAGTTATTTGTTTTTATTATAATAATTTATATAAAGTTAATTGCTTTATATAAATTATGTAAAGTAAATTATTTTATTATGATAAATTATATAAAGTTATTTGTTTTTATATATAAAATTAATTGATTTATATAAAGTTAGTTGTTTTATATATAAAGTTTGTTGATTTATAAAGTTAGTTTTTTTTATATATAAAGTTAATTGAATGATATAGATTAAAGAAAATCTGAAATGAATAGTATAGATTAAATATAATATAATAATTATAGACTTTGAAATGAATGGTGTAGATTAAACATGATCTTTAAATAATTGTTTAGATTAAGAAAATCTTAAGAGATAAAATGAGTGGTATATATTATACTTTATCTTGAAATTTACGGTTTGGATTAAATTAGAAAATCTTGGTTTATAATAAGATTTTTGGCTATAAATAGAGGCCTTAACTTAAGGATTTTTCATAAAAACTTCTTTACTTATTCTTTCTTTTACTCTCTAAATATTATTTTGTGTAAGTTTTCTTTGAGTGTGCTAAAGTCATCTTGAATATTTGTGAAGATCTGTAAGTGTACGAGTACTGTTCAAGTAAGTCTTTTTATAAAGGTTATAAAAGCAACCACACACGTCACACGGTGTTTATAAATCTTCCTTTAGAAGACTCTTCTTTTAGAAGATTTATTTTGAAATATTATTTTCTTTCAAAAATTATATTGAAGTTATTCTACTTTATTCTATCAAAACACTTTTAATGATTTCATACGAATTGGTATACACCATGAAATTATATGTGGTAGTTACTAATTATATAATAAATATACAGGTTGATCAACCTCATTTTTATCAATATCCAGTCACGTAATAAGGTAAGGGATGATCATTCTTTGATTCTCGAAAAAAAAATCCTTTCTTTCTTACTCATAAAATGTGTCATTTATTTTCATGTATTAATTTGTGGGAATAACTTGACCACGCGGATTACCACATGTTTGGTGAATAACCTTTCGTATTAATTCCTTATTTATCTCTGGGAATAACCTAACTACGCGGACTACCTCATGTTTGGTGAATAACTCTTAGTATTCATTTCGTATTTGTCTTTTGTGAAAAATAATTTGTCTACACGAATTATCGCATGACACTTTTATTCCATATTCGTTTGTAATATCATTTTCTTTCATATTCATAAGTGATATTATTTTCTTTTATAATCGTAAGAGATACTGTCGACGTCGGGATTTCGGTCGTTTCGTTTTTTATAATAAAAGCCCTTTCCAATTTTAGCCTTTAGATTAAGATGTGACTTTTGAAGAGGGTCGGCTTAATGTCGACGGGGTTTTGAAATGTTGAATTTTTATGAGCCAATTGACCAGAGTCGCCAGTTGGTATTGTTGAAATGAATGTACCAACTCATCCGAATTTTGTTTTTGTAATCGTAATGGCTCATATCTGACTCCGATTTAATTGGTCCGCAAACCGAGATTCATAGAGTTCGGGGGCTTGCTTAAGCGAGGGGAAGGTGTTAGGCACCCCCCCGACTTCCGTGAAATACGGTTACCGCAATCTCGATGTTTTCCTATCCTTTTAAATCTTAAAATGTGTGTGTGTGCGCGCGCGTGTGTGTGTGTGCCTAAATGGAGGTTTGTGGTGTCCTTTTGCATAAAGTTGCTTTGATTTTATATGTCAAAACGTGTTTTGTCGGGAAAGCGTTTTAGACGTCTTTTGACCCAAATGACGAGGCTTCGCTTTTTTATAAGAAAGATTGATTTTAATTTCGAAAACGATGAGGTTTTTATTAGATGTCATTTTAGAAAACAATAGTTTTTAAACTTTTGTCAAATAGGAATCGAGACTATACATTGCCTTCTAACAGTAAATATAAATAAAATGAAGGCAACTTCTATAACTCTTTAACCCTATGCACAAAGTTTAATGAAAACGTTTATTTATTTATTCCGAAAACATCTTTTATGATATTTCAAAACCAAATATAGCCTTTTCGTCAAACAAGGATCAAAGTTTCGCCCAAAACTCTTTACTTTTTAAACCTCGTGTGTCTAATATCCTAATTTGATTTTTTTTAGAAGATCTTTATCGTTTGCTTTATTTTTGAAAATCGTTTTTTGTGCCATAAATCAAAATAAGCATTTAAAACGTGCCGGGGCTATCCATGGGCATGTGAGCCATCTAGACAACCCCGAACACCCACAATCACATATCTTTATTATTACGGGGCCTTAACCCGATCCCGATTCGGTATCGCTTTAAGGCCCAATATTACATTTACATAACCATAAATCCCATCTAATGATTACATATACCAAAAATGTCCATCATCGGGATTTTGACCACGAGGATCTCCTCCCTAGGCTCACATTCACCCCAAATCGTTGCACAACCAACACTAATACAAATCTAACAATACTAACTCATTACGGTATCCTATGCATCCCAAATCTCAATGACAATACCACAACTATCTATGAACTCAACGAATGATATATCACCGTACGGATGTCATCGGGGCATTAGGAGGAAGTTACGTTCCAATGGAACCCTCGCTAACGACTCCTAACCCACGGATCATCATCAATACAACAACATAATATGCTACACAGACCCAAAACACAACATTATCACATTAATACAAACAAGAAAATATCAAAAGAAAACCCATTTCACCTTGCAAAATGCCGATTTAAGCTTCTTATTTCATGAATCGGACAACACCACAATAACACTCAACTAATTAGCAAGAAAGGATGAATTTTTCACTCAAATCTAACCAAGAACAAGCTATATCTCTCTCCTCCCGCGAACTCTCTCTCTCTAAACTCTATCTTCTTCCTCTTTTTTCTTCTTCTTTTTTTTCTGCTCTCGGGTGGAAATGACCGATCTATAGGGTTCACCAGGTAACCGCAGATGCATCTGCGGCTGTCCGGTTTATTTTTCTCGATTTTTGTGCCACGCGGTCTTAATTCGCCAATTTCTGTGGTATTATTTTGGAATGCTGTATTTTTGCAATCCGAAAATCCTTGGGAAACGTGCCATATTGTTCTGGGAGGCTAGTTCGGAGGGCTGCGACTTGATATATAATTTGATAATTGTGCCTGGCTTCCAGGGGGCGCTGCCCCCTTTCCACCCCCGCCAGCTCCCCGGTGAGCGAGCGGCTAGCTCACCGGCGAGCTGGGCAGCCGCTCGCTCACCGGGGAGCGAGACCTCTGAACATCGTAAGTGGAGTGGCCATTAGTCGTCTTTTGTGGTCAGCTCAGGTTTTCTGGATCAACTGTTCGCCTTGCCTCAAGTGACCTGATGCTCGTTGTTCGTTGTGGCGGTTTTGACCGTAAGTCGTTGGGGTGGCTTCGTGTTGGGGTCCACCTTCCTTTTCGCATGTCGGGTCAAGTGACGACTTTGCCCTCCTGTCAGGGTTAGTGGAAAAGTGCAAAATTTAGGTGTCTACAGATACCATCTTTTTAATTTTTCATTATTCAAACTTACTATGGTAAGGGGTATCATTCTTTTCATACTCTTAACTTACTATAGTAAACACTATCTGGTAAAGTTTCCTAAAATGAGTATATGTTCCTTAATAGTTTGTGCTTCATCTAATATCATTTTAATTGAACCTTCCTATTTTTCTAAGTCATTTTTTTGAACTTTAACAGTTATTTTGAATTGTGGATCTTGAATATCGTTCTTGAATTTGAGTCCACATCATGTTGACAATTTGGACATTATTTGAATTTGTATAAAGTAAAATCATAAACTTTCGATAGTTATTGATCATCCTGTTTCTTCTGTTCATCATTTATATCACTGTTGTTCTTCTAATCATCAAGAATCATTTTGTTGTGAATATCTGTGGCCTGGGGCACAGATGATAGGATAAATGCGATATAATTGTTGTGTCTTTTAGGGCACGTGGTGAATGTTCTCTTTGGCCAGAGGCAAAGAAGAACTATTGTTTGGTATGATTATGACCAAAGGCTGAATACTAGTATAATCCTGACTGTTGGTGATATTTCAATATCTTTGACCCGTAGTGCAAAGATGAACTGTTGTTTTGTATGATTATGACCAAAGGCTGAATCCTGGTATAATTATGACCGTTGGTGATATATTGAATATCTTTAGCCCATAGTGCAAAGACGAACTATTGACTTGCATGATTATGACCAGGAACTGTGAAATTGTATTAATATAACCAGTGGTGTTTTAGGTGATAAAAGTTGATGACATTTTTCTTAAAAAGAGAAACGAGTGGACATCATAGTCTAAATTATTTTTCTAATGGATTGCTCATTCCGCTGCTATTATTGATCTGAACTTTATTCAAAAATTTAACTGCAGTTCTTGATATAAAACTTATTGTCTATTATATTCAATTAAGAACTCAACTGTTGAAGGCTAATGATAATTTATTTGCCATTATCATAGTCATGATATTTTCTTACTGCGCTATTTGATCAACCTATATATTTATAATATAATTAGTAACTACCACATTTAATTTCATGGTGTATACCAATTCGTATGAAATCATCAAAAGTGATTTGATAGAATAAAGTAGAATAACTTCAATATAGTTTTTGAAAGAAAATAATATTTCAAAATAAATTTTCCAAATGAAGTTTTTCAAAATAAATCTTCTAAAAGAAGAGTCTTCTAAAGGAAGATTTATAAACACCGTGTGACGTGTGTGATTGCTTATATAACCTTTATAAAAAGACTTACTTGAACAACACTCGTACACTTACAGATTTTCACAAATACTTGAGATGGCTTTGGCACACTCAAAGAAAATTTACACAAAATAATATTTAGAGAGTGAAAGAAAGAATAAGCAAGGAAGTTTTTATAAAAAATCCTTAAGTTAAGGCCTTTATTTATAGCCAAAAATCTTATCATAAACCAAAATTTCCTAATTTAATCCAAACCGTATATTTCAAGAGAATGTTTAATCCATACCACTCATTTTATCTTTTGAGATTTTCTTAATCTAAACTATTCATTTAAAGATCATCTTTAATCTACACCATTCATTTCAAATTCTATAATTATTACATTATCTTTAATCTATACCATTCATTTCAAATCTCCTTTAATTTATACCATTCAATTAACTTTATACATAACACAACTAACTTTATAAATCAACTAACTTTATATATAAAATAACTAACTTTATATAAATCAATTAACTTTATATATAAAAACAAATAACTTTATACAATTTATCATAATAAAATAATTTACTTTACATAATTTATATAAAGTAATTAACTTTATATAAATTATTATAATAAAAACGAATAACTTTATATAATTTATTATAATAAAAATAAATAACTTTATCAATTCAATAATTCAACAATAATTCACAATTATTCATTATTATGACTAATTGCTATAAATGCAGTGAAGTTGGCTTTCTAAGTTTAATAAGCAGAAAAATTAACTAATAATAGAATACAACAGTTTAATCAACATCATAAAAGAGATAACAATAATGCTGAAAATAAATAAGAAAATAACACGCTACTGTGTAATGACAATTATTGATTCAGTAATGTGAATTACTGTGCATATGCTACTGTGACAATTATCAGCTCAATAATATTAATTATTATGCATGTGATAATTATTGGTTCAATAAAGTCAATAAAGTACAATAGCCACTTTATCAGTTCAATAATATGAAATACTGTGCAATACCGTGTGCTACTGTTGTCGACGCCGGGATTTTCGTCGTTTCATTTTTTATAATTAAAAGCCCTTTCCAAATTTAGCCTTTTGAATTAAATGTGATTTTGGAAAGGGTCGGCTTAGTGTCGACGGGGTTTCGAAATGTCGATTTCTTTATGAGCCAATTGACCAGAGTCGCCAGTTAGTATATTTAAAATGGATGTACCAACTCATCCGAATTTTGTTTTCGTAATCGCTGGCTCATGTGTGACTCCGAGTTAATTGGTCCGCAAATCGAGATTCATAGAGTTCGGGGGCTTGCTTAAGCGAGGGGAAGGTGTTAGGCACCCCCCAACTTCCGTGAAACACGGTTACCGCAATCTTAATGTTTTTTTTTTATCCTTTTAAATCCTAAAATGTGTGTATGTGTGTGTGTGTGTGTGTGCGTGTGTGCCTAAATGAATGTTGTTGGAATACTTTATTTTGAAAGTGCTTCAGAAATCTCGTTAACCCTATGCACGAAGGATTTGATTTAATCGAAGAGTTCATTTTTATTGTTTTTGTTTCGATAATAAAACCGATGATATTTTGTAAAACATATTTTTTTCAAATCCTTCGCCAAATAGGAATAGAGCTCGTCCGACACTTACAATTTTATTTTAGCCTACGGATGATCTAATATCCTACTTTGATTTATTTTATGCAAATCTTTATCATTTCATTCCAAAATCATTTTCTCGCGTCAAAAGGAAAAACCAAGCATTAAAATGGCGTTGGAGTTATTCATGGGCATGAGAGCCATCCAAATAACCCCAAACACCCACAATCGCACATTCCACTATCACGGGGCCTTAAACCCGATTTTCGATCCGACATCGCTTTAAGGCCCGAAAACTACATATTTACAATACAAATGCATCACCATCGCTACATACGTAAAAGCTAGAAAATAAACTAAAGGGATATCATCGGGAGGTTAGGAGGAGATTCTATCCGCAATAAATCCTCTTTAACCGTCCCTAATCCATAGATCCCAAAACAAATATCAACTACATTGGATCTAACTTCCAAATACACTACAACAAACTATTTAAATAACAATGCACCAAATATTTTCTGATCCACAGAAGATCCACCCAACAAACACAATAAGAACAAAATAAAAACTAGATCTACAAGATTTGATATATCAAACACAACGACGCTATGAAACTCGAATTTTTTACATTCCAAATGATGAAATAGATGATTCAACACTTGGAAAACAAAATAGGATACAAAGATGGTACAAAGGATGAAGAAATCTCACTCTTTGGAACAAACCCGTGGGTTTCTCTCTCTATATTTCCTCTATTTTTCTCCTCCTCTTTTCTTCCTCGTGGATCCCTCTTTCTTTTCCTCACGGATCCTCCCTCTTTCCTTTCTTTTTCTCTCAGCCGGAAGCCATTTTTCCCTCTCTCGCGTCTCTGTTTTCTTTTTTCTCTCGCCGTCTGCTGAAAATGAAACTGGAAATGGCGATTTAGCAACTTCAGATCTTGGCCACAGATGCAACTGCGGCCAGCCGCAGGTGCATCTGCGGCTGGCTTCGGTGCCTCCTCGATTTTCGCGCCTGATGTCGGTCTTTCATTTTTTCGCTGGAAGGCTCGTATTTTGCAATCCGGAAATCCCTGTGAAACGTGCCATATTGTTCTGGGAGGCTAGTTCGGAGGGCTGCGACTTGACATAGAATTTGCTAATTGTGCTGGGCAGCCGCTCGCTCACCGGGGAGCGAGACCCCCGAACATCGTAAGCGTAGTGGCCATTAGTCGTCTTTTGTGATCAAATCAGGCTCTTCTGGATCAACTGTTTGCCTTGCCTCAAGTAACCTGATGCTCGTTGTTCGTTGTGGCGGCTTTGACCGTAAGTCGTTGGGGTGACTTCGTGTTGGGGTCCACCTTCCTTTTCGCATGTCGGGTCAAGTGACGACTTTGCCTTCCTGCTAGGGTTAGTACAAAAGTGCAAAATTTGGGTGTCTACAACTGTGAAATACCATATGCTACTATGCAATATTCTGTGTTACTATATAATACCGTATGTTACTATTCCTTTAGTACCAGGTATTTCAACAGTTAATAGTGATAGTACCGCTGGCTATTTTTATTTAAAAAGGTTAATGTTGTCATTTTCTATATCCGATAATAATTCGTTGTGGGCGGTCCACTAATGTTTGGTTATTTCGGTGCCATCGTTCGAAATAAATATTCCCTGACAAAACGAATATTCTCCGACAAAATGAATATTCTCCGACAAAACGAATATTCTCTGACAAGATAAAATTTGTACAAAATATTTTTAATTTTAACTTTTGTTAATTTATCCATTTACCGTTTCAGAAAAAAAATATGAAAAAAATTTAAATTGTATTTCATAAAAGTCAGGGTCTTACAATCTCCCCTCCTTATGAAATTTCGTCCCCGAAATTTATGTACCTGGCATTTCGAAGAGATAAAGATATTTAGACTTTATAAAAGTCTATGAGTAGCTTACCAATTATCACATTGTCTTGATCATCAGAACTATTACCAGCAAACCGGGTCCCGAATACTTCTTCTGGATCTTCACGTATTTCAACCATGGGAATACCACTAAATAGTTCTCTAACGAACTGTTCTTCGGATTCGTCAACTTTATTAGTAGTAACGTATCAATTATTTCCAATAAAATAGTATTTCCGATAAACTGCAGTTTTCGTAATGATGACTAACTTAACCTGAATTCATTTAAATTGTAACGCCCAAAAAATATAAGAACATCATTTTTAAATATTCTTAAAAATCATAACTGGAACACCATAATTCCCAGAGACTGATATTACTTGACTAGAAATTACATGCCCAAGAAACGTGACTTCCTCAAGCCAGAATTCACATTTCTTCAACTTGGCATATAACTTATTTTCACGAAGCTTTTGGAGTATCAGTCTCAGGTGTTGTTCATGATCTTCACGACTCTTGGAGTATATGAGAATGTCATCAATAAAGACAACTACAAAATGATCCAAATATTCCTTAAATATTCAGTTCATGAAAGCTGCAGGAGCATTGGTTAGTCCAAACGGCATGACCAAGAACTCATAATGCCCATAACGAGTTTTGAAAGCAGTCTTTGGAATGTCCTCAACTTTAACCTTTAACTGATGATATCCAAAATAGAGATCAATCTTTGAGAAGTGTTGGGCACCCTGCAAGTGATCAAACATGTCATCAATCCGAGGTAACGGGTACCTGTTTTTGATGGTGACATGGTTCAATTATCGGTAGTTAATGCACAATCTCATACTCCCGTCTTTCTTCAAATAGAACAGGAGCACCCCAAGGTGATGCACTCGGACAAATGAAACAAGTATCTAACAATTCCTGTAGTTGGACTTTTAACTCTTGAAATTCAATGGGAGCCATTCAATATGGGACTTTGGAAATAGGCTTAGTACCGGGTTCAAGATCAATACAGAATTCAATTCCACGGTTTGGGGGTAAGCCAGGAAGTTCCTTGGGAAAAAGTCAGGAAACCCGTTAACAATGGGAATATCATTCAAGTTTGACGTGTTTTTGTTCAAATTAGTGACATGAGCTAAAAAGGATTGACATCCATTTTTCAATAAACGAATGACTTTATGGCTAAAAATAATAGTTATAGATTTTAATGGTTTAGTTGCTTGAATTTGCATGACAGGTTGATTAGAAACATGAAAACTAATAATCTTATGAAAATAATTAATTCACGATGGGTAGTCAACCAATCAATTCCTAAAATAACATCAAATTCATGCATTTCTAAAGAAATAAGGTCAATGGGTAATGTGAGATTGTTGATTTGAATTAGGCAAGATTTATATACAGTAGATGTAATGACAATTTTTTCTAATGGGGTTTCAACTGATAAGTCAAAGTCCAAATTTTTAAGAGTTAAGTTTAAGCGTTGTGCACACGTAGGTGAGATAAAAGAATGGGTAGAGCCAGTATCTAACAGGGCATAGACTTCACAAAAATTTATGAATAACTTACTGGTTATCACATCATTCGGGTTTCGTGCCATTTGGGATATCACAACAAAAGCTCTCACTTGAACTACCAATTTTCCCTTATTCGTGCTAGCTTTTGGTATCATCATTGCAGCTAGACTTGATTTTATGACAGGACAAAATCGAGTAACATGACCCTCCTTCCCACAACTGTAACACATCTTGGACTGCTGTGTATAGTTTGGGCATATTGACCTTCCTGACCACACCTATAGCATTTCACTGGTGGTCGATCTTCTCCTCTTGAAACTGGGGCTGGTGCTGGTGCTGGTACTGGTGCCGGTGCCCTTCCATAATTATTATGGAATCTATTTTTCTTGAAATTTTTCCCATTGGATTCTCCTATTCTGTTATTCGATGCGGGATTACCGTCGAAGTGCTGGTTACCTCCTCTATGGTTCTCGTTCCTATGGTTGTTGTTGTTTCATTCTCTATGCTGGTCATTTACTCTCGGCTAAAATATTTCATTTTCCTGTGCCACCCTTTAAGCTCTATCTACAACATCTGAATACAGACAAAATTTATGAGAGCTAAGGTGTTGGCGAATTTTAAGTCTTAAACCTTGCAAAAACATACGACTCATCCACTAAATGGGTCGTAAAATGAGATAACTCGGCAAACTTAGCTTCTTATTAAGAAATTGTCATGTTTCCCTGCTCCAGCTTAATGAACTCCACCTCCTTCATATGGCGGATGCTTTCTGGAAAGTACTTCTCGTTAAACAATTCTTGAAATTATGTCCAAGATATTTCGAGTGTTGAATGATGTATACGTTTTACCGCTTTTCACTAATGGTCCGCCTCACCTCGTAACATGAAGGTGGCAAATAGAGAGTAGCGGGGTCTAGCCGGGGAATAAAGTGAAGGTCTGAAAAATAGCTATAGTAGTGTTCACATATTGTAAATAGTGTGACAATAATAGTGAAGACTTAATTGTGTATTATTGAATTCTGTATTTTTGTGCTTTGCACTGGATTGTAATAATTTCATTGTAGACTTTTAGCGACTCAAATTGGGCTGTGTAGGCCCAGATTTGGGGGCGTCACAAAGTATACATATGTATTTAATATATTTATATATTTACTAACACTTAACTTTAGCATTGGTTAATGTTTTATTTTTATTATCACTTAGGGTTAACAACTAACCTAACAATGGTTAGTTCTCTACAAATATAAATTCATAAGAATTGACCATCTTGATTGACTAGGGTTGGTGAACCATCCATTGGTTGAGTGTAAATAACAATTCTCCACCATTTAACTAATGTGTGGTTAAGTACAAGCTTTTATATTATCCATGATTCATTCATTTAACCAACATTGGTTAACTCTCTACCAATTTATATACTTACAACATGTATATCTCTACATATACACCAAAAACCTTTTATTTAAATTATATCATAGCATGAATTAAGGGAATTGACAAAGTAAATGACCATTTTAAATGGAATCGGAAATACTATTTTACTGGAAATAATTGGTACGTTACTACTGATAAAGTTGACGAATTCGAAGAACAGTTCGTTAGAAAACTATTTAGTGATATTCCCATAGTTGAAATACATGAAGATCCAGAAGAAATATTCGGGATCCAGTTTGCTGGTAATAGTTCTGATGATCAAGACAATGTGATAATTGGTAAGCTACTCATAGACTTTTATGAAGTCTAAGTATCCTTATCTCTTCGAAATGTCAGGTACGTAAATTTCGAGGACAAAATTTCATAAGGAGGGGAGATTGTAAGACCCCGACTATTATGAAATACAATTTAAAATTTTCTCATTTTTTTCCCCTGAAACGGTAAATGGATAAATTAATAAAAGTTAAAGTTAAAAATATTTTGTACAAATTTTATCTTGTCGGAGAATCTTCGTTTTGTCGGGGAATATTTGTTCTATTGAGAAATATTCGATTCGAACGATGGCGCCGAAATAACCAAACATTAGTGGACCCCCCACAACGAATTATTATCGGATATAGAAAAAGACAACATTAACATTTTTAAATAAAAATAGTAAGCGGTACTATCACTATTAACTGTTAAAATACCTGGTAGTAAAGGAATAGTAACATACGGTATTACATACTAACACACAGTATTGCACAGTAGCACATGGTATTTCACAGTAGCACACGGTATAGCACAGTGTTTCATATTATTGAACTGATAAAGTGGCTATTGGAACCAATAATTATCATATGCGTAATAATTAATATTATTGAGCTAATAATTATCACAGTAGCATATGTACAATAATTCACATTACTTAATTAATAATTGGCATTATACAGTAACGTGCTATTTTTTTATTTATTTTCAGTAGTATTGTTATCTCTTTTATGATGTTGATTAAACTGTTGTATTTTATTATTAGTTGATTTTTCTGTTTATCTAACTCAGAAAGCCAACTACTTAGCAATTAGTCATAATAATAAATAATTGTGAATTATTGTTGAATAATTGAATTGATAAAGTTATTTATTTTTATTATAATAAAGTATATAATGTTATTTATTTTTATTATAATAATTTATATAAAGTTAATTACTTTATATGAATTATGTAAAGTAAATTATTTCATTATGATAAATTATATAAAGTTATTTATTTTTATATATAAAGTTAATTGATTTATATAAAGTTAGTTGATTTATAGAGTTAGTTGTTTTATATATAAAGTTAATTGAATGGTATAGATTTAAGATAATGTAATAATTATAGAATTTGAAATGAATGGTGTAGATTTAAGATGATATTTAAATGAATAATTTAGATTAAGGAAATCTTAAAAGATAAAATGAGTGGTATGGATTAAACATTCTCTTGAAATATACGGTTTGGATTAAATTAGAAAATCTTGGTTTATGATAAGATTTTTGGCTATAAATAGAGGCCTTAACTTAAGGATTTTTCATAAAAAATTTATTTCTTATTTTTTCTTTCACTTTCTAAATATTATTTTGTGTAAGTTTTTTTTAAGTGTGCTAAAACCATCTTGAGTATTTGTGAAGATCTGTAAGTGTACGAGTACTGTTCAAGTAAGTCTTTTTATAAAGGTTATATAAGCAACCACATACGTCACACGGTGTTTATAAATCTTCCTTTAGAATACTCTTCTTTTAGAAGATTTAATTTTGAAAAATTTTCTTTGGAAGATTTATTTTGAAATATTATTTTCTTTCAAAAATTATATTGAAGTTATTCTACTTTATTCTATCAAATCACTTTTGATAATTTTATACGAATTGGTATACACCATGAAATTATATGTGGTAGTTACTAATTATATTATAAATATATAGGTTGATCAACCTCATTTTTATCAATATCCAGTCACGTGATAAGGTAAGAGGTTATCATTCTTTGATTCTCGAAAATAATATCGTTTCTTTCTTACTTATAAGATATGTCATTTATTTCCATGTATTAATTTGTGGGAATAACCTGACTACGCGAACTACCGCATATTTGGTGAATAACCTTTCATATTCATTCCTTACTAATCTTTGGGAATAACCTGACTACGCGGACTACCGCATGTTTGGTGAATAACCTTTCGTATCCATTCCTTATTAATCTCTGAGAATAACATAACTACGCGGACTACCGTATGTTTGGTGAATTACTCTTAGTATTCATTTCTTTTTTGTCTCTTGTGAAAATAATTTGTCTACACGAATTATCGCATTACACTTTTATTCTATATTCATTTGTAATATCATTTTCTTTCATATTCGTAAGTGATATTATTTTCTTTTATACTCGTAATTTTATACTCGTAAGGGATACCATCTTTTTCATAAGGGGTATCATTCTTTTCATAGTCTTAACTTATTATGGTAAGTATTATTTGGTAAAGTTTTTTGAAATGATTATATGTTCCTTAATAGTTTGCGCTTCATCTAATATCATTTCAATTAAACCTGCCTATTTTTCTAGATCTTTCTATTGAACTCTAACCGTTATTCTAAATTGTGGATCTTGAATATCGTTCTTGAATTTGAGTCCACATCATGTTTTTAATTTGGACATTATTTGAATCTGTACAAAGTAAAATCATAAACTTTCGATATTTATTGAGCATCCTGTTTCTTCTGTTCATTATTTATATCACTGTTGTTATTTTAATCATTAAGAATCATTTTGTTGTGAATATCTGTGGTCTGGGGTACAGATGATAGGATAAAGGCGATATAATTGTTGTGTCTTTTAGAGCACGTGGTGAATGTTCTCTTTGGCCGCAGGCAAAGAAGAACTATTGTTTGGTATGATTATGATAAAAGGCTGAATACTGGTATAATCATGATCGTTGGTGATATTTGAATATCTTTGGCTTGTAGTGCAAAGAAGGACTGTTGTTTGGTATGATTATGACCAAGGACTGAATACTGGTATGATCATGACGTTAGTGATATATTGAATATCTTTGGCCTGTAGTGCAAAGATGAACTGTTGACTTGCATGATTATGTCCAGGAATTGTGAAATTGTATTAACATGACTAGTGGTGTTTCAGGTGATAAAAGTTGATGACATTTTTCTTAAAAAGAGAAGCGAGTGGACATCATAATCTACATTATTTTTCTAATGGATTGTTCATTCTGCTGCTATCATTGATCTGAACTTTGTTCAAGAATTTAACTGCAATTCTTGATATAAAGGTAATTATCTATTATATTCAATTAAGAACTCAACTGTTGAAGGCTAATGAAAATTTATTTGTCATTATCTTAGTCATGATATTTTCTTACTGGGCTATTTGAGCTCACCCTTTCCTTTTGTTCCATTATTTTTCAACAGGAGATGAGAGAGTAGTGGGGTCTAGCTAGAGAATGGAGTGAATGTCTGAAAGATAGCTATAGTAGTTTTCGCATATTATAAATAGTGTGACAATAATAGTGAAGACTTAATTGTGTATTATTGAATTCTGTATTTTTGTGCTTTGCATTGGATTGTAATAATTTTATTGTAGTCTTTTGGCGTCTCAAATTGGGTTGTGTAGGCCTGGATTTGGGGACATCACATACTTGATAGTAGAGAATTAACCTTACTTGGGTTATTTAGTGGAAGATGTGTGTATGATTAATAAGATGAGCTTTAACTAAGGTTGGGTGTTTGAGTGACCAAGGTTAAATGTAGTACTTTAACCCTAGGTCTTATGGAGAGTTAGAGAGTTAACCACATGTGGGTTAAGTATTGGTGATATGTTGCTTGTAGTCAAGTTGATGAGTGACATTTTAAAGGTGAAATATGAGAAAAATGCAAGTATTGTGCATGTATAGGTGAATATGTATACATATATTATATATATATATGGATGCTTATATAATTATATAAGACATAAAAAATAAAGCCAAATTGGAGTAATTAAATATTAAATCTCGAATTTTGGGTCCCACATGGATTTGAAGCTTACTTGTTGGTGAATTTTGAGTGCAAAAGGGTTTAAGCAACCCCCAACTACCCTAGTTATTCATATAGTCAATCAAATGGTTATTCAAAGCAATAGTAAGCAAGATTAGAGCCTTAATGAGCTTATGTTAGTTGATTAAGAGAGCTAATGGTGAAATCCCAGAGTTCTATAAATAAGGATGTCCAACACTTGTGCAAATGTTGGTTCATTTGCTCTATTCACTAAAATTTAGAGAGAGAAAGTTGTAGAGAGAATCTAGAGCATTTGGGAAAGTTCTAGAGAATCAATCTCTTTGCGTTTTACTAAGGGTGGGTGACTTTTGGTCCATACAAGAAGATCAAGCAGGAGTTCTAACCATTTTAAAAAAGATCACATAGAAGGTTAAAAGTTTTCTTAACATTGATCCTTTTATTTTATGTTATTAAATGCTGAATTAGAGAGGTTATGTATAATGTATGATATGTATATGATGTGTGTAGAGTCATAAAACATGATGGTCTAGCAACTAATGCTTGTAGTATCATGTTTGAACCAATCGAACCAAGGATTTATGAAGCTAGTTTTTATTTTATCCTTGTAAGCGATTTTAAGCCTACTTCCGTTTGAAATTTAGATTTATGATACAAATAGAAGTTGTAGAGGGGGAAATTATGATGAGAGTGGACTCAAGAATTGTGAGGATCCGAATTTTCAGAATTATTTAATAAAATTAAATAAGAATTTAATTGATACAATTTTCAAGGTTGTGTAAAGAAATGGTTATTTTATGTGAATAAAAGTACGTGATGAGATTTAATTATTAAATTAAATCTGTACGGAGATCAGGATAAAGTATGTTGAATTAAAATAATTAAAAAGTAAATAAATTATTTAAAAATAATTTATGAGGAATAAAAGAATGTCAGATAAATGTACAATAAATTGTACAATTTAATTATTGTGAAAGTACAGAAATTATGATTTTAAAGGAGGTTATGTGATAATGTAAATGCATGAATTAAATATGTATATATACACATTTGTATATATATGTGTGTGTTATGTTTAATTAATAATTATAAATGTTATTAATTATGGCAATTAAGGGATTAATAATTAAATTAATCCGAAAAATTTATGAAAAGCTAATGAGGAAATTAGTACAAAGTGTAATTATTAATTTTAAATTAATTATAAATTATGGAGGAAGTTTAGAAAATAATTGAGAGGAAATGTAATTATATAAGTTATATATTAATAAATTATATAATTTATATAAGGAAATTAAAATGTTATATGAAGGAAATTTAATTATATAAATTATATAAGAATAATTATATAATTTATATAAGAAAAATTAAATTAATTAAGGATGGAAGAAAATTTTATAAATTGTATTTGTGGAAAATGGAAATAATTAGAAAGGAATAGTGTAATTATATAAATTATATTAAATTATATAATTTATATAAGAAATTGTTGTGAATATTAAAGAAATTGAATAATAAATAAGAAAAATGAATGTTTTAAGTTATTAAAAATTAAATTTATGTATAATGGAATTATTATGACTTTTATGAAAGATAATATTTCAGAAACGAGAACATATTAATGTAACATATTGTCCAAGTGACGAAGTGAAAAATTACGAAAAATAATTTTTATATATTACAGTAATTATTTTATGATTTTTGGAGGTATAAATTACCTCATTTAATTACATGCATGTCATTATGCGTGTACAAAATTTGTCAAGAAAAGTACCTAGAAAATGTATTAATATTATTCATAAATCGTATAATGAATTTTGGTAAATTAAAATAAATATTTTATATTTATTATATAAAATATTTATTACACGAAATGGTTACGTAATGTATTAAAAAGTAAATTTGCATGTGGCTTATCCGAAAAATTTAAGTCGGTGGTGGCATAAGTTGCATAAGTCGGTGGACATGAGATAGGTTTAAACTAAGTCAATTTGCATGCTTATAAAAAGGAGGAAAAAAGGGAAAAGAAATAAAAAGCAAAACAAACACACACAAAACAACTCTCTCTCTCTCTCATTTTTTTTCATCACCGCCACCCTCCACCACCCACGCACCACCATGGCTAGCAAGAAAAGAAAGTTTTGATGAGATTCAAGGATTTATCAAGCTTCATGGAAGATTTATTAAAGGTATAAAATCATTTTATTGTTTTATTTTGTGGTAAAATTAATTGTGAAAAGAATTAGTAAATATTTAGAATAATTATTCTAAATAATTTTAGGATGTGTATTTATGAATTTCATAATTTTTGGAATAGTTTTGTTGTGGAATTTTGGATCAAAATGGTGTAATTTGTGCTAATTGTTGGCTGTCGGAAGAACGACGCAGTTTTGGAGCCGGAACTGGACCAAAACGACGCAGTTTTGGAGCTGGGAAGGACGGGCCGCGCCTTGCGCGGCTGAAGTTTCCAGAAAAAGGGGCCGAACGACGTCGTTTTGAACGACCGGGGGTCGGTCCGCGCAATGCGCGGCCTACCGAAACGCGGTATAATTACCGTGTTGCCCCTGCCCTTTTCTAGAAATACCCAATGTGTCCCTAAGGCCGCTGAAGTTAGAGAATTGCCCCTGGACTTTCCGAAAAATTCCGGATTTGTCCCTAACGGTGCCGAAATGACGGAAATGCCCTTGGGCTTTTCGGAAAATACCGAATGAGTCCCTAGAAAGTGATTTTAAGGAAATAAATGTTTAAAAATTGTTTAAAAATTCTAAAAAATTATAGAAAAATACTAAAAATATAGAAATGATGTTTGGGCATTAAATTTAATATTTTAGTAAAAATATTAAATATTGAGGATTAATATTTAAATATTTTAAATATTAATCAAATGGGTTTAAAGGTTAGAAAATGCTTAAATAAAATTTTCGGACAACCGAAAATGCTAAATTTTATCCGGTGAGCCAGGTTATCCGTAGAGAATGTATTTAATATCAAGTTAAATTAATTTATTAAGGGATGAGGTTAATATAATTAACCATATAAATTAATAATTGGCCCAGAGATGATATTAATTAATTAAATTAATATCATAAGGAGATAAATAATTGTTATTTGATTATTTTATGATCATAGGTTGATCGAGTTAAGGGTTTGAGCTATAAATTTAAATAACTGGACGCCAGGCAAGTTCTTCCGTCCTTTTTATGTTAAATGTTTAATTGTTATAATATGTTAAAGCTTGTCAAATGCATAGGAATTGTTATTATGCGTGGATAATATGACAACTATGTATACTTTGTGCAATAATATGAGATATATTGCTATAGTAGAAGCACAAGCACGTGATGTATGACACACACCAAGCATGATAAGGTATGTGATACGTGACGCATAAACTGTTGAACTTGCTGAGTCATTGTGCTCATTACTTGCTTAATATATATTTTTGCAGGAAAGAAATAAATTTCAAAAATATCAGACGATATAAAGACGGATAATCACAGAAGGTTGAGAATGTTATTGTTATAGTTCAATAACATAATTTAACGTGAATACAGTTGTTAAGTTTATATTGATATTTTGTATGTACATATATGTTAAATCCAGACATGATAAGTAAAGTTAAATTTTGAACTGTGATTGTACTAGATAGATGTTACGATAGAGATTATTAAATGGCTTAATTATGGATTATGAATTCAAGAATAATTTGTATGGATATGAATGGTATTAAAATTTGAATGCCGGGCTTTATGATACAAGTGAGAGAAAGGAAAAGTAAAGGTTGCGATCCATGGGACTAGGATCGAAATGTAAGGATTTTTAATATCAAATTAATTTAAAACAATGACTAAAAGAAAAAGAAAAATTTATACCGAAAAATTGGTATTTGATGATTTTAAAAATCAATTTAAAGGATAAAAGAAGGTGATTAAAGATTATTAACGAACCGAAATTCGGACGTAAGATAAATAATGTTTATTAAATACAAGATTTAAGGGAATAAAGTGGGTCGAATTTCGGGGTCGTTACAGTTGGTATCAGAGCTAGAGGTTATAAACCTTAGGTAAATGATACCTTAGGCTATAACTTTAGTAAGAAGGAGTACGGTTAGTTGAGTGTTCTGAAAACTCAAGCGTATGGTAAACTCATGACTCATGATTATATGGTGGAGCCCCTTTAGCGACTGGGCGACTATGGCCTGACTAGGACAAGCTCCTCAACCATATGATTATGGTAAGTTCCTGAGTCCAAATACGTGATAAGTTTGATGAACATGGGGGAATTGAAATAGAAAGATGTAAGTTAAAAAATGCAGATCTCAGATATTGACTAAAGTAAAGGAAATATGAAAGAGATAAGATTATAAGGAAGAGATAAAGATGTTAAGAAAGATTTGAATGAAACAAATTGAGAAAATTTACAAGTTCAATTAAGAACATATCTGAAAGAATATTTGAAATGATTCAAAGATGAATCTCAAAGAAAAATCAGGAGACACCTGATTTAAGCAATAAAGATGACAAGGTAATCTGAAAAGTACGAAAAGAGATCATAATAATATGATCAAGAATGGTAAGAGGATCGTACTACGATACGATCACAAGATAAGGGAAACGAGTAAAGAATGGATTGTAAAGCAAGGTCATGATGGGATCAAGTGAGAATGTGAAATAATAGAGAGACCTGTTAATGGTCAACAACGTATAGCTTGATGCTATAAAGAGATATAGTACTATGAAATAGTACAAAAAGAATTTAGAGAATGATGAGACTTGAAGGACAGAAAGGTTATGATAAGGGGGTAGAAAACTTGGGTACGAAATTTCATTTGAGGACTCATGTGGTGACTGAGTTGCACAATCCTTTGTATGGGCGGAGGATTTGTGTTTACTTAGTTACTATGTGATAATCATTGAAATGTTAAAGTCGCGCTAGTGGTTTTGATAAATAGATAATATTAAGTTAGGCACGAGTTCTTAAAACTCATGCATGTGGTAAGTCCATGACTCATAATTGTATGGTATATTTTGAGCCCCTCAACATATGGATAGTCTTTGATTTGTTCTTAGACTACATATTGCTAGGACAAGCTTCTAAACTCATATTCTTGTGGTAAGTTCCTGGACTCATAATGTGTGGCAAGTTTGATGAACTATACGGGGATATAGAAATGTTGGAGTAGTTAGAAAATTTTTGTATAATGGTAATAATAGTCCTAGCAATAAATTTATAAATTAAGTAAAGAAACTGAAGATGAATGCTAGGGAATTTAGGATATTCCCACTCTTTTTAACTTTGCTAGATTTCGAAAATTTTGGCCTTAAGTTGATTTGACACGTGTGTGCTTTGAAAAATATAAATGAAATTTTTAAGCGATTTAAAAAGTGTCTATGCTACTTGTCTCGGCTAGACAAAAAAGTTTTTACATCAAAATGTATTTCAAAAGAATCATCCATGCACCTTTTAGCCCGGTGTAGATGTGATGAATGACGAAATGCTCAACGTGTTGTTGAGATGGTGCGGTACTATTTCGTCATAAGATGATTCAACACCTTAAAGTATGGTGTATGAATTATTAGTGACGGAATTCTCAACGGACTGTCAAAATGATGCGGTAACATGAAGTCATAAATGGTTTTGATTTATAAAAGTATGTCAAAGCTATAAGTTTTTGCCATTTGACTCGGCTAGACGTTTTGAAAAGTTTTGACATGATGAATGTTTTAAAATTTCTGCGAATTATAAATTGTTAAAAGTAAGTCTATGCTAATTAATCTAGCTAGACAAGCGTTGAAGAAATAGAAGTCTAAGCTATTGATTCAGCTAGACAAATTTTGAAATATATTGAATTCCTATTCTTTGAAAATTATACCCAATCCAATTACTTTTGAATGAATTCTAAGGCTGGGATGAACAAAAAGATTAAGACTATTGCAGGTTGATCGAATGGTCACCTGGCATAGCAAGACACAGGCATTGCAGATTGATTATCTGGCGTGTCAATGTATGGTGAAACATCCATCACTTTAATGACAGATTAATCCACTGTCAGGGTTTGCAGTATGAAGTACTCGGGGAGCGAAGTACTGTTAAACCGGGATAAGTGTTCATTCAGCATATTATGAAAGTTTTCCAAAATAAAAATTTTGAACTCCTCTACTCTTATGAAGATTGGATGGTAGGATGGGATAATATTTTCTTAATGTGAACGATAATGAAGGTAATAATTGTAAAGTAAATAAATTATGAAATATGAAGGATTAGAAAATTACAATGGGCAATGATCACGAGAAATGAAGGGAAGAAAGATATGTGGAATAAATGTAAAGAAATTGTGAAGTACGAGTATATAGAAATTTCGAGGACGAAATTTTATGAAGGAGGGGTGAATGTGATACCCCGGGAATTTTAGAATAATTCCAACAAAAAAAAAGGATTATGATAAATCAAGTAAAGGTTAGTATTTAAAATCTAATGTTGAATAATGGAGGTATTAAAGAATGAATTATGAAATATGAAGAAGATTATGTATGTGAATTAAGAAGAAAATGATGAATGTACAGAGTATAAATGAGGTGTAATAGAAGGTATGAAATAAGTTGGTTAAATAAGGATAAGTACGATTAGAGAAAAAGAAAGTTTTCGAAAAATAAGAACATATCTTGATAAATACATCAAGGAAAGAGCTAAGGCTTTATAGTCACAAAGAAATTGTGAATGTGATTTAAGAATTGAATATTCTGACAATTATGATTTTATGGGGTTATTCCTATAAGTTAAAGAGGTAAAATATAATTATTATGGAATTAGTTGTTATTCACCAAGATAAAGATATTGCAAGGTACTATAAATAAATTACGTATGATTATTACGACAATTATGATTCCGAGGACGGAATCCTGTTAAGGGGGGAAGAATGTGAGGATCCGAATTTTCAGAATTATTTAATAAAATTAAATAAGAATTTAATTGATACAATTTTCAAGGTTGTGTAAAGAAATGGTTATTTTATGTGAATAAAAGTACGTGATGAGATTTAATTATTAAATTAAATTTGTACGGAGATCAGGATAAAGTATGTTGAATTAAAATAATTAAAAAGTAAATAAATTGTTTAAAAATAATTTATGAGGAATAAAAGATTGTCAGATAAATGTACAATAAATTGTACAATTTAATTATTGTGAAAGTACATAAATTATGATTTTAAAGGAGGTTATGTGATAATGTAAATGCATGAATTAAATATGTATATATACACATTTGTATATATATGTGTGTGTTATGTTTAATTAATAATTATAAATGTTATTAATTATGGCAATTCAGGGATTAATAATTAAATTAATCCGAAAAATTTATGAAAAGCTAATGAGGAAGTTAGTAAAAAGTGTAATTATTGATTTTAAATTAATTATAAATTATGGAGGAAGTTTAGAAAATAATTGAGAGGAAATGTAATTATATAAGTTATATAATAATAAATTATATAATTTATATAAGGAAATTAAAATGTTATATGAAGGAAATTTAATTATATAAATTATATAAGAATAATTATATAATTTATATAAGAAAAATTAAATTAATTAAGGATGGAAGAAAATTTTATAAATTGTATTTGTGGAAAATGGAAATAATTAGAAAGGAATAGTGTAATTATATAAATTATATTAAATTATATAATTTATATAAGAAATTGTTGTGAATATTAAAGAAATTGAATAATAAATAAGAAAAATGAATGTTTTAAGTTATTAAAAATTAAATTTATGTATAATGGAATTATTATGACTTTTATGAAAGATAATATTTCAGAAACGAGAACATGTTAATGTAACATATTGTCCAAGTGACGAAGTGAAAAATTACGAAAAATAATTTTTATATATTACAGTAATTATTTTATAATTTTTGGAGGTATAAATTACCTCATTTAATTACATGCATGTCATTATGCGTGTACAAAATTTGTCAAGAAAAGTACCTAGAAAAGGTATTAATATTATTCATAAATCGTATAATGAATTTTGGTAAATTAAAATAAATATTTTATATTTATTATATAAAATATTTATTACACGAAATGGTTACGTAATGTATTAAAAAGTAAATTTGCATGTGGCTTATCCGAAAAATTTAAGTCGGTGGTGGCATAAGTTGCATAAGTCGGTGGACATGAGATAGGTTTAAACTAAGTCAATTTGCATGCTTATAAAAAGGAGGAAAAAAGGGAAAAGAAATAAAAAGCAAAACAAACACACACAAAACAACTCTCTCTCTCTCCCATTTTTTTTCATCACCGCCACCCTCTACCACCCACGCACCACCATGGCTAGCAAGAAAAGAAAGTTTTGATGAGATTCAAGGATTTATCAAGCTTCATGGAAGATTTATTAAAGGTATAAAATCATTTTATTGTTTTATTTTGTGGTAAAATTAATTGTGAAAAGAATTAGTAAATATTTAGGATAATTATTCTAAATAATTTTAGGATGTGTATTTATGAATTTCATAATTTTTGGAATAGTTTTGTTGTGGAAATTTGGATCAAAATGGTGTAATTTGTGCTAATTGTTGGCTGTCGGAAGAAAAACTGGAAAGAGAAAAAAAAAAAAGGAAATCCGCGCATTGCGCGGATGAAAATTTCCGGAACTGGACCAAAACGACGCCGTTTTGGAGCCGGGAGGGATGGGTCGCGCCTTGCGCGGCTAAAGTTTCCATAAGAAGGGGCTGAACGACGTCGTTTTGAACGACCGGGGGTCGGTCCGCGCAATGCTCGGCCTACCGAAACGCGGTATAATTACCGTGTTGCCCCTGCCCTTTTCCAGAAATACCCAACGTGTCCCCAAGGCCGCTGAAGTTACAGGATTGCCCCTGGACTTTCCGGAAAATTTTGGATTTGTCCCTAACGTTGCCGAAATGATGGAAATGCCCTTGGGCTTTTCGGAAAATACCGAATGAGTCCCTATGGGCGCGAAAATTACCAAAATACCCCCAGAAAGTGATTTTAAGAAAATAAATGTTTAAAAATTGTTTAAAAATTCTAGAAAATTATAGAAAAATACTAAACATATAGAAATGATGTTTGAGCATTAAATTTAATATTTTTGTAAAAATATTAAATATTGAGGATTAATATTTAAATATTTTAAATATTAATCAAATGGGTTTAAAGGTTAGAAAATGCTTAAATAAAATTTTCGGACAACCGAAAATGCTAAATTTTATCCGGTGAGCCAGGTTATCCGTAGAGAATGTATTTAATATCAAGTTAAATTAATTTATTAAGGGATGAGGTTAATATAATTAACCATATAAATTAATAATTGGCCTAGAGATGATATTAATTAATTAAATTAATATCATAAGGAGATAAATAATTGTTATTTGATTATTTTATGATCATAGGTTGATCAAGTTAAGGGTTTGAACTATAAATTTAAATAACTGGACGTCAGACAAGTTCTTCAGTCCTTTTTATGTTAAATGTTTAATTGTTATAATATGTTAAAGCTTGTCAAATGCATAGGAATTATGTGTTATGTGATACGTGGATAATATGACAACTATGTGTACTTTGTGCAATAATATGAGATATATTGCTATAGTAGAAGCACAAGCACGTGATGTATGACACACACCAAGCATGATAAGGTATGTGATACGTGACGCATAAACTGTTGAACTTGCTGAGCCATTGTGCTCATTACTTGGTTAATATATATTTTTTTGCAGGAAATAAATAAATTTCAAAAATATCAGACAATATAAAGACAGATAATCACAGAAGGTTGAGAATGTTATTGTTATAGTTCAATAACATAATTTAACGTGAATACAGTTGTTAAGTTTATGTTGATATTTTGTATGTACATATATGTTGAATCCAGACATGATAAGTAAAGTTAAATTTTGAACTGTGATTGTACTAGATAGATGTTGCGATAGAGATTATTAAATGGCTTAATTATGGATCATGAAATCAAGAATAATTTGTATGGATATGAATGGTATTAAAATTTGAATGCCGGGCTTTATGATACAAGTGAGAGAAAGGAAAAGTAAAGGTTGCGATCCATGGGACTAGGATCGAAATGTAAGGATTTTTAATATCCAATTAATTTAAAACAATGACTAAAAGAAAAAGAAAAATTTATACCGAAAAATTGGTATTTGATGATTTTAAAAATCAATTTAAAGGATAAAAAAAGGTGATTAAAGATTATTAACAAACCGCAATTCGGACGTAAGATAAATAATGTTTATTAAATACAAGATTTAAGGGAATAAAGTGGGTCGAATTTCGGGGTCGTTACAAGAATAACCCCAAAATATTTTGAAATGAAAAAGTTATGACAGTTTTAGTAAAGGAGGGTCGGGCAGGCCTCAAATTAGAGTTTCTGAAATTTTGTACCACCGCTGCAGCGGTCAAACACACTGCCAAAAACATGTTTTAGCTGTTTAGGTCGGGTCGGGTTAGTCTGGGTCGAGTTTTTAGTGAAAATTTAAGTTGAAATAAGTGTAAAATGAATGTGTTTGAATACTAAACTAATATATATATATATATATATATATATATATATATATATATATATATATATATATATATATATAATCTAATAATGACTTAATGGTAGCTAAATGTTTAAAAATAAAGACTAAAGTTAACCCAATTAAAAAGTTAAATATTGATATTGTTTAAAGAGTATTAAAATATTATTAAATGATAAATAATATTAGTATGAGATTAAAATGTTGTTAAATGATTAATAACATTCGTAAATGATTAAAATATTATTACATGGTTAATAATATTAATAGGTGATTAAAAAATTATTAAATGGTTACTAATATTAATAAGAGATTAAGATATTATTAAATGATGAATAATATTAGTAAGCCATTAAAATATTATTAAATGGTTAATAATATTAATAAGAGATTAAAATATTATTAAATGTTGAATAATATTAGTAAGAGATTAAAATATTATTAAATGTTTAATAATATTAATAAGAGATTAAAATATTATTAAATGGTGAATAATACTAGTAAGCGATTAAAATATTATTAAATGGTTAATAATATTAATAAGGGATTAAAATATTATTAAATGGTTTATAACATTAATAAGAGATTAAAATATTATTAAATGATTAATAATATTAATAATAAATTAAAATATTAATAAATAGTTAATAATATTAATAAATAAATAAAATATTATTAAATGGTTAATAATATTAGTAAGAGATTAAAATATTATTAAATGATTAATAATATTAATAAGTGATTCAAATATTATTAAATGGTTAATAATATTTGAATGTAGTTATATATTATCAAAGGTAGATAATATTTTGAGGTAATTAGTACATTATTAAATGTCCAAATCATTAAGTTAAATAAAAGAAGAAACTTTAATTGAATTAAACCAATATAAATTGTTCATTTGTGACTAATTTAGACAACTTATTAAAAGTGGGTCGTACGATGATGCGTAGTGAAGGCGTAAGTTGGTTAAGCGTACCTGACATGCCCGAATTATATTTTGGGCTAGGATTTTTGTCCGAAACTTAAGGGTTCATTTGTTGGACATCTTAAGAGTTAATAATTTGAAGTTACAGTCTTATATAAAGATTAAGTAATAGTCATTTTAACTAATAATGATATCAATTTCATATATAAATTGTAGGTTGAACGAAAGACGCAAAATAAGCATAAATAGTATAAGCGAACCAGACGAAATTTTCAGAGCTTGCTCCTATGTGCATTGCTATGCTACAATGTGATATTAAATTATTGATATAAATATATATTGATGATATTTGTGATATGTGAAAAGCATGAGATATGATTACATAAGAAATATGTACAAAATATGAAGCATGAATTGATAGAGACTAGTTGTTTATTATATGTGATGCATGAGAAGTATGAAACATTCATAAAATGAAAAGCATGAAATGCATGATGTAGGAATAAAATGCAAAATATGTATAACATGTGAAGCATATAATGTGTTATGTGTAACTGTTAGACTTGCTGAGCCGTCGTGCTCACTTTTGCTATAAAATCAACACTTTCAGATAAGTACAAGATATTAGAAGATTTCGTCAAAGATCAAGGATCAGGAATGCGTATTACTTTCAACGAATGTTTAAGTAATTGTTGTAGTTATGAGTCCGTATTGGATAGGTAAAATGATTGTGTAATTAAAGAAATGATTTGTATGTAATTTGAGTGTTTAAATACTCAAATTGATTGTAATAGAATGAACTCGTATCAGGTATGATATTGAGACATATTAGAAATTTATAAAGATTGCGATTCTGGAATAGAAAGAGATGTTGTAAAGTTTTAAATAAATGATTATTTAGCAATTATAATATTGATGTAAGTCATGAACGATAAGAAAAAGGTTGTACAGTGGTAAACCAGATTTGAAGTTCAGGGGACTCGAATTTGGGGTCGTCACAAACGGTCGACATCTATTGTTCCAATAAAAGCATAAGCTAAAGTAAAACATAGTACAACTGAAACATCCATACCTGCATTATATTCTTAGCCGTTTTATCAACTCTTTTAAACTTGATGCGTGGAGCTATATTAGAGATGGAAGAAGAAGTATCTTGTGAAATTGATTCACCAGAATTACCCAGTGTTGTAATGCGCCTACTGTGAAAAGTTGGAATCGAATTAGCATAAAAAAAAAAAAAAAGTTGGCATCACTGCTACTTGCTGCAAAGAAATTAGATGAGAATTTATGTAGAATTCTGAAAGTATAAATTACTATTAAGTGAAGTCCACCACTCTGTTTGGGATTCAAACTTGTTCAATTCAACTAGATTGAAAAATACAAATGACTTACTCTTTGGAATTAAACCCAAGAGATTATTAAAAATAAAATAAGTAAGAAAATGCATATATCACAATTGTTAAGACCCTAAACAGAACCTACCATAGCATTAGCTTTTCTATACAACTATACTCGTCAGAAGTCAAACTATTTACTTGATTTTGCTTCTAGGCACCTAGCTCATAATGGTAACAGTTACTTATTAAAAGGCAAAAGAATAATTTAACTGCAAAACTCCTAAGAAACATGTTATTTCTACACTTAGCTTTTCAATACATACATAAGTGTATACAGACACCAACACACACATACACACATGTACGTATCTGTGATATATCAAGATAAAAGGGTTAATCTCCGGCAATTGATGTAATGGTAGAGGATTGACAATAATATTTTGCATGGAAATTGGAAAAGCTTAAAATAAAAACTCCTTGACAAATTTGAGAAAATAAGCTTACACCAAGTCTAGGGGGTTGTTACCATAACTTGATTAACTTAGGTCTAGAATGAGTTATGTAATTTTGTTTATTCTGACTATGTTCCTTGTGAGTATTTCATTATGATAACAAAATTCAGCTTGCATAAGAGAAAATATAATGACTAACTTTGTTTTCAATAAAAGAATCCGAATTTCTATGTTTTTCTCTTAATTCATAAGGTTATACCACAGTTCCTACTTAGTTTAATTCAAAGTATAACAGCTGGTATCGACGAACAACTAAATTATATAGTTCTCAATGGAAAAATCTCATCACAATAAATAAAACCTGAACAAAACTTCAACAGCAGACACACATAACCTTAGAATTAAAAACAAAAACAAGAGGCACCGGACCTCAAAAAAGCTGCCTTTATGAGGCAAAGTGTTTTGTGAAACATCCTCAATTATAGAATTAAAGTCATACATATTTAGTGGACACACGTGCTCTGAGTCCTCATTGTACCATCTAGTGGAGTCGATCCCGTGCTCGGCACACACCATTTCCCAAAACTCGGCTCCGATTTGGTTTTCGCATTGCCTTCCTTGGATATGCAGAATCTCACACATTTTCTGTATGTCTATTCATAAGATATACATAGAGAGATTAATCAGAGTAATTTTGTCAAAAACTCTTTAGATTTAAATAGATTTAGATTTTGAGCTTTAAGGATTTGGTTTGGTTTGAGAGAGAGAAAGATAGTAATCGGTGTAGATGAAAGAGAATGAGTTGATTAAAATAAAATTATGGGTTTATTTTGATTATATATATATTTTTCAAGTAAAACACGATTTAATGATAGATTATTTCTTTTTGAAAATTGATCAACGATTTAGGTTAGATTTGACTTTTGACCGATTTAATCCAACGGTTATATGTATGTTCATTTAAATGAACAATTGAGATCAAATACATATATTATTTTTCTTTTTCTGCTAAACAAGCAATTACTTAAACTTTAAAATTAAGTACCAATATTATACTTTGTAATATTTATATTTTAATGTATTATTGTTTAATTGATTAGATGTTTATATATAATTTAATATTTATAATGTCTATTAGTTATAATTTATAATAATTTTTTAATATTACTAAAAATATTTTAAAGTTAAACTTTATATTTAATAATTTAAATATAGATATTATGCCTAACTTACTCCCGAAAACACAAAAGTGGTTAATCTAGAGAGTTGTACCATAATAGATTTCATAAGGAGTTTTAAGTAGGACATGTCTCAACAAAACTCTCTTATGTATATAACAAGACATTGCTACTACATCGACCAAAAAATATTTAGGAAAAAGATATTCACTTATCATAGTGTTAGCTATTTCTTAAAGGGTTCGATTCTTCCTTTCAACAACACCATTGGATTGTCGTGTGTAATGAACAAAAAAGTTATAGCTTATACCATGCTTATTATAGAAATTACAGAAAGGTCAATATTTTATATACTTATACAAGTCCGAACTAATATTGTTCTTAATTTTTTAGATACTTATTGAAATGTTTAATATATTAGATAATATATATTACAGAATTATATATGTAATATACATATCCACACATAGTGATGCACAAATGGCTTGCGGCCCCGCCTTGGTCCGGCCTGGGCCCGACCTGGTCAAAGCCCGGCCTGGTCAAGGCCTAGCCTGAAGGCCACAAATAGGCCACATTTTTTTGGCTTAGATCTGTCCTGGCCTGCCCTGCCAATAAGCCCGACCTGTGGCTTGGCCTAGGGCCTGACCCGGTCTGGCCTGGGGCCTGGCCTGGTTCACCCAAAGCTCGGTTTGGCCTGCCAATTTTCTTTATTCGCTACTTCAATTCTCCCATTGCAGACGAAAACTTCATCTTTGTGACAACTCATTCAATAAACAAAATAAAATTGACGTCTTTTAATACGTTTATTCATGCATGTTTGTTTATATACGAATAAAGAAATTCATAAAAACACATTGACTAGTGTAATATATAAGAAATTTTCTTACCTAGCTAGCAACCTACACTTCTTACAGATATTTCATTGCATCTTAATTTTAATAAATACTTAGCTTAACAACTACAAAGTCATTTGCAAAATAATAATAATAATAAAAAAGATATTTTTCATTATTGTAATTTGAAAACTGTAACTTGTAATACATTACTTTTAATTAATATATCAATTAAGTTTAAAATTTTAATTAGTGTTTTAATAATATTTAAAATTACTAAAAAAATTATTTGAATGGATCGAATCGGACGGGACTGGCTTAGCTTGGCCTGGCAGGCCCCCTTTTTGAGAGCCAAGCCCGGCCTGGCCTGGCCTGCAGGCCAAAAGTCAAAGGCCCGCCCTGGCCTGGTCAACGACCAATGCCTGACAGGCCTAGGCCGGGCCGGGCCAGGTCGGCCTGTTGTGCATGCCTATCCACACACATACTTATGATATTATTATCATATATTTATTTTATTTTATTTTATTTATTTCATCAAATGATCTTATGATAAAATTAATAGATGAATATGACATAAACTAAGTGTAACAACCCTGAAATTCGACACACTATATTATCTTCAACTTTGTATTTATTATACATTATCTTCATAACGTCCAAATTTTGGTTCGTTAATAAATCTTTAATCACCTTAATCGATCCATTAATTGATTTCAAAATCATTAATTACCAAAATTTTTGGTACAATTTTTTTTTTTCAATTCATTGTATTAAAACATTTGGATATTAAAATCCTTACATCGTGATCCTAGTCCCTGGATCATAATATTTACTTTTTCTTTTCTTTCTGTTACAAATATCGTAAAACTCAACATTTAAAATTTAATATTGTATATATATTCATACAACATCTTTCGTTTCATAAATCATAATTAAATCATTTAATAATTTCTATCGTAACATCTATCTAGTACAATCACAGTTCAAAATTTAACTTTACTTATCCTGTCTGGATTCGACATATATGTACATACGAAACATCATTATAAACTTAACATATGTATCCACATTGAATGGAAAATATAACAAAACGTTTACAACCTTCTAGTCAATTCATCTCTAAATTAATCCGATATTCTTGAAATTCATTTCTTTCTTGCAAAAATATTTATTAAGCAAGTAATGAGCACAACGGCTCAGCAAGTTCAACAGTTTATGCGTCACATAGCACATACCTTAATATGCTCGGTGTGTGTCATACATCATGTGTTTGTGCTTCTACTACAACAATATATCTCAAATTATTGCACAAAGTACACATAGTTGTCATATTAGCCACATATCATATAACACATAATTTATATGCATTTAAACAAGGAATAACATATCATAACATACATCATTTAACATTAAGGGACTGAAGAACTTGCATGGCATCCAGTTATTTAAATTGATATCTCAAACCCTTAACTCGATCAACCTATGATCATAAAATAATCAAATAATAATTATTTATCTCTTTATGATATTAACTTACTTAATTAATATCATCTCTGAGCCAATTATTAATTTATATGGTTAATTATATTAACCTTGTCCTTTAAAATATTAACATAACTTAATACTTAATACCTTCACTACAGACAACCCGACTCATTGGATAAAATTTAACATTTCTGATTGTCCGAATATTTTATTTAACCATTTTCTAAATTGTAACCTTATTAGAATAATATTTAAATAATTAAATATTAATCTCCAATATTTAATATTTAATCAAAAATATTAAATTTAATGCCCAAACATCATTTCTATATTTTTAGTATTTTTCTATAATTTTCTATGATTTTTAAACAATTTTTAAACATTTATTTCATTAAAAACCAATTTCTGGGGGCATTTTGGTAATTTTCGTGCCCTTAGGGACAAAAACGAAATTTTTGGAAAAGCCCAGGGGCATTTTAGTAATTACCGCGCTCTAGGGACACGCTCAGTAATAGTTGAAAAGTCCAGGGGCAAAACCATCATTTCACCGCGTGGCCGACCGCCACGCGTTGCGCGGCCTTCCCCCTTACGCCAGCCAAACGACGTCGTCTGGCCTGGCGTCAGCACCTATCTCAGCGGCGCATTGCGCGACTTCCCTTCCACCCCTCAAAACGACGTCGTTTCATCCGAGGCAGAAGAAAAACTGACTGCGCGTCATGCGCGGTCGACCCTTAACAAATTTTCTCCTTCTTGCTGCAATATTGCACCAACTTTCCAATTTTAATCCCTTTTTGATCTAAACTTCCACAACATAACGCTTCTAAAAATCATATAAATCACATATATACCTCCATAAATTATTTGGAATAATTATTATAATTATTTCCTATTTTTCCACACAATTTATTTTCACACTAATAAATACAAAAATAAATTAATTAAAATGCTTTATACCTTCTAAAACTTGAATTTCCTTCCTTGAAGCTTGCTATATACATGTTAACATTAAACCTTTTTCTTCTCTTGGAGCTCGGTGGCGGCATGGTGGTGTTGCTTCGGTGGAAGAGCAAAGAGAGAGAGTGGTGTTATGTTTTCATTCCTTTCTTCTTATTTCTTTTCCTTCCACATATATATATATAAACCATATTTACATGAATTGTTTTTGAAACCCCTCTTAAGTCCACCGCCTCTCTCTCCTCCCAATTCGGATAAACCAACATGCAAGAATAAAAATAAAAATGAAAATTTACTACATTATGTAATTATCTCGTGTAATAAATATTTTATATAATGTATATAAAATATTTATTTTAATTCACAAAAATTCATAATATGATTTATCATTAATATTAATACCTTTTCGGGTACTTTATTTGACAAGTTTTGTACACGCATAATAACGTGCATGTAATTATATGAGGTAATTTATACCTCCAAAAATCGTAAAATAATTCATAGGACGTATAAAAATTATTTTTCGTAATTTTTCACTTCGTTACTTGGACAACATATTACACTAACATGTTCACGTTTCTGAAATATTATCTTTCATAAAAGTAATAATAATTACATTATACATAAATATAATTTTTTTAATAACTTAAAACATTCCTTTTTCTTATTTATTATTCAATTTCTTTAATATTCACATTAACTTTCCTTATATAAATTATATAATTTAATATTATATAGTTTATATAATTACATTATTCATTTTTAAATAATTTCCATTTTACACAAAATACAACTTATAAAATTTTCTTCCACCCTTAATTAATTTAATTCTCTTATATAAATTATATAATTATTCTTATATAATTTATATAATTATTATTTCCTTCATACAACATTTTAATTTCCTTATATAAATTATATAATAATTATTATATAATTTATATAATTACATTTCTTCTCAATTAATTTCTAAACTTCCTCTATAATTCATAATTAATTTAAAATCAATAATTACAATTTTTACTAACTTCCTCATTAACTTTTATTTAACTTTGGATTAATTTAATTATTAATCCCTTAATTCTCATAATTGATGAAATTTATAATTATAATAATTAAACATAACCACACATATATATTCAAATGTGTGTGTGTGTATATATATATATATATATATATATATATATATATATATATATATATATATATATATATATATACATATCTAATTCATACATTTCACATTACCACATAACATCATTTAATTTATGTACCTCCACAACAATTTTGAAATATCAATAATTTCGTTAAAGTTTCTCTTATTTTTCATAAATTGTTTTTAAACAATTTATTTATTCTTTAATTGTTTCTATTCAATCACCATTTGTCATCATCTTTATACCGATTTAATTTACCAATTAAATCCCTTCACATCCTTAAACCATATAAAATAATAATTAATTTAACAACCTTAATAAATTTATCAATTAAATTCTCATTTGATATTTTTAAAGAAATTCTGAAAATTCGGATCCTCACATTCTTCCCCCCTTAACAGGATTCCGTACTCGGAATCATAATTGCCATAATAATCATACATATTTCATTTATAGCACTTTGCTATACCTTTATCTTGATAAATAACAATTAAATCCGTAATAATCATATTTTACCTATTTAAAATCCATAACTTATCTGGATAACACCATAATGGTCGTAACTGTCAGAATTATTTAAATTCTTAACTTAATTCACAATTTTTATGTAATATTACTTTTTATAATTCTCTAAAATTTTATTAATAATACATTAATTCATTTCTTGATATACTTATCAAGATTGTTTCTCATTCTCAGAAAAATTTCATTTCTTTAATCATACTTATCCTTACTCAATCCGCTTATTTCATATTCTCTATTCCACCTTATTGATACTTTACACATTCATCCTTCTTTTCTTAATTCATATAAATCTTCTTCACATTTCATAATTCATTCCTTAATACCTTTATCATTCAATACTAGGTTTTAAGTACCAACCTTTACTTAATTCATCATAATTCTTATTTGAAATTATTCTAAAATCCTGAGTGTCACACTAAGAATGTGAATGTGAGGATCCGAATTTTCAGGATTTCTTTAATAATATTAAATGAGAATTTAATAGAATTATCAAGGTTGTTTAAAATATTGGTGATATTTTATGTGATTTAAGGTATGTGAAGGGATTTAATTGATAAAATTAAATCTGTATAGAGATGGTGATAATTGATGTTGATTTAAATTAATTGAAAAGTAAATAAATTGTTTTAAAATAATTTATTAAGAATACGAGAAATTTCATGTAAATGTACAATAAATTATACAATTAAATTGTTGTGGAAGTGCAGAAATTATGATTTAATAGTGTTACGTGGTAATGTGAGATATATGAATTAGACATGTGTATATATATATATATATATATATATATATATATATATATATATATATATATATATATATATATATACATGTTTGTGTTTAATTGTTGTAATTATAAATGTTATTAATTATGGAAGGTAAGGGATTAATAATGAAATTAATCCAATTTAAAATAAAAAGGTAATGAGGGAGTTAGTAAAATTGTAATTATTGATTTTAGATTTAATCAAGAATTTTGGAGGAAGTTTAGAAATTAATTGAGAAGAAAAGTAATTATATAAATTATATAATAATAAATTATATAATTTATATAAGGAAATTAAAGTAAGATATGAAGGAAATAATAATTATATAAATTATATAAGAATAATTATATAATTTATATAAGAGGATTAAATTAATTAGAGAGTTAATAAATGTATAATTTTGGTTATATAATTAATTGATAATTATGGAAGAATTTAAGAAATTATTTATGAAAGGAGAATGTAAATATATAAATTATATAATATTAAATTATATAATGTATATATAAAGAAGTTAATGTAAATAGTAAAGAAATGAAAAATAAATGAGAAAAAAAGAATGTTTTAATTCATTAAAAAATATATTTATGTATAATAGAATTTTTATGATTTTTATGGGGAATAATATTTCGGAAACGTGAACATGTTAGTGAAATATATTGTCCAAGTAACGAAGTGAAAAATTATGAAAAATAATTTTTATATATTATATTTATTTTATGAATTTTGGAGGTATAAATTACCTCATATAATTACATGCATGTTATTATGCGTGTATAAAATTTGTCAAGTAAAGTACCTAAAAGAGGTCTAAATATTATTTATAATTCATGTTATGATTTTTGGTGAATTAAAATAAATATTTTATATACATTATATAAAATATTTATTACACGAAATAAATACGTAATGTATTAAATTAGTTGATTATGTTTATTTTTTGTGTTAATCCGGATAGAGTGAGAGAGAGGCGGTGGACTTCTTATTCTTTTCCAAAGTGGTTAATTTTTTTTTGTTATTAGGAGGAAAAGAATAAAGGAAAAACAAAAATAAAAACAAACACAGAACTCTCTTCATTTTTCATCTTCCGCCAAAACCATCACCACCACCATGCCACCGTACACCACTACTACCAAAAGGAAGAAATCTTTAGTGCCAACAAGTGAAGTACAAGCTTCAAATGAAGGTTTTCAAGGTTAAAGAAGGTTGTTCGAGAAAGGGTTTTGAGCTATCAATTAAATAATTGGACATCCAGGCAAGTTCATCAGTACTTTTATATTAAATGATTGTCTGTTATGATATGTTAATTCTTGTTCTAAATGCACAGAGAAATTATATGTTATGTGATACGTGACTAATATGACAACAATGTGTACTTTGTGCAATGATATGAGATATATTGCTCAAGTAGAAGCACGACACATGATGTATGACACACACAAAACATGTTATGCTATATGCTACGTGAAGCATGAAAGGTGTAAATTGTAGAACTTGTTGAGCCGTTGTACTCATTACTTGCTTAATATACATTTTTGCAGGTAAAGAGATAAATTTCAAGAATATCAGATTATGTAGAGACGGTTTACCATAGAAGGTTGTGAATGTTATTATATTTTCAATATTATAATTCAATGTGGATAAATTTGCCAAGTTTATGTTGATACGTTGTATATGTATACATACAAATTTGGTCCAGATAGGACGATTAAAATTAAAATGTGAAATGTGATTGTTCAAAATAATTGTTATGATAAAGGGTATTATATATCTAATTATGCCTTATGAAACGAAGGATGTTGTATGGATAAATATAATATTAAATTTTGAATGTTGAGTTTTATGATAAAGGAAATAAAGGAATAAGTAAAGGTTGCGATCCAGGGACTAGGATCAAGATGATAAGTTTTAAATATTCATATATTTTGATACAATGATTGAGAAAAAGAAAAAAATTTATACCGAAAATTTGGTAATTGATGACGATAATGTCAATAAATGAATTAATTAAGGTGATTAAAGATTTATTAACGAACCGTAATTTGGACGTTATGAAGATAATATATAATAAATACAAAATTTAAGGGAATAAAGTTGGTCGAATTTCGGGGGGCGTTACAGTGTATATCATTAACCAACATGTTATTTTTTTAATAGATAAAATGTTGTACTCTTGAAAATCCTTTCATAATACCAAAAAATCAAACAATGGTTAATCTTTAATGAGGTGTTGCTGATGTGTAATTTTAAAAATATATATATATATGAGGTGGCTGCTGATATGGCTCTTGATATGTAACTTTTTCAAAAAAAAAAAAAAATTGTTGAATTAGACTTAGTAAGAAATATATTTTTTTAATTATTATTATTTTTGCTGAATTAGACAAAATTAATTGCTCAGTAATTTTATTTTTTTTTTTGTTGAATTGGACAAAAATAATTGCTCAGTAAAAAATTTAATTTTTTTAATTAATTTTTTTCCGCTAAACTAGACAAAAATAATTCCTTAGTAAAAAGCAATTAATTGCAATTAGTAATATTTTTTTTGGTTCTCTTCAAATTTAACTGCTTAGTAATTTCATTAAAAATATTATAGCCTTAACAAATTTCATGTGCTAATACGTAATGAATTTGGATAGAAATAATCAATATGTTTATGTACATTAAAATATTAAATCACCTTTTATTGCACCAACTGTGGAGCAAGGCATAGAGTCAATAATCAGGATTAGAACTAAACTTAACTTACTAGACAGCATGATACCGAATGAAAAAGTCAACTTAGCGTGCAATAGTGGATTTTTAAAAACTTTGTCTATAATGATTTATTTAAATGAATAAATGAATAGATTAATAATTTTTAATTAAATTTCTTTTACTGGGTGATTATTTATGTCTAATTCAGCAAAAAAAATATTTTTTAAAAAATATTACAAATCAGCAACCACCTCATATATATATATATATATATATATATATATATATATATATATATATATATATATATATATATATATATATATATATTTTTAAAGTTGTTTGGTTTTTTCTTGGCATTAAGCCTATCATTAATTATAGTTCATCTGTTTCATGTAAAACAACAAGTTATTTAAAAAGAAATAAAATAAATAATAATTTAAAAATAGAAAATGACCCGTTTCAATATAAGTGGAGATGTAGTGAAGAAAAATTTGCGAAGGAACTAATTCCTTCACATGAAGAACTTTCTAGTGAGGGAATAGTGAAAGAAAAAAAATCAGTGCTCAATATAGTTATTAGCAAAAGAAAACAACCTTCACAATTTAATATTATCTATCACAAAATTGAAGAGGTAGAAGAGTAGCTGGCGCCAATTTTAGAGTGCAAATTTGTAAAGAAATAATATTATTGATGAAGGAATTAGTACTCGCCTTATAGTATATTATTAAGAGATTTATTGCGACGGATACTTTTGTCACTATTTTGCTAAATGTAAACTTTTTAGGATTAATCGTAAAGAATATTTCCTTAAAAGAATTAATGTCATTTTTTTAAGTAACAAACTTATTCTTAATACAAATTTGAGAATTTCACAAATTTACGACTGTGAAAAAAAATCAAACAAGGGTTTTTTTTTTGTGAACAACTCCAAAATACAAAAATTAAATTACAATTATTTAATTTTTTGGGGTAATAATTTTTTTCTTAGTATTACTTTTACGTGGTTTACTTTAACTATTGCATTAGTTAAAGTAATAAATTTACGAGAATTTAGTAGTTATAATTTCATAAATTAATTATGAATAAAAGAATGATTCTTTTTGTAGAGCATATCGTAATACTAAATATTTCTCGTCTAATAAATAAAAGAGTTACATTTAAATTTGTTCTTAGTTAATCTGTGACATCTTTAAATTCAAATTATAATTTAAATTAATATAATTTTGTATTGGATGCGAAATCTAGAGAAGCACAAGTTAGGATTCTCATTCCATCTGTAAATATTGGAGTTATACTTGCATTAATTAAAATTAAGTAAATTAACTAAAAAATGATACATGCATAAAATTAGCTTAGCAAATTAGAATATTAGCTTAAAATATTAATACATAGATCCCAAATTTTCCCAATCTCCTTCTCTAAACCGCTCTCAGTCTCACGTTACACCAATTGATATTTAATCCTGTGTCAATGGTACTGACTTTTCTTCCTCTCGGTTTCAAATCCTCTATAACAAAATACCATTGTAACTCTATTACGAGGCCTATAGCAACGGTTTTTAGAGTCTATGTCAACAATTTGTCCCGTTGCCATAGCTCTACTCTATGACAACGTGACAAACTGTCTTCATAGATCTTAAAAACAGTCGTTATAGGCCTCACAACACAGATATAAGGGAATTTTGTTACTGACGATTTGGTCCCTTTCCTCTTAATCTTGATCGAATTTGCTGCAATCTTCGCCAACAATGTTTCCTTTTCATCTGCTTCTTCCTTTTTCCCCGTTGATAAGAACCCTAATCTCCCCTCCAAACCATAGATTTCTCACTTTATCCTTCACTAAAGTTCGTCTAGTCAACCATAAACCCTCCTCAATCTTCCCTAGTCGTCACCCACTAAATCCTTCTCGCTCCCATACCAATTTCGACGCCTCAGTCCTATTCATTGTCATTTTAATGGTGGTGTTGGTGGTTATGCTGATGACATCATAACATGAGTACCTACTGAACTGTGGTGGATACTCGGGCTAAACAATTGGAGACGAAACGGTAAACTATTTGATTTATTGTATACTTTGGTGGCTACTTGATTTGATTTGTTGTTAGGCTAGAAGATATTGATGTAGAAAAGGTAAAAATTTTGTGCAAAAGAAAAATTGGCTTTCCTCTTTGCTTTTCAAATGAAGGAATTAGTATAGAATTTGGTAAAGTTTGAGTTTGAGGAGGAAGACCCAAAGTAATGGGAACATATAGTAACAATTTATTGTGATATATACATACATACATACGCTAATACATACATGCGTTATTTTTAATCATATAGTGGCTGCACTAGTAAAAAAATTGGATGTTAACTAAACTGGTGATTAGCATACTTTGCCATCTTACAATACTAGTATTAAATTAATGTAATGAACAATTTGCAAAGTTTTAATCCTTCTTAATTTATAGTTTTCTTTATTTTCACCAGATTATAGGATTTTTTTCCCCAGTGTATTTGAACTTCTTTTCATTTCTTTTGTTGATTTTTAGGATAGAATGTGTAATGTCCTAGAATTTTCACGTCATTATTAATTAAATTATGAATTTAATTTCTAACGAGTTAGTTTTACGAGGTTATTTAAATCTTTTTGTGTGATTAATTAATTATGTGATTAAATATTTATGTGATTAATTTCTAGAGTTAATTAAAGAGGGTCACTATAATGTTAATTAAATTAGTGAACAAACCCTAAAGTTTTATTATCAAAATATTTGTTAAGTTGCTTATTAATTAAATATTCAATTAAATTGAATATAATGAGTTAATTGAAATTGGTAAATTAATTAATATGATTATTAATTAATGTGAACATGTGAAATATTGATAATAATATTTATGAGTCCTTTTAATAATTTAATACTAATGGGCTAGGGTATTTCATTAGTTAGTCAATCCAATTATTTATTTAATCATAGATTGAGTAATAAATGTGTTACAAATTAAATAACCAATTATTGTGTTATATTTAATAATCCAATGTCAAATTAAATGGACTTGACTAAATATAGTCTAAGTCATTTAATTGGAGTCCATTGGGTATTTTTTTTTAGAATCCAATCATAATCCCATTTAGGAAATTAAATGGGTAACATATTTAATTGATTAAAACAATTTAAAGTGACAAATATTATGGGACAAGAATCCTCCATGTAACTACTGTGAGCTTGGAGAAAGGAAAATCATGTGGTTTGGGTTGATTTTTATTTTTTTATTGTTTAGTAGGTGAATTGTTTGGCCAAGTGTGTAGTCATTTCATAGCTTTTAGCTTCCTTATATTTAATTAAAAGGAAATTATATTGGACTTGTGGTATGGGGAGTGTTGACTGCCGCATGGAGGTGAGAAGGAAGGCTAATGTTGTTTTTGAAATTTTTATTAAACAATTGTTAGCTTGGGTGGCTAATAAGTTATGTAGTTTTATTTATTTATTTAAAGCAATGAAAGGACAATCCTTTGGGATTAAAATTCCCCATTTGCCGTGCATGAGGAGGGAAGGAGGCCAAGTTGTTTTTATTTTATTTTATTAAATTTAATGGTTTGCTTGTTGGGGCATTTGTGTTGTCCTTGAAGTATGGAAAGTTCACTTACTTAATGAGTCCCTAACTCCACTTTATGTAAGGCTTGGTGTGCTAGACTCATCATGGAGGAAATGCATAGATATACTTAGTTTATCTATACATTTTGCTAGTTTTACTCTTATTAGTTGAAAGGGTTGGTCATTTGTGTCTTCTCATTTTTATAAGTTTTGAGAGCAAATGCTAAAGAGAGCTAGAGAGCATTTGAGAGTGTATGAAAATATTTGAGAGCAAAACATAGAGAGATTTCGGGTGGAGCTTCAAGGAAGAAGAAGAAATCCTAAGCTAGTTCATGCCATCCTCCTTCACAACATACTTTGGAAAGAAGAGGAGAGTAGCCATTAAAACTAGGTATAATCCTCATTCTTTCAAACCCTAGTTTTCTTGTTAGTAATAAATGACTAACATTTATTATTAGTAGTCCTTTATTTGTGTTGGGGTTTGAATGCTTGTTGGTTGGTATATTTTGTATGCTAAAAATATGTGTTTGGTAGTGTGTAAACAAGTCTTAAAATAAGGACCAAAAATATTTTTTTTATAAAATTTAGATTTAATGTTCTAATATTATAGAACATTAAATCATGAGAAAAATAAGATTTGAATAACTAAAAATGGAGTTATACATAAAAAGTTATGATTTATAGAACTTTATTTGGTACAATAATTTTGATGAAAAATATGGAATTAAATCATGGGTAATTAAATTTTCATGTTATAAATTGATATTAAGTGATGGGTAATTATTTTGGGGTTTATTAAGAGATTAAAAGCTTACTTGAAGGTATAAATTTCTTTAGGATGGTGTATTTCCGAACTGTAGCAGGAAATCTGGAGGAAAATAAAATAAAAAATAAAAAATAAAAAAATAATAAGGCTGGCCGCGCATTGCGCGCCAGCAGATTCTGTCAGACGCGGAGAGAAAACGACGTCGTTTGGAGTGATAAATCTGTAACCCGCGTGTTATGCGCGGAAGCCGTCTCCGGTTCTCCCAAAACGGTACCATTTTGGGGCCTATTTTACTAAGCACGCGCAATGCACGGGAGTAAATTTTCGGCGAAATTATAAAATATCCCCTCCGTTTGTTTTTTTTCAGAATATTTACAGATTGTCATTCTGTATATTTTTAATTAATTTTAAATGTTTAAAAATTAATTTAAAATTATAACAATAATAATAATAATACAAAAATGATATTTGGGTTTATATTTTTCATTATGATTAATATTTAAATATTTTAAATATTAATCTAGTTAACTAAATTTATGGTTACGTTACATAAATACAAATTCCATTAATTATTTACTATTTAATTTAAAATTAAATAATAAATAAGGATAAATAAGTTGATTGTTATTTGACATTAAATAATAATCAAATTAAATATATAATTAATTATTAATTTAATTGACATTAAAAAATAATTAAAAAAATGTAAGGTTAATTAATTAATTAATTATTATTTAATTAAGATTAAATAATAATTACATAAGATGGTAATAAAGTTAAATAATTAATTATTATCTAATTAATCTTATGTAATAATTAAGAAGCATTAAAATAAATAAACTAATTATTAAGTAAGATTAATTAGTTACTATTTATAATTAAATAATAACTAAAGGTAGTTAATTAATTAGTATTTAAGTAAATAGTAATTAATTAAAGAAAGAGTTAATTAAATATAAAGTATTTAATATTCACCAATTAAACCATTATATTAAATTGTTTAAAGATTCCTTAAGTGTTTAATACCTAGGAGGAATACTCCTACATTATTAAATCATTAACCTAAGTGTGATTACGAGTCAATATGGTTAATGTTAGCATGTAAAATGACGTGAATTATGTGTTAGACTTATTTGTTAGATAAGTTCATAGTAAGCGTACAAACGTGCCAGCATACGACGTACTAATTGTTAGACCGACTTGATTAATGTTAGGTCCTTCAAAATCATTTAATTAAAGTTAGTTTGTTTTAGCTAAGCAGACAAACAAGTTCCTTATTTCTAAACTCATTTCATTGAGCAAGTTATTTATTTAAGCTTGAACTGTAATTCCAAGCATGCTTTGAGTGGTTTAATTACTTTACAATTATTCCACATCGATGTTGTTGTTATTCACACTTGGTGCACTTGATCTTGTACAGTCTTTGACTTGTACCTTATTTAATGTTCTACTGTTTAAATAACTGTTCAAAGTAGGTCTAAGCCATTGTTCGGCTAGACATTTATGCTAAAGATTTTAAAAGCTATCCAAATAATTGAAGATACGAATTCTTAGACTATTATGAACGCCCCTTTATTATAGGGGAGTACCCTGTATCTAATATTAGATACAAAACACAAAAATTAAATGTTATGCATATTGTACGAGAGGCTGATCCCCTCAAGTACATATTTCTGGTAGTAACAATTGGGTCAACCAGCTATTGACTCCAGTAGAAGTTTATAGTTCATAGTCTTCTTAACTATCTTGATTCTAAAAAAAATCATTATTCCTGCTTATGTTATTCATATTGTTGAATTGTTTCAGCTATTCCCTTTCATTCATGATATATTGTCTCTTGTTATTTAAACTTGTTGAGCAAACTAGTTGTTCACACTTGCTATAACATGAACCTTATTGCAGTGAAACCCGAGACTTCTGGGAAGAACAAGGGTAAGGGAAAGATGAAGTGATAGACTTCAGGATGCAACCTTTTAGTTAGCTAAATTACTTGTTCTGTAATGTAAACCCTAAGTACTTTGTTAAGGGTATTTGTATACTTTTGTGTAAGGTTACCGTATCTTGGGACTAGTAACACCTTTTGAATGAACAACATATGTTTATTATTCCGCATTTAGTTATTGTATGTTGTTTAGAGGTGTATGTTTGTATTGGATCGTGATTACCGGATTCGGGTATTTGAGACCTAAATTTAGGGGTGTCATAGAATGGATGGAGAAGTAGAGGTTTTTCTTCATCCAGATGGACCTAGTGAGGATGGAATAATGGCATTGAGTATTTATGCAATATGCAAGGGTACTAAGTACTTGGTGCTTGTTTGGGTGGAGGACTATTAAAATAATAGGGGTTTAGGATAAGAAGATTCTGCCTAATAGTTCTCATAAGTATATATTTTCACTATTCTATCGATTTGATGTTTTTTTTTTATTATAAGTGTGGGTATTAGAAGAAATTATTTTTACCCTGTCTATAAACGACTATCAATACATGTAACTGACTATGAATGTTATTATCTTGTACAAGGAAATATACTCTTCTTTTGGATAGAAAAAAAGTATTAAATTGACATAGTGGCCGACGTCAACTTGAGTTGCTGGTGTTAATGGAGTCTGTCTAGCCACCGTCCATAGTTCACACAACATCTCCACTAATGAAATCAGGTATGTCAACATAGATCTCTCCCTTTTTACTTTCAAAATTAACTTCTTTTGGTTATAATATAATATGATTATAAGTTTTCAAAAATTCATCATTTTAACATAGTTTTCAACGGTTCAAGTTATAGCATGATCAAAACTTATAGATCTAGCATATAAGTCATAAAAGCCACATAAACAACTTCCTCATTTCAAACTATACACAACCAATCTAAACTAAGGTTTTACCAGTAAACATGCTTTCATGCATTTTTCTTCCACCATTTCACATACCAAGCATGTTAATGCACAAAATAAATATATTTAACCATAGATCTACATATATATCATAGATCAATTATTGTAGAGTATAAAAATAGGTTTTGACAACATAAATTATATACCATATTATCAAAATAGATTTTAACCGTAGAAATTTCATATAACACATATATACACAAAAATCTATACATACACCATCAAGGGTCATCCCTTATACTTTTTAACCCTTCATGGTTTCATACACAACAAATTTCTCCCATAACCAACCATGACAAATGTAACGCCCCCAAAATCCCCGCACTTTTACCGGCGGCAGACCTTGTGCGTTAGTTTCGTACAACTATCGACTTAACCAATGATCCCATAATCATATTGGTTGAATTAGTCTTATTTTAGACTATACATTAAAAAATTTTCTTAACTTTGTCCCTGGATCTTAACTTGATCTCAGTTTCATAAGTATACAAGTATCAACTTGTATTTCATCCGTATAAATGGATAAAACCATATATAACGGTCTAATTTTAACCTTAGGATTTAAATATTCTATAACTTTACATGTTCCAACATCCACGACATTAAATCATTAGGACGGCTCTTGGGAACAGAGAATCTCGCGGTGAATGTTTGTATCTTCACCCGTGATAAATGTTTGCATCTTTATCCGTGACAAATGGTTGTATCTTTGTCCGGTGCAAAAATCTCTTTCCGTACAGAACATTACCCAACTAGTTAAAACCCTCATTCGAAACATATTTGTTTATAGTGATATCTCTTCATATCAATAATCCCACTTATATGGTATTCAGAATAGTAATAACGAGTTATACCTGGGTCCGAGGAACCTTAACGATGGATTTGACCAGTCAACATCGCTTAGTCCTGTCTCGGATGTACAGCACTCACAAGTTATTTACCGATCCTCATCCAGATAAGTAGATCATTATCAATACTATGTTAAGTCTTAACAATTCTAGGTTATATCAAAATAAAGACATAACAACATTCTGATGATAATAATTTATATCATTCATTCAATATTCAGTTACATGTTTGTTTGTTCGTATTACAACAGTCGTTATGACTTATACAAATACAAGCAATAAACATGAAAACCTAATCTACGCTTCATCTTTATGTTCATGATCTTCTTAACGTTCATCTTTAATCTGCAAATAAGGTTTTATTCGCAAGAATGAGCACGACGACTCAGCAAGTCTAACATACAGCACATACGCAGCTTATGCTTTCATATAAACTTTAACATGCCTTGACTGAATATAATTCTCCATTTAATATCACATATAACTCACATTCCAACAATTTATATCACATTGACACACAAAGTGTATAAATCATGTTCATAAATCGTAAACATAACGCATAATAGTTAGAAGGCTTGAAACTATTAGTTAAAGACTTCACATAACATCTATTACATAACAAATAACACATAAGGGTTTAGAACTTGCCTTGAAACTGTTTTAGGGTTTCCCGGGAAATCGTTAAACGCCTACAAAAAGGGTTACGCGACCCCGAACGTTAGTTTATCACATTTTCCTTTTGAATAAGTCTTAGAATAACTTAACTACACTATTTCCATAGGTGGAATCATTTCGTTAAGTGGCGAACTCAAAATTTTATTTTTTAGTGCTAGGATCCAAATGGTCCTTTAAAAAAATTCAGCTTCGACCTATTTTATTGCGATAGCCATAACTTTGTCATACGAAAACATTTTTGAGTGATTCTTGAGTCTAAATTGTTTAGAATTTCATGATCTACAACTTTCATTTAGGTGTCTAAGGCAGATTCAGAAATTAAATTTTCAGAAATTACCAAAAATATTCTGCTAGTATATTAAACTTAACTTTCTTTGATCCGATTGGTAAAACATGATACCTCAAGCATTAATTTGCTAAGATAACATGTTCTAACACTCCGTATCACTTCATAACATAAAAATAACAAAATCATAAACCTACTTATATAAGATTTTATGACTTTTTCTCAAGAACACGAAGAACGAATCGAAGAACACGAAGAATAAAGTTTCATCGTTCTTCGTTTCGACTACTAAAACTTGATGCCACAAGCATTATTTTAGCAAGGCCATCATGTTTCCTCATCCCATAACACTAAATTACCAAATCATAAACCTACTTATGTAGAAATTATGACTTTTGCTCAAGATCACACGAAGAACACGAAGAACGAAAAATCGTACATGGTAACGACTTATGTTCTTGAGCTTTTGGATTTCATACCTGAAATAATTTGAGCATTATAACTGCTTACATATGTGATTATAACACTTTATAATTGACAAAATTATAACGACGTGTTTACTTAATTATAACAATTTATAATAATACTCCAGAACATACGAAGAACACGGAGAACGGATAAACCGTACATGGATACGACGTATGTTCTTGAACTTTAAACTATGAAATGAAATTTGACATAACAACGACTTGCTCAAGTCATAAGGAACACGGAGAACGAAAAATCGTACATGGCTACGACTTATGTTCTTGAGCCTCATCGATAAAATAAAACTTTAAGCATAATAACGATTAAGAATCGTACCTTTTATTATTGCAAGCTTTAACTATTTCTTTGCAATCGATTCTTGTCTCACAAGAACTCTCTCTATATTTGCTCTTTAGCTTTCAAAAATGGTAAAGAACTAATGAACTTAAGCCTTCTATTTATAGGAAAACCAAGGGTCGGGGTAGTTTGGTCATTAGTTTAAAAGCTAAGGGCATTTTAGTCATTTCGCACATTATTTAATTAATAAAACTAGAATAATATCTAGATATTTTCCAAGCCAAGCTTCTAGAAGCTTCCCGAGCTGTTTTGTCATTATTTCTTCCGATTTCGGTATATCGGATAAATCGCGTGCGATTAATTTAAAATATTTCGCATTAGTAATATAAGTTTTAATTACTTATACGTATTTTATTAATAAAATACATCATACAGTATTAATACGATGTCTCGTCTGACCCTCGAAGTTTTTCTTGAATTAATCTCGGATAACCTTCTGTGTATTTTTCTCAAATACACCTACCGGGCGACGCGATTGATAAATTTCTTTCATTCTAGACACTAATTATGATTGAATAATATAATTAGGTATTAATCTGATAAATTTGATTATTCAAATTTAATGTTAACCTATCTCATGATCCGTTTGATGAAAACAATACGGATGAATTAGCAGTTAATTATATAACAGTCTGATTCCAACTAATTTGGTTATCTTCTACTGATTTAAAAATTTGATATTACTGAGTTTTGTTCCGAATGAACACTTTTCTGTAAAGTGAAAAGTCCAAAAGACTTGGCACGTTTTTCAGTGAATAGTGTTTTTGACGACCATTTCTCAGAAAATGGTTAGAAGACCAAAAAGTCAAAAATAATATTTATTTTTGTCTTTTCCCTATTTCGTCTTAGTCCCGACACACTTTTCGAGAAAATCTTTTATTGCTTATTACGCACCGTTGTTGCATACAAACACTGTATCCATCAACGGTTTGATCAAAAACGGAAAGCGTTTTCGTTTGAAGAGCGATTTACGTTTTATTTATGGAAAAATATCAGTGGCTCCCTGGTATCTATTCCCCGTATAAATGCTATATCGTGAAATAGAAAAAGTCCAAACGTTGAAAAGAACGTTCAAAAAGACGACAAACGTTTTCTCGTAAATCGTGTCTTTTTCGTCTTTTTCCCAAGAAAATTTTATTGATTCCCTGGCATCTAAACCTCATATTATCACTATGTCGTGAAATACAAGAAGTCCTACAGATGAAAGAAACGATCAAACGAATGAAAAACGTTTCTTCGTGAATAGTGCTTTTTACACGTTTTTCGAGAAAAACTTTTACTGACTATTACGTGTTTTTAAAGCGTGGGAAGGTTGAATCTTGAAACAGAATGTCAATTTAACCTTCACATTTTGCTCAAGGGCCTAGGTTATTTTCTAGGGTTTAGACCCTAGGGTTAGGGTTTAGGTTTTAACTCTTTTTCCAATTTAGGTTTTTGCCCTAAATTGATTTCTGATTTTTAATAAGTGTTAAGGTTAACTACTTGAACCAAAACACAAAATCCTACACATAGATATTTTATACAGCACATTTAAAAGCTCAATTCAAGCTTTACTAATCACATAACACATAGTTTAGGTTAAAGAATTTAACCTCTTAGTTGTATACGATCGTAGTTTCGAGTCGTATATATTCTTTAAGATAGCTCAATGTATGCTTGAACAATCGATCTTGGCTTTTGAATTGATAACCTTGCTTAGATCTTGTTAGATCACTTTGAAAATATTTGGGATATTACATTCAACCCAACTTACAGGAATTTCGTCCTCGAAATTAACTTTACAATTACTTTAGTCATTTAATATCATATTTATAAGTGCTATAAGTATTCAGGATATTACATTCTCATCTTATTATCAGAATTTCGTCCTTAAAATTATAATATAATCATCTCCAATTTACTCTTCAATATGAATTTTCTAAATTCATCTTTTATTCACATTAAACCTCCAATACTTTGATTAGGTCTGAACAATGTTCACTTATCTCTACACATTTCCTTTCATAACTCTAGGTTTTAAACCTCTTTTCATACTCGACATTCAGTCTCATTCTTCCTTTATCTTGGATTCTTCTCACTTATACATCGGTCAATCAAGACCTTTACCTTATTCAAAAACTATGAATACTATATAACCCATAATTTTTAAATCATCATCCGGACTGGAAAACCATATCTTGTGTAGCAAACAATTAAGATTGAGAACACTTCATACTTTGTGTAGCAATCAATTAAGATTGAGAACACCATACATTGTGTAACAATCAATTAAGATCGAGAACACACATACGTTGTACTTTAGGTAATCAGCCTGTCGTACCATATAAGACGCGGTTTATTGCGTCTATCGAATTCCTACGTCCGTTCTTTTTTTCATAACCAAAGGTGTCTAGCCGAAACAATTGGCATTGACTCATATTTAAACCATTCAAACTTTTTGAAAAGCAATTTTATGACTGTATACCGCACCTTGCAAAGTGCGTTGATGACTCATCATGTATAATCTTCACACCAGGTTAAATGGGGTGTTGGTGAATAAATCATTTTTATTCTTCACATTAAATCCGTCTAGCCAAAACAATTAGCATAGACATATGAATAACATAGCTAGTGAAGAACTAACAAAATTTTCCAGTTCAACTAGTGAACCACTCTTTTCAAAGGCACATAAGTGCGAATATAATCATGAAGATCTAGCATAGCTAGAAGATTTTTGAAATACCCTCAATCCTCTATCTTTTCCATTATTCTCTAACCATAACACAAGTTTTGCAATTATATAGTAATATAGTAAACTGATTGGTTGTATTAAACCAAGTACAAACAAATATATTAGTTCCCCTTCTCATCAACACAGAATTGAAATGTCTCAGTGCACATTGATACTGCCAATATCGCACTTATAGACAAATCATAGCCGCATCTCACAAGTCGGTTCGACTAACATATCATAGCCCAAGTCTATAACAAGGGTTCGTTCGCTCAGTAACTAACATACAAATATTTTTAAAACTATAGTTGTGACGTAATAACTACTAACTAATCAATATACATATGAGAAAAGAATCACCTTCTCAAAATATATACAATGAAAAGTTGACACAAGATTTTAATTTACTTATCAATATAGCAAACTGAGTTATTCCTCCACCCAAGAACTAATGAATCAGTTCCCCGTCTCATCAACACTATCCTCAAATGATTTCATTCAGTGTGTAACCCGCTTTGAGAACACTGACCATGAATCATTCATACCAACAGTGTAGTTAGATCGGTTCTCTGAAGCATATTAAACTCTTTCCCATACAAGAGAGTCGTCCTACTCAGTTTTACTAATATGAGTTTTCAATTGAAATCCCTAATCGTTCTATAACTATCTTAGTCACTTTCTTCTCTTAATTCATTCCTTCATCATTTACATTCCTTATGAGTTTACTCATCTCTTTTCTTAGGTATAATTACATAACATACCATACACACCATTTCATTTTTTTTGAAATAGTTTCACACAAAAACTAATAAGATTATTTATCTTATTGCTTGCTTTGAGAACTCTTTAAGAGTCCATTTATCTTCAGATATTCTCGTAAAGAGTTTATCTTTATTCATTATATTTCTTTTCACATAATAATTTTTATGTATTAAGATTTAATAAGATTTATGCATATCTTTTAAGTATATACGAACTCTTTCACAAGTCCATTTCTTTTTAATCCATCAGATTATACTCCAAGGTACTTGTTACCTCGAAACTATAATCCACTGCTCTGATACCAACTGTAACGCCCCCAAAATCCCCGCACTTTTACCGGCGGCAGACCTTGTGCGTTAGTTTCGTACAACTATCGACTTAACCAATGATCCCATAATCATATTGGTTGAATTAGTCATATTTTAGACTATACATTAAAAAAATTTCTTAACTTTGTCGATCTTAACTTGATCTCAGTTTCATAAGTATACAAGTATTAACTTGTATTTCATCCGTATAAATGGATAAAACCATATATAACGGTCTAATTTTAACCTTAGGATTTAAATATTCTATAACTTTACATGTTCCAACATCCACGGCATTAAATCATTAGGACGGCTCTTGGGAACAGAGAATCTCGCGGTGAATGTTTGTATCTTCACCCGTGATAAATGTTTGCATATTTATCCGTGACAAATGGTTGTATCTTTGTCCGGTGCAAAAATCTCTTTCCGTACAGAACATTACCCAACTAGTTAAAACCCTCATTCGAAACATATTTGTTTATAGTGATATCTCTTCATATCAATAATCCTACTTATATGGTATTCAGAATAGTAATAACGAGTTATACCTGAGTCCGAGGAACCTTAACAATGGATTTGACCAGTCAACATCGCTTAGTCCTGTCTCGGATGTACAACACTCACAAGTTATTTACCGATCCTCATCCAGATAAGTAGATCATTATCAATACTATGTTAAGTCTTAACAATTCTAGGTTATATCAAAATAAAGACATAACAACATTCTGATGATAATAATTTATATCATTCATTCAATATTCAGTTACATGTTTGTTTGTTCGTATTACAACAGTCGTTATGACTTATACAAATACAAGTAATAAACATGAAAACCTAATCTACGCTTCATCTTTACGTTCATGATCTTCTTAACGTTCATCTTTAATCTGCAAATAAGGTTTTATTCGCAAGAATGAGCACGACGACTCAGCAAGTCTAACATACAGCACATACGCAGCTTATGCTTTCATATAAAATTTAACATGCCTTGACTGAATATAATTCTCCATTTAATATCACATATAACTCACATTCCAACAATTTATATCACATTGACACACAAAGTGTATAAATCATGTTCATAAATCGTAAACATAACGCATAATAGTTAGAAGGCTTGAAACTATTAGTTAAAGACTTCACATAACATCTATTACATAACAAATAACACATAAGGGTTTAGAACTTGCCTTGAAACTGTTTTAGGGTTTCCCGGGAAATCGTTAAACGCCTACAAAAAGGGTTACGCGACCCCGAACGTTAGTTTATCACATTTTCCTTTTGAATAAGTCTTAGAATAACTTAACTAGACTATTTCCATAGGTGGAATCATTTCGTTAAGTGGCGAACTCAAAATTTTATTTTTTAGTGCTAGGATCCGAATGGTCCTTTAAAAAAATTCAGCTTCGACCTATTTTATTGCGATAGCCATAACTTTGTCATACGAAAACATTTTTGAGTGATTCTTGAGTCTAAATTGCTTAGAATTTCATGATCTACAACTTTCATTTAGGTGTCTAAGGAAGATTCAGAAATTAAATTTTCGGAAATTACCAAAAATATTCTGCTAGTATATTAAACTTAACTTTCTTTGATCCGATTGGTAAAACATGATACCTCAAGCATTAATTTGCTAAGATAACATGTTCTAACACTCCGTATCACTTCATAACATAAAAATAAAAAAATCATAAACCTACTTATATAAGATTTTATGACTTTTTCTCAAGAACACGAAGAACGAATCGAAGAACACGAAGAACACGAAGAACAAAGTTTCATCGTTCTTCGTTTCGACTACTAAAACTTGATGCCACAAGCATTATTTTAGCAAGGCCATCATGTTTCCTCATCCCATAACACTAAATTACCAAATCATAAACCTACTTATGTAGAAATTATGACTTTTGCTCAAGATCACACGAAGAACGAAAAATCGTACATGGTAACGACTTATGTTCTTGAGCTTTTGGATTTCATACCTGAAATAATTTGAGCATTATAACTGCTTACATATGTGATTATAACACTTTATAATTGACAAAATTATAACGACGTGTTTACTTAATTATAACAATTTATAATAATACTCCAGAACATACGAAGAACACGGAGAACGGATAAACCGTACATGGATACGACGTATGTTCTTGAACTTTAAACTATGAAATGAAATTTGACATAACAACGACTTGCTCAAGTAATAAGGAACACGGAGAACGAAAAATCGTACATGGCTACGACTTATGTTCTTGAGCCTCATCGATAAAATAAAACTTTAAGCATAATAACGATTAAGAATCGTACCTTTTATTATTGCAAGCTTTAACTATTTCTTTGCAATCGATTCTTGTCTCACAAGAACTCTCTCTATATTTGTTCTTTAGCTTTCAAAAATGGTAAAGAACTAATGAACTTAAGCCTTCTATTTATAGGAAAACCAAGGGTCGGGGTAGTTTGGTCATTAGTTTAAAAGCTAAGGGCATTTTAGTCATTTCGTACATTATTTAATTAATAAAACTAGAATAATATCTAGATATTTTCCAAGCCAAGCTTCTAGAAGCTTCCCGAGCTGTTTTATCATTATTTCTTCCGATTTCGGTATATCGGATAAATCGCGTGCGATTAATTTAAAATATTTCGCATTAGTAATATAAGTTTTAATTACTTATACATATTTTATTAATAAAATACATCATACAGTATTAATACGATGTCTCGTCTGACCATCGAAGTTTTTCTTGAATTAATCTCGGATAACCTTCCGTGTATTTTTCTCAAATACACCTACCGGGCGACGCGATTGATAAATTTCTTTCATTCTAGACACTAATTATGATTGAATAATATAATTAGGTATTAATCTGATAAATTTGATTATTCAAATTTAATGTTAACCTATCTCATGATCCGTTTGATGAAAACAATACGGATGAATTAGCAGTTAATTATATAACAGTCTGATTCCAACTAATTTGGTTATCTTCTACTGATTTAAAATTTTGATATTACTGAGTTTTGTTCCGAATGAACACTTTTCTGTAAAGTGAAAAGTCCAAAAGACTTGGCACGTTTTTCGGTGAATAGTGTTTTTGACGACCATTTCTCAGAAAATGGTTAGAGGACCAAAAAGTCAAAAATAATATTTATTTTTGTCTTTTCCCTATTTCGTCTTATTCTCGACACACTTTTCGAGAAAATCTTTTATTGCTTATTACGCACCGGTGTTGCATACAAACACTGTATCCATCAACGGTTTGATCAAAAACGGAAATCGTTTTCGTTTGAAAAGCGATTTACGTTTTATTTATGGAAAAATATCAGTGGCTCCCTGGTATCTATTCCCCGTATAAATGCTATATCGTGAAATAGAAAAAGTCCAAACGTTGAAAAGAACGTTCAAAAAGACGACAAACGTTTTCTCGTAAATCGTGTCTTTTTCGTCTTTTTCCCAAGAAAATTTTATTGATTCCCTGGCATCTAAACCTCATATTATCACTATGTCGTGAAATACAAGAAGTCCTACAGATGAAAGAAACGATCAAACGAATGAAAAACGTTTCTTCGTGAATAGTGCTTTTTACACGTTTTTCGAGAAAAACTTTTACTGACTATTACGTGTTTTTAAAGCGCGGGAAGGTTGAATCTTGAAACAGAATGTCAATTTAACATTCACATTTTGCTCAAGGACCTAGGTTATTTTCTAGGGTTTAGACCCTAGGGTTAGGGTTTAGGTTTTAACTCTTTTTCCAATTTAGGTTTTTGCCCTAAATTGATTTCTGATTTTTAATAAGTGTTAAGGTTAACTACTTGAACCAAAACACAAAATCCTACACATAGATATTTCATACAACACATTTAAAAGCTCAATTCAAGCTTTACTAATCACATAACACATAGTTTAGGTTAAAGAATTTAACCTCTTAGTTGTATACGATCGTAGTTTCGAGTCGTATATATTCTTTAAGATAGCTCAAGGTAAGCTTGAACAATCGATCTTGGCTTTTGAATTGACAACCTTGCTTAGATCTTGTTAGATCACTTTGAAAATATTTGGGATATTACAACAAAGACATATACAATAATTATTAGCCATAAAAATGAAAGGGTTTGAGAAAAGAAAACATTTTAACTTTGTTCTAGTGGCTCTCCTTCTTCTAGATAAGAAATGTATGTAGGAATCCACTTTGATTATTCTCTAACAACCTTCTTGGTGATCTCTCTATTGTAGCTCTCTAGAACTTTTGTTCTCTCAAGAAACTCTCTCTTCAACATTTAGTAAAATGAAGCAAATGAACTAACAAACTCTAGCAACTCCTTCCTCTCTTCTATTTATAGACATATCTCATCATCTTAAAACCTATACATACATAATATATATATATATATATATATATATAGATTTCTCTCAACTCATCTTATTATCTTATCTTTTAAGCTCATCTATGCTAGATTTTAGGGATTTTATCTTACACAAGGACGAGGTTTAGTAAGAGTTGGTAAAAGTTGGTGAACAACTTGTACTCAAGGAAGACGATCAAGTAAACAAAAGCTAACACTCCATCCCTAGTGGGGCCCCCTCTTAACCGGCCAAATGGCCTCTTTATTCCCCATTTTTACTTTATTTTTCCTACTTACACACACACACACACACACACACACACACACACACACACACATACACACACCAATACATTTATATAATACTAATATAGACATGCCTTTGACCAACATGTTGACCATATTTGAATTTTCAAAATGGGTCAAAGATTGGGCTACTAGTTTATTTGAATTTGGGCTCAAATTAATTACATCATTAATTAAATTCAAGTTGGGCTAGCATTTAATTAGATCATGGATTACTAGTTTAATTTTATTGAACCTAAATTAATAATTTCTTTGGACTAAACATATAATCCAATTAGGCTTGTCTCATTAATTCATTTGGGCTTCTTGGTTGGGTTATTTTACAAAACACCAACACATTAATCATACATCATGCTTGGGCTTGTTAAATTCAATTCATGGACTAGTCCACTAATATTGAATTAAATTACTTAAACTCTTCTTGGATCAAATTAATAATCCCATTACCTTGTTACATTATTAGATTAATAAATATACACACACATATGAATATTCATTCAATCACATAAGTGCATAATTAATGGACACAAAATTTAATTTCATTGATAATTAGTTCTTAATTCTAATTACAATGTGACATAAATTTCATGGTCATTACATTCTCTCCCTTATAAAAATTTTGTCCCCTTATAAATTCAAGGTTACTAAAAAAGATTTGGGTAATTATTTCTCATATTTTCTTTAAGTTTTCACATAGCTTATTCAGCGTTGTGGTTTCTCCAAAACACTTTGACAGAATATATAACCTTACTTCTTAAAGTTTACCCTTTTCTATCTAATATTTGGACATGAATTTCTTCATAAGATAAGTCTTTCTCAACTTGAATCGGCTCATAAGATGTGACATGCTTATAATCAAGCATGTATGGCCTCAACACTGACACGTGAAACACATTTTGAATATGTTCCACTTCAAAAGGTAAATCTACCTTGTATGCCACTTCACCACTTTCTTTAATATTTCAAATGGTCCTACGAGCCTCAGGCTTAATTTTCCTTTCTTCCTAAATCTGATCTTCCCTTTCTAGGGAGACACTTTTAAAAACACAAAACTTTCTACTTCAAAATCTCTTTTCTGACAATGCAAATTAATATACTTCTTTTGTCGGTCTTGAGCTGCTACTAAACGAGCTCTTATAATTCTAATAATATCTACCGTCTACTAAACCAATTTCGACTCCAATAGTCAATGTTCTCCTACTTCATCCCAACACAGAGGTGTTCTATATTTTCTTCCATACAGTGCTTCATATGGCGGCATGCCTATACTTACGTGATAACTGTCATTATACGTAAACTCTACTAAAGGTAGATGGTCATCCCAACTGTCTTTGAAATCCACCACACATGCTCCGAGCATGTCTTCTGATGTCTAAATTGATCCCTCACTCTGTCCATCAGTCTGCGGATGATACGTGGTACTCAACCTTAACTGTGTTCCCATTCTTTCTTGAAGACTCCTTCAAAAGTTTGACGTGAAGCGCGGATCTCTATCAGACACAATTGATACCGGTACTCCATGTCTTGAAACTATCTCTTTAGTGTAAAACTTGGCTAACTGATCTGAATTAAACCTAATGTTGATTGACAAAAAGTACGCTGAGTTTGTTAGTCGATCTACAATTACCCATATAGCGTCATAACCTTTATGTGTTGTTGGAAGTTCAACTATAATGATATGTAATTTGGAATAAATATTGTAAATATTATAATAAATAATGAAGTTAGATTTTTATAATGTGACAAATTATGAACTATTTTATTTTAGTATAATAGTTAAGCTTAGTACAATTAATTTGGAGTAAAGAGAATTTGAAATGGATTAAAAATGAGCGAAAAAGAATTTACCAAGTATAAAAGTCTAGGATTTTTGAGAATTGTCCAAAGTATCATTGATAACTTAAGAAATGACCTTGGTGTCCTAGTTGTGTTTAATGTCTATTATATCCTAACTTGGTAATGAGAATTGACTTGGTTGCCCTTAACTATGCATGGTTTAAGTTACCCAAGTATGGTTCAGTGTTGGAGTTATATATACAACTTATGTATGTATATATGTTGCAAGTATTAGCTAGGTAATTCATTTTACTTCCTAATTTGCCTAAGTGTTGAGAGTTCTTCATAGAGAGAAAGAAGAAGAAGATAGGGTTGTCTTGAAAGCTTGAGAGATTGCAAGGAAAGTGTTCAAGAGAAGTAAAATTAGCAACCAAAGTGGATCATGCTTCTTTAAGGAGCTTTATAGCAAGAAAAAGAAGAGCTCAAAGAAGGTTTAAAAGTGTTTTTGTCTTAAAACTCTTCATCTATGTGTTTAAATTTAAGAACATGTGCGATGCATATATTTATGGTTGAAAGTGTGAGTTATGTGTTATATGAGTGATTCATGAGGAAACTATAAGTGTTAGGGTAATATTATAAAGGTGATAGGTGTATGCATGCATGTATTTATGGCTAGAAAGTATGGTTGAAGAAGATTATATACTATGTGTTGGTAGTTTTGGTGGAACCCTAGATTAAAGGGATGGACATGTTAGAAACATGTGTATTTACTTGCTAGATGGCATAATAGGTTCTTTAAATGATGAAAAACATGACTTGTATGTGAAAATATAACATGAAGCAATTTTGACCATGTAAACCAATTAAAAGTTGGTAGTATGTGTTAGAAGGTGCATATAGATGTTATATGAACATACAAAGTTAGTAAATAAGCTTGCGATAATGTATATGGTGTATGGAGTTTAAGAACTCAAGTATGAGTTTTTAGGATAAATTTTGTTAAGTTGACAAAATCCTGCAAAATGATTATTTTTGGTCATTTTGAGTAATTAATGGTGAAATAAAGTTGACTAACTACGTGTTATGTAAATATACGTCCGCTTCGATTTGGTGGTCATTTGGGTGTTTATGGCGATAAAAGTAAATTTTAGGCATTTAAAAATGTTTGTCGGAACCTAAAATAGAAAAGTTGAAAACTAATGTCATTTGGAAACTTAATTGATTTTTGAAAGCTTGGGCAAGTCATATATATGTGTTATGCATGTTAAATCATGTGTTGGAATATAGAAATGCAATGTATGGCCAAAAATAACATGAGAAAAGTTTGGGAAAAATCTGAAAACTAGTGTATGCAGTCGACTTCGGGGCGAGATGTTTTGTTCTAAACACTGCGCCGGGGTGCAGTTAACAGAAAGCTTCTCACTAGGGGCGAGATGTTCCCCGCCAGAGCGCAGTGTCCTGGTTTTTGAAAAGAAAAAAAAAACAAAATGAAGTGTGTTGATCTTATATGATAGAGATATATATAGTAAACCCTAAATTGATAAAAATGATCAATATGATAGGTATTAAAGTATGAACGAGCAACGTGTTATATGTTAAGTTAAATGTAAAAGGTAAATGGTGACTTGTATGTTAAGGTAAAACATATAAATGTTTGTAAGTAATGCATGGATCAACATCATGGTTATATAGGTTATAAACATGATAAGATATTAATGGTAAAAGTAAACGAGGACAAAAGCAAGTGTTATATTCAAACTCTCTTTTGCAGCTCATTTGGCAGTTATATATGTTATGTATTATTGTAAGTCATTTCTTTTAAGTTCATTTATTATTGAACTGTTTTGAGAAAGGTAGATGCCATTCATATCTGGTTAGACATATGTAATAATTCATTTGGAATTCAGAAATTCTTTGTTATGTCCTCCAATCCATATTGTTGTGGTGCGGAATCTATGAAAATACTGTAATAGAACAACACTTATAAAAAGGGAATAAAATGTAAAGAATGATAGAAATCCTATGGCGTGGTTGTGTCGTTAGATAGTTATGTTGTGCACAATATAAAGTACGATAGACTGATCAACTAGAGTACACATCTGAAATGAAATATAGTATTATAATTGAATTGAGCAGTATCAGTTTTTACGATTGATATTGATCTTAACGAGTTCTTGGTCTTGTGACTATACAGCCAAAAAAGTTATGTTATGTTTTCAAGCTTCTTTATAGAATTGTTTTACTGTTAAAATTCATTGTTAAAGTATCCTTTCATTACTTTGAGATACTATGATGTTTCTTGTTTATATACTTGCTGAGCTATTTAAATGCTCACCCTTGCCTAAACATAATATTTCAGTTAAGCCCGAGCAGGTAGGAGGTTTAGGGACTAACAAAGGGAAAGGAAAAGTGACCCCGCAATAGTGTCTAGTTATTATACAGTTGTAAATGTCATAAATTGTAATATGTAGTGTAAAGTTAATATTTTGTAATGCATAAAGGTCTGTAAACTTGGGATAGTTATGTAATATTCTAAAATAAGTTATGTTATTCAGAAATGAATGAATGTAATTGCATGGTAGATTGGTATCATGAGCACTGAACCCGAGATTCATGGAACCCAGATTTGGGTGCATCAAAGGTTGGTATCAGAACAGATAGGTTTTAAACCTTAGAAGAGAAAACCTTAGGAATATTACCATAAGGAAGATAACAAAACTCATTTAGAGTCTTAGGAGGCGAATCGTGGGGATTTGTCAAAGTTAAAAAAAAATTCATATTATGTGCTATATGTTATGTGTAATAGAGATAAGTTAATTGCATTGAACTAAATAATTGTTCATGCGATTATGTAGTATGCCAGAGATTGGAGAATCTAGTTGAGCAGTAGAGGAAGATTGGCATGATATTCCCATGGTTCTAGTAGCTGCTCCACCAGTTGCTGGTACAAGTAAAGCGAGGTGAGTATAAAGAAGATCCAGAGAAATTGGAAGGAAATTCTGATGGGGAATTTCCTGAAAATGAGTCATTTGAGCAGAGGGATACTGACCAATAATGGGTGAATGGGTTAATACAACAGAATAGTGGGTTTGTAAATATAATCCTGGAGTTAAAAACTCAGGCAGCAGAACATCAGATAATTGTTGAGCAGAATGAGACCGCGGTGCAAATATTGGTCAGTAGAAACTTAGAGTTGGAGAATATGGTAAATATAGAAGTAGTGAACAATGAAGTAATTTGGGTGGAGAATATTCATCGGAATTGTTATCTGACTATAAGAGGGCATAAGCTAGCAGTCGATTTAATTCTTATTCGATTATGGGAGTTTAATGTAATATTGGGAATGGATTGGTTGTATAACCACGGGGCGGTGATTGACTACTGGAAGAAATGTGTGAACCTTTAGACTCCTAATATATCTAAGGTGTAATGCCCCAGGAATTCCAGTACTGGCCAAGGGCGACCCTCGGTCGTTAACGAACAAGCTTCTCCTTACTAACCATAACATAATATAATACAATGCTGCTAAAAACTCAAACAATTTAAACTTTTATAATATTCCCTTAAACTTTGTCTCAAAATTGCAATCTTTACATTAATCATACCAACTCAGATCATTTATAAATCATGACTTAGTGTATTACAATTATTGTGAGTATACAAAAGCTCACACTTCAACCATAAGTCGCTATGACTATTTATCGACTGCTTTTAACTAATCGAGTTCACAACTATTAGCACTCGTCTTTATATATAATTGTCCATCACTACTGTTACAAGGTCTTTAAACAAGAGTAATACAAAGCAGTGATTATCCCGAAATGTTACATCAAGAGATTTAAATAATTCCACCAACAAGGTTTTATAACCAATATAACTTCAATTATTTCCTTTAAGGCTATTGGGATCTTCAAATTTCTCACGTTTTGCTGAAAATGTTTATTTATAACAAGAGTGAGCACGATGGCTCAACAAGTTTAATAGTTATCACATAACATGTAGTTTATGTTTAAATCATGCTTCATGCTTCGCATTTATATATGCATCATTCTTCTCATGCATTGCATTTATCCAATTACTCCATGCTTACAATGCATCTCAATATTTTTAAGTTACATAATTCATATAACACCCTTTAACTCATAGCATCAATTGTATATCAGCTATTCACATCATATGACTATACAAAGACATATTAAAAATCAATTTGCACATACAATAAGTGCACACATAACAATTATACATATAACAACAAGTTTATAAGAACCTCACATAATACTGAAAAATTTGCCTGAATTGCTTCCACGCTTATGCTTACACAATTCAATTTACCTCATTCGAAAGACCTAATATAATTATCTTTCAATTAGTAACGCATATAGGGATTCATTTATCATTTTCAAATAAATTGACTTAACAACACATAGTTTCCTATTTACTAACTCATAAATTATAGGGCAATATTATCACTCTTGGATAATATTTTAATTATCGACCAGTATTATTAATAATACCTCATTCAATTGCAAACGTTATTAAGTATTGAACAACATCTTAATTGGTTAATAATATTATTAAGCCCTTAAAAATATTTACCAAATTACTAACATTATTAATCATTTAATAATATTTCATCACTTGCTATTAAATATTTAATAATAATTTACTCTTTTACTAATATTTAAAGACTTAAACAATTAAATATAAATTGTCTAATCACTTTATCATTTTCTTAATTCATTTACTTTATTTATTTAATATTAATTAATTAATTAATTTAATTAAAGTTACTTGTTATTTATCATTACACATTAATGATGTAATAATTAACTAGTTTATTAACTTTAATTTCCTTTAATTATTATTTAATGTTAATTTAAATAATAATTAATTAATTAATTGTCCTTATTTATGACTCTTCGAAGTCCTAGACACCAATACTCGAGTATATTCAAAATTGGTGAGGGAATTCTACACAAATGGAGTCTATGAGGATGGAAATCCTGTCCACAAATATATATTTTTGAAAGTCTGAGCATGTGACATGCCTGTAATGACCACGAATTTCATTAGTCATTGTAAATATACTTAATAAATATTTAGCAATGAAATTATACTTTTTGTATTAGTTAATTGTGCATTAGATAATTAAATAAATGTACTTATGTGCTTGTATATTTATTTAAAGAATTAAAGCAATGTGTATAATTAATTAAAGCAAATCTAATTGGATTATATTTTTAAATCCAAATGAGTTGATAAACTAGGTTAAAGATATTAACCTAGTAGCCCATGTATGTAATTTAATTACTAGCCCATGTAATTAATTAAACAAGCCCAATGCTTGATTTAATTAAATGTATCCTAGAATAATTAATGTAAGCCCAATGTGTTATTTAAATTGAGCCTAAACAATTTAATTGAATAAGTCCAATGGAAGTTATTCCCAAGCCCAATGTGGAGCCCAATAGGAGGTCAAACTTTGGTCAATATATATATATATATAGATGTATATATGCACATTTTAGCATTAAAAATAAAGGAAAAATGACTTGAAAAAGCCAATTTGCTGAATTTTTGAGGGCCCCACTTGGATAACTTGATTTCCTAGGTTGCTTGAAAATCCATCCATGGCATAAGTTGGCCAACAACTCTAGTCATTCCAAAAGTCTATCAACTAGTCATTCAATCAAATAGTAATTATAATTAAGCTTTAATTTCACCAACATGAGTGAATTAGCAAGCTAATGAAGGATTAGTGGTGGGCTATAAATAGAATGCTCCACATTTGGTATTGATTGTTAGTTCATTTGCTAGAGAAAAGAGAGAGAGAGAGAGCTTTTGTGAGTTAAAAGAGAGATACACTTGTGTTTGTGTGAGAAAAAGCTAGAGGAAGCCTTGGTGAATGTCCAATAGCTACACAACCTACTTTGGTATAAGGAGAAAGAGAGTCAACAAATCACAAGGGTTTAAAAGTTCTCTAAACTTCATTTTATTTCATTTTTGTAGTCTAGAAAGTTTTTGATCGGTTAAAATCTATTTTTAACCGATCAAAACTCGTTTTGATGATCTAGAGGTATTTAACTATGTAATATATGTATATTCATAGATCTATGTGTTTATAACATGATTTGGTAGGTTAGAAATGCATAGAAGTTAAAGAAATATGTGTAACATGATTTACCGGTAAACCCTAACTATGCATGCTAGGTTTATGGTTGTATTTTGAAATGTACAAATCGGAAAGTGGATTTTTATGGCTAGAAAGCTAGATTTATGAGTTTTAAAGATAAATTTTTTTTGAACTTTTCAAAAGTATTGAATAACAAAGAAGTTATAGCTTTTACCGAAAAGGATCTCGTTTTTCAACCCTAAGTGGTTCGATCAGTAAATTTCGTGTAAAACGTTTTCAAAAAGAAGATCGAACCATGGAATATTGTAAAACATTAAGTTAGGAACACATCAACACTGATTTGGTGTTATTTGGATGTGTAGATTTCATTTAATCAATATTTGATCAAAGGGTATCAAAATTGTCACAAAAAAATCAAAAAGTGGCCCTTACTGCAGTACAGCGCCGGGGCACCGTCTGCAGTGTTAATCACTGTGCCGCGGCGCAGTGCACTGTTACCAGAAAAAAATAAAAACCCGAACCGGGTCGGGTCGGGTCAGAAAATGAAAAATGTTCCAAAAATTCATTTTAGTATTTTTGGACTTAATAAATATATTTTTAAATATATATATATATATATATATATATATATATATATATATATATATATATATATATATATATATAATTGAATCAATGATTTGAAAGTGTATAAATTATATTATTGAAATAATAATATAATAAAGGTAATAAAATATTATTAAATAAATAATAATATTAGAAAATTACTAAAATATTATTAAGTGTATAATAATATTATAAGGTCAATAAAATATTATTAAATGATTAATAATATTAGATAATCAATAAAATATTATTAAATGAATAATAATATTAGGTATATACTAGAATATTATTAAATGATTAATAATATTAGTTACTTAATAAAATATTATTAAATGATTAATAATATTAGATAATTAATAAAATATTATTAAATGATTAATAATATTAGCTACTTAATAAAATATTATTAAATGATTAATAATATTAGATAATTAATAAAATATTATTAAATGATTAATAATATTAGTTACTTAATAAAATATTATTAAATGATTAATAATATTAGATAATTAATAAAATATTATTAAATAATTAATAATATTAGTTACTTAATAAAATATTATTAAATGATTAATAATATTAGATAATTAATAAAATATTATTAAATGATTAATAATATTAGCTACTTAATAAAATATTATTAAATGATTAATAATATTATATATTTATTTTGAACTATATTAAATAATTAATATAAGTTCTTTGTGTTTGAAATATTACCAAGTAGTGATAATATTTCCTAAGTATTTAATTACCCATAATTGATCAATTATGTGGTTCGTAAGGTTTATAAAGATCATTATACTTACATGTATATGATACTAATTTAAGACCAAATTGATTTAATTGTTAGGTCCGTTCAAGGATTGTTAGATTAATTTGGTTAGCAATAAACGACGCACGAGGCAAGTTTTTCTAACTTTAGCTTGTAATTTCTATTCCAAGTTTTCTACCCTTAACTTGTACTTATTGTTGCAATTATTATTCAACAATATTTACATTTCAATTATTGTTGAGCAAGTATTCTACACTCGTAGTTACTTGACAGACCTTTGAGTGAATTAATTATAAAAAATTACTTCACATCGTTATTGATTATTGTATTCGCACATAGTACTTTTACAACTGTTTAAGAATGTTTAAGCTAATCGTGTCGGCTAGACAAATGCATTTTAAATTCATTTAATTGAATATTATAAGAGCTTATCCAAACCATTGGCTGGTGCGGATTCTTACAGTAAGACTGAGAAAGAACAACCCTAGTTGAAGGGGATTTTTAATTGTCGGAGAACCGACCGCGCGCAAGAAAACTAAATGTGATGCATATACATAGGACATGAGAGGACTGATCCCCTCAAGTGTCCCGTTATTTTTAACAAGGAGTCAGACATTGTATGTCTGTTTTACCTTAGTAGCAGTTCATGGTCATTAAGGACCACTCGCAGTAAAGAGTCAATTCCTTCTTTTATTAAACATTGATTCTTGTTATCTTTCACAATTGTTATTGTTGAAACCTTGAAGTTATTTCCCTTCATCATGATATATCTTATGATTGTTGTTTATAAACTTGCTGAGCCATTTAGTTCCTCATTCTTACTATATCATGACTTTATTTCAGCCAATCCCGAAAGCTCTAAATCGGATAAAGGCAAGGGGAAAGCGAATGTTTAATTTTAGTAGTTGCATGCTAGTTTAGTTTACTGTTATGTAATTACTGTTGTAAATCTTTTGTATTTCCCTTAAGATATGAAATGTTTAAGATTAAGGTAATAGACCTTGGGAAGTGTAGCCTTTTGATTAAGGAACCTTTTGTATTATTCCGCGAAGCTTGAATACAATTTATGTATTTGATTATTGTTTAGTATTGTACAGTGAGAACCAAACCCAAGGTTAAAGAACCCGAATTTGGGGTCGTCAAAGGTTGGTATCAGAGTTGTAGGTTAGAAACGCTAGGATTTGCGAAACCTAGGTTATAACCTTAGTACTAAACTCTTATCGAGTACGTTAGGAGATGAATCGGGGAGATTCATCATGTTGTGTATTTTTGGAGATGGATTGAGAAAATCCATCGAGCCGAGATGTACATGATAAAATATCATTTCATTTCATCAATGAATATATTTTATTGTTGTACTAACATGTGTTATTTATGTTATTGTAGGATGACGGAGATAGGACAGTCGAGCATTGCTGTAGAGGAGGTGATTTTTACGGATATCCCTATGGATACCGCATAGCCACGGGTGGCTGCACCTGTCGAGGAGCCAGAGTCAGATCCCGAGGAGGGAGATAGAGAGAACGCTGTCTGGGGCGGAGTTATGGGACAATTCAGTGAGGAGGAGGCCGATACTGATGATGAGAAGGATGAGGAGCCAGCTAAGTATGTTGATGGTATGGGCACTGTCGCCAGTGACATCATCGATACTCTCACTACGGCTAACGATGAGCTAGAGGAGAGGGTTCAGCACCTTGAGGAGCAGAACCAGATCCACCAGCAGACGGAGCAGCAGTACAGAGATACAACTTATATGTTCTCTGGCGAGAACATAGAGCTGAAGGCGAGGATGGCCGAGATGGAGGCCAAGTTGGTAGCCGCTGAGCTGAAGATTCAGTAGACGCAGGCAGAGAGGGAGGCCATGAGGGGCCAAATGCAGCAGGCCATTGAGGCGAGGTTAGATATGGAGTTTCAGCGTGATGCAGCTCACGGACAGATGATGGAGCTGGAGGACGAGGTCATAGAGAAGAGGGTGAGGATAGATAGGCTCAGTTACGTTTATCGCTCATCATTTGGTAGATTCCAGAGTATGGTGCACTATTACCCTGCTGAGGAGGGCCAGACCCTTGCACACCATTAGTAGGGGCGTGGTCAGGGCCATTGGAGATGAGGAGTACGACGATGCGGTTCGTCGAGGGATGCGCCGTTAGTTGTATTTTCTTCCGTTATGATGTATGTACATAGATGCAGTAGAAACCCTACTTTTGTTCTGATAGAGGGTTAGTATATTGTAAATCCCAACTCTATGAAGTTGTGGGATATGTTAGATCCCGTCTTTTGTTTTGACCATCGGGATTAGCAGCGTTTATAGCAGTATGCTTATGATGTAAAAGTGCTATGCACTGTGTTTTAGCATATGAATATAAATGCATTTCCGTTTATGTTTATATGTGTCGAGATGATTATTTGTGCTTTGGTTTAAACTACTTAAGCTACAAAATGAAAGTAAAAAGATTGAAACAACTTTAATAAATTAAATTTTCTTTATACAGAAAATGCCGCCACAGAGAAGAAATCAACGACTACCCCCACCACCACCCGAAGAGTCAGTGAATGCCGGAGGGGTACCACCCAACCCTGTCCAAGAGTTCGTGGAAATGCTAATGGGAGCATTCCGCGGACGCAACGCAGAGGCTACTGGAGCAACAAACCATGCCGCTCCACTAGCAAGTTTTAAAGATTTCAAACTAATAGGACCACCCGAGTTCAAAGGGACCACGGATCCTATAGAAGCACAGACCTGGATAGAGGAGATGGAAAAAGTCTTCGAGGTTGCACGAGTTCGGGAGGAGCAAATGACCTCATTTGCTACCTTCATGATGAAAGGAGAGGCCAACCATTGGTGGAAGGCTAATAAGAGTAGAGCAGGGGAGGGAACGATCGCGTGGGCGCGATTCAAAGAGGTATTCTTGGAAAACTACTTTCCAGAGAGTACAAAGGCTAGGATGGAAATTAAATTCCTAGAGCTTAAGCAGGGGAACTTGTCCGTATCAGAATACGCCGCCAAGTTCAATGAATTGGCAAGATTTGCTTCACACCAGGTGGACACCGAGGCAAGACGCGCCAGAAGATTTGAGCCGGGGCTGAAACCGTGGGTTTACAGTCGAGTAGCTGTTCTCCAGATCACAAACTTTGCAACATTACTGGAGAAAGCTATCATAGCTGAAGGTGGGAACGAAGCTTTGAACAAGCACAACCAAGAATGGAACAAGAAGAGAAACGATGGGGGAAACCGAGAGGGTAGCAGCGGGGGCAGCAACTCGAACAAACGCAAGTGGAATAACAACAGCAGTTCGGGGACACCCCAGGGAAGTGAATCCAAGAAAGCCAGTAAATGCAGTTAGTGCGGAAAGAACCACACTGGGGAGTGCCTGAAAGGAAGGAATGTCTGCTATAATTGTGGGCAAGAGGGGCACATCGCTCCCAATTGTCCCACACCGAAGAAGAAGGGTTGTTTTGCCTGCGGGGCCATAGACCATCAGTTTAAGGATTGTCCAAAGAAGAAGAACACCGGAGGGAGTTCGGGCTTTAGGGGAAACAACAACAACAACAACAACAACAACAAACTAACCATTGGAGGCCCAGTGCCACAGAACAAACCCACGGCACGGACTTTCAACATGATGGTGCAGGATGCCGTTGAATCAAAAGACGTGGTGTCAGGTATTATTCCGATCAATGATATAAATGCTTACGTATTATTTGATTCGGGTGCTACCTGTTCATTTGTGTCTGATGAATTAGCTAGACGGTTAGAATTACCTAGAGAAAAACTAGAGAACCCAATGAACATAGAAGTTGCTAATAAAGAAGTGATTCCTGTAGAGTATGTACATAGGAACTGTTGTGCTGAAATCAGGGGTCAGAAGTTGAGTGTAAATTTAATTCCGATACGTTTGGGGGAGTTTAACGTTATACTTGGAATGGATTGGTTGTTTAACCACGGAGCTATAATTGATTGTCAGAAGAAGTGTATACACCTTAAGACACCGAACAGGTCTAAGGTCGTATTTTATGGCAGCAAGTCGTCTAGACAATCTGCATGTCTGACGATGATGCAGGCCAAGAAACTGTTGAAGAAGGGTTGTGTAGGGTATTTAGCTCACATAGTGGACACACAGATGGTGAATCCCGAGATGGAGCAAATACCAGTAGTGAGGGAATTCATGGACGTGTTTCCAAACGAACTGCCAGGTTTACCGCCAGATAGGGAGATAGAGTTTGTAATTGATTTGGTACCGGGGACAACACCAATATCAAAGGCACCATATAGGATGGCTCCAGTAGAAATGAAGGAGTTAATGATCCAACTACTGGAGTTGTTGGATAATAAGTACATTCAACCAAGTGTTTCTCAATGAGGAGCACATGTGTTGTTTGTAAAGAAGAAGGATGGATCGATGAGACTATGTATGGATTACAGAGAGCTGAATAAGGTGACAATTAAAAACAAGTACCCGTTGCCACGAATTGACGATCTTTTTGATCAATTGAAAGGGGCGAAGTACTTTTCAAAGATTGACTTGAGGACTGGTTATCATCAGTTGAAAGTCAGGAAGGAGGATGTACCCAAGACGGCATTCAGAACTCGATATGGGCATTATGAGTTTCTGGTGATGTCGTTTGGACTGACGAATGCGCCAGCCGCATTTATGGACATGATGAACAGAATATTCAAGCAGTACTTGGATAAATTTATTGTCGTGTTCATCGACGATATTTTGGTTTATTCCAAAACGGAGGAGGAACATGCTGAACACCTAAGGTTGGTGTTGGAGATATTACGGAAGGAGCAGTTGTATGCTAAATTTTTGAAGTGTGAATTCTGGTTGGAGAGAGTTCAATTTTTAGGTCATGTTATTGACAATGAAGGAGTTTCAGTAGATCCAGCGAAGATTGAAGCGGTGATGAATTGGGAACAACCAAGGACGCCGACGGAGGTAAGAAGTTTCTTGGGGTTAGTGGGTTACTATCGGAGATTCATTCAAGATTTTTCAAAGATAGCAATACCGCTGACAAATTTAACGAGGAAGACAGTGAAATACGTATGGACGGAGAAGTGTGAGGAGAGTTTTCAGGAACTAAAGAAAAGACTTAGTGAAGCACCTGTATTGACTTTACCGGACGATACTGGAGGTTTTACGGTCTACAGTGATGCATCGCACAAGGGACTTGGCTGTGTGCTTATGCAAAACGGCAAGGTCTTTGCGTATGCGTCCAGACAGTTGAAGGATTACGAGAAGGGATACCCTACCCACGACTTGGAGCTGGCAGCAGTAGTGTTTGCCCTTAAGATCTGGAGACATTATTTGTATGGAGAGAAATGTGAGATATTCACAGACCATAAGAGTCTGAAGTATATCTTCACACAGAAGGAGTTAATTATGAGGCAACGAAGATGGTTAGAATTGATCAAAGACTATGATTGTGAAATTTTATATCATCCCGGCAAGGCCAACGTAGTAGCGGATGCTCTAAGTAGAAAGAGCAGGGAGAAATTGTTCATCTTGACAGATCAGGAACAATTGGTTCAAGAAATGACTCGAATGGAGTTGGAGGTAAGAAATCCAAATGAGTCAATGGAAGTAGAAGCGAGCCCAACCTTACTAGATAGGGTGAAAGAGGCTCAAGACAAAGATGAAGAGTGTGTCAGAATAAGGATGAGAATGACCGAAGGGGAAGAGGTCAAATTCAAGGAGGATAGCATGGGATTGCTAAGGTTTGAAAATCGGGTTTGGGTGCCGCTAGTGCCCGAACTACGAGAAGAAATTTTGCAAGAGGCCCATAGTACGAGATACTCGATACATCCGGGGAGTACGAAGATGTATCAAGATCTGCGTCAGCATTTTTGGTGGCCGAATTTAAAAAGGGAGGTCGCTGAATGTGTTAGCCGATGCCTAACTTGTCAAAGGGTAAAGGGTGAACATCAGAGACCAAGTGGATTACTACAGCCGTTAGAGATTCCTGAGTGGAAAAGGGAGCATATCACAATGGATTTTGTGGTAGGACTTCCAGCAACACAGAAGGGATTTGACGCAATATGGGTGATTGTGGATCGACTAACAAAGTCAGCGCACTTTTTGTCGATCAAGATTAAGTTCAGTTTGGACCAGTTGGCCAAACTGTACATCAAGGAGATAGTTTCGAGACATGGGGTGCCGGTATCGATTGTGTCAGACAGAGAGCCGCGCTTCACGTCAAAATTTTGGAGAAGTCTTCAGGAGAGATTGGGAACACAGTTGAGAATGAGTACAACATATCATCCGCAGACCGATGGGCAAAGTGAAAGAACAATACAGACATTGGAAGATATGCTCAGGGCCTGTGTGATGGATTTCAAGGGCAGTTGGGAAAACCATCTACCATTAGTTGAGTTTGCATATAACAATAGTTATCATGCAAGCATAGGCATGCCGCCTTACGAAGCATTGTATGGAAGAAAGTGCAGAACACCTCTATGTTGGGATGAGGTAGGAGAACGCCGACTGTTGGGATCGGAATTGGTTCAACAGACGATAGAAATTATTAAGGTAATAAGAGCTCGGCTAGTAGCAGCTCATGATCATCAGAAGAAGTACGCCGATTTACATCGATAGAAGTGAGACTTCGAAGTTGGAAATTTTGTGTTCATGAAGGTGTCTCCCTGGAAGGGGAAGATCAGATTTGGAAAGAAGGGGAAGCTGAGTCTGAGGTTCATAGGACCGTTCGAGATATTAAAAAGAGTGGGTGAAGTGGCGTACGAGGTAGCTTTACCTCCTGAACTGGAGCATATTCATAATGTGTTTCATGTGTCAGTGTTGCGACCATACAAGCCAGACTACAAACATGTCATATCCTATGAGCCAATACAAGTTGAGAAAGACTTATCGTACGAGGAAATTCCTGTCCAGATACTAGATAGGAAAGAGCAGAAATTACGAAATAAGGTTATACATTCTGTCAAAATCCTTTGGAGGAACCACAACGCTGAGGAAGCTACGTGGGAGCTTGAAGAAAAGATGAGGGCTAACTATCCGTATCTGTTCGAGTAGTTTAAATTTGTAATTCCGGGGACGGAATTCTTATAAGGGGGGGGGGGGGAGAATGTAATGACCACGAATTTCATTAGTCATTGTAAATATACTTAATAAATATTTAGCAATGAAATTAAACCTTTTGTATTAATTAATTGTGCATTAGATAATTAAATAAATGTACTTATGTGCTTGTATATTTATTTAAAGAATTAAAGCAATGTGTATAATTAATTAAAGCAAATCTAATTGGATTATATTTTTAAATCCAAATGAGTTGATAAACTAGGTTAAAGATATTAACCTAGTAGCCCATGTATGTAATTTAATTACTAGCCCATGTAATTAATTAAACAAGCCCAATGCTTGATTTAATTAAATGTAACCTAGAATAATTAATGTAAGCCCAATGTATTATTTAAATTGAGCCCAAACAATTTAATTGAATGAGTCCAATGGAAGTTATTCCCAAGCCCAATGTGGAGCCCAATAGGAGGTCAAACTTTGGTCAATATATATATATAGATGTATATATGCACATTTTAGCATTAAAAATAAAGGGAAAATGGCTTGAAAAAGCCAATTTGCTGAATTTTTGAGGGCCCCACTTGGATAACTTGAGTTCCTAGGTTGCTTGAAAATCCATCCATGTCATAAGTTGGCCAACAACTCTAGTCATTCCAAAAGTCTATCAACTAGTCATTCAATCAAATAGTAATTATAATTAAGCTTTAATTTCACCAACATGGGTGAATTAGCAAGCTAATGAAGGATTAGTGGTGGGCTATAAATAGAATGCTCCACACTTGGTATTGGTTGTTAGTTCATTTGCTAGAGAAAAGAGAGAGAGAGAGCTTTTGTGAGTTAAAAGAGAGATACACTTGTGTTTGTGTGAGAAAAAGCTAGAGGAAGCCTTGGTGAATGTCCAATAGCTACACAACCTACTTTGGTACAAGGAGAAAGAGAGCCAACAAATCACAAGGGTTTAAAAGTTCTCTAAACTTCATTTTATTTCATTTTTGTAGTCTAGAAAGTTTTTGATCGGTTAAAATCTATTTTTAACCGATCAAAACTCGTTTTGATGATCTAGAGGTATTTAACTATGTAATATATGTATATTCATAGATCTATGTGTTTATAACATGATTTGGTAGGTTAGAAATGCATAGAAGTTAAAGAAATATGTGTAACATGATTTACCGGTAAACCCTAACTATGCATGCTAGGTTTATGGTTGTATTTTGAAATGTACAAATCGGAAAGTGAATTTTTATGGCTAGAAAGCTAGATCTATGAGTTTTAAAGATAAAACATTTTTGAACTTTTCAAAAATAATGAATAACAAAGAAGTTATAGCTTTTACCGAAAAGGATGTCGTTTTTTAACCCTAAGTGGTTCGATCAGTAAATTTCGTGTAAAACGTTTTCAAAAAGAAGATCGAACCATGGAATATTGTAAAACATTAAGTTAGGAACACATCAACACTGATTTGGTGTTATTTGGATGTGTAGATTTCATTTAATCAATATTTGATCAGAGGGTATCAAAATTGTCACAAAAAAATCAAAAAGTGGCCCTTACTGCAGTACAGCGCCGGGGCGCCGTCTGCAGTGTTAATCACTGCGCCGCGGCGCAGTGCACTGTTACCAGAAAAAAATAAAAACCCGAACCGGGTCGGGTCGGGTCAGGTTCGGGTCAGAAAATGAAAAATGTTCCAAAAATCATTTTAGTATTTTTGAACTTAATAAATATATTTTTAAATATATATATATATATATATATATATATATATATATATATATATATATATATATATAATTCAATTAATGATTTGAAAGTGTATATAATAAAGGTAATAAAATATTATTAAATAAATAATAATATTAGAAAATTAGTAAAATATTATTAAGTGTATAATAATATTATAAGGTCAATAAAATATTATTAAATGATTAATAATATTAGATAATCAATAAAATATTATTAAATAAATAATAATATTAGGTATATACTTGAATATTATTAAATGATTAATAATATTATTTACTTAATAAAATATTATTAAATGATTAATAATATTAGATAATTAATAAAATATTATTAAATGATTAATAATATTAGCTACTTAATAAAATATTATTAAATGATTAATAATATTAGGTAATTAATAAAATACTATTAAATGATTAATAATATTAGATAATTAATAAAATATTATTAAATTATTAATAATATTAGATACTTAATAAAATATTATTAAATTGTTAATAATATTAGCTACTTAATAAAATATTATTAAATGATTAATAATATTAGCTACTTAATAAAATATTATTAAATGATTAATAATATTAGTTACTTAATAAAATATTATTAAATGATTAATAATATTAGATAATTAATAAAATATTATTAAATGATTAATAATATTAGCTACTTAATAAAACATTATTAAATGATTAATAATATTAGATACTCAATAAAATATTATTAAATGATTAATAATATTATATATTTATTTTGAACTATATTAAATAATTAATATAAGTTCTTTGTGTTTGAAATATTACCAAGTAGTGATAATATTTCCTAAGTGTTTAATTACCCATAATTAATCAATTATGTGGTTCGTAAGGTTTATAAAGATCATTATACTTACATGTATATGATACTAATTTAAGATCAAATTAATTTAATTGTTAGGTCCGTTCAAGGATTGTTAGATTAATTTGGTTAGCAATAAACGACGCACGAGTCAAGTTTTTCTAACTTTAGCTTGAAATTTCTATTGCAAGTTTTCTACCCTTAACTTGTACTTATTGTTGCAATTATTATTCAACAATATTTACATTTCAATTATTGTTGAGCAAGTATTCTACACTCGTAGTTACTTGACAGACCTTTGAGTGAATTAATTATAAAAAATTACTTCACATCGTTATTGATTATTGTATTCGCACATAGTACTTTTACAACTGTTTAAGAATGTCTAAGCTAATCGTTTCGGGTAGACAAATGCATGTTAAATTCATTTAATTGAATATTATAAGAGCTTATCCAAACCATTGGCTGGTGCGGATTCTTACAGTAAGACTGAGAAAGAACAACCCTAGTTGAAGGGGATTTTTAATTGTCGGAGAACCGACCGCGCGCAAGAAAACTAAATGTGATGCATATACATAGGACATGAGAGGACTGATCCCCTCAAGTGTCCCGTTATTTTTAACAAGGAGTCAGTCATTGTATGTCTGTTTTACCTTAGTAGCAGTTCATGGTCATTAAGGACCACTCAGTAGTAAAGAGTCAATTCCTTCTTTTATTAAACATTGATTCTTGTTATCTTTCACAATTGTTATTGTTGAAACCTTGAAGTTATTTCCCTTCATCATGATATATCGTATGATTGTTGTTTATAAACTTGCTGAGCCATTTAGTTCCTCATTCTTGCTATATCATGACTTTATTTCAGCCAATCCCGAAAGCTCTAAATCGGATAAAGGCAAGGGGAAAGAGAATGTTTAATTTTAGTAGTTGCATGCTAGTTTAGTTTACTGTTATGTAATTACTATTGTAAATCTTTTGTATTTCCCTTAAGATATGAAATGTTTAAGATTAAGGTAATAGACCTTGGAAAGTGTAGCCTTTTGATTAAGGAACCTTTTGTATTATTTTATATATTTCATTATTGTTTAGTATTGTACAGTGAGAACCAAACCCTTTTATATATTTCATTATTGTTTAGTATTGTACAGTGAGAACCAAACCCGAGGTTAAAGAACCCGGATTTGGGGTCGTCACAATGCCTCATTTTAGATTATCCTTAAGAGGTGAGACATGTCTCAGTTGTTCTGGATCACTCAAATTCAGAACAGAAAACATCATTATTTATTAGCTAATCTTAATTAAATAATAAATACTTAGTTTATTAATTTTAATCTTCTTTAATTATTATTTAATGTTAATTAAATAATAATTAATTAATTATACTTGTCGCATCCTATTGATACATTTGATTTAATATTGATATATTTGATTTGATAATAAATCAAAATATATCAATTTAACGTTCTTGCATTTTATTGATATATTTGTTATAATATTGATATATTTGGCTTTAAAATATATCAATATCGTTATTACATTACATTGATATATTTATTTCAATATTGATATATTTTGCTTAAAAATATATCAATATCATTATTGCATCATAACTTATCCGTTACAAGTCCGTTTTTGTTCATACTTAAATCAAATTAAAGCTTATTAATTCTAATTTAATCTTATCTAGGCCTTTATTTCAGCCCATTCACCAAACAAAACAAACTTTAAATGTTTACACAACCTGTCCAGAAAATAAAATTTTCTGGACAGTCTTACTAAATCGATTTTTTTCAAAAAAGTTTTACTCCATAAAATGGCTCAATATCGTGAATACTTCTATAAAACTTCCATATCTACAACTTTGTAGTTTACACCAACATCAAATTCGAAACACATGATTTTATACAATTTTTACAATGACAAAAATCGCTGCAGATTCTGGGCAGACTATTTTCAGTCTGACCCAGCCTGCTACAAACGGTCACTACAAACAAACCACAAGGAATTTTCTTGTGCTTAAAATTTTTGTGAAAATATGACTTCCATACCTTTAATTTGACTTATAGCTCACTCTCTAACTCCAAAAATTCGATTTTATATGATTTTTACAAGCACAATAACATCACACCAAATTCTGCGAAATTTGTTCTTCATCTTTTTCTTTCATTTTAATTCAATTTGTGAATCATCTTTTTCTTTCATTTTAATTCATGACTATCTATGGTTAGACCATTACACACAAGTTTAATCATGATCTTTAACCATTAATTTCAATAAAAGCTAACATCTACCCAAACAATTCAAAGATTATACAAGGATTTAGTGATATACCTTCATAGTTTTCTTTTTTTTCCATTTCTTCCTTCCTCTTCTCTTCTTCCTACAATCCGTGAGCACTCTCTCTTCTCTCTTTATGTTGCTGATTTCTATTGCTAAAATAAAATGGGTGTTGGTCATTTAAATGATATAACCAAGATAGAGATAAGAAGTGAGTTTTGATTGGTTGAAATAGGATTTCATTGGATAAGATAAGAAATGAATGACTCTAATTAAATCTCTACTCTTAAAAATATGAGAATCTAGTTGGCCCACTTAAAATCTGTGGATTTAATTATCTTTGGTTCCCACTTTTAATTATCTGACCCACTCTTTGACTTGTTGACCCAAAAAATAAATTTTCAATATTACAATCGTTTTCTACTAATTCTGACGTTCCCGTCGTCGTGGTAACATCCTTTTCTTCAAATTCACTTTTCAACTTCAAGTTTGACCTTTTTTCATAGAAAGTCAAACGGTCAACTTTGAACAAAAAGTCAACCAGAACACCTATCATATTTTCAGTCCATATTTACTAAATTCAATGTTTCCGTCGCAACGGTGAAGTTCGTTTTTCAAATTCTTCTCCAAACTCAAACTTTGACATTTCACCTTTACAAGTCAAAGGGTTGACTTTGACCAAAAGTCAACCCCAACACTAAATTGTGTTTACTATCTCTCTTGTTAAATTCGACGTTCTGACAATCCACGTCTCCAATTTCTCTCCTGAACTCCAAATTGATTTTTCTTGAGTTTCCTTCATTTTCTTTAGTCAAACTTTGACCAGTTGACCACTTTGTCATATCTTGACATTCCGATTTGTTAACATTCCTTCATACACATAAGTATACTCGTGTTATCAGGTATATTTGTATCTCATTCTTTTCACACCGATATTCCACGTAATCACAACCACACATGGTTCATTCTTAATTTGAGACCACCACATTAATAAATTGGCCATACATACAAGTCTTACAATTATTAAATGTTTATGCTTGTTCACTATATTCATATGGCTGATCATATATATTAATTTGACTCACCTTAATCTTAATCCATTTTAGACTATTATTTAATTTCTAACACTTGGCTACTAGGTTGGGTTTAATTTTAATTGTCACCACATACCTAGCTTATCTCTTCCCAATTTATTAATTTGGGCTATCTTAATTTACCATTCAAATTTTAACTTTCATAAGCTTGTTTAATTAATAATTTAAGCCTTACAGTACTCTTGATGATTAATTTAGTTAATCATTTATCACGTTCAGCTAAAATATAATTAGCACACCTCCAAGTATATACGCATTTATACATATACATCTTCACGTTAACTTAAAAATATCTCTCAAATTGAAATTTATTTTTCTAATAAATTTTCACATACCTCATATAAAAAATTCTTACAATATCTCTTTTAGTCAAATATGTAATACCCGGATATTTACAAGACTTGTAGATAAGATCTTAATTGATTAATTAAAGGTTAAAGTTTGAAATCTAAAGTTGGAGAAGTAAGATGTGTATAAAATGAGTAAACATTTTTTTAACCTAATTTATTTATCATGGATTAAATGTTAGAATATTATAATGATGCATGTGGAGAATTTATTAAGAAAATAAATTCAATTAAGAAGTGAAGGTGGTTATATTGATACATATATACTAAAAGTGTGCTTTTTAACCAAATAAGAAGATGAGTAAATTAATACTAAATAAAACTAATAAATTAATTAGTTTTAATATGGAGCAAGAATGAATGTTATGAAATATAATTAATTATGTTAATTATATTAGTTATGAGTTAAAGTTATAGAAAAACTAGAATGATTGCCTAGGATGGCAATAATAAGAACTTAATTAATTAATTAATTAACTTAATTATCAAGTTGTAGTATATAATCCAATAATTGATTAAAACAAGCTCAATATTTTAAGTCTTGTTGGTAATTATAGAGAGGTTCAAATAAATTTATGAATTAGGCCTTATGAATAGTCTAAGTAATTTAATTACTACTAGTAGACTAACCTAAAAGGATTATATGTGTCAAATCAATATGAGAATACTTGTATGAAGATGGATAATTAAATAATAAGCCCAATTGATTTTAAATGTAGTTAATATATGGGGTATTTGGAATGTATTATAAGTAGCCCAATGGATTTAAGTAAGGTAGTCCAATTGAATTAATTACCTAGCCCAAGTCATGGGAGATGTGTTAGTAGTATTGGGTGGGTAGCCAATCAATTTAAATGATGAGTCCAACCAAATTAATATGGAAGCCCAATGGAGTTAATTTAACAATTTAAAGTAATGAGTCAAAATAAACTAAACTATGTAGCCCAAACATTTAAAAGTTAAATGATGGTCAAAGTATTGGGAAATTTTAAGTATTGTTAAGTGTAAAGAATTAACTAATGTAGGGTTAATTGAATAACCCTAGTTGGTAAGCAAGAGATGACATTAACCAAACATTGATTAATTGCTAGGTGAATGAATGTGAGGATGAGAATTAACTATGGATGAGTTAATTGAGTAACTCTAAGTAGTAAATAAACTAAAGCTTTAACTATTCATGGGATAATTGGTGCAAGAATATTATAGTTACAATTATGTATGCATATAATCTACTAAGATAGAATTGGTAGGTAACCATGGGTTGTATGTTATAGAGAATTAACCGTACCTTGCTTAATTGTTAGGAAAAATTGCAGGTATTGTATATATATAATATAAAAAAAAATAAAGAAAAAATGGTGGAGTGTTGACCAAATATGGGACCCCACTTGGGGATTGAGTGTAGCCTGCATGTTGCTTGTATTCCATTTAAATCGGTCATTCACTTAGTTAATTCCCTTACTTCATGCTAGGATGTAATTTAAATAAAAGGTTATTGGTGAATATGTAGAGATATACATGTTGTAAGTATATGGGGTGGTAGAGAGTTAATCAATGTTGGTTAAATGAATTAACCATGGATAATATGAAAGCTTATACCTAACCACACATTAGTTAAATGGTGGAGAATTGTTGTTTACACTCAACCAAGGGGTGGTTCACCAACCCTAGTCAATCAAGATAGTCAATTCCTTAAACTCATGTTTGTAGAGAACTAACCATTGTTGGGTTAGTTGTTAACCCTAAGTGGTAATAAAAATAAAACATTAACCAATGCTAGAGTTAAGTGTTAGTAAATATATAAATATATTGAATATATATGTATACTTGATTGTAGAGAATTAACCTTACTTGGGCTATTTGGTGAAAGATGTGTGTATATTTAATTGATGAGCTTAGACCATGGTTGATAGTTAAGTTAACATAGGTTACAAGAGTAAGAGCCTTAACCACACATTAGTTAAGTGTTGGAGAAATGTTGCTTTTGTTTTACTCAATTGGTTGCTTAAAAGTTATCTTGATGGTTGTCGTTCTTGGTGGTCAATCACTTGGTCAATCACCAATTCAATCAAGTGATCATTCATGATAATAGTAAGCAATATTAGAGCTTAATTTCCCCTATGTTAGTTGATTAAGAGAGTTAATGATGTAATCCTAGAGTGCTATAAATAGAGGAGGGTGGAAGACGTAGAAAAGTTTGTTAGTCATTTGTGTTTTACCAATTATAGGAGAGTTAAGAGCATTTGTAGAGAAAGAACTTCTTTGAGAACTTTGTAAGAGTTCTAGAGAGCAAAAACACTTTGAGTGTTAGTAAATGTGAGTTAGTGTTCTAGTGGTTCACTCAAAAAGGAGGAAGAGACCTAGTAAGAAGTAGATTTCCATAGAAGGTTAAAAGTTTTCTTAACCTAGATCTTTTTATTTTATGCTGTTAAATGTTTGAACTAGAGAGGTTATATATAATGTACGATATGTATATAATTTATGTAGAGTCATAAAACATGATTGTCTAGCAAATAATGCTTGTAGCATCATGTTTGAACCAATCGAACCAAGGATTTATGAAACTAGTTTTCATTTTGTCCTTGTGAGCTATTTTAAGCTTATTTTTGTTTAGAATTTGGATTTGTAATATAAAAAGAAGTTGTAGAGGGAAAAATTTTGATGAGAATTGACTCAAGAATTATCCCAAAATATTTTGAAATAAAGAAGTTATAGCAGTTTTAGTGACGGAGAGTCGGACAGTCCCCAAATTAGAATTTCTGAAATTTTGTACCACCGCCGCAGCGGTCAAACACACTGCCAGAAACATATTTTTGCTGTCCGATCGGGATTTTTTTGTGAAAAATTAAGTTAAAATAAGTGTAAAATGAATGTGTTTGAATACTAAACTAATATATATATATATATATATATATATATATATATATATATATATATATATATATATATATATATATATATATATATATATATATATATATAATCTATTAGTGACTTAATGGTAGCTAAATGTTTAAAACTAAAAACTAAAGTTAACCAAATTAAAAAGTTAACTGTTGATATTGTTTGAAGAGTATTAAAATATTATTAAATAGTGAATAACATTACTATGAGATTAAAAGGTTGTTAAATGATTAATAACATTTGTAATTGATTAAAATATTATTACATAGTTAATAATATTAATAGGTAATTAAAATATTATTAAAAGGTTAATAATATTAATAAGAGATTAAATATTATTAAATGATGAATAATATTAGTAAGCTATTAAAATATTATTAAATAATTAATAATATTAATAAGAGATTAAAATATTATTAAATGATGAATAATATTAGTAAGAGATAAAAATATTATTAAATAGTTAATAATATTAATAAGAGATTAAAATATTATTAAATGATGAATAATACTAGTAAGCGATTAAAATATTATTAAATGGTTAATAATATTAATAAGAGATTAAAATATTATTAAATGATTAATAATATTAGAGATTAAAATATTATTACATGATTAATAATATTAATAAATGATTAAAATATTATTAAAGGGTTAATAATATTAGTAAGAATTAAAATATTATTAAATGGTTAATAATATTACTAAGTGATTCAAATATTATTAAATGATTAATAATATTTAAATGTAGTTGTATATTATCAAAGGTAGATAATATTTTGAGGTATTTGGTATATTATTAAATGTCTAAATCATTAAGTTATATAAAAGAAGAAAGTTTAATTGAATTAAACCAATGTAAATAGTCCATTTGTGACTAATTTAGACAACTCATTAAAAGTGTGTCGTACGATGATGTGTAGTAAAGACTTAAGTTGGTTAAGCATACCCGATATGTCCGAATTATATTTTAGGCTATGATTTTTGTCCGGAACTTAAGGGTTTGTTTGTCGGATATCTTAAGAGTTAATAATTTGAAGTTAGAGTCTTATATAAAGACTAAGTAATAGTTATTTTAACTAATGATGATGTCAATTTCATATATAAATTGTAGGTTGAACGAAAGACGCAAAATAAGCGTAAATGATAGAAGTGAACCAGACAAGTTTTTCAGAATTTGCTCATATGTGTATTGCTATGAAATAATGTTATATTAAATTATTGATATAAAGATATATTAATGATATTTGTGATATGTGAAAAGCATGAAGTACGATTATATGTGAAGTATGTATAGAATATAAAACATGACTTGATACATGCTAGTTGTATATTATATGCAATGCATAAAAAATATGAAAGCATTCATAAAATGAAAAGCATGATGTACGTATAAAATGCAGAGTATGTTTAATATGTGAAGCATGCAGGGTGTTATGGGTAACTGTTAGACTTGCTGAGCTGTCGTGCTCACTTTTGCTATAAAATAAACACTTTCAGATAAGTGCAAGATATTCGAAGATTTCGTTAAAGATCAAGGATCAGGAATGCGTATTACTTTCACCGAAAGTATAAGTGATTATTTTAGTTATGAGTCCGGGTTGGACAGGTAAACTGATTGTGTAATTAAATAAATGGTTAATGGATATTGTGAGTGTTTAGATACTCAAATTAATTATAATAGAATATCATATCATGTATGGTACTGAGACATACTAGGAATTTATAAAGATTACGATTTTGGAATAGAATGAGATGTTGTAAAGTTTTAAATAAATGATTATATAGCAATTATAATATTGTTGTAAGTCGTGAACGATAAGGAAAAGGCTGTACAGTGATGAACCAGATCCGAGGTTTAAAGGACCCGAATTTGGGTTTGTCACAAAATACATTTATCGAACCTTAAAGATATTATATTACCTTATTATTAATATATCTCCAAGTATACATAATAATCAAATTCTAGATTTAAAATTTTAAAAACCTACATTTACTCACATTTAAATCATAATACAAAGAATAGGGTAAAATGTTTACTAAATTTCTACACTTTTTACTTTTCCAAATCTAGGTTTTAAACTTCAACCTTCATTTTATCATCAAGATCTTATTTAAAAGTCTTGTCAAATATTCAGGATATTAGATAAGGTAGTATTTTATGGTAGCAAATCGCTAAGGCAATCTTATTGTCTGACGATGATGCAGGCCATAAAGTTGTTAAGGAAAAGATGTATTGTATATTTGGCTCATGCGGTTGATACTCAGAGAGTGGGATCAGAAATGGGTTAGATACCGGTAGTAAAGGATTATGCAGACATATTTCTAGAGAAATTTCCATGTCTTTCATTAGACAGAGAGATCAAATTTGTAATAGATCTTGTACCAGGGACGATGCTAGTTTCAAATGCACCATACAAAATAGCTCCAGTTGAATTGAAAGAATTGATGGTTCAACTGCAAAAGTTATTGGACAAGAAGTATATTCAGCCAAGTGTGTCTCCTTGGGGAGCGCCAATCTTATTTGTAAAGAAGAAGGATGGATCGCTAAGGCTTTGTATCGATTAGAGGGAGTTGAACAAAGTAACAATTAAAAATAAGTACCAATTATTGAGGATTGACGATTTGTTTGATCAATTATGGGGAGCAAAGTATTTCACGAAGATAGACTTGAGAAGTGGTTATCATCAACTGAAGTTAAGACCTAAAGATGTACCTACGATAGCATTTAGGACTTGTTATGGTCATTACAAGTTTCTGGTGATGTCTTTTGGTTTGACGAATGCGCCAACTACATTTATGAATTTGATGAACAGAGTAGTCAAGTAGCACTTAGACAAGTTCGTGGTAATGTTCATCGACGATATTCTAGTTTATTCGAAGACTCGGGAGGATTATGCGGAACATTTGAGAATAGTGTTGAAAAAGTTAAGGGAAGTGAGACTGTATGCAAAGTTTTTGAAGTGTGAGTTTTGGATATAAACAATATAATTTTTGGGGCACGTGATTGATCAAAATGGGATATCAGTAGATCCAACAAAAGTGAAAGCAGTAATTAATTGGGAATAGCCAAAGACACCAACTAAGGTGCAAAGTTTTCTTGGATTAGCTGGGTATTATAGAAGATTCATTAAGGATTTTTCGAAGTTGTCAGAACGTTTAACGAATTTGACGAGGAAAGCTGTGAAGTTTGTTTGGACAGAAAAATGTGAAGAGAGTTTTATGGAACTCAAGAAAAGGTTGAGCGAAGAGCTTTTATTATCTTTGTCTAATGATACGAGAGGGTTTGTAGTATATAGTGACGCATCGCATAAAGGACTTGGTTGTGTGTTGATGCAGCATGACAAGGTCATAACATACGCGACAAGACAGCTGAAGGACTATGAAAAAGGGTATCCTACCCATGTTTTAGAATTGTCAGTAGTGGTTTTTGCTCTAAAGATATGGAGACATTATCTATATGGAGAGAAGTATGAGACATACACAGATCACAAAAGTCTTAAGTATATTTTCACTCAGAAGGATTTAAATATGAGATAAAGGAGATGGTTAGAGTATGATTATGAAATTTTGTATCACCCGAAAAAAGCTAATGTTGTGGCCGACGCCTTAAGTAGAAAGGGTTAGAAAAAATTGGAAATGATAACTACTCAGGAAGAGTTAATCAAAGAAATGGAAAGAATAGAAATAGAAGTAATGTAATCGATGGAGTCGGAAGAGAAATTATATGTGATAGAAGCTCATCCAAAATTATTGGATAAAGTGCAGGAAACTCAAATTCAGGATCAGGAATGTGGCAAAATCAGAGAAGGTATGTTCGATAGGCAAAATACAAAATTCAAAGTAAATGATAGTGGATTACTCATATTCGAAGGATGAGTATGGTTGTCGTTGGTATCCGAATTTAAAGAAAAAAATTTACAAGAAGCGTACAGTTTGAGATATTCAATTTATATGGGTAGCGCGAAGATGTATCAAGATCTTCATCAACACTTTTGGTGGCCCAACATGAAGAAAGACGGGGCATAATGCGTTAGTAAATGCCTAACTTGTCAAAGAGTTAAGGTAGAACATCAGAGACCTAGTGGGCCATTACAACCCTTAGAGATTCCAGAATGGAAGTGGGAACACATTACAATGGGTTTTTTGGTGGGACTTTCAACTACTCAGAAAGGTTATGATACAATATGGGTGATAGTGGATCGACTGACGAAGTCAGCATACTTTTTGTTGATCAAGATTAAATTCAACTTATATCAATTAGTAAAGCTCTATGTGAAGGAGATTATATCTAAACATAGAGTTCTGGTATCGATTATTTTAAATCGAGATCCGCGATTCACATCAAATTTTTGAAAGAGTTTCCAAGAGTGTATGGGCACATAGTTGAGGTTGAGTACAATGTATCATCCTCAAACAGATAGGCATAATGAACGAATAATTCAAACGTTAGAAGATATTCTAAGATCATGCGTGATAGATTTCAAGGGTAATTGGGACGACCATTTACCACTAGTTGAATTCGCATATAACAACAGTTATCATACGAGTATTGGTATGTTGCCTTATGAGGCATTGTATGGAAGGAAGTGCAGAACATCTCTTTATTGGGATGAGGTAGGAGAACGTAAGCTATTGAGACCAAAAATAGTGCAACAGATTGCAAAAATTATCAAGGTGATAAGATCAAGACTCGTAGTAACACAAGACAGACAGAAGAAGTATGCAGACTTGTATTGACCGAAGAGAGATTTTGAAGTAGGGTCATATGTATTTTTAAAGGTATATTCCTGAAAATGGAAGATAAGATTTGGGAAGAAGGAAAAACTGAGTCCAAGATTCATTGGACCATTTGAAGTACTAAAGAGGATAAGAGAAGTAGTTTACGTCGTAGCGTTACCTCTAGAGTTTGAACATATCCACAACGTATTTCACGTATCAGTATTGAGGCCGTATAAACCAGATTATAAACATGTGATAGAATATGAACCTATTCAAATAAAAAAAGACTTAACATATGAAGAAACCCCTATTCAAATCATTGACCGAAAAGAACAAGTTTGAAGGAACAAAGTAATACCTTCCATACAGGTAATGTGGAGGAACCACAATGCTGATGAAGCAACGTGGGAGCTTGAGGAGAAAATAAAAAAGAATTATCCAAATCTATTTATGTAACCTTATAATAGTGATTCTGTGGACGGAATCATTATAAAGAGGGAATAATATAATGATATGTAATTTTGAATAAATATTGTAAATATTATAAATAAATAATGATGTTAGATTTTTAAAATGTGAAAAATGTTTTGGGACAATCAAATTATAAAAGTCTAGGATTTTTTAGAATTGTCCAAAGTACCTTTGACAACTTAAGAAATGACCTTGGTGTCCTAGTTGTTTTTAATGTCCATTATATCCTTACTTGGTAATGGGAATTGACTTAGTTGCCCTTAACTATGCATGGTTTAAGCTACCCAAGTGTGGTTAAGTGTTGAAGTTATACATACAACTTATGTATGTATATATGTTGTAAGTATTACCTAGGTAATTCATTTTATTTCATTATTTGCCTAAGTGTTGAGAGTTCTTCATAGAGAGAAAGAAGAAGAAACTAGAGTTGTCTTAAAAGCTTGAGAGATTTCAAGGAAGGTGTTCAAGAGAAGTAAAATTAGCAACCAAAATGGATCATCCATCTTTAAGGAGTTTTTAGTAAGAAGAAAAAGAGCTCAAAGAAGGTTTAAAAGTGTTCTTGGCTTAAAACTCTTCATCTATGTGTTTAAATTTAAGAACATGTGTAGTTATACATGTATTTATGGTTGAAAGTGTGAGTTATGTGAGTGATTCATGAGGAAACCCTAAGTGTTAGGGTATTATTATAAAGGTTGTAGGTGTATGCATGCATGTATTCATGACTAGAAAGTATAGTTTGAAGAAGATTATATTCTATGTGTTGGTAGTTTTGGTGGAACCCTAGATTAAAGTGATGAACATGTTAGAAACATGTGTATTTACTTGCTTGATGGCATAATAGGTTCTTTAAATGATGAAAAACATGACTTGTATATGAAAATATAACATGAAGCAATTTCGACCATGTAAACCAATTAAACGTTGGTAGTATGTGTTAGAATGTGCATATAGATGTTATATGATCATACAAAGTTAGTAAATAAGCCTGTGACAATGTATATGGTGTATAGAGTTCAAGAACACAAGTATGAGTTTTAGGGTAAATTTTGTTAAGTTGACAAAATCCTACAAAAGGATGATTTTTTGGCCATTTTGAGTAATTAATGATAAAATGTACTTGAATAACTAAGTTTTATGTAAATACACGTGTCTGCATCGATTTGGTGGTCATTTGAGTGTTTATGGCGATAAAAGTGAATTTTAGGTGTTTTAAAGCATTCGTCGGAACCTAAAATAAAAAAGTTGGGAAACTAATGTCATTTGGAAACTTAATTGATTTTTGAAGGCTTGGGCAAGTCATATATATGTGTTATGTATGCTAAATCATGTGTTGGAATGTAAAAATACAATGTATGGCCAAAAATAGCATGAGAAAAGTTTGGAAAAAAAATCTGAAAACTGGTGTCTGCAGTCAACGCCGGGGCGAGATGTTTTGCTCTAAACACTGCACCGGGGAGCAGTTAACTAAGAACTTCTCCTTGGGGGCGAGATGTTTCCCGCCAGGGAGTAGTGTCCTGGTTTTTGAAAAGTAAACTTTTTTTGAACGAAAATGAAGTGTGTTGATCATATACGATAGAGGCATGTACATTAAACCATAAATTGGTAAAATGATCAATGTGGAAGGTAATAAGGGATGAATGATGATTAGGTTTTATACTTATGATTTGGATATGTTTAGGCTTATTATTTTGTTGTCTTTAAGTCTTTTTAGTACATTTTATTCGCATTTATGTTTTTTTGTACAACAAGGTGAAAAAGGGGCAAAACAGGCATGTCCGGGGCTTAAATGGCAATTTTATAATTTCTGGGAAGAGGGCCAAAGCTGGCAGCGCTAGAATAGTACTAAGGTGAGAGTTGACAGCATTGGGTAGTAGATCAGTTGGGCTATTTCACGATTTACCACAACAGTTTTAAATTTTTTAATTTAGAAATATTGGATACAGTATTCAACTATTATATTAGTTGCACTGTGCTTTCAGGCACGGGTTACCCCTGGTTAACATTAAACAAGGGTTTGAAGCACAAGTTCTAAATTGGTTACACATGGCATACAAGTATATTCCTATCCAATACGCAAATCATGCATCCTAACTATGTAGAATAACATAATCACATGTTATCACATTTAAGTCAATCCTATACTCCATTTGTCAAATTCGTATAGGAATCCACACTAATTGATTAACCAAGCAATCAATACATATGGCCAACAAAATATGTTAATCCAATCCATATGGTGCCAATCAAGAGAGAGAAAATTAATTCAAACAACTATTTGGGTTCCAAAATAATACTTAGATTCAATGAAAGAAGTATAGCCAATATTCATTACATAATCCACAAAAAATCCAATACAGTGAAATATAAAGATGAATAAGAGAAAAGGAAAGAAAACTAGTTGTCATCCCAGTTCCAATCTTCCTACTCTATCCATCCATGGCTTCCATTGATAGCTTTTTGCTTGTTCTTCATCTTCTTCATTATTCTTATTCCAAAAATAGGAGATTTAGGGTTTAAGAATCAAAGGTTGGATAGTTTCCCATGAAGGAAACCACCTTTCATCCTCTTCTCTCTCCCAAGAATCGCCTCTCTCAGCCCTCAAAAGGAAAAAGGAATGAAAGATAGATGGTTTAGGGCTGGAAAATGAACTTTAAAATCGAATCTGTCGACTATGAACAGTACCTCCGTTGCGGCGGTAGCAGGGGAGTGTTGCGGCGAGCGTTGCAGCGATAGTGTTAACTTTTCAAGGCAGAAACTTTGGGCGCCGTAACGGCGGTGAAACCTACTGTTAGATTCTGCATTACACTACTGTTGCCGTAGTAACAGGGCACTGCTGCGGCGGTGGCCTTTGTGCAGATTTTATCAAAATGTCATTCCAGCTATATTTTTCTACAAAAATTAAATTAGAATAAATAAAATATATATAAATAATATAAATTACCTAAAATATAAATAACACACATAAAACTAATATTACATCATATTTTACAATAATAATAGAAAAACATATAAAACTAACTAAAATGCTAAAGAATTCACAATATAATCAAGTTCAAAGGTATTAAATAAATAGGTATAAAAACCAATCATCAAATACCCCCAAACTTAAATATTTTCTTGTCATCAAGCAAAACAAAGACAAACTATACAAATAAAAATAAATAACACGAACTTGAGCAATGAATCGATATGGAATACAAAATGAGCACAAAGATTTACTTCAAATGATAATTACAAGAAAATTTCAAAACATCGCAAAGTCTAAAATATCAACTTATATGTTAATCATACATTACTCTGACCCACAAGTGTGTGTGTGTGTGTGTGTGTGTTTGTGCACCATTTGCAACAAACTAATTATAACTCGATTAAGCTTAAGCAACCATATTACCTTGTTGAAAGAAAACAACAACTCCTGAACTTGTTTTCACATCACTCGTCCAAAAATTGTAGGTGAGTGCATTTTATGCTCATTCTCACCTAATCACGCGTTTATGGAAGAGTGCGTTTTACGCTCCCTCACAATCCATCACATGAATACTATTTGAATTATTTTATTTTTATTTCAGAGGTGAGTGCATTTTACGCTCCATCTCACCTAAGCATGTGTTTATGAGTGAGTGCGTTTTACGCTCCATCTCACTCACCACATGGTTTGTTATTCAAACGAGGGTGTTTCGCTCCAAGTGATGTTTAACGTGTTCTAGAGTTTAGTAATAACTTTCACAAGAATTCAGTCATATAAGCATTCTCTAAGCATATAACCAGCTTATTACAAATGGATATGTGCTCAAAGTGAAATGGATCACAAGCAATGTAAAAACCAACAACAAGTCAAGCACACAAACTAAACAACATTAATCCATTTCTTACGAGTTATAATAAGAACAATCAATAACCCGATCCTCAATTAAAGCTCTAATCACATCAACAATGCTCAAGAAATTCAACCCTATACATCAATGACTCTAAAATAAAACACACGAAAATAAAAGAAAAACAAAAACAAAAACAAACGAAAACAAAACAAAAACAACATTAATAAATTCATTCTCGTAGAAAAAACGGTTGCACTTAGCACGTGCAACAAACCGTTAAACCCTAAGGTTGCCCAAGAGGACAAATTGTGTCTCGTGAGGGTTTGCAGAGAATATACCCACAAAATTCAAAACTCAAAATAAAACTTAAAGAAAAAATAATAAAACTTAATATCAAGCATATCAAAACAAATGTCGAATACCCCCAAACTTGGAATTGACAACGTCCTCTCTATAACCAATGAAAGAATTAAAAGCAATGGACTTTCTTGAAAATAGGGCCAATTTGTCAATTGTTGCCTTCCGCAATCGGCTCTTGCGATTTGCTAAGAAATACCCTTAAAACGAAAGAACAAAACTAAAAGAAACATTAGCGAAACATAGGTTGCCTCCCAGTTAGCGCTTGTTTTATAGTATTCAGCCTGACTTCTTATTTCTTTTTTCTGAACCTTGAGAATGTCGTGAACACAATCAAGAGTCCCAACAAAAATTAAAGACATAAATATAAGTTTAAACTAAGATCTACGTGATAAAAATCAATATTGGAACACAATCATAAACTAATTCCCCGGCAATGGAACTTTTTAATGGTTCAACCCCATTGTAACAAATTTTCATTCATTACTCCAAAATATCATGTTATTATTTGTTTATGTTCTTGTTGAACTATTTTATGCTCACCCTTGCTTTAACATAATATTTTAGCTAAACCTGAACAAGCAGAGGGGTCAGGGGCAAGTAAAGGAAAGGGAAAGGCCAGCCAACAGTGATTATAATTATCGGACTATTGAGTCAATGTAAATGTGATATTTTTATTTTTGTCAAATTGTAAATGTTATGTAATGTTTAAAGGTTTGTAAACCTGGTCTAGTTATGTAGTAATGTAAATTAAGTTTTATTATTCAGAAATGAATTGTTGGGATTGAATGGTAGAGTAGTATCATGAGCACCGAATCTGTGGTTCAAAGGACCCGGATTTGGGGGAGTCACACGAGATGCATCACTATAGACGGTAAAACCTCCCATATTGTCTGGTAAAGTCAACAAAGGTGCCTTACTTAGTATTTTCTTCAACTCCTAAAAACTTTTCCCGTACTTTTTTGCCCACACATATTTTATCATCTTCTTCATCAAATTTGTTAACAGCATTGTTATCTTCAAAAAGTCTTTGATAAATCTCTGATAATAACCCGCCACTCTTAAGAAACTCCTAACCTCCATCGGCGTCCGTGGTTGTTCCCAATTTATCATCACTTTGACATTTGCAGGATCTACTGAAACCCCTTCCTTGTCAATAACATGTCCTAAAAATTGAACTCTCTCTAACCAGAATTCACACTTCAAAAATTTAGCATACAAGTGCTCCTTCCTTAATATCTCCAATACCAACCATAGATGTTTGACATGCTCCTCTTCAGTTTTAGAATAAATAAGAATATCGTCAATGAACACAAATACAAACTTATTCAAGTACTGCTTGAGCAATATGTTCATCATGTCTAAAAATGCGGTTGGCGCATTTGTCAATCCAAACAACAGCACTAGAAACTCACAATGGCTGTAACGAGTTCTGAATGTTGTCTTTTGTACATCCTCCTTTCTTACTTTTAACTGATGATAACCAGTTCTCAAGTTAATCTTCAAAAAATACTTTGCTCCTTTCAGTTGATCAAATAGATCGTCAATTCTTGGTAACAGGTACTTGTTCTTGATTGTTACTTTGTTCAACTCCCTGTAGTCCATACAAAGTCTCATCGATCCATCATTATTCTTTACAAACAGCATAGGTGCTCCCCACGGAGAAACACTAGGCTAAATGTATTTCTTATCCAACAATTCTTGCAATTGAACCATCAACTCTATCATTTCTACCAGAGTCATCCTATATGGTGCTTTCGATATCGGCACTATTCCCGGCACTAAATTAATCACGAATTTTATCTCCTTATCTGGCGAAAGACCTGACAGTTCATTTGGAAAAGTATCCATGAACTCCTTACCTATTGGTATCTATCCGATCTCAGGATTCACCACCTGAGTATCTAGTACATAGGCCAGATATCCCACACATCCTTTCTTCAATAGTTTCTTAGCCAGCATCATCGTCAGACAACAAGATTGTCTCAACGACTTGCTGCCATGAAATATGACCTTAGACTTATTTGGTGTCTAAAGGTGTATACTCTTCTTTTGACAATCAATTACAGCTCTATGTTTAATAACAATCTATTCCAAGTATAACATCAAAGTCCCCTAAGCATATCAAAATTAAATTCACGCATAACTTTTGACCCTTTATCTCCGCATAACAGTTTCTATGTATGTACTTAACAGGGATCACTTCTTTAATTGTAACTTCTATAATCATTGGGTTCTCTAACTTTTCTTTAGGCAATTCTAACCATCTAACGAAATCATCAGACACAAATGAATAGGTAGCACTTGAATCAAATAATACGTAAGCATTTATATTATTGATCAGAATAATACCTTACACCACGTCTTTTGATTCCACGACATCTTGCACTATCATATTGAATGTCCATACTATTGGCTTATTCTGTTGAACCAGTCCTCCAATAGTAATTGTGTTGTTACTACCTTTGTTGCCTCTGCCTCCATCATTCTTCCTTTTGGGACAATCTTTAATTTGGTGATTCGTTGCGCCGCATGAGAAAAAACCTTCTTTTTTTTTGGTTTGGGACAATTAGGAGCGAGGTGCCCTTCTTTTCCACAATTATAGAAGACGTTCCTACTCTTCATGTACTCCCTGAAGTTATTATTTTTGCATTTGTTGTAATTGTTCCCCTTCTTCTGATCGTTTACTTGTTGTGTCGCCAAACTCTTATTACTGTTGTTGTTTCATTTGCATTTTTTTTAGTTACTGCCCCCTCTTCTTCCTTCCTTGCTTCCTCCCTCACTTCTCTCTCTTTTGTTCTTGGTTGTACTTAGTCAGGGCTTCACTTCCACCCTCCGCTATGATCACTTTCTCTAACAGTGCTTAAAACGTGTTGATTTGAAAAACTACAACTCCATTAAAAAATCAAGGCTTTAATCCCTATTCTAACTTTCTTGCTTTACGCACTTCTGTGTCCACTTGATGTGGAGAAAATCTTTCTAGTTCATTGAACTTGGCAGCATACTCTGCTACCGTCATGTGACCCTGTTTGAGTTCTAAAAATTTCACTTTCATTTTTGCTTGTTTACTCTCTAAAAAATAATTTTAGAAGAATAATTCCTTGAAACGAGTCCAAATAATAATTCCTTCTCCGACTCAATTTTTTTTAACCTTCCACCAGTAATTAGTCTCTCCTTTCATCATGAAGGTAGCAAAAGCGGTCTTCTATTCCTCCGCAATACGCGTAACTTCGAACACTTTTTCATCTCTTTGATCCATGTCTAAGCTTCAATCGGATCCGTCATTCTTTGGAACTCAGATGGTCCTACAATTTTAAAGTTTTTAAAATTAGCCAATGGAACGGCCGGTTGTGGAATGCTCCCAAAAGCAATTCCACAAATTCTTGCACTGGGTTCGGCTGTCCTCCCTCTACATTAACCGACTCCTTAGGTGGTGGTGGTGGTGGTGGTGGTGGTGGAGGCTGATTCCTTCTACGTGGTGACATTTTCTGTTTAAAAGAAAATTTAAGTTACTATTTTTTTTTCTTTTATTTTTTTTATGTTTATCATCATTAATTAAGCATTTGAAACTAATGCATAATTAATCACATCTAAACACATAAATGTAATTGCATTTATATTCACATGCCACAACATAGTGCATTAGCACTTTACAACTCGAGCATATTGTTATAAATGCCCATATCCCCTTAAACCGCAAAAGATGGAATCTATCATAAACATATCCCACAAACTACTAGAGTTGGGATTTACATTATATTAACCCTCTGACAAAATAAAAGTTAGGCTCTACTACATCTATATACACATATCAACATAAAATAACTACTAACTAATAACAGTGCATCTCCCGATGAATTGCATCCTCACACTTCTCATCCCAAATCTCTATCACCCGATTGCAGCTGATAGTGTGCCATGTCTGGTAATCTTCAACTGGGTAGAAGTACACCCTTCTCTGAAGTCTGTCAAATGAAGACCAATAGACATATGTTTCCCTATCCAACTTCACTTTCTTCTCACGGACCTCATCCTCTAGCTTGCATATCTGATCATGAGTTGCGTCTCACTGTGCCGCAATCTTGTTTCTAGCCTCTATCTCCTCCTACCAGTAGGCATCAATAGTATGCTTTTTTGCCTGCAACTATTTGACCTTATGCTCTGCTTCCTCTAGCTTAGTCTTCAGTTCAATGTCTTGCTATACCAACTCATGTGTTAATGCTTCCACAGAGTCCACGTACTCCTATACCTTATCTTCTAATTCTGTTATCTTATGTCCACCCTACTGCTTCTTTTTGATAAGATCAGCATTTTTTTCCATTAACTGATATATCAACGTCTTGTACTAATCCTTATTTTGGTGGGTCTTATTCTCTTCCTCCAACTGACGAACTATATCCTCGAGCTCAAGATTCCTATCAGCCAGCTGCTCTATCAGGTGATCCTCATTAAGTACCTTACCGGGTGATGTATAATACTGCACATCATCATCAGCCTCATCTTCATGATCTTCCTCGGGATTTACCTCAATCTTAACCTCCACTAGCTACACTGTATCAACATGAATATCTATGAACTCCTCTTCTACAGTCTGACTAGACTAACCAATCTCAAGCATCCTACACAGCCACAAACAAGCAAACAAACAAATAATATCAGTATCGCAATAAAATAACTTCATTGATGAAATGAAAGTATATTCTATTATGTTACAACTCGATTCAATGAATTTCCAAAATCCATCTCTTAAAACTCTAAGTGAGTTGACTCTTCTAAGGTTATATCCTAAGATAGCGAAACCTAAAGTTTTATAACCTACAGCTTTGATACCAACCTATGATGCCCTCAAATTTGGATTCTATAACCTCGAGTTTAATGCTCACAATTCAATACATAAATAACATCTAAATAGTTAATCGTCATTAAACTAGCGAAATAATACATAATTGTTCCTTACAAAAGGTAATATAAATCCCAAGGTCTTCTAACCTTTACATAACCATTACACATCTTAAGAGTTTACAAAGATTTACAACATAATATAAATATTAAATAATGAACTTATAGCATGAAAGTTCTACTACTTGGCTTTTTCTTTGCCTTTGTCCTTCTTAGAACACTTAGGCTTAGCTGAAAAATATTTCATGATATAGCAAAAGTGAGAAATGGTAACGCCCCGCTCAATCCCCGTATTGGCTACAGGCGACCTCGTGCGTTAATTTATAACCTTCACCTTATTAACTGTAACTTTATATAATAATATGTTGCTAAAAACTCAATAAATTTAACTTTTATCATATTTTCTTAAACTTTGTCTCATAATCGAAATTTTACACCGGTCTTACATATCATTTATAAATCATAACCTAGTGTATTACAATCATTGTAAGTATACAAAAGCTCACATTTCAACAATAAGTCGCTATTACTATCTATTGACTATTCTTAACTAACTGAGTTCACGATTATTAACACTCACCTTAATGTATAACTTCATTTCACTACTATTACAAGATCTTAATTCAAGAATAATACAGAGCTGTAATTATGCCAACATATTACATCAAGAGATTTAAACAATTATCACAACAAGGTTTTACAACCTAAAAATAACTTCAATCATTTTCTTTGCGTTTACTTGGATCTTTAAATTTCTCGCACCTTGCTGAAATGTTTGATTATTGAAAAAGTGAGCACGACGACTTAGCAAGTCTAATAGTTATCACTAACAGTACATATTTAAATCATGCTCTATGATTTGCATTTTATATAGGCATCATGCTTCTTATACTTTGCATTTATTCAATTACTTCAAGCTTACAAGGCATCTCAATGTTTACAAGTTATATAATTCATTTAACACACTGAATTTTATAGTATCAATTGTATATCAACTATTCACATTATATGTATGTACAAAGACATATTTAAAATCAATTCGCACATATAATAAGTGCACATATAATAGTTTATACATATAACAACAGGTTTGCAAGAATATCACATAGTGCTGAAAATTTTGCTTGATATGTGTATTGACTTACGCTACTACTTTGCATCTGCATCCATCATTAACGCTCTCATAATTCACATTACTTCCTTTGAAAGACCTAATTTTAAATATGTTTATCTTTCAATTAATAAAACACATAGGGATTCCTATATTAATTTCAAATGAACTGACACTTAAGCAATAATTCCCTATTTACAAACATATTAATTATAAGACAATATTATCGCCACTAGATAATATTTTAGTTACCAACCCGTATTATTATACCCTTAATAATACCTCATCCATTTACTAATGTTATTAAGCATTTAACAACATCTTAATTGGTTACTAATATTATTAATCCTTTAATAATATTAAAATGCTTACAATTATCATAAATCATTTAATAATTTTAATCATTTCGTAATATTTAAAGACTTAAAAAATTAAATATAAATTATTTAATCACGTTATTATTTCCTTAATTCCTTCACTTTATTTATTTAATATTAATTAAATAAATAATTAGTTTAATTAACTTTACTTGTTATTTATCATTACATAAATAATTATCTTCTTAACCTTATTTCTCTTTAATTATTGTTTAATATCATTTAAATAATAAATAAATAATTAATTGTTCTCATTTATTATTTAATTAATATTAACTTTATCTCCCTTTAATCATTATTTAATATCGTTTAATTAATAATTAATTAACTAATTACCATTATTTATTATTTAATATTAATTTAATAATAAAAAATTATTTTATTAACTTCATATCTTCATTTATTTATCATTTAATAATAAATAATTAGTTATTATCTTTATTTGATTTAATTATTATTTAGTATCAGTTAAATAACAATTAATCATGTTAATTGCTTTTATTTACATTATTTATTATTTATTTATTAAATAATAAATAATTATTAAACTTGGGTTCCAAATTAATTATATTAATTTTTAAATATTTTTCAAACACATTTTGGACTTAAAGATCAGACCCGACCCTACCCGGTTAATATAACTTAATTTAAAAAAAATTGACAAGGGTCGCCGCCCTTGTTCTTAGTACAAAAAGAGGGTCGCCACCCTCTTCTGACAGAAACATTCTAGGATTTTTGACTGTCTGAACTATGCTCACTTCGACGGCCATAACTTTCTCATTTCTTAATCATTTTGAGTAATTCAAGTGTTCACGCGTCTGTAACTTCTTCCTTTACAACTTATATTTAGATAAAATTTTCAAATTCCTAACGAAACTGGACTAAAAACTTCTCGTAACACCAAATGCAAACTAATTTTATTGTTCTGCTTGCTCAAAAGTTTATAGGTTATTCATTTCTTATCAGATTGAACTCAAATTCGAACCATGGCTTTATGGATTCATAAATTTATCAAAATCAAAGAATTTTCATATGAAAAATCATTTTTCATACTCCATAACCATGATCGAACATGATCAAAATCCTTAACGTTTAGTTTAAAAACATACTTGACTATAAAAGTCATTATAAACTCATTCTAACACATTTTTTGACAATTCAAGTTGGGGTATTTTTATAGCCTCTAGAGCTATCTATCAATTCATAGAAATCATAAAAATATCAACCATAACTCATCTCACAACTCAAAAAATCTCATAACCAATTAGGGTTTTTACCGAAAAGTAACCATATACATTTTTCTTACACTTATTCACATAACCAACATATCAAAACATATGTTGAGAATGTTTAACCATAAATCTACATAAATATTATAGATCTAGCATTATAGAGTATAAAAATTGGTTTTAAACCATTACAAATATATTTTGACCATATGAAATGTATATTGACCATGTACACTACATATTGACCATAGAAATTATATTTTGACTATTAAAAATATATTGAGCATATATGGACACATAAATATACATTTATATAGACCTCCACCTAGGTTCTCTCTTGATCTCCTTGGTTCCACCATGAACCATCATAAAAATAAATAAAACTCACACAACAAAGATTACACTAGCATAGATTAAATAAGCTAGGGTTTAAACACTTTTAAACCTTTATGGATGATCCACTAACATAGCTAAGAAGGTTCACCATCAAGAGGCCTTCATATTTAATTCTTGCTTCTAGATCATCCAACCATCCAAGCTTATAAGATATAGCATTCTTTCTTTGTTCTTCTCGTTTTTCTCTCTATCTTTCTAAATATAAAAAGTTTCTATCATACAAAATGTCTAACTCCTCTCTCTCTTGCTATTCTATCTAGTGATATACATACACATTGTATATCTATCTTACTTTACCAATTGCTAGTAAACATAGCTCCATAAAAGGTGGGAAGTGAATCAAGCATGGGAGGGATTTAAGGGTTTATGTAATCTAGAACAAATTTGGAGCCTTGAGCCCTAATTGCCCCTTATTTTCGACAACTCCTCTTCCCTTTTCTCCAATTTTTTGACTTTTTTTTTTATTCCAAAAATGATCATATATATATATATATATATATATATATATATATATATATATATATATATATATATATATATAATTAATTAACCATTACATACAAATTTTGGGCTATACATTGGTCTTAAATTTAAATTCATTTTAGCTCAATGTTACCATTGCTTTGGGCTCTCAATATGTCCCAATTGAACTACTAGTTAACTCATGATAGCTTATCAACACTTGGGCCATCATTTAATTCCCACTAGTATACCACTTAGGTTACTAAATTGATTAATATGGGTTGGACTCTTGAATCGATTTCCTTGAGCTCTTAACATTAGTTGTTTGGCCACACTAATAAATCTCTACAGGTCTTGTTAGTATTTAAATATTGAACTTATTAAATTAATTCATTGCGATATATTATTAATAACCACCTTACTTGCAATTATTACTAGCAATTAGGCTCCTCACATAATTTTATTGGGTTCCCCCTAGGGTATAATTAAATTACTTGGACCCTCCATTAAATCCTTTATTGGACTTGCATTTAATCACAACCCTTGATCTAATCGGTTGAGCTTGATTGTTGATAAATTAATTTATCTTATGGTCATATTACATTCATATCATTCTCGTACCTCCTGGGTTGGGTTTATTAATTAATTCCAATATTAGACTTTTCTACATTTACTTTAGTCCTCTAATTAATTTAAGTTGGGCCACTAACACAATTACATCAATTTGGCCTGAAACATTTTATGAATTAGGGTTTGGGCCAATTGAATCAAATTTTACCTCAAGGGTAAATTTGTCATTATATCTCACCAACTAAGGGTAAAATGGTCTCTAGGTGATTATTAGGACATCAAAGTCATTACAAAATACTCTAGGGCGAAATGGTCATTTATCATTTTCTCTAGACTTTCCTTTTATGGAAACTTTTCATTTATGAAAAGTTTTTTCCTTGTATTTCATTCTGTATTCGTGATTTTGTATTTACATGTTATATAAATACCTAGCTCTTAATATTCTACAAAATATTCATATTAACAAACTCTAGGTTTTAATTATCATAGTTCGTGATTACTCATATTTAATTTCTAACACAACAATTAGGTTAAATGTTTACTCATTCCTCTACATTCTCCTTTCTTCCAATTTAAGTTTTAAATCTTAACCTTTAATTGTGTTTGATTTATTTTTGAACCTCATAAATATCTAGGATATTACAACAACTACTTTGCTCAACAAGTTTAAAATATACAATGGTTATACAAGATGATAATATATCATTAACGAAAAGAATTAGTTCTTGGGACTTCAACCATATATAATAATTATGAAGTAATGAAACATGTTATTACATTCAATAAAGGATTTATTTAGAATATTTACTACTGAGTGGCCACGAAAGGACCATGAACATACTTCAAATGTATGATAGTCGTTTGACCGAACCTTTAGAGTGTAAACACTTAAGTTTCGTACTTTAAGGGATCAACCTCTTGCACCCTATATATATACACAACACTTAGACATCTTGCGTATTATCTGTTTTCTTAACATAATATTTTCCCTTTTATAAGGGTTGTTCGTTCTCAATCTTATTTTAAGAGTCTGCACCAACTATTGGTTTGGATAAACTTTAACAATATTCAAGTGAATGAATTAATATAATAGGTCTAGCTAAACAATTAGTATACACTACTTCTTAAACAGTTTACGAATCAACAAAACTTTAAAGATTCAAAGATTCAGTAATAGAATATGTCTTCAATTGCACCAAGTGCGAATATCAATAACTAATAATGATGTAGAACAATTGTCAATAATTATCCTACTTAGACTACTTGAAAGTAATTACAAGATAAGTTAAGAAACTTGTTGGTCTTGTAGACTACAACTTACTCAATTTAATTTATTTCTCTTGGAAAGACCTAACATTAATAAGGTTGGTCTTTCAATTAGTATATCGCATAATGGTTCATATTAAAACCTTAATATATCTTTCTCTAACATTTAATCAAATAATTACACATTTAATAAATCATTAAACACTTAATAATATTATCATGTTTTAATAATATTTTAATCACATAGGATATTAATAATTATTTAATAATATTCACATCAATTGTTATTATTAATAATAAATTAATAATAATCTACTTCTTTCCTAATATTACTGATACATTAATTCATACTACTATTATCAGTTATTTAATAATATTTTAATTCTTTACTAATATTATTAATCATTTAATAATATCTTAATTAGACTAATATTATTAATCATTTAATAATATTTTATTTATTTTATAATATTATTAATTATTTAAAAAAAATTATTCATTTAATAATAGTTTATTGATTTTCTAATATTATTATTCACTTAATAATATTTTATTTATTTTCTAATATTATTAATCATTTAATTGTTAATTAAATATTTAATAATATTTTAATTACATTAGTTAGGTCCCATATAATAATTTAACATATTCTGACCCATTATAGTTTCAACAGATCTGATCCGTCCTAGGTTACATGACCCGACTTGACCCGGCTATTTAAAAATTAATTTTTAAAAAATTCCAAACCAACGCTGCGGTGATGCTGGGCAGAACGTTTCAACGCTACGGTGGTAGTTCTGATTTGCAAAACCCTAATTTTTTCCAACTTTATTTTATAGCTTCAACTTTTCATAACACATGTTATACGTATTCAAATGACTTCAAACCTGTTTTGTTATCTTTACAACTTAGTATTCTTCATGTTTTCAAGAATCAATTAACTTCCATAAACCTTTTTGACAAGAAAAATCAAAATCCATCAACTAGGGTTTCAAAATGACACTTTTTACTAAAAGCCACACAACTTCATCTTAACATAGTTTTCAGTGTTTCATGTTACGACCCGATCGAAACTCATAGATCTAGCATACAAGTCATAAAAGCCACATAAACAACTTGCACATTTCAAACTATACACAACCAATCTAGACTTTAAGCTAAGGTTTTACTAGTAAACATGCTTTCATGCATTTTCTTTCACCTTTTCACATACTAAACATGTTAATTCATAATATAAACAAATTTAATCATAGATCTACATATATATCATAGATCTACTATTGTAGAGTATAAAAATAGGTTTTGACAATATAAATTACATACTATACTATTAAAATAGATTTTGATCGTAGAAATTTCATATAACACATATATACACAAAAATCTATATATACACCATCAAAGTTCCTCCCTTATACCTTTGAACCCTTCATGGTACCATACATAACAAAGTTTCTCCCACAACCAACTATGGCAAAGATATATACAATAATTATTAACCATAAAAATGAAAGAATTTGAGAAAATAGAACTTTTCAACCTTGTTCTAGTGGCTCTCCTTATTCTAGATAAGAAATATATGTCGGAGTCCACCTTGATTCTTCTCTAAAACCTTCTTGGTGATCTCTCTATAGTAGCTCTTTAAAACTTTCGTTCCCTCAAGCTCTCAAGAAACTCCCTCTACAACACTTAGTAAAATGAAGCAAATAAACTAATAAACTCTATCAATTCTTTCATATCTTCTATTTATAGACATATCTCATCATCTAAAAACCTATACATACATAATATATATCTATAGATTTCTCCCAACTCATCTTATCATCTTATCTTTTAAGCTCATTTATGCTAGATTTTAGGGATTTTATCTTACACAAGGACTAGGTTTGGTAGGAGTTAGTGAACAACTTGTACTCAAGGAAGACTTTCTAGCAAACAAAAGCTAACTGTGACATCCCAGATTTTTGACAAGATTTTTAAATAAAGATCTTGTCTAATTAAATGAAGGTTAGAAGTTAAAACCTAGTTTTAAATGACAGAAAGTGTAAATAAGTGATTAAATTTAATTTATTATTTAATCAATGTGTTAAAAATAACCTATGTGGTTGAAATTGTAAAGAGGGGGACTCTTGACGAAAAAATGGGGTCTATAGAGCTTATAAGGATTAGTCACTAATAAAGGGTACATTAGTGGTTTGATATATGATGAAATTATATTAAATATAATTTACTATAGTTGAATGTAAATAAAACGGATTAAAGGCAAAAGATAGAATGTAATACCTATGATTAGGTAGTTAGAAATGAAATACTATAAGATATTGTGTTGTGTCAAAATGTGATAGATTGAATGTATTTATATATATGTATTTGATCTAATAATAAAAGAAAAATTTAGACTTAGAGAATAAAAGAAATGATGGAATTATATATAAATTAAGTTTAAGTTATGAAAATTAATAGCTAGCTTGATGAATAGTCCTTGAGATGCTAGTTTAAGAGGATGGCAAGGTAAGGTATGGCATAATGTACGGAAATGAAAGAACAGTTTAATTAGGAATTAATTAAATAATAAGGATTATGAAATTAAATATATGAAATGGATTTATAAATCAACATTAATTGATTGAATTGAATTGAGTATTTATACGACGTATAAATACATAAGATAATACTCCCAAATATGAGTAGAAGGAATGAAGAATGCATATATGATGTAATTGTCATATAGGTATTAAGTAAAAGAATAAAATGATCTAAAAGTTATAAAATGCTAATATGAGCGTAAAATGATAAAAGATGATGAATTTTGGTAATCCGATTAAGGTTTGCTTTTCAAGAAAGCGATTTTATGAAAAAAATGAGCATTTCTATTATTTGAAATGACGAAAATTTAAATGATTAAATGTGCAATCGAGAAGGTTCGTAGAAAACTAGAAACGTAATTTTAATTATAAAAAGTTATTTAGTTGGTTTGCAATTAAATGATGAATTAAGCTATAAAATGAGATTACGTGGAGGTAGCACAATGAGAAACGAATGACCTAGTCGGTTGATTGAAAAAAAAAATCAATTTAAATGAGCATGAAATGAATTCATGAGAGAAAAGTATAAAAAAATTCTTAAATGGAAAGTTAAGAAATTCCCAAAAAAAGAAAGTTTCCTTAATTAGAAACTTTCTCAAAAAGGAAAGTCTAACAAAAAAGGCTTTTAACAAAATTGCCCTTAACAAATTATTTAATGACCTTTATTTTTTAAAGGAAAAAATGACCAAAATACCCTTGACAAATTAATTAATGTCCGTTGTGTCCTAAGAGTTGAAATGACAAAAATGCCCTTGACTAATTATGTAAAATGACCAAAAATCCCTTGTGTTAATTTAGCTATGATTAAGTGAAGTTAACTCAATTTGAGTTAACTCTCATAAAAATCAAGCAAGCAAGACTTGTGCTCCATTCTATTTTGCTGAAAATAAAACCTAAGAGAGAAGAAGGCATGGAAGAAGAAATGAAGAGCTTAAAGTTTTGTAAGCTTGGATGCTTGAATGAACATGGAACAAAAAGTAAAGATGATGGCCTTATCATGGTGAAGCTATTAATATGAAGAAGTTGATCATCCATAAATGTTTAAAAGTTTTCTTAACTTAAAACTTTAGTTTATGTATGTTTAAGCTTGTATGTATAGTTAAAGTTATGAATTATGAAAGAATATGTGTCTAGAGTTAGAAGATTATGGTGAAACTTTGAGCTATAAGGTTGAACATAGGTACATGAAGTGTAAGTGCATGAAATATAGCATGCTAAATGCTTAAAAATATATAAAGCATGATTTGGAAGTTAAAACTACCTAAGGTGGTAATATGTTTATGTAAACATATCTTAAAAGTAAATGAATTTTGAACAATTCATATATGTGTAGTATAATACTATAAAGGTTGAAAATGGACTCTTTAATGAATATATGAAAAGTGAAGACTAAGAGTTAGAAAATGAATTTTATGAAAAGTTTGTAAAGTGGATGAAAATCCAACTAAAATGTGATTTTTGATAATTTTAAGTAATTAGGGATGAAATAAAGTCAAATGAGTTAGTTTTATGTTATTACACGTGTCTACGTTGATTTGATAGTCAACGGATAAAAGTTAGAATAAAAATACGTTTCGAACGATCGAAATCGATCGTTTCAACCTAAAACGAATTTTACAGACAAATCTCGCCTCTTAAAGACCTAAGTTTTTTTAAAGGTCTAGACATGTCTTATATGATGTTTAGAGACTATATCAAGTGTTGGAATGAACTTTAGAAGTGAATGACCAAAAATCACAAAGTTGACGAAAAATGTCAAAATGTGTCTAAGTGTGAAAACGAGTTAAATGCCCTTTTACGGGCTATTGCTTTGATAGTTTTAAGAAGTCAAATGAGCCAAGTAGTTTTTTTGTAGCTTAATTGGATGTAAAATGAAGGAGTTAAAAATCAGCAAAGTGAGTGCAAAAATCTATTTTTCTAATTTCTACACACTGCGCCGAGGCGAAGTTTGACAGAGAAGAATTCGCTGGGGGCGAATTCAGTTGCCACTGGGTCGAAGTGTACTATTCCAAAAAAGAAAATTAGTGTCCAAAAAGTTATGTTTTGATGTGAGATGATAGAAATAGGTTATGTAAACCCTAGGTTGATAAAAATTCTCAATGTAAAGGGTGTTAAGGTATAATGAAACAAGAAACGGTATAATTTAACACATCCAAAAGTTAAGTAGAAGTATAATAATGCTTGTGTAAAAGGTCGATAACGAGTTAGGATGTGTTATTAACCTATGTAAGGTGTAACACATCAAAAGTGTAATGAATAGAGACTAATGGTCTAGTAATTATGGATTAAGTTAAAGATCGTATGAGACGTGTTATAATTTTATAATGATATATAGATTCAATGTTGACAGATAAAGTTCGGATTAGCAAACCGACAAGACGGATATGAAAAACATTCAAGGAAGCGTAATGGTTATAACTAAAAGTAGTATGTCCTCAAGCCAATCACATTTGATGTGATAAACATATACTTTGTAATCTTGTTTATTTATTAATAAAAGTATCAAGGCATTTCTTTATTCATGATTAATTACTTGAATTAATCAAATGGATAAACCCATAGTTTTCGAGCAATGCTTTTAGAACTATGATGAGGATCATGCTAATGAGATCTAAATTCAAGACAACTCAAAACTAAAATTGTTCCTAATCGTTGGATCACTAAAAGGGGGATTAGTAGATCCGGATAGATTGGTACATACTATGCTTGCTCTTATGAAGAGGATGATTGATCTCATAATCATTTGTGTAGAGACACTAAAGCAAGTGTGTATGTGCTTATTAGAGAATAAGTTCACTGAACATGACTCGCTCAAGGAACACTTAATGGAGTTTCACTTGTCTGTCAATAGGAGTTCCTTATGTAATAGTCGTACAAGTGATCCTTGGACTTGAGATCATCATAGTATCTTGTGTGTACTAAGTTATACTTTGACATATTCCTTAAGACTTGTTGGTATATCAAAGGATATGCTTGGGTATAATAAGGTACACATGGAGATAGGTGAATAATCAACAAAGGATCTACCACTTCCAGTAAAGGGAGAGAATGTCCTATACGATTCAATAAGTGACAACTCGGAAATTCCTGACCAGGGTGGAATGGAATTAGAAAGGAGTTTCTAATTTACATTAACTAGAGTTGTGTATTTGTGAATTAAAATGCATATGATCAAATAAATAAGACTTGACAGAAATTCTGTGTCTTATATTTGATTGGGACATTGCATAGTAGAAAGATTAAATTGTACGGTAATTATCTGCTGAAAGGTTCTTTTACGATCAAATGTTGAAATCTATATTATCTGGAATGTCGACTAATCGCTAAGGGAGCTTACCCTTATTGTGGAATAATTATTTATTCCGAATTAAAGAGTTAATTCGTAATAAATGAATTAGAATTGTTCTAATTTATTTATTATACAACCGGTTTAATATGGAGAACCTAAAGGGTCACACCGCAAAAGAGTAATATTTATTTTAGAAGTGGATGACATAATTATTATTATTACTATTTTTATTGTTACTAGTATTATTATTTAGTTCCTAAATAGTTTTGGAACTGTAATTATAATAATTAATTAAGTTACTAAATGGTTTAGTAATTAATTAATAAGAAATACTCTCATTATTAAATAATTAAGTTCCTAAATGGTTTAGGAATTGTAATTAATTAATTTAGTTCTTAATTAAATTGGGAACTAAATTAAAACCATAATCCTAAATAGTTTAGGAGGGCTGACTATATCTATAAATAAGAGGAGTTTTATCATAGATCAATATTACACACTCTTTTATTAGAATAGAGAGAGTACTCCATAATTCTCTACATCTAAAGAGTTAGAGAGAGAGAGAGAATTAGGACTAGTCACCCATGGTTTGGAGAAACCAAAATTCACTTCTTTAATTCATAAATCTCTTGGCGAATCACCTCTAGAGGCTTCACACTTGGGGAGCTAATATTGATCTGTGAAATCTAGTCAATGAATTTGAAGAAGAACGTGAAGGATTAAAGGGAGATAAACTTGTACCCGTGGAAGTTTGATTCTACAAAGGTAAAAATTCTTTTGTCCTTCTTCAATTAATAATAGTCGCATAAAAAAAATTCGGGTTATTAGTTTCTACAAAAATTTTAAAGTCTGATTTTTCTTGCTTCCGTTGCGCTTATATAATTTGATTATATGTATGTCATATTTTGCAAACCAAAAGTGGCATTAAGAGTCAAACTTATACAAATTATTAATTGTTTTAATTTTATATGTGTATGGGTATGTGTTTAGAATAATTTATTAGACATAATTTATTGTATAAAATTATGGATATTGAAAATCAATTGCAAAATCGTGAAACTGCTTAACTGCTATTACGGTTTTCAAATTGCTAATTGATTGGGTTTTTTTTTTACTGAACTGGATTCGGTTTTGAAAAGAATTCACGGAATCTGTTAACTATTATATATATATATATACCAAGTGTTAGTAAACAAGTGGGCCAATTCGATTTTGATATATATATATATTACTTACATCCAGGCACTTTCGGTTTTCGGTTTTGGTGAATGATAATGCCACTTTCGGATTTGTATACTATATATATATATATATATATATATATATATATATATATATATATATATATATATATATTGTATTACCAATTAAATATATATATTATTAATATATATGATATATTTATAATATATATTAATTAATCAAACAGTTTGGTAATTTGTGCAGATTTTAAAATTTCAAAATAAAAGAGTTTATTTTGGGTAATTTTAAAATAATTAAAATAAATAGTTTATTTTTTAAATAATTTAATAATTAAAATAAAAGGTTTATTTTAAACATGAAATTAGATTTCATGCAACTTTAATTGCCCATTAAATGATATCAATACATATATGAAATGTTTTATTTAATTCATGTGATAAATATTATTTATTAATATATATGTTGATATATATGATAATAAATGGGATTGATTATGGACTATTGACCAATGTGATTGGATTTAATTTTAAATTAAATGCATGAATAAATGGATTTTTATAAATGGGGTCTGCGTATCTCGTCTTTTTCTAATTTTTCTTATGTATAATTCTATCTCCCTCCTATGTACTTTCCCTTGACTGTTGATCAAGGTTTCTATTTATTGTAAATAATTTGTATTATGATTAGTTAGAATTATTTTGAAAAATTGGAGTAAAGAAACAAGAAGCACATGAAGACCTGTTTGTAATGGAACCTGAATTTAAATGTAATAGTTACATTTAATTTAATTTATTCTTACACCCTAGCTAGGTTTGACCTTTTGGTTCACTTGGTGGCTCTAGTGAACCAAACTAGAATAAAAGTCCATAATCAATCCAAGTAAAATATTGTATTTTATATGTACATGCTTATTTATATATATTATATATTATCAAACATGCTTCGCATGTTAATTAATATGACGCGTATTATATATACATACATATATATATATATATATATATATATATATATATATATATATATGTGTGTGTGTGTGTGTGTGTGTGTGTGTGTGTGTGTGTGTGTCTGTGTATGTGTGTGTGTGTGTTAAACAAGATGAGACAATTAATATTAACAAACCCCTCATGATGTAGAATAAATATTATTTATAAAATGAATTAAAATATTTAATTCATGAATTAAAGGAGTTTAATTCAATTAAATAAAATTAGAATTGTTCTAATTTATTTATTCTACTACTCATAATATTAAGTTGTAACGTTCAAAGATATTTATTAAAAATATGGAACTCGCCTTCTAGCATGGTAAAACGATAGAGCATCAAATAATCAATATAGTTTATTGTGTCATACAAGGCTTATATTAATTTTTTGAGATGTTGTTTTATCTCATTTGATGTTTATAAAATAATTGAATATTACTGTTTTGTTGTGTCACACAAGGACGGTCTTTTTCTCTTCTAATATAAGAAAATGTTAGGTTGAACTTAACTTAGATAATTTTCATTTGGATGTGTCACACATGATCATAATAATCTAAGAGACATAATAAAAGGAGTTACATGTTGATGTAATTGACAAAGAGTTGTCTACCTATTTATTTATATATCGTTTGTTGTGTCACACAAGACTATATACATTTAAAATAGGATCCTTATTCTCTCACTAGTAAATCTTTAATTAGATTTGTCGAACTATATAAGGAGGGTAATATAGTTTGATAAAAATAGTGGGAAACACTATTTTAAATAAAGACCTAATTTATTTTGGTAATTAATAAAACGAATGCATGGTAATGCTGTTATTAATTCACTTAAAGAATATTACTATGTTTAATTCACTAAGACTGCATAGCATAATGTATGCTAACAATTAATCAGACTGAATTGTTTGGATTAATTAAACAAATTTGAGAATAGTTCTCAATGCTGAAAAGCTAGCAAATGTCCTTAATTTACCTATTCCTACAAACATTGCAAACTAAGCCTCTGAGGAAGAGATTGCTATTTTAAATGGCAAGATGATGCAAAGGTGGCTCAATACATCATGCTCGTATCCATGAGTATCGAGTTACAGTGTCAACACGAGAAAATAGATGTACCTATTATATTGTTGCACATTTAATAGTTGTATGGTGAGCAAAGTAGGTCAACTAGATATAAGATATCTAAGGATCTCTTCTGATCTATAATAACCAATGGCACTATAGTAAAAGACACATGTCCTTAAGATGATCAATTGGATTGATCAATTAGGATAACCAGCTTTGTCAAGGATGGAGAGTTGAGTCAAGATTTGATCTTGCAGTCACTCACTGACTCTAATTCACAATTTGTTGTGAACTTCATACATTAATAAGCTAAATGTTAGTTTAACTGATTTGCTTAAATATGTTGAAGACTGTTGAGAGTCACTTTCCTTCCTAGAAAAACCAAGTCTTACTCGTAGATGAATCTTCTAAGCGAAAGAAAGTTACCAAAGGTATTTCTTAGGAGTCAGAAAGAGTAGAAGGCAAAAGAAAGGTTAAACAAAGGACATAAATAAAAGTGATCCCGAGGGCAAATAAGTTTTTCTTTCATTTCGATAAGCTGGGACACTGGAAGAACAATTGCAAGAGAGTTGCAATAGTTAAGTAGAAGAAGTTGAGTGAAACTTCAACTACAGATTTATTCATAATGAAATAAAATTTTCTATAAGTCAAGTTTCTATTTAGGTATTAGATATCGACTGTAGGTCTCATATATGCAAATCATTGTAGAGACTAAGCAGAAGTAGAAAGCTAAAAAAATGATAAGTAATCATGTGCTGAGGAATGAAGCAAAGGTTGCTGCATTAGCCATAAGAACTTATAGTTTAGCACTGCCTACGGGTAAACCTATTAAGTTAGTAAGCTGTTACTAGGTTCCAGTTCTTAGAAACATTATTTCAGTTCTATGTGATGACAAGGAATGGTTTTTTGACATTATAATAATGAACAATTGTTGTTCTGTTTATAATGATAATGTTTTATTTAGAACTGGTTGATTACTTAATGGATTTTGTAACTTGACTTACATGAAAAATATTTCAATTTGAACAAACTAAAGGCAAATAGATGATATCAATCATACTTTCATGCAATACTGTTAACTCGGTCATGTTAATGAAACAAGACTAAACAAGTTGTATAAAGATAGGCTTTTAGAGCTTTTGATTATGAATCAAATACAACTTGTGAATCTTGTATCATGGACAATATGACTAAATCTCCATTTAGTGGACATGGAGAGCGAGTTACGGAGTTATTAGATGTGACACCCCAGGATTTCACAAAAAATTTAAATAAGGATTATGAATAATTAGGTGAAGGTTATAAAACAAAACCTAGTTAAAATGATTAAATGAGATTATTATGTGATTAAATTGATTTAGTGAGTGATAAATGTGATAAATGTGACCTGTGTGGTTGAAATGGTACAGATGGATCCGTTGAAGATTTGAAGTGTCTGAGAGACTTGAGATATGATGGAATAGGAAATGAATATGAACGTTGATGATTAAATGGTAATATAATGGTAATATGAATGCTTAAGATGAACGATTTAGGGTAATGCCTACATTAAGGCCATGTGAAGAGAATCAATGTAGAACATTGTTGTGATTAACAAGTGATGACCTAAATATATGAAAATGTATATATATAAGTGTATGTTTGTAATTGACGTATTAAAGATAGGAGAATTTAACGTTTAAGAAAATATTGGAATAAGAAATGAGCATGTGAATTGATGTTTAGTTATGAATGTTAATAACGAGTTTAAGGAATGGGCCTAGAGAGGCGAGGTGATGAGAACGAGAAGTTGAGATATGTATGTATGTGCAGTTAAGAAGGAACCGTATGATTAAATCGGTTATTATAGGTTTATAGAAGATTAAGCGTACGATATGCGTATATGTGAAAATTATGAAGAAAATGGTTATTATTGATGGGAATGAGGCGAGTAATTAAACTACTCGTAAATGCAGAAGGTAATATCTCGAGAGTGTGAAGAAAGAATATTGCATGCAAGAATGTTGAGAATTAACGTGATGTATGTTATGTCAATTAACGGAAGGACGTTAGGGTCATAAAAAGGATATTATGAGATTAAAGAATAAATATTAATGGAATTCGATAAATTGGTCGAGGTGCGCTTCTCGAGGAAGCAATTATTGGAAAAAGATGAGTTTTATGACTATTAGAAAGGTCGGAAGTGAAATTGTGAAATGTGGAATCAAGAAAGTTCGTAAAGAACGATATTTATATTTTATGGTGAAAAAGGAAGTTGTTTAGTCACATTACGATTAATTAGCAAACGAAGCTATAAAATGAGGCTACGTGGACGTAACATGACGGTAAACGAATGACCTAATCGGTCGATTGGAAGAAGAACCAATTTAAACGATTATGAAACGAAGTAGTGGGGAAAAATGTATGAAAGTCTAGATATGTGGGGGAAAAGTTGCAAGAAATGAAAGTTTAGTTAATTTGGCAATTTACCAAAATGCCCCTCAACAATTCAAGTAATGACCATTATGTCCTAAAAAGGGAAAATGACCGAAATACCCTCGACAATTTGGATAATGACTTAGGTGTCCCAAGTGGCGAAATGACAAGAACGTCCTTCACTTATCATGTGAAATGACCAAAACACCCTTGGAAGTGTTAACTATGGTTAATTGCTTAACCAAGTCTAGTTAAGCCTTATTAAACTTATCAAAGCTAAGCAAACTTACTCATTTTCATCACTTTGCTGGAAAAAAATTGCCCTAAGAGAGAGTAACGTGAGAAGCCATAGAACTTGAGAGAAAAGCTTGAAATCATGGAGCATGAAAGCTTAAATGATCATGGAGCAAGAAGGAAAAATGAAGTACTCATCAAGACAAAGCTTTCTATGCAAAGAAGTTGGTCATCAAGTAAGGTATAACCATGTTCAAACTTTAGAACTTAGAATTTATAAGTTTAAATGGAAGTTTAAGTATAGCCATACATGTATCTTTCAAATACATGGTTTGATTATGGAGTTTATGTGAGTTATATGCTATATGTTTAGTAAGTCATGAAACCCTAAGTTCCAAAGTAGTAGAATAAGGTTGATGAACTATCCATGTTCTTATTCAAGGCTAGAAATTATGATTCATGGATGATTATATGTTATTTGTTGAAAATATGGATGAAACCCTAAATAAGGGTGTTGATTATGTGAGAAGCATGCATAAATTCATGCTAGATGATTTCAAAGAAACATAAATGGAAGAAAAATATGTTTTGTTAGTGAAAAGTCAAATATTAGGCTATACTTTTTGTGTAGATAACGGAATAATCTGTAAAGTGCACTAGAATGTGCATATGGAAGTTATATGGACGTATAAAGTCGTTAATTGAGTATGTGATAGCCTATGTGGAGCTTGGAGATTTAAATGTCAACTTGAGTTTAAGTTTGAAATTTGAAAGTTTTGAAAAGTTAAGGAAAATCCGGATTAAAGGTGGCTTTTAGCAATTTTGGGTAATTAAAGGAAAACTGAAGTCACATGACTTGTTTTCATGTTATTACATGTGTTCACATTGATTTGGGAATCAATGGATGAGAATTTGAATGAAAATAAGTATCGAACGATCGAAATCGATCGTTTCGACCCTAAACAGATTTTAATGGACAAAACTCGTCTCGTGCGAAATTTTATGGTTTTAAAAGTTGGGACATGTCATTTATTACCTAAGTGAACTATGTCAAGTGTTAGAATTGAGTTTTAAAGCCTATGGCCAAAAATCACAAAGTTGCAAAAGTTGGTTTTCAAAGTTCAGAAAATTTTCTAAGTGTTGAACTGTTGCGAACAGGCCTCCTATGGACTAGTGTATCTATGTTTTAATGAATCCAAATGAGGCAAAGGAAAATTTTATAAAATACTATGGTATGATATCTACATGTGTACCAAATTTGGTGTCAATTGGATGTACGGTTAAAGAATTAAAAATCACCAAAGTAGCAGCAAAAATCAAAATTTCAGATTTTGGACCACGGCCGGGGCCATGGTTTTGTAGGCAAAACCACGGCCGGGGCCGTGGTTTCTTAGGCCAAAAGCCGGTCGGGGCCATGGATGACAGAGTTTAAAAAAAATGATATTTTTGACCCAAAATGAAATGTTTTGATTCTAAATGATGGAGATAAGTTATGTAAACCCTAGATTGATAAAAATGGACTACGTAAAGGGTGTTAAGGTATAATGAGATAATGAATGGCATAATGTAACATGCCTAAAGCTAAGTTAAAGCATGCTAAAGGTTATGAAAAAGGTCGGGAACGAACTAGGATGTATTATTAACTTATGTAAGGTATAATACATCAAATGTGAAATGATTTGAGACGAATGGTCGTGTATTTATGAGATAAGTTTGATAAGTTATATAAGCTATGATCCTATAATAATGAATATAGGTTGCATGTTTACAGATAGCACTCGAAATGAGCAAGCCGACAAGACGGATATGAAAGGACGACGGAAAGTAAAGGTTAAGTAAAATAAAGGCGTACAGGCAAGTTTTTCAGACTTAAGTGTATTAGATATTCTATGTGAGCTACGTGATAGCCTGTGAGTTAAATGTGCCTTATGTGCAACTATGTGGATTAAATTGCTAAGTGAACTACGTGACATTAAGCATAGTATGTTAAGGTAAAGGATGCATGACGCATATTTGGAATTGTGAGCATGAAAGGTGTTATCTGAATTACTTGCTGAGCTTTATGCTCATTCTTGCTATAAACTAACTTTTCAGGTAAAGTACAAGAAGGCCGGATGGTCCGGTTAAGCTAAGGTAAGGAAAATGAATGCATGGATAAGCACGGGCAAAGTTGTTATATGTAAATGGTATAAATGCAAGTGATGTAACAGTGTGGTCTTAAATGATAAACCTAGATTTGAAAAAAAGAAGTGTATAATTTGTAAATTCATAGTAATGAATGTGCATGGATGTATTATCAGTTAGAAGATGTAAAGGTTATAGCTTGATGTATTCTGATGTTAGTCGGGTCTACATATACTAGAACTCGCATGTATGGAAAATATGTATGTAGCAGGTTATGCATGATACAGGTATGAGGTAAGCAGGTTGATGTATGGATCAGTTATAAGTAGACAAGGACATGTATGATATAGATAAAGGTAAAAAGGTATTTATGAACAGGAACATGTGTATAGTCAAGGCCATGTATGAATACTTCATGGCAAAATTTATTTAAAGAGTATGTTAAATCATGAATAAATATGATTATAGTAATTGTAATAGACTCGGTCACAAATTATAATGTTTGACCTAAGTTTAATGAAAGGTAAGTGAACGTTGCGATCCTGAGACAGGTTTAACGAATGTAAGTTAAATAAGTTTTAAGATAAAAAAAAATATGGACCGAATTTATGGTCAACTCAATGGTTTTAAAGGTCAAAGGTCAAGGTTTGACGCACGGGATCCCGGTTAATAAGGTGTTAAGTTAATCATTATGTAATCCAGATATAATTGGACTTAATTAAGGAAGGTGGGATCTCGGGGCGTCACATTAGAGATGGTACACACAATCGTGTGTAGGACTTATGACAACAAATGTAATAGGAGGGTATTCATTCATTACTTTCACTGATGATTCTAGATTTTGATATATGTATTTGATGAAATCTAAATCTAAATCGTTTGAAACGTTTAAAGAATTCAAAAGTGAAGTATAGAAACTAAAGGCCAAAAGTATTAAAGTTCTTCGATTAGATCGAGAAGGGAATACTTAAGCAGTAAGTTTCTAGATCATCTCAAGCGAAATGGTATTCTCACAGAATGGACATGGTGATGATCCATAATGAGTATTACCGATCTTCCGGTATCCTTCTAGGGTTATGCTCTAGAAACAATTGCATATCTACTAAACAATGTACCTTCAAATTTCGTCCCCAAGACTTTATATGAGTTATGGATAGGGATGAAACCAAGTCTTAAGCATGTTAAGATTTGGATTGTCCAGTTTATGTCAAAAGGTTTGACAGTGATAAGCTTGGGACAAGATCTGATAAGCGTAAACTTGTGGGATATCCTAAAGAAAGTTTAGGATATCACTTCTATGATACGACTAATTAAAAGGTGTTTGTTGAAACACGCTGCCTTCTAGAAAAATGAATTTTTTCTTAAAGGGTTAGTGGGAGTAAAATAGATCTTGAAGAAGTTCAAGAACAAAAAAATACAACAGATCAAGTGAAGGAATTTGTACAAGTAGATAAACCTATTGTACCGCAACCAAGTCATAAATCTGGTTTAGTACCGAAGATACCTGAACGGTATGGATTCATTATAGATGATGATGATAAGGTACGCATCATAGTGGATGATGATCCAGATATATATGATAAGGTATGAGTATTAGATACTTAAGAGAAATAGTCGATGACCATAAAATTCAAAATGGGTCTTTGGAGAAAGTGTAACGACCCCGAAATTCGACCTACTTTATTATCTTAATTTTCATATTTATGAAACATTATCTTTCTTACGTCCAAATTTCGGTCCGTTAATAATCTTTAATTACCTTATTTAAACCCTTAATTGATCAATTATCTGATTTTAAAATCATCAATTACCAAAATTTCAGTATAAATTTTTCTTTTTCTCAATTCAATCATTGTATTAAAATATTGGAATATGTAGAATCTTTATATCTCGATCCTAGTCCCTGGATCGCAACCTTAACTTATTCTTTCTTTTACACGCATCATAAAGCTCAAAATTCAAAACTTAATATTGTTCGTATCCATACAAATTATTCTTGATTTCATAATCCATAGTTAAGCCATTTAATAATTTTTATCGTAACATCTATCTAGTACAATCACACTTCAAAATTTAATTTGACTTATCCTTTCTGGATTCAACATATATGTACATACAAAATAGCACTATAAACTTAACAATAGTATTCACATTATGTTATTGAAATATAACAATAACGTTCACAACCTTCTGTGATTATCCGTCTTTATATCATCTGATATTTTTGAAATTCATTTCTTTCCTGCAAAAATGTTTATTAAGCAAGTAATGAGCACAATGGCTCAGCAAGTTCAACAGCTATACTTCACGTAGCACATACCTTATCATGCTTGGTGTGTGTCATACATCATGTGCTTGTGCTTCTACTATAGCAATATATCTCATATATATTCATATCGTTGCACAAAATACACATTGTGGTCATATTAATCACGTATCACATAACACATAATTTGTATGCAGTTAAAACAAAGATTACATATCATAACATTCCAACACTTAACATAAAAGGGACTGAAGAACTTGCCTGGCTTGTTGAATTAATTAATAAATATCCCTTCTGTACAGCTTCTCGTACAGCCTATGATCATAAAATAATCAAATAATAATTATTTAACTCCTTATGATATTAATTTACTTAATTAATATCATCACTAGGCCAATTATTAATTTATATGGCCAATTATATTCACCTCGTTCTTTAAAATATTCCTTTAACTTAATATAAAATATCTTTCATACGGACAACCCCGCTCAACGGATAAAATTTAATATATCTGGTTGTTCAAAAATTTTATTTAAGCATTTTCTAACTTTTAAACCCATTTGATTAATATTTAAAATATTTAAATATTAATCCTCAATATTTAATATTTTTACAAAAATATTAAATTTAATGCACAAACATCATTTCTATATTTTTAATATTTTTCTGTAATTTTCTATAATTTTTAAACAATTTTTAAACATTTATTTCAATTAAAAATCATTTTTGGGGCATTTTGGTAACTTCCGCGCCCATAGGGACTCATTCGGTATTTCTCGAAAAGCCCAGGGGCATTTCCGTCATTTCGGCAACGTTAGGGACAAATCCGGAATTTTTCGGAAAGTCCAGGGGCAATTCTGTAACTTCCGCGGCCTTGGGGACACGTTGGGTATTTCTGGAAAAAGGCAGGGGCAACTCGGTAAATTCCTAGGATTGTCGGTCGCCCGCGCGTTGCGCGGCGACTGTTCCTACCGACGCCACAAAACGACGTCGTTTTCCAGCCCGTTTCTGGGCTCCGCGCAATGCGCGGCCTGCCCCCCCCCCCCCCCCCCCATTAGCGCCCAAAACGGCGTCGTTTTGGTCCCGGTTTTGCGTAACAGTAGTCGCGCAATGCGCGGCCCTGCCCAGTTTTCTTTTTCTTCTTCTTCGCGTGAAACAGTATATCACCTTTCCAAATTTATCCATTTTCTCCTCAAAATTTGACAACAAAACACATCCAAAAAATCATACAATTCATAACTATACACAAAAAAAATTATTTAGAATAATTATTATAATTTTTCTACAAAATTATTTCATTTCCAATAATTCACAAAATAAACTAAATTAATTAATTTATACCTTAAAGCTCCTTTCTTAAAGCTTTCTCTTTCCATGTTGACACTAATAAACTCGTTTCTTGCTTGGTCATGGTGGTTCCGGTAGTGGAAGGTGGTGGTTATGGTGTTGTTGTGTGGGGAGAAAAGAGAGAGAGAATTTCTTTGTTTGCCTTCTTTTTCTTTTATTTCTTTGGTTTGCTTTTCTTCCCTTTTTATAATACTCCCCACAAATTGGTTAAAAATATCTCCACCGACTTTGGCTTAGCTTCTCAATCTTCCGGATTGTTCCACGCAAAGAAATCATGCATAATCAATTATTTAATACATTACATAATTATTACGTGTAATAAATATTTTATATAATGTATATAAAATATTTATTTTAATTCATTAAAAATCATAATATGATTTATAAATAATATTAATACCTTTTTCGGTATTTTATTTGACAAATTTTGTACACGCATAACGCCATGCATGTAATTATATGAGGTAATTTATATCTCCAAAAATCATAAAATAATTCGTAGAACATATAAAAATTATTTTTCATAATTTTTCGTTCCGTTACTTGGACAACATGTTACATTAACATGTTCATGTTTCTGAAATATTATCTTTCATAAAAGTCATAATAATTCCATTATACATAAATATAATTTTTAATAACTTAAAACATTCCTTTTTCTTATTTATTATTCAATTTCTTTAATATTCATATTAATTTCTTTATATATAAATTATATAATTTAATATTATATAACTTATATAATTACATTCTCCTTTTAAATAATTTCTTAATTTCCTTCAACTTTATTCCATTTAATCACCTTATATAAATTACATAATTATTCTTATATAATTTATATAATTATTATTTTCTTCATGCCTTATTTTAATTTCCTTATATAAATTATATAATTATTATTATTATATAATTTATATAATTACCTTTCCTTCTCCATTAATTTCTAAACTTCTTCCAAAATTCTTGATAAACTCTAAAATCGATAACTACAATTTTACAAACTTTCTCATTAGCTTTCCATAAATTCTTGGATTAATTTAATTATTAATCCCTTAATTTTCATAATTAATGAAATTTATAATTTTATCAATTAAACATAACACACATATATAAATGTATATATATATATAAATATATACATATCTAACTCCTGCATTTCACATTACCACATAGCCTTAATTAAATTATAATTTCTGCATTTTCATAATAATTTAATTGTACAATTTATTGTACATTTACCTGACATTTTTCTTATCCTTCATAAATTGTTTTTAAACAACTTATTTACTTTTTAATTATTTTAAATCAACACAAATCATCACCATCTCTTGTACAAATTTAATTTATCAATTAAATCATATCACATACCTTAAATCACATAATATAATAATTAATTTAAACAACCTTGATAATTTTATCAATTAAATTCTCATTTAATTTTATTAAATAATTCTGAAAATTCGGATCCTCACAAAAAGACTATAGCAGATGGCTAGGTGGAGACCTATAAGATCTGACTAGTGGTAAAAAGATTTCAAACAAGGTCAATGAGTTGACTTTGATAAAATTTTCACTAGTGAAAATGCATATATCCATTTGAATTTTACTTGCAGTTGCAGCTTACTATACAAAAGGATGTATGTATGATACAACCAAAAGGATTTGTCTCCATAATGATGGAGTAAATTAAGTATGAAAGCTACAACGATCCAATTATGGATTAAAGCAAGTTTCTCGAAGATGAAACATCCGTTTTGATGAGACAATCAAAAAAAGTTTGATTTTATCAAAGACGAAGATGAACCAAGTATGTACAAAAGTTAGTGGGAGCACTGTGACATTCTTAGTATTATATGTTGATATACTATCAATAAGGAATGGCATACCGATGTTACAATCAGTAAATATGTGGTTGTCTAAAAACTTCTCCTTTAAGGACTTGGGAGAAGTATCCTAACATTCCATTTAGGATAAAGGTCTATAAAGATAGATCATTAAGGATGCTTGGATTAACTCAAGGAATGTACATTGATTCGTTGATATGTACTAGACTTGATGTTGCTTATGTGTGATAAGCAGATATCAGTTTAATTATGGAGAAGAACATTAGAAAAGAGTTTCTAATGATGGGTCTGATATAAAACTAGAGGGTTTAACAAACTCAAGTTTGTTCAGACTAATCAAGATAACAACATATCTGTTTCAGGTAATATGATTACCTTGAAGAATTCGCTGGGGGCGTGTGACACCCAAGATTTTTGGAATAATTTTAAATAAAGATTATGACGAATTAAGTAAAGGTTAACGTATAGAATCTAGTGTTAAATGATGGAGGTATTAAGGAATGATTTATGAAATGTGAAGAAAATTTATATGAATTAAGAAAAGAAGGATGAATGTGTATAGTATAAATGAGGTGTAATAGAAAGTATGAAATAAGTGAATGGAGTAAGGAGATGTGCGATTAAAGAAATTAAATATTTCAGAGAATGAGAAATCAAAGAAATTGTAGAGTAAGTTATGAATTGAATATTCTGACAAGTAATGACCATTATGAGGTTATCCATGTAAGTTATGGATATTAAAGAGGTAAAATATAACTATTATTGATTAGATTGTTATTCATCAAGATAAAGGTATAGTAATGTGCTATAAATAAAATACGTATGAATATTATGGCAATTATGATTCCGAGGACAGAATCCTGTTAAGGGGGGAAGAATGTGATGATCCAAATTTTTAGGATTTTTTTAATAATATTAAATGAGGATTTAATTGATAAAATTATCAAGATGTTTTAAATTATTTATGATATTTTATGTGATTTAAGGTATGTGATGAGATTTAATTAGTAAATTAAATCTGTGCAGAGATTATGATAAATTGTGTGGAATTAAAGTAATTGAAAAGTAAATAAATTGTTTTAAAACAATTTATTAAGAATAAGAGAAATTTCAGATAAATATACATTAATTTGTACAATTAAATTGTTATGGAAATGCAGAAATTTAGATTTAAAGGAGATTATATGGTAAGATTTAAATATGTATATATATATGTGTGTGTGGGGGGGGGGGGGGGGGTTAGGTTTAATGGTTGTAATTATAAATTTTATTATTTATGAAATTAAGGGATTAATAATTAAATTAATCCAAAAATTTATGAAAGGTTAATGAGGAAGTTAGAAAAATTAGAAATATTGATTATTTAATTAATCAATAAATATGGTGAAGGTTTAAAGATTATTTAAGAGGAGGAAGTAATTTTTATAAATTATATACTAATAAAGTATATAATTTATATAAGGAAATTAAAGTAAAATATTAAAGGAAATTATAATTATATAAATTATATAAGGATAATTATATTATTTATATAAGAGTATTAAAATAATGAGAGAGTTAATGAATGTATAATTATTGATTATATAATTAATTAATAATTATGGAGGAATTTAAGAAATTATTTAAAAGGAAAATGTAATTATATAAATTATATAATATTAAATTATATAATTTATATATAAAGAAATTTATGTGAAATGTAAATAAATGAAACTAAATGAGGAAAAAGGAATGTTTTAATTCATTAAAAATTACATTTATGCATAATTGAATTGTTATGACTTTTATGAAGGATAATATTTTAGAAACGGGAACATGTTAGTGTAACATGTTGTCCAAGTAACGAAGTAAAAAATTACAAGAAATAATTTTTATATGTTAGATTAATTATTTTATGAATTTTGGAGGTATAAATTACCTCATATAATTACATGTATGGCGTTATGCGTGTACAAAATTTGTCAAGTAAAGTAACCGAAAAGGGTATAAATATTAATAATAAATCAAATTATGATTTTTAGGAAATTAAAATAAATATTTTATATATATTATATAAAATATTTATTGCACGTAATAACTATGTAATGTATTAAAATAATTAATTTGCATGCGTGATTTTTTAGAACAACCGAGAGCCAAAAAAAAAAAAAAATTGGTTATGAAGCAAGAAAGGCGGTGGACTTGAGTGGGTTTTAAAAATTATTTATGCACCATGATTATATATATGTGAGAGGATAAGAAAAGAAAATGGAAGGAAATAAAATAAAACACAACTCCCTTCATTTGCCTTTTTCCTCCACAACCATTACCACCATCCGAGCCACCACCTCCACCCACCGTGAACCACCATGGCTACTTGTGGGAGAGAAAGAATGGTGCCAACTAGGAACTTCTCAAGCTTTGAGAGTTATAAAGTATTTTAATTAAATTATTTTTGTGTTTATTAGTGTTAAAATAAATTGTTGGAAAAATTGTGAATAATTAGAAAATTTATTTCAAATAATTTATGGATGTATATATATGAGTTATATCATGTTTGGAGCAATTTTGTTGAGAAATTTTTTTTCAAAAATGGAATTATTTTGGCTAAGGTGGCTACAGTTTGGCTGGAAGAAGGGAGAGGCGCGGCAGCCATTTTTTTTTTCCAGATGCGGGCGTTAAACGACACCGTTTTGGAGCGTTGAGGCAGGGTCACGCCATGTGCGGCTGTGTTTCATCCGCTAAAGGCAGAACGACGTCGTTTGGTGTGGGCGGAGAGGGGCCGCGCGCCATGCGCGGCCGACGCAACGAAGGAAAATTACGATAATGCCGGCGTCGTTTAATGTTATTCATCAAGATAAAGGTATAACATTAAACGACGCCGGCATTATCGTAATTTTCATTCGTTGCGTCGGCCGCGCATGGCGCGCGGCCCCTCTCCGCCCACACCAAACGACGTCGTTTGACCTTTGGCGGACGAAACACAGCCGCACATGGCGTGGCCCTGCCCCAACGCTCCAAAACGGCGTCGTTTAACGCCCGCATCTGAAAAAAAAATGGCTGTCGCGCCATGCGCGCGACAGCCCAGAATTTCTCTCCCTTCTTCCAGCCAAACTGTAGCCACCTTAGCCAAAATAATTCCATTTTTGAACAAAATTTTCTGAACAAAATTGCTCCAAACATGATATAATTCATATATATACATCCATAAATTATTTGAAATAAATTTTCTAATTATTCACAATTTTTCCAACAATTTATTTTAACACTAATAAACACAAAAATAATTTAATTAAAATACTTTATACCTCCCAAAGCTTGAGAAGTTCCTAGTTGGCACCATTCTTTCTCTCCCTCAAGTAGCCATGGTGGTTCACGGTGGGTGGAGGTGGTGGCTCGGATGGTGGTAATGGTTGTGGAGGAAAAAGGCAAATGAAGGGAGTTGTGTTTTATTTTATTTCCTTCCCTTTTCTTTTCTGATCCTCCCACATATATATAATCATGGTGCATAAATAATTTTTAAAACCCACTCAAGTCCACCGTCTTTCTTGCTTCTTAACCAATTTTTTTTTTTTTTTTGTCTCTCGGTTGTTCTAAAAAATCACGCATGCAAATTAATTATTTTAATACATTACATAGTTATTACGTGCAATAAATATTTTATATAATATATATAAAATATTTATTTTAATTTCCTAAAAATCATAATTTGATTTATTATTAATATTTATACCCTTTTCGGTTACTTTACTTGACAAATTTTGTACACGCATAACGCCATGCATGTAATTATATGAGGTAATTTATACCTCCAAAATTCATAAAATAATTAATCTAACATATAAAAATTATTTCTCGTAATTTTTCACTTCGTTACTTGGACAACATGTTACACTAACATGTTCTCGTTTCTAAAATATTATCCTTCATAAAAGCCATAACAATTCAATTATGCATAAATGTAATTTTTAATGAATTAAAACATTCATTTTTCCTCATTTAGTTTCATTTCTTTATATTTCACATAAATTTCTTTATATATAAATTATATAATTTAATATTATATAATTTATATAATTACATTTTTCTTTTAAATAATTTCTTAAATTCCTCCATAATTATTAATTAATTATATAATCAATAATTATACATTCATTAACTCTCTCATTATTTTAATACTCTTATATAAAAATTATATAATTATCCTTATATAATTTATATAATTATAATTTCCTTTAATATTTTACTTTAATTTCTTTATATAAATTATATACTTTATTAGTATATAATTTATAAAAATTACTTCCTCCTCTTAAATAATCTTTAAATCTTCACCATATTTATTGATTAATTAAATAATCAATATTTCTAATTTTTTTAACTTCCTCATTAACTTTTCATAAATTTTCGGATTAATTTAATTATTAATCCCTTAATTTTCATAATTAATAAAATTTATAATTACAACCATTAAACATAACCACACACACACACACACACACACACACACACACACACACACATATATATATATATATATATATATATATATATATATATATATAAATCTTACCTCTCACATTACCATATAATCTCCTTTAAATCTAAATTTCTGTATTTCTATAACAATTTAATTGTACAAATTAATGTACATTTATCTGAAATTTCTCTTATTCTTAATAAATTATTTTTAAACAATTTATTTACTTTTCAATTACTTTAATTCCACACAATTTATCATAATCTCTGCACAGATTTAATTTACTAATTAAATCTCATCACATACCCTAAATCACATCAAATATCATAAATAATTTAAAACATCTTGAAAATTTTATCAATTAAATCCTCATTTAATATTATTAAAGAAATCCTAAAAATTTGGATCCTCACAGAGCGAATTCAGTTGCGACTAGGGCAAAGTGTACTATTCCAAAAAAAAATTAGTGTCCAAAAAGTTATGTTTTGATGTGAGATGATAGAAATATGTTATGTAAACCCTAGGTTGATAAAAATTGTCAATGTAAATGGTGTTAAGGTATAATGAAACAAGAAACGGTATAATTTAACATTCCCAAAAGTTAAGTAAAAGTATGATAATGCTTGTGTAAAAGGTCGATAACGAGTTAGGATGTGTTATTAACCTATGTAATGTGTAACACATCAAAAGTGTAATGAATAGAGACTAATGGTCTAGTAATTATGGATTAAGATAAAGACCGTATGAGGCGTGTTATAATTTATAATGATATATAGATTCAATGTTGACAGATAAAGCTCGGATTAGCAAACCGACAAGGCGGATATGAAAGACATTCAAGGAAGCGTAATGGTTATAACTGAAAGTAGTATGCCCTCAAGCCAATCACATTTGATGTGATAAGCATATACTTTGTAATCTTGTTCATTTATTAATAAAAGTATCAAGGCATTTCTTTATTCATGATTAATTACTTGAATTAATCAAATGGATAAACCCATAGTTTTCGAGCAATGCTTTTAGAACTATGATGATCATCATGCTAATGAGATCTAAATTCAAGACAGCTCAAAACTAAAATTGTTCCTAATCGTTGGATCACTAAAAGGGGGATTAGTAGATCCGGATAGATTGGTACATACTATGCTTGCTCTTATGAAGATGATGATTGATCTCATAATCATTTGTGTAGAGACACTAAAGCAAGTGTGTATGTGCTTATTAGAGAATAAGTTTATTGAACGTGACTCGCTCAAGGAACACCTAATGGAGTTTTACTTGTCTGTCAATAGGAGTTCCTTATGTGATAGTCGTACAAGTGATCCTTGGACTTGAGATCATCATAGTATCTTGTGTGTACTAAGTTATACTTTGACATATTCCTTAAGACTTGTTGGTATATCAAAGGATATGCTTTCGTATAATAAGGTACACATGGAGATAGGTAAATGATCAACAAAGTATCTACCACTTCCAGTAAAGGGAGAGAATGTCCTATGCGATTCAATAAGTGACAATTCAGAAATCCCTGGCCAGGGTTGAATGGAATTAGAAAGGAGTTTCTAATTTACATTAACTAGAGTTGTGTATTTGTGAATTGAAATGCATATGATCAAATAAATAAGACTTGATAGAAATTCCGTGTCTTATATTTGATTGGGACATTGCATGGTAGAAGGATTGAATTGTACGTTAACTATTTGCTGAAAGGTTCTTTTACGATCAAATGTTGAAATCTATATTATTTGGAATGTCGATGAATTGCTAAGAGGGCTTACCCTTATTGTGGAATAATTATTTATTCTAAATTAAAGAGTTAATTTGTAATAAATGAATTAGAATTATTCTAATTTATTTATTATACAACCGATTTAATATGGAGAACCTAAAGGGTCACACCGCAAAAGAGTAATATTTATTTTAGAAGTGGATGACATAATTGTAATAATAAATTAAGTATATTTAATTTATACTATGATGATAGGATTAATTAAATAGCTTAATATTTATAGTTTAGTATTTTAGAAATACTAATTATAAATCAATAAGAGGAGTTTTATTATTATTATTATTATTATTATTATTATTATTATTATTATTATTATTATTATTATTATTATTATTACTACTACTAGTATTATTATTTAGTTCCTAAATGGTTTAGGAATTAATTAATAAGTAGTAGTATTATTGTAAATAATTAAGTTCCTAAATAGTTTAGGAATTGTAATTATAATAATTAATTAAGTTACTAAATGGTTTAGTAATTAATTAATAAGAAGTAATCTCATTATCAAATAATTAAGTTCCTAAATGGTTTAAGAATTGTAATTAATTAATTTAGTTCTTAATTAAATTAAAACCATAATCCTAAATAGTTTAGGAGGGTTGACTATATCTATAAATAAGAGAAGTCTTATCATAAATCAAGGTTACACACTCTTTCATTAGAATAGAGAGAGTACTCTATAATTCTCTATATCTAAAGAGTTAGAGAGAGAGAGAGAGAGAGAGAGAGAATTAGGGCTAGCCACCTATGGTTTGGAGAAACCAAAATCCACTTCTTTAATTCATAGATCTCTTGGTGGATCACCTATAGAGACTTCACATTTGGGTAGCTAATATTGATCTGTGGAATCTAATCAATGAATTTGAAGAAGAATGTGAATGATTAAAGGGAGATGAACTTGTACCCGTGGAAGATTGGTTCTACAAAGGTATAAATTCTTTTATCCTTCCTCAATTAATAATAGTCGCATAAGAAAGATCTGGGTCATTGGTTTGTACAAAATTTTTAAAATCTGATTTTTCTTGCTTCCGTTGCGCTTATATAATTTGATTATATGTATGCCATATTTTGCAAACCAACAATAACGATTATAAATGTTAGGCAAGTTTTTCAGAACTTGTTGAAATGAAATAATTGTTCTATGTGAACTATTTGACAGAATATGTGACATCAAATATTTTGAAATGTGCACTACGTGCAACTATGTGTTTTAACTGTTAAATGCAATAAGTGACATTTATATTTTGAAAATACACAGCATGGTAAAGTAAGGAATGTATAATGCATGTATATGAACTGCAAGCATGAAATCTGTTATTTGTTAAATTTGTTGAGCCGTTGTGCTCATTCTTGCTTAAACTGACATTTTCAGGCAAAGTATGAGAAGGCTGGAGGTTCCGGTTAAGCTAAATGGTAAATAGTGGTAAATATATAGAAATGTGTGAAGGAATGTATTATATTCATTGGTAGAATATAATAAGTCAGTACCAGTTAAGTAATGTCTTAGTTTTAAATATTAAACTTTGTCGTTAATAATGGAATGTATGCTTGTAAATCCATTGAAACAGAGATGTATATAAGTTGTATTCAAAGGAAAGCTTGTAATGAGATAAGACTAATGTATTATTGTAAGTCGAGTCTTATATGTAATAAACTCACATGTATGGAACAGATATGAGTAAGTAGGGTGATGTATTGAAAATTTTGGATGGTGATTGTATTCACAAAGTAAGTTAACTAAAATCATAAGTTATATGATTTTGAAATGTAATAAACTATGTCATAATTTATTTATATATGATATGAGTTCTGGCATAAGGAAAGTGAAGGTTATGATTCTGAGACAGATAATGAATATAAGCTTTAATAAACAAGTTTATGAACTGTATTATGATTGTATGAAATGATTATAAGGATAAAGATTATATTTTAACGCATAAGATCGCCAATAATCAATGATGGGGTTTCGAGGTCGTTATACTAACACTCCACCCCTAGTGGGGGGCCCCTCTTGACCGGCCAAATGGCCTCTTTATTCCCCATTTTTATTTTATTTTTCCTACTTATATATACGTACACATTTATATATTGATCCCAAAAGAAGTGGTCTTGACCCTAAAAGTTGAAATGATAGAAATTTGATCATAGGTTATGATCAGAGGGGGTGATTAGAAGAAGATGAAAATCGTTGGGTAATGATGATCGTTGAGTGGAAATAATGATCAGAGGGGGATATTAGAAGAAGTTAGAAATCGTCGAGTGGAAGTGATGATATCAAAGTGAAGAAGATCATCGAGGTGGAAGGGATGATCGTCGAGCAAATAGAAGTATTTTTTTTCATTTCTGTTTTGATCTTAATTGTAATAACTGTTCTTAAATGTAATATTCTATGTTATACAATTACAAGTGTTGTATGGTGATGGTTTAAACAACACTTGTTCAAAACTTTTGTAAACCAAACAAAATCATTAATAAATTCATACTTCACTTTAGACAATACAACATCTTACTATATATAAGATCATGTTTATTTATGTATTGTCAAACATTAGAGTAATTGATGATTGTTGAAAATTATTTATTTTTGTCATCATCAAATAGGGGGAGATTGTTGTACATATTTAGCACTTATCACATAATAATTATTTTTCTTTTTACCATATATACTTAGTTTATCTATTAGTTATTTATTTACTTTACAAAACAGATAACATATATCACATAAGCAGATAATGATTATTTTCCTTTAATTGAACATACTTACTTTACGAAACAGATTAATGTCAGAGTAACAGATTACATTTGACAGATCCATAAATCAGATTTTAGATTAACATTAATAACTAGAATAACATTTAACAAATCCATAAATTATTTATTGTTTTGTCATCGTTAAATCCAAATGGGCAAACCCATAATCTCGCTATCAATAGAAATGATGAAGCATAATGACTAGCCATGGTGACTAGCCAAATTGATGATGAAGCTTGGTAGATACTTATGTTTAATGACCATGATACCCTAAGCTTGGTTGCCTATAAATAGAAGTCTTCCCCATTCATTAAAACCTAACAAATTCACAAAGAAAGAAACTTGAGAGAGAGAATCCTAAGTAAGGGCTTAGTGATATAGAGAGAAGGAAAGAAACAGGCTTGCATAATCAAGAGTGATAGAGCTTACACTTTAAGAGGTAATAAAGATCACCTTTATATTTTTCATTTTGTTCATAAATTCTTAAGTTAAGATTCATGAAATTATGCATGTTTAGATATATGATTTTGTATGTTAGTGTTATGGAGTCATAAATCATGGAAACCTAACTAATTGATCTAAATGATAACTAGTTAGAATGATCTAAACATGAACTTATGAAAACTAGTTTTCATTAGTTCTTGTAAGATATGTGAATCGCCATTTGTTTGGATTTTGGCATTCAAATCTAAAGCAAATTTGTAGAAGGGGGAAGTTACAAAGACATAGGGAAAAGAATCACTTAAAACTACATTGTAGATTGACAGAACATTAATTTTAAAGCAAGTAGGGTTGAATTTCCAAAACATAAGGCGTTGTCCTGCGTGTGAGGTGCGGTAAGGCAAGGTAGGCTGGGGCGCGGAAGGTAGGCACAAGCGGGGCATTGAAGCGCGTGGGTGTGTGGCCTCGACAGCACAGTGCTGCGACATTGTGTTTGAGCACCTAGGCACTTGGCTAGAGTTTTTGTTGGCCAGGACTTGGGGCAGTCAGGATTTTGGCAAGTGTCTTGTGCAATCAAGATTTTTGACATTTCAAGCATTGTAAAATCTAATGAATTGAAGTCAGGGTCATGGATTAAAACTAGTAAAAAAATTATGACTAATATGAATATCGACCTCATAAACATTTGTAGGTTGAACGAGGAACGCAAAATTAGCATAGACCGTAAGAGACGGAAACATACAAGTTTTCTCTCACTTTGAAAATTACTCTTATGTACTCCGTGCAATGAAGTACTTTTAAATTATTTGAAGTTCATTATGTTATGTAAAATGTTTAAGTAAAAGGAGTTATTTGTCATTTGACTCGGCTTAACTCAAATATTAAGCCATTCCTTCTGAAATATTTATTGTGGAGATATTGAATTATTGTAATTTTTTATTTGAGATAGTTTACTGTGTCAAACCAAATTATTTTGAGACAGAATCTGTATGTTAGTATATGAGTTGAATAACCCTTATTCATAGGAGAGTGTATGATGTGTTGGAAAACCGAATTAAATGTTATTCATAACATATAATACGATAGGTTAATTCCCTATAGTACTTGTAGAGAATGTTTTCAGTCTTAGTGATTGATAAAACATCCTGAAAGTTCTCAATTGAATAAACTTTTGAACTAGAGAGTTATAAGTCTTTGTGACTGACGAATGGAAATGTTCTAAGTATTTATAATCAACGAACATTATTAGTTCTCGGTTTAATAACCACTCATAATACTATTAGAATAATTGTGGAATTCTTTTTCATAATCTTTTTAGACTTGCTAAGTAATTTTTAGCTCATTCTTGCAAATATTTTTAATTTGTAGTTAAGGAAGAATTACCAGAAGAGTTTGGCAATAAAGGGAAAAGTAAAAAAAAATAAAAAAATAGATTAAGAAACATGTTATTATTGTTTTCTTTAATTGTAGTAGGACATAAGTTGTAATAACTTTGGAATTATGAATAAAAGATTTTTCTTATGGAAATGAGTTGTTTACTTTACATTTACTGTTGTAAATGATATGATTGAAATACATGGAGATAGTTAGTGGATGTTTAGGTTGTATGCAAGTTCTTAAATTCATATAGTTATGGTAAGTTAGTGACTCATAGTAGTATAATAAGTTTTTGAACCCATAGTCGTATGATAAGTTCTTAAACCCAGTATTCTAGCGGCTAGGGTAACAACTGTCATCATACTGGCGGCTTTTGGTGCAAGTCGAGCTTTGGTTCATGTTTTCTCCATTCTACCCTCCCAAGGTCCATCTAATCTTTCGTTTAAATCCTAAAATTAAAATATTTTACAATTTTGTCCCCATTTTATATTTATACTAATTTTAAGTTGAAAACATAAATTTTGGGTGTCTGTTGTTGTTTCGATTTATCAATTAATAAACTCGCGTAAATATATACGACCCACGAATAATATTATGTTTAGTAGAATGTCGATCCCACGAGGAGCTAACACTAACATTTTTCGAATATTAAACTTATATCAAATTAACCTTATTTAAACAATGATCAAAGATGGTGAATATATAGAAAACAAATTAACAATGTAAATAATAATTAGCAAATAATATCAATATGAGACAATCTAAGATCACAACGTCTCCCACTGCGTCGTTAAAACCTCCTACCACTCCCTTTAATTATTGGATCACACGAATGGCCAACTGAGACATCAATACACTCACAAACCTCTTTCGAATTTCTAATGAGTATCTCCTTACTAAGCAAGTGACTATACGATTATGTGAAATGGATTAGATAAAGAGTCAATAAGATTAGGGTCTCACAAAGGCTACACATGACACATATGTATATTTTTATCTTATATACAATTTATGCTTCCAATCCGAAAACAAAAATACATAACAAGAATTATCAAGCTTAGATCAACGATCTAAAATCCACTTTTCGGTTTCATAACGAACACCACATTAATCACTATCAAAGCAATCAATACATGAAGTATAAAAACAAGACAATCCATTCAAAAGTAATCCACAAAGATTAAAATGATAGAAAGTTAATTAAAAATTAGCATTGAATTCCATTGAAATCTTAGAATGAAAGTTAGTTCATAGCTAATGAAATAAAAACTATTAACAAAGTGTTCATCATTCTCATATTACATTAAAGGAAGACAAAATACAATAATGAAATTCCTAAGGAATCAAGTTCCACTCTATATTACTCCCTTCACTTTGATGATCTCCAAGCTAGATGGTATCCTTGTTCTTGAGCTCCAAACTGATCAAAAGCTGCTTTATATAATAATATCTATTTTTTTAGGTCATGTAGCAACTTTGGTTTTATAAAGAAATCGCGCCTGAGACCAGCATGTTTGACCATTGCGGCGGTGGTCGTGGCTGAAAATTATTATTTTGTCCTTTTAGGCCAAAAACCCTACACATCAAGAATAAAAACATCATTAACCATAAAAACCACTTATAAAAACATAAATAACTCTTAAAAACTCGCAAATCATTAAGGTAGAAGTACAAATTCATAGGTATAAAACTCACTTATCATCTATATGTCCTGTATCCTATATCACCCTTGACTTGATCATCCTTGCCAAGTCAGCACCAACCTACCCCACTTTATTGATCCAAATCGACTACAAACTCTATGTTCCACCTTACATGTATTGAAACCCTCATAATTAATACCATCACATTTTAATCATATTAAATCATAAAATAAATTAAAATTACTGTCCTTTAGGGATGATTGACTACGCATAAGTTTTTCCTTTTTTACTTTTCAAAATATAAAATTAATTGGTTATAAATAATGTATACATTAAATCAGAAGTTTAACTCTTTAAATTTTAAAAATACAAATAATACAGGCTCATGACGTTATAGGTCACAATTACATATTAGGAAAGTAATGACATGGCATTAATCATGAAACTCATTTGATCTCCTCTAAAATAGTCTTGAAATGTCCTCTGCTTATTTCCTACTTATTACGAAATGATCAAAGTACTTTTATATCCATAAAATCACTATAATTGATATACTTGAAATTTTACTTTTCAACTATCTGACAATGATATACTTGAAATTTTACTTTTAATAAATGAAACGGATCATAGTGCTCCCTCTGAACCACAAAATATAATATCCAATTGATCATGTAAAATAATAATTATGCTCAAAATAATAAGTGTCATCAAAAATTTAAAATATCATTGAAATAATTATATAAATATCGTTGTATACATATTTGATTTGATAATATAAAAATTATTTTGACATTATTAATTACGTTATAAAAAATTTATTATATTTATCAAAAGTATTGAAGAAAAGTTCACTACACAAATAATTCTTTAGAAAAAAGAGAACAAATTTTTAGATTACTTACATGAGGTGTATTACAGATAAAATAAGAATTTATTTATATTATCATTTTATTTAAATTGTATAAGAAATATACTTTAGACATATTTCACCGGACAAAAGTATTAATTTTGAAGAACACGTGTATGTAATCACACAAAACATGGAGGATTTCTATTCGAAGGTAATACGCAAGTCAGTTGAGGATATGACGAAACGGTTCACCCAGTATATGTGGTAAGGCAGTGATAGATGGTGATATTTATTTTTCTCTCTCATGAGAATGTTGTGCTTGTCCGTTGGCCACCTTCTTATCTCCTCCTTCCTATCATTCCCAACCAACGCCCGGTCAGATTCTCACTCTGTTCCCCCACCTTCCTTTTTCTTCTCCAACTTCACCCCTCCTATTTTTCTAAACTACTCCTTTGCCCTTTTATGTTTTTGAGTACTCTCCTTAATTAAGCTTGACAATTTTTCTCAAACCCGACAGGATCCGTCGATCCGAACCCTAATGAGAACCAAATTATAAAATTTTATAGAGTTAAGGTCACCTGAACTAGGACCTAACCCATCCCATCCCCTTATGGGATTTGAATTTTAAAACTTTATAAAGTTAGGGTCAGATAAGAGATACACTTTCTCTCCTCTCCCCTGACCTTATGTATATGTAGTTATTTTAAAAATTAGCATTCTGTATATATATAATCATATACCTATTTAGGTTATTTTATTAAAAATTCGTAGAATTTATAATCCTAAGTGTTGCTAATGTCATTTGATTTTAAATTGAAAATAGTTGTATAAAAGTAATATAATTTTTTTTTGAAAAAAAATAATTTGAGAAAAAAGAAAGAATTCGATCGAAAAAAATAGGGTGGGATAGGGAGTAAAATACACATCGACGGAATGGGCATAGAAAAGGCCCCCCGGACAATATCCGCATAGTTACTTGGCCAACTCTTAATAGTTTACGTAAAAATACCAAAAAGAATCGAAGAAAAAAATGTCTTAGGTTAAAAAAACCCCTCAAAAAATGCTCAATTTTAGTCCTAATACCTTAAACATGGTGCCCTTTTATGTCTACTAAATCTTCAAGTAATGTTATTGTATTTTTCTAAAAGCTCAAACATTCTGCCATTTTAAGTTTGCAAGTAAATGGATAATAACAAATACGAATCAAATTGTACTTAGAAAATCAATATATTTAAATGGTACTCAAAACTTATTTTATGCTATAAATTGAGCAGACTAAGGGGTACAATTTATTTATTTGACTTTTTGTTTTTAACTTTAGGGTGTCGGATGAAAAAGATCCATATCTTGGGGTTCAGTATTATATATATATTTTTTAATGTTTATTAGTAAAAAATCAAATTAAATTTTTGGTCTGAAAAAATTAAGTTTCTTTTTAACATGATGTCACTCAAGCACTAACGCGCCCGCACGCGTGCGCGCGCGCGCACACACACACACACATATATATATATATATATAGAGAGAGAGAGAGAGGATATGATTCATAGTAAACGGTTGTTATGGATATTATTCTAGCCAACTGATTTTGTACTGTTCATACGAAGATCTAAAAGTGTAAAATACTACAAACTTTTTACTAGCTGCTAGTAGTTGTAATGTTGTGACCGACATTCCTACTAGTAGTTGATCAAAAACAATTATGCTCTAGCCGTTAGTCCTGCTATGCAACCGCTACTCCTGTTAGCGGCGCTGGTAAAAAATTTACACAATTTTACATATTTAGATCTTTTACTTGGTAAGATACATTTTAGATATTTTTAATTGTCCACAGTAGATCAGACAGTTTTGATTTTAAATTTTTATGATACTTTTTTCTTAAAAAGGATATGAACTGTCCATTTTTCCTACAGATGGTTAAAAATAAATTTGTTCGAATAATTCGATAATAAGTATTTGTTTTGAATCATTTTTATATATTGCCTAAATAATTATAAAATTAAAAATAAATCTTCAAAGTCCAATTTATATCCAAGAAAATTAATTTATGATTTATAGCACACTCACTTTTGGCCACTCAGCAATGCATGTGGAGACAGCTGATGTGTTAAGACCATCTTTTAAGGGAATTAAAGTGTTAGTGGGTATGTTTTACGTACACTTGGAATATTAATTATTGTAAGCACTTCTTTTTAGTGCTAATTATTGTACACATTTTGGGCTGGGCAGAATTTTAAATTGCTAACGATTTGGTTAAGAAAAATCCATTTATAGTTTCCAGCCATATCCACTATGGTTAATACACTTTTCATATTGACTACTCTACACCTAATTAAGCATGATGCATTTTAGAATATTTTTATTATTATTATTTAAAATATCAAAAATTAATCTGCATAAAACAAAAACAACAAAAAATGTAAGAGGAAATGATAATGTGGAATAATGGAATAAGAAACCAGTGACAATATGAGAGAAAAAATAGGAGAAGTAATGTAACGAAGAATTTTTAATATTCTTTGTTATTTCCTTCTGTAAAGTTAGAATCAACAAGCGTTATATTGAAAATAAGTTTTCTTTAAGTTTTCCTAATTTCTTTTTGGTCCTTCTCAGGTTTCTCTGTAGTGGGATTGTGAGCTTAACATATTCAAAGTCGGATATAATAGTATTTATATTGGGAATTCTTTTTTTATCAGTCTTTGAATAACTATCCAAATAATTGCATTATTCGAAAATTCGAGCATTTATATTCCCTTAACAGCATATACCAAGTGCCATTCATTGATATAATTAATTAAATTTTGTAAATAAATAAATAAAAGGTTAAAAACTTAAGAAAATTAACCAAGAACAGTTAAAGTTCTAATTAAATATCAATCCAAACCAGTTTAACATCCGAAGCAAAAACTAAAATGAAAAAAGAAGAAAATTCAAAATTTCCTAATTATGTATTCGTGCTCGTATTCGTTTATTTGTAAATACCTTTACTCAAACTAATCAAATAAAATTAATATCCATTTCAAACTAATATGAACATGAATGAATATCCTATTTTTTGGTTACCATATATTTACAGCCCTACTCTATAGGCCCTTAGAATTCAGCTGTATTTCTAGAACTGAACTGCAATAGTTCTAAAATAAAAAATAAATAAAAGTAAAATTACATTTTCAGTACGTTTAGTTATTTCCTAAAATAAGATTAACTGTTATGTACATAAAAAAGATTTTTTTTCCACCTAAAATCTGTTACTATTACTATATATAATAAGGCAAATAGATATCTTATTTAAATTAATTGAGTAATTTTAGTTGGTCAATGAGTTAATTCTGAATTAATTAGTCCCGAGTTCATTACCTACACAATATATGTCATGTTCATAATTATATCAAACTTTTCATATCATTTGTTGTATTATTCTAAGAGTATACATGCGTGTATTAAAAAATATATATAATAATTTTGATATACATACAACTCTTTAATTTGTTGTTTAATGTATTACTATTATCCATACTATATTATTTATACTCAAATTATAATACTAAGTTATAAATTATAAGATCAATTAATATTTTGACTTTTAAAAAGTCAATTTCAAATATTTTCAAACTCAAAATTGACATGAATTTATTTAGTTTATACCAATATAATTATGAATATTATAAACTATCTAAACAGTATTACTAGTTATTAGATTTATTATTTTAAAAACTTAAATGAATCATGTTAATTTTAAATTTAAAAATATCTCAAATTAATGTTTGAAAAAGTAAATAATTATTTTATAATTCAAAATAAAAAGTATCAAATAACACAAATCATAATTTGAATTATATTATTAATACCAATCGTATTTTGCACGATTATCACTGTAGTACTCCCTAAACGGGCAGATCAGTTTCAATACCTAACCTCTAGCTTTTGCTAAATTATACTTGTAATTATTTTGCATAATTTCCGTAACATGTATTTGTAGTTGTGTAACATTTTGGTAAATAGATGAAGTAAAAGAGGCAAATATATGTACCTAACAGTCCAAAATTCTCAAAACCAACAAAACTCATGCATGATTTGGCCTGCACTCTAATATATTATCTAAGTGGGAGTTTGCTTTTTCTATTTTTTTGCTTTAACTGTTATCAGGTTGGATGTTGCATTCAAACATGTCCATGTTCATTTTCCGATTGTATGTGGTTGATCACTTGATTTTGAGTATGAGAATGACTTTAAGGAAATTAGAGTAAATCTAAAGAAAAAAAATAAAGAAAGAAAATTACATTCTTACAATTATGTAGTTGAAATCACATAGATTGTTATTTTAAGTAAAATAATATAAAATTTTCTTACAACTGAGAATTGAATTTAAATTTATTGTTCTATTTCGTGGCTTATTTTACTATTTGAGCAATTTTTATTCAACTATAAAGTAATTGTAGATAAGTATATAAAAACAGTTGCGACTATTTGATAGAGTTGTGCGCTGTGGTGCATTATAGCACGGCGTGTTAAAATGCTTTTAAATATAAAGGTTTTGACGAAAGTATTTTTATAAAAAAGTTAAAATACTGTTTAGTGACACTATTATAAAAGTGTTTTTAAAGATATAAATGACAAAATTTAACTAAATTGTGTGGTATAAAAGAAATTTTAAAAAATTTAAGGATAATTTTTTGCTTTGTGTTTTTGTCAAAAGTGCTTCAGCCAAAATTATTAATTTTCTCCTTTAGTTTAAAGTATTTTGGAACCTATATTTGTACTCTGTACACATGTTTTCATAGAGTTACTAAATACCAAAATATTTATCTTAAAAGATTATTTTAGTCCACCAAAAAAAAAAAAGAGAGGCTCCCTGAAATGGGCTCTAGGTGATCAAATATATAACGTTAGACTGCAGATGAGACCATATAAATGTGATAAGAGAATCGGACACGTTATAATAATTCAAGATGAGATTTGTGATACTAAATGTTTCTTGCAAAGGGTGATTAAGGTGGGACCCATAGGCATGCGTTACACCGAAAACCACATACAAGAAAAATAAAAGCAATTCGCTCTCCTTTTTATTTCCGACATTCAAACGAAGCCTTACTCTATCTATAAATACTGGTGCAAATAACTCCTCCAAAAAAAGGAAGAGAAGCTTAAGAAACTCATTTATACAGCGTGTGGGAGAAACAAGAGGAAGAAAAAAAAATGGAATGGCAGAAGTATTATATAGATGTGATACTAGTACCCTTGGGGTTTCTAATATCTATATGTTATCATGTTTGGTTATGGCACAAAGTTCGTACGCAACCGCTCACCACCGTGGTCGGAACAAATTCTAGAGGACGCCGCTTGTGGGTATCGGCCATGATGAAGGTAACTGTCGGTGATTATATGTTTTCAATTTTAAAACCTAACGTCAAATTTGACATTTTAAAGTTATTTCAAAACATTTTTAAATTTAAATTTTACGTAATTTATTTTAATTATAAAAATTATATTGTTAGTAATACTTCTTAATTAGACAAGTATAATTTTTATAATTGTATTGTTTAAAATTAAATGAGTTCATACTCATTTTATTAGTATTGTATTGGTGTTTAATTTTTTGGGGCTCGTTTATTTTAAATTTCTTAAGTGATAGAAACTTTTGGTCATTTGGCTACAGATTTTAAGTGCAAGGGTTCAAAATTGCTCAAATTTGCAGGATGTTCTTTACATATCTTGGAATGTTATTTTTTTAATAAAAAAATCAATATTTCTTTGTTTTTTTCTTTTTCTTTTTTTTTTCTAGTATTTATATCATCAATATTGTTTTAGCCTTTCAGGGGTTCAACAATCTCACATCTAAAGATCATAAAAAAGAACTTTATAAGATTTCAAAAATATCTAGTAGAAATTAATTAATATATAGTCATATACTAGAAGAATAGCATTTGCTACACGCCATGCATGCTTGAATAGAAAACCTAATTAACTACGACATAATATTGTGTTTGAAAATTTTTATTTGAGGAGTAAGAAAGAGAAAATAATTAAAAAAAAATTAAATTTTATGTTTGTGAGTTTTTTTAGGGAGGAAAGAAAAATAATTTGAAAGTAAAATTGATTCAATTTTTTACTCAAAATTGTTCTCTAAAAAATGAGAGAATTTAAAAAGATGAAAAAAGATAAAAAAAAAAAAATTTATTTTACATTATCAAAAATAACCTTATAAAATAATTAATATGATAATTTTACCCTCATTAACATAACTCTCTCTACACTCTGCCGAGTTCAACTATTCTTTACCCATTTCTGGTCCCACGCCTGTATTCTCAAATTTACGCAGTCACCGTTAACTTGATGGATCATATGGCTGTGGTATATGTGCATGACGTCACAAACACCTGCCCCAATTTTACCTTTGTCCCTATTATCCTTAGCAATATTATCCTTTGTCTTTATTATGTATATAAATTAAAAAGTATAATTAATGTCTTATGACTAATTATATTTAGTATAAATTTAAAATATTAATCTTTTAAAAATTATTAGAAAGATAAGAGAAAAATAAATTATTTTTTGATTATAAAAGATAATATAAAAAATTAAGTATTTAATATTTTTTTTGAAATTTATAAATGAGAAATAGAAAAGAATAAATTTTTTTTAAAAACAAATAAAAAAAGTTGGAGTGTATTAATTTAAAAATAATAGTAAGTTAAAAGAGGGGTAATAATATTTATTTTGAAATTTAAAAGTCGAAATGGTGTGACGTGAGTATATTTTTTTAACAAAAATATATATAGTAAAAGTAAGTCTATATATATATATATAAATATATATTATTAAATCATATCATTTCTTATATTTATACATGTAAGGGTAATATAGTAATAGAGTAGTTTAAAAATAAGTATATTTTCCCTTCACTTTCCTACTTCTAAACTCACAAGCAAGGAAAAATTTAAGAGTCCTTCTACACTTACCCACAAATTTTACCTACAAAGTTTATTCGCAGAAAAGAAAAACGAGTATGGTCCTGTTACATTTATCTTAATAATTAAAAGTGGAGCCACACTCCTTTATTTATTTTTTTGTGGATAAAATTTGTAGGTAAGTCTAAAATTTTTCAAATTTTAATTAAAATTCCATCACATCCATTCCTTTCTAAAACTCACGAACATGACAAAGAAAAACTATAATGCATTCCCATCCCTTCTCCTTCTCTCCTATACTTTCCCTTCCCATCCCATCTCTCCAAACTCACAAACGCAACATAAATGTACGTTCAGATGGCATTTTTAGGTATTTAATTTCTAAGAGGTCAAATTATAAAAGTGTTTTTTTAAATTGTAACTTAATTTTAATTTGATCCTTTAAATAATAATTTTTTCAATAAAGTCCTCTAAGTGGCCAAATTTTATAAAAAAGATTATTTTGTCCTTAGGCCAATTATACACTCAACAACTGTGTCACTGGTGCTGTGTCATTGGTGCTACTTTTAATTTACCAAAAAATTGACAACCATATAGATTTAATTATAGTTTTGCCTTACCAGAACCACTTCTTGTTGGTGGCTTCTCGTGTGAGCTCTTTTTTATCTACTTTAGTAAGTTGAATCCTCTTTGTTTTTTCTCACACAGCTCTAGGAATTGGTAGGGCATAGGGTGTTAGCCATTTTGTTACCTACGTACGTATAATCCCCATTCAAAATCAACTATCTAACGGTGAGCACAACTTTTGTACTTATTTGGTGTTAGAATTTAAGATCGAATAATAATACAATCACACGGAATATTAAATAAAAAACAAAAAAATAAAAACACACGATATACCCAAGTTCACCAATTTTGCTAGTCCTACTTGTCTGACTTATTCATTAGATGACTTACGCGCTCTACAATAATTCATACACCAAACAAATATTTTTATAGTAACTAGAAAACTCTAGCTGTTATAACACGGGCTCAAGCTCAATATATTAGTAAACCAAAGAATGAATTACTAATTAAATTCTCAAACTCAATTACACCTTATGCTTGACCATTAGTCAAACCCGCAAAAGTATGAGTCAATCCCAACACTTGAAATTCTCGTTCAAAATTAATGGTCATGCATGTGAGTCATTTGATAGTTTCATTTTCAATATCAAAAGTATTTCCATAAAAGATTATGCATTTGAAATATGGGGAATTAACTTAAAGTTGAAGAAAGTAAAATGAAAAAAACAACTAACTTAGGAAATTAAAGTTGAAGAAAGTAAAAGGAAAAAACAACTATTTTTTTTTTGTCATGAAGAAAGTGTAGGTTCAATAATTAATCACATTTTGGATTAGATGTGTTTTTCCTGGCCTATGTATTCAATTCATTTTTAGAGCTTGTAATCTTATTTTGTTCTAAATTTGATTGTTGATAATTGTAGGACAATATTTATAATGTTGGAACAAATATGCATTAACAACATTTTTTTGTTGTAATGACATTTGTACTTTCAACTACAATTACTCTAACATCACAATTATTACTCTGATATTATCACTACCCAAAAATATAATTCTTCTTCAATTCTAAAATATAATATCATTTTTGACTTTTTGAAATCAATTTGAGATATTTTAAATTTTAAAATTGATATAGTACATTTAATTAATTTTAGTAAATGCAATATTAAAAATTGTAAATTTTATGATAGATACTACTAATTATAAGATTTATTATTTCATAATTTTCATAAATAATGCCAATTTTAAATTTATAAATAATTCAAATTGACTTTCAAATTTTAGTAACGGTCTTGAATTTGGAACAAGGAGAGTATCAACCAAACCCATAGTAGAAAATAATTTTCTTTATAAAATCCACACATCATTTTCTAAACTTTTATGTGCCACACTCATCTGTAATTCCTTTGCCTCCTATTGACAGGACAATGACAAGAAAAACATCTTAGCCGTGCAAACCCTCCGGAACGCAATCATGGGCTCAACCCTAATGGCAACCACCTCAATCCTCCTCTGCTGCGGCCTTGCTGCCGTCATAAGCAGCACATACAGCATAAAAAGACCCCTAAACGATGCCGTTTATGGCGGTCACGGTGAATTCATGATAGCCCTAAAATACGTTACGCTCCTCGTAATCTTCCTTTTCTCCTTCATGTGCCACTCTTTGTCCATTAGGTTCATAAACCAAGTAAACTTCCTCATCAATTGCCCTCAAGATCCCGACGGCCAAGTGGCGAGCATAGTAACCCCTGAGTACATTTCAGAGCTCCTCGAGAAAGGTTTTACATTAAACACGGTGGGAAATCGTTTATTTTACGCCGCGCTTCCCCTTTTGCTTTGGATATTAGGGCCGGTGCTCGTTTTCTTGTGTTCTATAACTTTGGTGCCGGTGCTTTACAACCTTGACATAGTGTTTGTAAAGGGAAAGGCAAAGGGAAAAATTGATGAGATCGAAAATGTGTAGGAGATAAAAAATGTTAGTAGTGATGTTGTTGGTTATGTGTATGTCTCTTTCATTAGCCATTTATAAGCCAGCTTTCAACTGTAGACGATATGTTAATCCACTAAAAGTTGTCTCTTGTGCCATCAAAGGTTTTGGATTATGTTAAAAGTGGCACTATTTGATGATTTAGCTTTGTCGAAAAATGCACTACCATATAAATTATAGATTTATGTATACGACCAGAAACCTCACTCGACTGAATAAAGAAAATATAGATCATTTAAATGTTTCGTGACCCAATCTATACCTTATAGTAATTTATAAAAGTATATAAGGGGATAAATGGTAATTAATTACAAAAATCAACGAGTTATCTCAGTTGATTATCACATATACTATAATTAATATTTAAGTTGACCTGTAGATATAATGTAATTTATATCTGAGATGACGCGCAATTCATATTGAGTTGATTTGGATCATTCTTTAATTCGTGTAAATACTAATCTTTAATAGTTTTTTTCGTTTTTTGTTAATAATAAATGTCTACATGCATGAATTTGTATGATTTAAAAAGCAAACAAATATTTACGTGTATGTAAGTACTGATGAAGAGTCAGTATCTATGTAGTGGTGAAGAGTCACAAATGGTATATCTATTTTTCTACAATATAATTATTCTACATGGTAGTTGTTGCCTTGTTGGGATGAAATAGTCTTAAGCATGTTAAAATTTAGGGTTATTCAACTTATATCAAAAAGTTTAAAAATGATAAACTTGGGACTAGATCTGATAAGTGCAATTCCTAAAAAAAATTTAGGGTATTACTTCTATAATCTTATTTGTTGACGCCGGGAAAAGTCGTTTCGTTTTTTATATTATGCCCTTTCTAATTTTAGCCTTTTGTTTTAAGATGTGATTTTTTGAAAAGGGTCGGCTTAAGTGTCGACGGGGTTTGAAATGTCGATTTTATGATGAGTCAATTGACCAGAGTCGCCAGTTGGTATATTTGAAATGGATGTACCAACTCATCCGAATTTTATTTTCGTAATCGCTGGCTCATGTACGACTCCGAATTAATTGGTTTGCGAACCGAGATTCATAGAGTTCAGGGACTTGCTTAAGCGAGGGGAAGGTGTTAGGCACCCCCGACTTCCGTGAAAACACGGTTACCGCAATCTTGATGTTTTTCTATCCCTTTTTTAAAATCCTAAAACGTGTGTGTGTGTGTGTGTGCGCGCGCGTGTGTGTGCCTAAATGATTGTTATGATGAGAAAAACCGCTTTGATTCTTTTTGTAGAAAACGTGCTTTATCTGGAAAGCGTTTAGACGTCCTTCGACCCAAATGACAAGACTTTGTTTTATAGAGATTGATTTTAATTTCGAAAACGATGAGGCTTTTTTTATCAAGTGTCGTTTTTAGAAAACAAGAGTTTTTTAAACTTTCGTCAAGTAGGAATCGAGACTATACATTGCCTTTTAATAGTAAAGTCAAATAAAATGGAGGCAACTTCTAGGAGCTCTTTAACTCTATGCACTAAAGTTTAATGAAAACTTTTATCTATTTTTACGAAACCATTTTTTATGATATTTCAAAACCGCTTGTAGCCTTTTCGTCAAACAGGAATCGACGTTCACTAAAACTCTTAATTTTAAACCTCGTGATTCTAATATCTTAATTTGATTACTTTTAGAAAACCTTTGTCGTTTGCCTTATTTTGGGAAATCGTTTTTTCCATGTCGTAAATCAAATCAAGCATTCAAAAATGTGTCGGGGCTATCCATAGGCATGTGAACCATCTAAATAACTCCAAACACCCACAGTCACATACTTTACTATTACGGGGCCTTAAACTCGATCACGGTTCGATATTGCTTTAAGGCTCAATATTTACATATGTACAAATATGAACCATTGTCGGGACTACATACACCAAAATTTGTCCATCTTCAGAATTTAATCACGAGGATCTCATTCCTAGACTCACAATCCCCAAAGTCACCGCACGACCATACCAAGGCAAGCTTAACAATATTAGACTTGTTACTATACTACAAGAATCAAAAATTGCAAGCCCAACACTATGAACTACCCATTAACACAATGAACTACATATTACCGTACGGGTATCATCAGGACATTAGGAGGAAATTACATTCCGAAGAACCCTCACTAATAATCCCTAATCCACGGATCCTTAATAATATACCAAAATATCACATACAAACAACTCAACAATAAAAGATTATGATAATGAAATAAGCTAAAACTTAAAGAAAAACACCATTTTTTCACCTTGCAATACACCAATACACGCTTTATATTTCACTATCGAGCAAGTAACACGAGAATACCTAACTATTTGAGTAAGAAAAAGTGATTTCTCACTATCTTTAAGCCCACCCGAGCTTCTCTCTCTCTCTAACCTCGCCTTTCTTTCTCTCTCTATATCTCATGAAAAAACCTTCTTTTTTCCTTCTGCAGATCAAAAATGGCGATGTATAGGTGACTGAGGGCAGCCGCAGGTGCATCTGCAGCTGACTGCTGTGGCCGCCCGCGTCGAATCCTTGGTTGCCGGGTTGTTTCCTCGAGCCACGCAAAATGCCAGTTGTCGTTGGCCGCAGATGCATCTGCAGCTGCCCAGCTTTCTTTTCTCGATTTCTTTGTCAAGCAGTCTTAAATCATCATTTTTTGCTGTATTATTTTGGAAGGCTGTTACCTGATGTATAAATTTCTCTTTGTGCCTGGTTTCCAGGGGGCGCTGCCCCCTTACACCCCCGCCAGCCCCCCGACTATCGTAAGCGTAGTGGCCATTAGTCGTCTTTTGTGATCAAATTAGGTTCTTCTGGATCAGCTGTTTGCCTTGCCACAAGTAACCTGATGCTCGTTGTTTGTTGTGGCGGCTTTGACCGTAAGTCGTTGGGGTGGCTTCGTGTTGGGGTCCACCTTCCTTTTCGCATGTCGGGTAAAGTGATGATTTTGCCCTCCTGTCAGGGTTAGTACAAAAGGGCAAAATTTGGGTGTCTACATTATTGATCAAAAGGTGTTTGTTGCGAAACACGTTACCTTATTGGAAAATGCATTTATCCTTGAAGGGATTATTGGGAGTAAAATAGATCTTAAAGAAGTTCAAGAAAAGAAGTTCAAGAATCTCAAAATACTACAGGCTAGATGGAGGAACATGTCCAAGTAGAGAAACCTACTATACCACAATCGAGTTGTAAATCTGGAAGAGTACCTAAAATACCTGAAAGGTATTATAGATTCATCATTGATGATAATGTTGAGGTACGCATTATAGAGGATGATGATCCAATTACATACGATGAGACTATGACTAATAGAGACTCAAAGAAATGACAGGTGGTCATGAAATCCGAAATGAACTCCACGTATGAGGACCAAGTGTGGACTTTGGTTACTCCACCGAAAAATATTAAGCCAATAGGGTGTAAATGTAATGACCACGAATTTCATTAGACATTGTAATTATGATTATTAAATAATTGGCAATGAATTAAAAAATTTGTACTAATTAATTGTGCATTAGATAGTTGAATGAATATACTTGTGTACGTGTATATTTATTTAAGGCAATGAAGCAAGATGTTATAATTAACTAAAGAAAATTTAATTGGATTATATTTTAAATCCCAATGAGTTATTAAACTAGGTCAATTAAATTTACCTAGTAGTCCATGTAACTAATTAAACCCTATCCCAATGTTTGATTTAATTAAATGTAACATAGGTAAATGAATGTTAGCCCAATAGAATATTTAAATTGAGCCCAACCAAATCAAATGGATGAGCCCAATATATTTAATTCCTAAATCCAATATGGAGCCCAATAGAAAGTCAAACTTTGGTCAATATATATATATATATATATATATATATATATATATATATATATAAAATTAAACCAAAAATGGGGGAAAAATACCCCATTTGGCCGGTCATGGTGGGCCCCACAAGGGGTGGCTTGTTTGCTCACATTGCTTCTAACACACACTAGGTCATAGTTGTTCAACTACCCATGTCATTCAACTTATCAATCAACTTGTCCATCTATGCAATAGTAATCCCAATTAAGCTTTAATTTGACTATGTTGGTGGATTAAGAGAATTAATGAAGTGCTAGTAGATTGCTATAAATAGAAGACTCCACTCATGTGTTATGTTGGTTAGTTCATTTGTAAGCATTTTAGAGAGAAGAAAATAGAGAGCATTTGAGAGAAAATAGAGAATACACTTGAGTGTTGTGTGAAAAAGCTAGAGGAAGGTCTTGGTGAATGTCCACAAGCATCATCACATACTTTGGTAGGAGAAGAAGAAGAGCACACAAGTGTCAAAGGTTTAAAAGTGCTCTAACCTTCTTAAATTCCATTTTTGTAGTTTAGATAGTTTTTAAACAGTTAAAATCTATTTTTAACCGATCAAAACTTGTTTTGATGATCTAAAAGTCTTTAACTATGTAATATATGTAGATTCATAGTTTGATGTGTTTATATCATGATTTGGAATGTGTGTTAAGCATAAAAAAAGAAGAAATGTTTATAATAATCTTTACTGGTAAAACCCTAACGAAGCATGTAATGTTTAATGTTGTATTTTGAAATATGCATGTTGGAAAATGGATTTTTATGGTTAGAAAGTTAGATATATGAGTTTTAAAGAAAACCCAACTTGAAGCTTTCAAAAATATTAAAAAACAAAGAAGTTATAGCTTTTATCGCAAATGATGTCATTTTTAAACCCTAGGTGGTTCGATTCGTAAATTTTGTGTAGAACGTTTTCAAAAATGTGGTCAAACCATGAAATGTTGTAAAACAAGAAGTTAGGAACACATCAACACTGATTTTGTGTCATTTGAATGTGTAGATTTCATTTTATCAAGTTTTGAATCAAAAGTGTCAAAAATCTGAAAATTAGAATTTCATTCTGCAGTACAGCGCCGGGGCGTAGTGTTGTAGTATAAAACGCTGCACTGGGGCGTCGTGCACTGTTCCGGGAAAAAAAAATCCGAACCGGGTCGGGTCTGGTCAGTCCGGGTCAGAAAATGAAAAATGTTCCAAAAATTATTTTAGTATTTTTGGATTTAATAAACGTATTTTTATAAAGTTGTAGATAATTGATTTAATAATTAAAAAGGTGTAAATATTATTGAAGGATTAATAATATAATTAAGTTAATAAAATATTATTAAATAAATAATAATATTAGAAAATTATTAAAATATTATTAAAAGCATAATAATATTATAAGGTCAATAAAATATTATTAATAATATTAATAAAAAGATAAAATATTATTAATTGAATAATAATATTAAAATATGAATAAAATGTTATTAAATGATTAATAATATTAGAAAATAAAATATTATTAAATAATTAATAATATTAGATAATTACTAAAATATTATTAAATAATTAATAATATTAGATAATGATTAATGTATTATTAAATGACTAATAATATTAAATAATGAATAAAATATTATTAAACGATTAATAAAATTATAAGATTAAGAAAATATTATTAAATGATTAATAATATTACAAGGATAACAAAATATTATTAAATGATTAATAATATTAGATAATAAATAAAATATTATTAAATAATAATATTATAAATAAAATATTATTAAATAATTAATAATATTACAAGGATAATAAAATATAACCCCGGCTGTTGGCGCAGTGGTTTAAGCTCAGTCATGGGACGAGCCGTAAACCCGGACGTCCTGGGTTCGAGTCTCACTAGCAACAATAGTTCTGCCTTCTCATAAGAACAGGCAACGGGGCTACGGGTCGCACGTTTCGAGGCAAAGTCATGTCTTAGGCAAAGCCTGTGAGTAAGCCTGGCCCGGGGTGGGGAGATTAGTCCGACTGCGGTTGGGATAATCCACATTATTAAAAAAAAAAAAAAAGGATAATAAAATATTATTAAATGATTAATAATATTAGATAATGAATAAAATATTATTAAATAATAATATTATAAATAAAATATTATTAAATAATTAATAATATTATAAGGATAATGAATATTATTGAATGATTAATAATATTATAAGATTAGTTAAATATTATTAAATTGTTAATAATATTAGATAAGTGTATGATCTATATTAGATATTTAATATAGGTTTTATGTGATTGAAATATTATCAAGTAATGATAATATTCCCCTAAGTGTTTATATACACGCAATTATATAAGTATGTGGTTAAGTAAAGGTTATAGAGATTATCATATAAATGTGTTATGATACTAATCAAAGATCAACTTGATTAATTGTTAGGTTTATCTAAAGAGAATTAAATTGAATTGATTAGTAGTAGACTACGCACGAGGCAAGTTTTCCTACTCAACTTTATATTGAACAAAGTTTTCTATACCTGCACTAGTATTTATTTTTGCAAGAGCTTTAGGTGGTTTAATTATTTAAAGTTATTCCACATCCTTATTATTATCGTACTCGCACATAGTGCATTTGAAAAACTCAAGATTTATTTAAATCAAGAGTTGTTAAGGCGGTCTAAGCTAATTGTTTCAGCTAGACCTTGCATGAATAAATTCTTCAATGTGAATATTTTTTTTTAAAAAAAGAGCTTATCCCACTACAAGAAAAATGTCCATCAGCGACCAACACTTTCAGCGACCGCAAAATCCGTCGCTAATACTAAGTTTTAGCGACCAATATCAGTGACCGATTATGATGTTCGTCGCTAACACTAATAGCGACCGCTAACGGTCGCAATTATCGGTCGCAAATACCAAATAAGCCAATAAAAAAGAGCGGGAATTTTGGCGCCATAATTAGCGAACGATATCGGTCGCTGAAGCGGTCGTTAATTTATTAGCGACCGAATATGCGGTCGCTAAAAGTGCCAACGCATTAAAAAAAAATAGCGACCAAAAGCGGTCACTGTTATGTTCAGACCTAATATCAGAAAGAGAAAGAGAAAGAAAGAAGGAAGAAGAGAAGAAGGAAGAAGGGAGACGGGAGAAAGAAGAAGGAAGAAGAGAAGAAAGGAAGAAGGGAGATCGCCACCAGCCGGCCGCCCCCCTTCCCTCCGGACGCCCCCTTCCCTCCGGACGCCACCAGCCGCTGCCGGACACCATCCCTGCCGGAAAAGGTAACCGGATAATATTTATACATTTTTCGATATGCAATATGTTTTATTTAGCTAATATAATTCATGTGACAATATTATCCACTAGTATTTGTCCTCATTTTGTCATTATTAAAAATTGTAAAAACACTATGCATTATTATTTGTCCTCATATGATAATATTATGCTCTATTATTTGTCCTCATAATACAAAATAATGTAATATAATATAATTCAAATTAATATAAAATAATGTTACAAAATAAATAAAAGAATATTATGAAATAAATAAATATAATATAATACAAAATAATGTAATATAATATCATTCAAATTAATATAAAATAATATTACAAAAATAAATAAAATAATATTATGAATAAAATAAATATAATATAACAGAAAATAAATAAATAAATTTATAATAAAGAAAAATAATATAATAAACATAATATAATATAATATAATATAATATAATATAATATAATATAATATAATATCATTCAAATTAGTATAAAATGATATAATATATAAAAATTAATATAATATAATATAATTCAAAATTATACAAAACAATATTATGGAATAAATAAATATAGTATAATATAAAATAATACAAACAAATATAATAGAGAAACATAATACAAAATAATATAACAAATATAATATATTATCATTCAAAATAATATAAAATAAAGAAATATAATATAATAGCATATTAATATTATAAAATAAATAAAAAGAATATAAAATAATATAATATATAGAAAAATAATATAATATCATTTAAAATAATACAAAATAATATTATGAAATAAATAAATATAATATAATATTAAATAATACAAGAAAATATAATAGAGAAAAGTAATATAAAAAACATACTATAATATAATATAATAGCATTCAAATTAACATAAAATAATATAATATAATATATATAGGGAATTGATATTTCCACAGGGTTATTTGATAGTTCCACAAGTGGTCCCCACATGTTTACTAAACTCATTTTTATGTCCAAATTTACCCATTTGATATTATACCCAGATACCTTCTCTCCCTCTCCCTCTCCCTTCCCTCTTCAACTTCTATGTATTCCGTCCACCTTCATCTATGGTCTGCCCTCCCACTACTAAAATCACCTAAACCTATTACTAAATATGTATTTTTATCCACCTCTTGAGAGAGTTCATTGAGCTGATTTCAATTGCAATGGCTTCCTGTTGCATGCCATTGTAGAGGGTTTCGGTAAAATAGATCCTTGATGCTTGAACTATTGATTATAGTTTTTCTATACCCACAATTGGCTTGAAATTTTAAATCAATTTAACCCTCTCATGCGAGTCTTTCTTCTACTATTACTTTGTCATATTATTGCATTTTCGATTAACAACTGCAACTCTCATTTTCTCTAAAGTGAGTGTTCTTCCTCTTCAATAAAACTAAACCCATTAGTTGACCGGTGCTTCCGCCTAGTTTGGATTGTCAATCAGAATTTCTATTGCACCTGTTTTTTGACGCTATACTTTGAGTACGGAGTCGCCAAGTTGATGACATGGGAAAGTTCGTAAAAATTTGCACTGTTGTTGTTCTTTAGCTATTTTCTTAAGATTAAATTGTGGTTTGATTTTGTTAGTTTGATTGAAAAACAAGAAGATAAAGTTTTCCTTTTATGTCTGTTTAGAAAGGGAGAATATGATTTCAGGGTTTTAATCTGTTGACAGACGGATTTTGTTTGTTTCTTTTCCCCTTTAACAACTGGAGTTGGATTGATTGAAGGTAAGGGGGATTGACTTACAGGTGAAGAGAGAGGGCAATTGAGTTTTGTTTCAAGCAGGGGTAAATTAGACATAGAAAATGAGTTTATTTAAAAAGTATGGACCACCTGTGGAACTATCAAATAACCTTGTGGAAATATAAATTCCCTATATATAAAAATAATATAATATAATATCATTCAAAATTATGCAAAATAATATTATAGTTTAAATAAATATAATATAATATAAAATAATATAATAAAATATAATAAAGATAAATAATACAAAATAATAAAAAATAATATATTATTAAAATAATATAATATAATATCATTCAAATTAATATAAAATAAAGAAATATAATATAATATTATTCAAAATAATATTATAAAATAAATAAAAATAAGATAATATATATAAAAATAATATAAAAAAATATGCGTAGGTTAGAAACCCGTTCAAGACTCACTCATTAGGAGTGAATCTTGAATAGTCCCCGTTTTGGGACTGTTCTTATATGTTTCGCTCCCATTTTGGCCGGTGTCAATGAGTTAAGCGCATTTATGTGTTTGTTCTAAAGAAATTTTGGTTTGTTTATCTTCTATTGTTCTTCGGGTGCATACTTAGATTGTGTAAATCATAGTCTATTTCGTGTACTTGGAGACCAATGGTAGATGCTGCCGAAATTTCTTTAGAACAAACACATGCATTTGTTTAAGTTGTTGACATTAGTGGGACTCGCATACAAGAATGGGATAGAAGCCTGACCGGTGTAATAAGGGTGGAAACGTATTTAGGTTGGAAACATGCATTATACCTATACATTTTTAATAAATAGATTTAATGAATACAAAAAATCTTGTTAAAATAGGTACCATACTATTATGGATTTATATTCAGACCGTAGTTGGATGAGGCGACGAAAGTCACACGGGCAGATAGCTACAGCTAAATTTAGAACTGGTTGTTAAGTGTTTTTGGATTACGCATATAGCCAGAAAGAATGTGTCAACGCTCAGAATAAGATAAGATGTCCTTGTTTGAAGTGTAAGACTGTCAATTATGCGGACAGAGATATAGTCGCCTATCATTTACTTGTTAATGGGTTCATGAAAAATTACGAAGAATGTTGGTGGGCACATGGACAGAAAAGAGAGCGTGTCAATGCACGGATATATAATCCAGCTGACAGTAGTACCCATCGTATGAATGACATGGTTCATGATATTGCTGGGCCGAATTTTGATTGGGAACAAGACATAGATCAACTTATGAATTCTGATGTCAAATCGTTCTTTAAGTTATTAGAGGAGGGATGCGAACCGTTGTGGCCTGGTTGCTCAAAGCAAACAACATTGTTTGCAGTGGCGACGTTACTTAACATCAAGGCTAATCACAACATGAGCCATGCGTGTTTTGAGTCGCTATTAAAGGCTATTAAGAGTATGTTACCTGACGGTGAAAAATTTCCCGATAACTATTACTTTTGTAAGAAAATGGTGAAGAAGTTGGGTCTTGGATACCAGAAGATCGATGCATGTCCGAACGATTGCATGTTGTCAGGTATGCATGTAAAACTCATATTTAGCTTAATCTCATTGATGTATACTATAATCTCATATATATTGTTTCATATATATAATATATCTTTAGATCATTCGATGCTGAGTTAAGAACAAATCAACGCGGCATAACTGATAAATATATTAAACTGAATCAGGATCAAAACTTTGCAAAATGGATAAAGGACAAAGTAAGTTATTCCTCTTAATTAAGTTATTTTATTTAATTTATGAAAAACTTATTAACAATGTCTTAAACAATTGTAGGCTCTTAATGACGATACAATTCCTTCAAATTTACAAGTCTTAGCCATGGGCCCAGATAGGGACCAACACACTCGTAATGATTATAAAGTAAATGGCTATGATTTTCATACAAAGACATACGCCGTCAGTAAAAGAACAACCAATACTAGAGTGTTTGTTCAAGGAGATTGCTACAATGAGGTTGATCATGCCTTTTATGGGGAGTTGGAAGAAATCATTGAGTTGTCGTACAAGGGTACATACGGAGGTCAGATTAATCTGTTTAAATGTCGTTGGTTTGATTCAGAAAAAGGGATACGTGTTAATCGACATGGAATTGTCGATATTGACCTCAACAAAAGGACATATATGAATGTACCATTTGTGTTGCCAACTCAAACACAACAAGTGTATTATACTCGTACTCCTATTCGAAAAAGAGATATAACGCCTACAGATTAGCAAGTTGTCATTCATACTCCTGCGCGCATTCGTGTCCAGTTAGTAGAGGGAGAAGTCTACCAAGAGGAGACGTTACATAACCCTCCTATAATAAATCTCGATGACAATAATCAACTCAACAATTTAGAGGGTGGAGGTGAGGATGATGAATTGGATCCCGATTCAGTACAACACTTAGATGACAGTGAAATTGAGGAGGAAGAGTTATTAAGTGATAACGACACCGATTCTGAAGTAGGAGATGGTTATGAATCTCCACATATTGTTGAAGAGGATTTAGAATCTGACAGCGAATTTCATTAAAATGTATGTTTACTTTAATTTGTATTTTGTAGAGTTATATGTAAATGTTTACTAAATATTATTGAGTTGTTGTATATACACGCATTTTATTTCAGTCGCTATTATTATGTAAGTCACATTAATATGTCATTTTTTTGAATAGATGGCATCTTCAGCATCAGGAAGGAAACGCGGTTTAGGCCGGGGTCCAAATCAAATACCGAAGGCCCCAACTAAGCCAGACGAGCGTATTGTATTACGGATTCGCCCTGATCCTACCAACACGTAAGTTATTAACCGTATAGTAATATAAAACTCAGCAATAATATTATCGTATATACTAATGTTATTTAATTCTATATTCAAGAGATTTTTCACTGTTAGGGTTGTGAAATGTATTTCACAGCTATGCCTACAAAACTGGCCTACCCCATCTATTACGTGGGCCAGCACACCGCTAGCCCATAAGGAGGCCTGTTGGCAGGAGTTCCAGGTATTTGTTTTTCCGTAATTTATAATTATTCTATTGAAATATTCTAATGTTTATTTTAATGTTATTATTGTATTTTTTTTTCAGAAAAGATACAAGTGGGAAGATTCACAGATCGGGGTTATACAGACACTATTCTGGCAAAAGTGTGTTATTCGTACCAAAGACAACATAAAGAAGGAGCGAGAAAAGGCACTGTATAATGCCGGCATAGACCATTCTGGCCAGGCTGTAGAGTATATGCATGAGTACAACCCGTGGTGGAGCTCGCGCGATATATGGGTTGAGATGTGCCAGCAGTGGCAGAGTGACGAATGGGCGAAGAAATGGAGGATTGCCGCCAGGAACAGATCCGCCGGTGTAGCTGAAGGGGAAAAGGCAAAGGGTACATACAAAGGCGGTAGTATATCACAGGCGCAACATTTCATGGATAGGGAGGTACAGAGTTCGTCAAATTTACTTTATTCATATTTACGATAATTTATTTAGTATTTATTTGCATGACTAATATATTTATACACTTGTCATATTTGTAGTCATCTAGTAGGTCCAGAGGTCAGACTATCAATTGGTTGGATGTGTACGTGGCCTCTCGTGATGGTCTACCTGATGCTATACAGATACGGGTAATTAAGTTTTTTTAACGTTACATGTTTATACATTAATTTTGACGTTACATTTAACTATTCAATGTATTACTTAATTACAGAACACTTACAACCAACTAATGGATGAGCGGTACCCCCCTGGTAGTGGTCGCCCGCCGATTGATCAAGAGTTGTGGGAAAGGGCGTCGGTTGTCAAGAAAATTTTTGTTAAGGGCCAAGGGCAGCGAAGACGAACGAGTATTACTGCCTCTTGCAGCTCGGGTAGCCAGTCTACCCAAGCATCATATAATCCGACGCCACATAACGTTGCAGACTATGTTAGAGCCATATGCAGAGATCCTGCAGTTCTGCGTCAGCTGCAAGATCATTTGAAAACGTTGAGCCCTGATTCATCAACGAATGCGGTGGCGACAACAGCAAGTTAGCCGGACCAGGAGGAGGAGAATGAGCAAGACGAGGTAATATTATTACTTAATGCACCAAAATTAATCATTCAATAATACTATCTTGAATGTGTTTCTTTTCTTGTTACAGGAACGTGGCAGTTAGCTAGATCGATGAAGCTTGGCGAGCCATATATCGTTCTTAACTTTTTTATTGTATTCATTCTTTTGTGTTACACATGAACGGTTAGATATTTATCGTATTCTATATATTTATGTACTAAGATTTGATTAGATGATGATTTTATATTTATTTGAAATGTATGTTATTTCATTTGGTTAGAATTTGATATTTGGTTGGAGATCTCAATTAGATCGTTTATATATATGTTGTGCTGTGTTGGGATGTGTTTGACAGGTAAAGAATTTTTTGGGAATCGAAAAAAATAAAAAAAAACTTTTTTTTTCTGAAAAGAATAATCAGCGACCGAATTCAGTCGCTAAAAGCAGTCGCTAAAAACCTGTCGCTACTACCGGTCGCTAATTCGGTCGCTGTTCGTCTCAAAAGCCGGTCGTTGATAATCATTTTGTCGGTCGCTAATAGCGGTCGTTGGTATTGGTCGCTGTTTCTTCGGTCGCTGTTAGCGGTCGCTACACGTGGCGAATGTTGTCAGGTGTGATGACTCAGCTTAGAGATCGAGTCGGTCGCTATTGTCGGTCGCTGAAAGTTCGGTCGCTAATGTCCGTCGCTGATATGAATGTTAGCGACCAAACTATAGGCGACGGATATCAGCGACCGAATTCGGTCGCTGATGTCCATTAGCGACCGAAGTCGGTCGCTAATAAGCGGTCGCTGATAGACCATTTTCTTGTAGTGTCCAAACCATTGGTTGATACAGATTCTTGTAGTAAGATTGAGAATGAACAACCCTAAATAAGGGGATTTTTTTGTCGGGCAACCGACTTTGGCGCTAGATGACTAAATGTAATGCATATACAGCGGGTTGAATAGGCTGATCCCCTTGAAAGTCAATTATTGAAAGGGTCAGAGGAAACTCTATTATACCATCGTTAGTTCAAGGTCCTTGGTGACCACTTAGCATTTAAGACTCAAGTATTCTTATTCAAATGAGACTTGAGCCTTGTTTCTTCCATTATTATATCTAATGTTGAAATCTTTGATGTTATTTTCCATTCATTCATGATATATTAATTCTCTATGATTGTTCTTAACTTGCTGAGCAAGCTAGTTGCTCACCCTTGCTATATCATGAACCATTTTCAGCTAGATCCGAATGCTCCAAGAAGGACAAGAGAAAAGGGAAAACCAGAGCTTAATTATGCATGTTAATTAAATGTTTAATATGTAATTACTGTTGGTAAAACTTTTGTAATTCCTTAAGATAGGAACTGTTGATGTTAAGGTTAATCGACCTTGGGTATTGTAGCCTTTTTATAAGGAACATTTTGTATTATTCTGCAATGTATGTAAATACTATGTATTTAGTGTTGATTATGTTTTGGATAGAGAGAACCAAAACCGATATTATGGAACCCGGATTTGGGGTCATCACAGTAAATGGGTCTTTAAGAGAAAGACTGGAGCAGATGGAAAGGTGGAGACTTATAAGACCAGACTGGTTGCAAAAAGTTTCAAACAAAGGCAATGAGTTGACAATGATGAAACTTTTTCACCGGTAGCAATGCTTAATTCCATTCGGATTTTTCTTGCAGTAACAACTTACTATAATTATGAGATCTGACAAATGGACGTCAAGACGACCTTCGTCAATGGGAAAGTAAAAGATGATGTATATATATATGATACAGTCAGAGGGATTTGTCTTTAATAATACAGAAAATCAAGTATCTAAGCTATAATGACCCATTATGGATTGAAACAAACTTCTCGAAGATGGAACATTCGTTTTGATGAGTCAATCAAAGAGTTTGATTTTATCAAAAATGAGGATGAACCATGTGTGTACAAGAAGGTTAGTAAGAGCGTTGTGACATTCCTAGTATTATATGTTGATGAGATACTACTGATAGGGAATAACATACCAATACTACAATTAGTAACACTACAACAAAAAAGGCTATCTGTGATCATCTATTCGCTACCGATATCAATTGCTAATAGGCATTAACAACCGATATCAGTCACTGATAGTGGTCGCAGTTAATCTGGTTGCTAAATGGACTTCAGCGATCGATATATCTGCGATAGACATCAGCGACCGCGACAATCCAAGTCAGGTTTCCAAGTGATGTAGCGAGACGTGACGCCACGTGTTAGCGACCGCAACGATCGCTGATAATGGCGATCACTAATATTATCAGTGACGCAGATCCGTCACTAATAGTACGATCGCGAAAAATCATTAGCGACTGTGTACTCGCTGATACTAATTATTATTTTTTTGTTTCCTATATTTTGGATTTTCCAAAGAAAAATTATACTTGTTTTATATTACAACACACAGCAGTTCATATATATAAGGTAACACCAACCCAAATATATATATATATATATATATATATATATATATATATATATATATATATATATATATATATATATACACTTCATTCAATATAAATAACTAAATATGTGCAATTAATACATCTGAACTGAAATATACATAAACCAAAGTAATATAATATACAATGTCATCAAAACAAACATATCAGATATTTCAAGAGCAGACTATTGAGAGTACAACATGTCCTATGAAACTCTTGGTGAATTCAGCGGTATATGTGACACCCCTAAATTCGGGCTTCCCAAATCCCGAGTTTGGCGCTCACAATCCAACATAATCATACATTTATACTACTCATCATATAGAATAAACATACATTCCTTGTAATATTATAAACTTATATACAAATCTCTCAGGTTGTCTAACATTAACTATTACATCACTTGAAAACAAATATATACATCACAGTTTCAAAACAAGTCAAAACAAAAGGACTTAAACAAGTACAACTATTCATGCGATTTCTCTTTTCCCTTGTTTGTAACTGCTCCTCCAGATTAAGCTGAAAGGTTTAAGTTTAAGCAAGAATGAGCGATGACAATGCTCAGTAAGTATAACAGTTCAATAATAATTGGAATTTATTATCCAATTAAAGGTTAATTATAATTTAAAATAACATTATTTATTATTTTGAAATCGTTTAAGTATTTTTTATTTTCCAAAATAAAACTTTTTATTTATTTTCAGTGGACTGCGCCTCGGCGTAGCTCTTTTTCACTACTACCATGCCCCAGCATTGTCTATTATTATATTACTATTTTATTTTTAAATTCAACAGACTACGCCGCGACGCAGTCTCCCTTCACAAACATTGCACCCCGGCATGATTAACAGAAGTCAAATTCTACAGAATTTCAACAGAATTCTTCTTCTCCAAATTACTCCCAAAATCAGTTTTAACCATACAAACATCCCATTCCAATTATAAAACATATCCATACCTGTTATACTAACATTTCTAACCATAAATTTTTGGTTTGGATTAAATTACTCTTTTAGACATATCATCAAGCACTTTGTGTTGTGTACAAACAAAGCATTTTATAACTTTTGATTTGATTGAATTCTATATATGGCATGCATACAACTCTTTATACCTCCTGAACAATCTAGGTACATCAACAACCACAATCCACAACAATTCTTTTAATTAAGTATTTAACATTAATAATCTCTAAGAAGTTATATAAAATTAAGAATTTTACCCCTTTGAATGGATTTAGTGAGTGAACTTCGGATTAAAGACTGAATTGAACTTCTGATATGTGAATTTTATTCATATTTATTATGTATTTTCAGGCTTAATTAATTGTGAGTTTTTAAGTATTTTTAGTATTTTAGGTGTTTTATTTATTATTATGCATAGCTTTTATTTATTTTTAGTATTTTTATATTATTTTTATTTATTTTATAGAAAAATAATCTTGGATGACATTGTTGTAATTTTTAGAAGAGGCTAATGGCATTTTGGTAAATAACTAGCACTAATGACAATTTTGTAAATACTGAAGCAGGTCGTTCACGCAATGCGCGAATAGGGTCTGGCTGAGCAGAAGCACGACGCCATTTGCATGAAGGTTTGCTGCAGTTCCGCGCCATGCGCGCGTTTAACATAATTCAGTAGCTGGGACGACGCCGTTCTGGGCAGGAAAAGAAGGAAAAAGAAACGCACGTGCAATGCGCGTGGCTGGCGAGAGTTGACCGGGCCAGCTGCATGAAGGGACTGTTTGGCTTGCGCGAAAATTGCCCAGATCAGATTATTCGGGATTTAAAGCATTAATTTGATTCCAAATTGGATTTCTTTTCCACTAATGCTTAGGATTATTATTGTACTTCTATAAATACATTAAATTACATTAGAGCAGATTATTAGCAGATTATTAGATACAATTAGTAGCTCTCTCTCTTTCTCTCTCTCTCTCTCATGTGTATCATATCTCTTTCAATTCTCTTGCATATTATTATTATTATTATGTTTGACTAATTTTTCTTAGTGAGTTCTAGGGGATTTCAAACCCAATTACAATTAATGGTTAAATCAATTTAGTAATATTATTTATTATTCTTTCTTATATGAAATTCTTTGTAATAATCTGTTTTAATTGCTTTTTGATATTAAATTTGGTTAGTTTGATTATAGCTCATTAAATTGATCAAATTATTATCAATTGCTAGATTTAGGAATTATATTACGTGTAATTGGTATTGTTCCTAATCGTTGGTAGTGAATAGTGATAGATGATTGTGATCAAGCTTTTGTTTATTGCTATGGTTATCATGATATAAGTTAAACAGTCTGAGCTTATGAGATTGTTACTTAGAATAATATAATTTCCTTGTGATTAATGCTTCCATTATATTAAGTTTAGAGAGCTTGTTCTAGGTTGTATAATGGTTAGAATCTAATGAAGAGCTTGTTTTTTTAGATTAAAATTAAGGAAAATTTTAGGTAGCAGAGCTTATTATTGCCTATGATTATTAGTTTCATGCAAAGATATAAATATATCCTCACTATAAGAAAAATGTACATCAACGACCAAAACTTTCTGCGACCGCAAAATCCGTCGCTAATACTAAGTTAGCGACCGCTTTCAGCGACCGATTATGAAGGTCGTCGCTAACACTAATAGCGACCGCTTACGGTCGCAATTATTGTTTGCAAATACCAAATATGCCACCAAAAAAGCGCGGGAATTTTGGCGCCATAATTAGCGACCGATATCGGTCACTGAAGCAGTCGCTAATCTATTAGCGACCGAATATGCGGTCGCTAAAAGTGCCAACGCATTAAAAAAAAATAGCGACTGAAAGCGGTCGCTGTTATGTTTAGACCTAATATTCGCCGCACGGGAAACACAAAAACAGAAAGAGAAAGAAAAAGAAACTAGAAACAGAAAGAGAAAGAGAAAGGGATAAAGAAGAAAGAAAAAGGAAGAAGAGAAGAAAGAGAAGAGAGATCGTGAGGAAAGAGGACGCCACCCTTACAGCCTCGCCGACCGCCCCCTTCCCTTGTCGGAACCTCCCGCCGCTGCCGGTCGGCCACCGTGACACCCTTGCCAGATGCCACCGCCTCGCCGGACATCGCCCCTGCCAGAAAAGGTAAACCGTATAATTTTTATACATTTTTCGATATGCAATATATTTGATTTAGCTAATATAATTCATGTGATAATATTATGCACTAATATTTGTCCTCATTTTGTCATTATTAAAAATTGTAAAAACACTATGCATTATTATTTGTCCTCATATCATAATATTATGCACTACTATTTGTCCTCATAATACAAAATAATGTAATATAATATCATTCAAATTAATATAAAATAATATTACAAAATAAAGAAAATAATATTATGAAATAAATAAATATAATATAATACAAAATAATGTAATACAATATCATTCAAATTAATATAAAATAATATTACAAAATAAAGAAAATAATATTATGAAATAAATAAATATAATATAATACAAAATAATGTAATACAATATCATTCAAATTAATATAAAATAATATTACAAAATAAAGAAAATAATATTATGAAATAAATAAGTATAATATAACATAAAATAAATAAAAAATTTATAATAAAGAAAAATAATATAATAAACATAATATAATATAATATAATATAATATCATTCAAATTAATATAAAATAAAGAAATATAATATCATTGAAAATAATTTTATAAAATAAATAAAAATAATATAATATATTATAATATATAGAAAAATAATATAATATCATTTAAAATAATACAAAATAATATTATGAAATAAATAAATATAATATAATATAAAATAATACAAACAAATATAATAGAGAAAAGTAATATAAAAAATATACTATAATATAATATAATAACATTCAAATTAATATAAAATAATATAATATATATAAAAATAATATAACATAATATCATTCAAAATTATACAAAATAATATTATAATATAAATAAATATAATATAGTATAAAATAGTACAAAAAAATATAATAAAGATAAATAATACAAAATAATAAAAAATAATATATTATTAAAATAATATAATATAATATCATTCAAATTAATATAAAATAAAGAAATATAATATAATATTATTCAAAATAATATTATAAAATAAATAAAAATAAGATAATATATATAAAAATAATATAAAAAAATATGCGTAGGTTAGAAACCCGTTCAAGATTCACTCATTAGGAGTGAATCTTGAATAGTCCTCGTTTTTGGACTGTTCTTGTATGTTTCGCTCCCACTTAGGCCGGTGTCAATGAGTTAAGCAAATTTATCTGTTTGTTCTAAAGAAATTTTGGTTTGTTTTTTTTTTTTTTTATTCTCCGGGTACATACATAGATTGTGTAAATCATAGTCTATTTCGTGTACTTGGAGACCGATGGTAGATGCTGCCGAAATTGCTTTACAACAAACACATGCATTTGTTTAAGTTGTTGACATTAGTGGGACTCGCATACAAGAATGGGATAGAAGCCTGACCGGTGTAATAAGGGTGAAGACGTATTTAGGTCGGAAACATGCATTATACCTATACATTTTTAATAAGTAGATTTAATGAATATAAAAAATCTTGTCAAATTAGGTACCATACTATTATGGATTTATATTCAGACCGTAGTTGGATGAGGCGACAAAAGTCACGCGGGTAGATAGGTGCTATAGCTGAATTTAGAACTGGTTGTCAAGTGTTTTTGGATTACGCATATAGCCAGAAAGAATGTATCAACGCTCAGAACAAGATAAAATGTCCTTGTTTGAAGTGTAAGACTGTCAATTATGTAGACAGAGATATAGTTGCCTATCATTTACTTGTTAATGGGTTCATGAAAAATTACGAAGAATGTTGGTGGGCACATACACAGATAAAAGAGAGTGTCAATGCATGGATACATAATCCAGCTGACAGTAGTACTCATTGTATGAATGACATGGTTCAGGATATTGTTGGGCCGGATTTTGATTGGGAACAAGACATAGATCAACTTATGAATTCTGATGCCAAATCGTTCTTTAAGTTATTAGAGGAGGGATGCGAACCGTTGTGGCCTGGTTGCTCAAAGCAAACTACATTGTCTGTAGTGGCGATGTTACTTAACATCAAGACTGATCACAACATGAGTCATGCGTGTTTCGAGTCGCTATTAAAAACCATTAAGAGTATGTTACCAGACGGTGAAAAATTGCCCGATAACTATTACTTTTGTAAGAAAATGGTGAAGAAGTTGGGTCTTGGATACCAGAAGATCGATGCATGTCCGAACGATTGCATGTTGTTTTATAAAGAAAATGAACAGAAGACAAAGTGCACGTTGTGCAGTCATGATCGGTTTAAGCCTAATAAAGAGGGTGTGACTACAAAAAAGACAAATATACCTTTTAAGATTTTAAGGTATTTTCCAATTACACATCGGCTGCAAAGATTGTACATGTCTTTAAGATCAGCTGAACACATGACTTGGCATGCGAGATCTCCAGCTAAAGGTGGGGAACTTAATCATCCTGCAGATGGGAAGGCTTGGAAAGAATTCAACTTAACCCATCCAGGGTTTGCATTAGAACCAAGATATGTGAGACTTGGATTGTCAACCGATGGTTTCAACCCTTTCGGCCGCTCAGCTGTTCCGTACTCCTGCTGGCCTGTGATAGTGACTCCATACAACTTGTCTCCTTGGATGTGTATGAAACAACCATACTTGTTTCTTTCACTCATGATTCCTGGTCCCAAGAGTCCTGGAAAGAATCTAGATGTTTACTTGAGACCTCTTATAGACGAGTTGAAGGTATTGTGGGATGATGGAATACAGACTTGGGATGTTTCGACCAAAACAAATTTTAACCTTTGGGCAGCAATTATGTGGACTATTAGTGATTTTCCTGCTTATGGTATGTTATCTGGATGGAGTACACATGGGAAGATGTCTTGTCCATATTGTCTGGAGCATACAAAGTCTTTTAATCTACCACATGGTCGGAAGCCCTGCTGGTTTGACTGTCATCGTCATTTCTTGCCGATAGATCACCCTTTTCGAAGAAATAGAGAAAATTTTAAAAAAGGAAAAGTAGAGAAAGATATGTCAGTAGGACGATTGTCTGGGATGGAGGTGCATGACCGTGTGATGAGATTGCCAGTAATCCCATTTGGTAAAAGTACTGCCTCAACAATAATCAATGGGTTTGGTGAGTCTCACAATTGGGTTCGAAGAACCATATTTTGGGAACTATCTTATTGGTCAACAAACTTGATTCGTCACAATCTAGATGTAATGCATATTGAGAAGAATGTGTTTGATAATGTATTTAACATCGTGATGGGTGTTAAGGGCAAGACGAAAGATAATGATAAAGCATGGTTGAATATGCAAGATATTTGTAAGCGTCCTAGTTTAGAGCTTTATGAATCACCTAATGGAAAGATTGTCAAACCGCATGCAAAATACACATTGTCCAAGAAGCAGGTTGAAGATGTGTGTGCATGGATCAAGTCTCTGAAACTACTAGATGGATATGCGTTAAACATTGCAAGGTGTGTTACAGGTGACAAAATACAAGGGATGAAGAGTCATGATTGTCACGTGTTCAAGGAGAGACTCTTGCCAATAACATTTCGAGACTTGCTTGATAAACCAATATGGGATGTTTTGACTGAGATTAGTCATTTCTTCAAAAGCATATATTCAAAAACGTTAAATGAAAATGACATGGAAATAGTTGAGAAGAGCATCATTGAGATCACGTGTAAGCTTGAAAAAATATTTCCACCAGGGTTTTTTGACTCCATGGAGCATTTGCAAATTCATCTACCCTATGAAGCTCGTGTTGGTGGTCCAGTTCAATACAGATGGATGTATCTGTAATGCCCCGAGATCCCACCTTCCTTAATTAAATCTGATTATCTCTAGATTTCATAATTATTAACTCTTATTTTCTGGAATCTCATGCGTTAAACTTAACCTTTAATTCCTTTAAGTCCAAACTGTTGACCACAAATTCAGTCCATTTTTTTTAAAACTTAATTTAACTTACATCTCTTACATGTCTCATGATCGTAACATTTCTTACCTTTCATTAAACTTAGGTCAAACATTAATAATTTGTGACCTAGTTTATTACCTGTTTAAATGAATATATGATTTACGTAACATATACGGTAATAAAATTTCGCCATTATGTATTCATTTGTATGGCCCTATTTAATTGTACTTGATTTGTATCTGATCCTGTTCACATATACCTATAAATATACATTTATAACACACATGCGAGTTTCATTATATCCATACTCGACTTATCACCATAATACAATCCTCATGCCTCATTACCTTCTATAATTACAAATAATATATTCATTCAAACTTAACTATATGAATTTACAAACCATACATCTGCTTTTATTGTCTAGGTTTAACATTTATACCAAACTATTACACAGTTTGCATCTACACAAATTTGCATATAACCAATTTACTTTCCGCTTATCCATTTATTCACGTTCTTTACCTTAGCTGCACCGGAACCTCCGGCCTTCTTGTACTGTACCTGAAACGTTAGTTTATAGCAAGAATGAGCATAAAGCTCAGCAAGTTAATCAGCTAACACCTTTCATGCTCACAATTCATAATATGCGTCATGTATCCTTTACCTTAACATATTATACTTAATGTCACGTAATTCATTTAGCAATTAAACTACATAGTTGCACATAAGGCACATTCAACTCGCATGCTATCACATAGCTCACATAGAATATCTAATTCACTTAAGTCTGAAAAACTTGCCTGGTCTGCATTATCTTACTTAACCTTTACTTTCCGTCATCCTTTCATATACGTCTTGTCGGCTTGCTCAATCCGAACCTTGTCTGTCAATATACAACTTACATGTCATTATAAGATCATAAACTTTCTATAACTCATCAAACTCAATCCATAAATATTAGATCATTAGTCTTTATTTATTTCATATGTGATGTATTATACCTTACATAGGTTAATAATACATTTATTTCATATGTGATGTATTATACCTTACATAGGTTAATAATACATCCAAGCTCGTTTCCGACCTTTTACAAAACCCCTAACATGGTTTGGCTTAGCTTTAGGCATACTATATTACGCCATTCATCATATCATTATACTTTAAGACCCTTTAATTTGACCATTATTATCAATTCTAGGGTTTATATAACTCATTTTTATCATTCCATATCAAAATATAGCTTTTTGGAAGCTTAAAAAAATTTCAAATGCATAGACATTGCGCCCCCGCACCACTAGAACTCGCTGGCCGCGAAATGTTCTCAGTTGTGAACAGTAACATGGCCCCCTGGCTAGATGTTTAGTACAAAACATCTAGCCCCAGCCAAATGTTCAGAAATTTCTGATTTTTGCCTTACCTTTGCCGATTTTTAATTTCTTCATCTTACATCCAATTAAGCTCAAATCTGGACCACATCTAGACCTTACTACCTAGTATTTTACAAAAAATACTACTTGACTCATTTGTCTTCTCAAAAATAGAGATACACTAGCCCCTATCAACTTTGATCTCATTTGATCTCCAATTACACATAATAGTCAAAATTCACACATAGGTGGCATTTTATCAACTTTTCAAAACGTAACACTTGAACCTCCTTTGAATTCTCAACTATACGCATCGAATACATTAACACATATACATTTAACCACTTTGAGTATTCACATAACCTTTATATGTAACTTCCTAGTCACTTTACAGATTATAACGTAAGCTATACAAAAAGTATAGCCTAATATTGTATTTCCTTCACAAAACATGTTCCTTTAACCTTCTATACATCTTATAGACTATTTAACATGCACACACACATGATTTCTTCATGAAAAACCTTCTAATCTAGGTTTTCATCAAATTTAACAACGTATATCGCATAATCAACCATAAATCATAGCTTAATACCACCTTTTCTTAAATAAACATGCTTATCATCCATTTATGAATCTATAAAGCCTTTTAACATAAAATTTCTCATACGTCTCACATTATCATTTTTTCTATCTAGGTTTCTATCAAGACCATGAACATATAACACATGATTCTCCATAAATCATGCTTCCTAACTTTGAATTTAGACATGAAAGGCTTTGTTTACAACATTTATGCTTAGGGTTTCAATATAATTCCTATACATAGCATGTAACTCACACAATATTTTCATCTAGTCATTAATCCATGCATGGCTACTCTTAAACTTGAAGTTAAACACATAAACATAAAGTTTGAAAGATTGAACATGATTATTCCTCATTGTATAGCTAACTTCTATACATAAATAGCATCCTCTTGATGAGTACTTCATTTTTCCTTTTTGCTCCATGGCCATTTAAGCATCCTAGCTCATGTACACCACACTTTTCTTGTCTTCTTGCCATGGCTTTCTCTCTCTTTCTCTCTTAGCTTGCTACCCGGATAAGGAAGAAGAAAATGAGGATAAGCTAAGCTCACACTTACAAATTATATACATATACAAATTGTATATAATTGTCTAGCACTTAACCATACTTAGTTGGCTTAACTCATGCAAGGTTGGAGTTTTATTAGACAATTCCCATGAACTTCCAATGGCATTATAGACAATTCCCACAAAAGGATATCAATGTCATTTCTTATATTCTCAAGGGCAATATGGTCATTGTACCAAAACCTAGAGAATTAAATTCTCTTAATTCATAACTTATTAAAATTTTAAACCAATTAATGTCATTTTTGATCCAAACTTGTTTCACTATACTTGAATTTAATTCCATCATCAAATACCTCATAATTGGCTTGTCCCATAACACTTGTCACACTTTAAAACATTAATTTCTTCAATTAATTAATTAACTTATCATTATACTCCTTTGCATAACATTACCATTTTAATTCCCTACAAACCATTTCAATTCCACATTCAACCAATTTAAATTTCCAACATCTCCATATAACCAAATTACTCGTTTGTCCATAAACTGCTTCCTCGAGAAGCGAACCTCGATCGGATTACCAGAATCTATTATCATTATCCTTTAAGCTCATAATATCCTTATAACTTCAAAACATTCCAAAACTCATTAACTTTATTATTCATTAATCCTTAATATACCAATTAGGTTAAACGATTCCTCTTTCCTTTTTGCACATACAGACTTACCACAGTTTCTTTCAAATTACCTAATTATAGGTATTACAGCCTATCCTTCATCTTTAATCCGTTCAATCACTTTTCAATCTTTGAAATTCATATCGTTATAATGTCATCATCTAATATATCACTAATACACTTTAAATATATAACTGATCCTTTTACATTCTAGAGACCCTTATTTATATCCAGAGTCCCTCCTTACAAAACTCAACCACATAGGTTACTTATATCACATAGATCACATAATAATTCACATTTAATCTCTCTTACAACTTTCTATCATTCAACGCTGGTTTTAACTGATAAACTTTACTTAATTAACCATAATCCTCATTTGGAATTCTTATAAAATCCTGGGGTGTCACAGTATCCTTTCGAGAGGGTGATGAGAAACCTAAAGAGGAAGGTTAAAAATAGAGCATATGTCGAGGGGTCGATATGTGAAGTATACAGTTTTGATGAGATATCTACATTTGTATCAGACTATTTTCCCGATGAAGTTTTGACAAAGGCCAATCGAGTTCCAAGACATGATGATGGGGGGAACGTTGAACTAAACGGTCGATTTTCTGTATTTGGTCTACCGGGTCGCGCTTATGGAAAAGAAACACGCATATTCCTCTCTGAAGCAGAATTACATGCTGCACACACTTCCATTCTTCTCAATTGCGAGGAGATTGAGGGATTTGTGAGGTATGCATGTAAAACTCATATTTAGCTTAATCTCATTGATGTATACTGTAATCTCATATATATTGTTTCGTATATAAAATATAGCCGTAGATCATTCGATGTTGAGTTAAGAACAAATCAACACGGCATAACTGATAAAAATATTGAACTGAATCGGGATCAAAACTTTGCAAAATGGATAAAGGAAAAAGTAAGTTATTTAACTTAATTAAGTCATTTTATTTAATTTATGAAACACTTATTCACAATGTCTTTAACAATTGTAGGCTCTTAATGACGATACAATTCCTTCAAATTTACAAGTCTTAGCCATGGGCCCAGATAGAGACCAACTCACTCGTAATGGTTATAAAGTAAATGGCTATGATTTTCATACAAAGATATACGCCATCGGTAAAAGAACAACCAATACTGGAGTGTTTGTTCAAGGAGATTGCTACAATGAGGTTGGTCGTGTCTTTTATGGGGAGTTGGAAGAAATCATTGAGTTGTCGTACAAGGGTACATACAGAGGTCAGATTAATCTGTTTAAATGTCGTTGGTTTGATTCAGAAAAAGGGATACGTGTCAATCGACATGGAATTGTCGATATTGACCTCAACAAAATGACATATATGAATGCACCATTTGTGTTGCCAACTCAAACACAACAAGTATATTATACTCATACTCCTATTCAAAAAAGAGATAGAACGCCTACAGATTGGCAAGTTGTCATTCATACTCCTGCGCGCATTCGTGTCCAATTAGTAGAGAGAGAAGTCTACCAAGAGGAGACGTTACATAACCCTCCCATAATAAATCTCGATGACAACAATCAACTCAACAATATAGAGGGTGGAGGTGAGGATGATGAATTGGATCCCGATTCAGTACAACACTTAGATGACAGTAATACTGAGGAGGAAGAGTTATTAAGTGACAACGACACCGATTCTGAAGTAGGAGATGGTTATGAATCTCCACATATTGTTGAAGAGGATTCAGAATCTGACAGCGAATTTCATTAAAATGTATGTTTACTTTAATTTGTATTCTGTAGAGTTATATATAAATGTTTACAAAATATTATTGACTTGTTGTATATACATGCATTTTATTTCAATCGCTATTATTATGTAAGTCACATTAATATGTCATTTTTTTTTTAATAGATGGCATCTTCAGCATCAGGAAGGAAACGCGGTTTAGGCCGGGGTCCAAATCAAATACCGAAGGCCCCAACTAATCCAGACGAGCGTATTGTATTACAGATTCGCCCCGATCTTACCAACACGTAAGTTATTAACCGTATAGTAATATTAAACTCAGCAATAATATTATTTTATATACTAATGTTAATTATTCTATATTTCAGAGATTTTGCAGATGTTAGAGTTGTGAAATGTATTTCACAGTTATGCCTACAAAACTGGCCTACCCCATCTATTACGTGGGCCAGCACACTGTTTGTTATTGTATTTTTATTTCAGAAAAGATACAAGTGGGAAGATTCACAGACCGGGGTTATATAGACACTATTCTGGCAAAAGTGTATTGTCCGCACCAAAGACAACATAAAGAACGAGCGGGAAAAGACACTGTATAATGTCGGCATAGACCATCCTGGCCAGGCTGCGGAGTATATGCATGAGTACAGCCCGTGGTGGTGCTCACGCGATATATGGGTTGAGATGTGCCAACAGTGGCAGAGTGACGAATGGGCGAAGAAAGGGAGGATTGCCGCAAGGAACAGATCCACAGGTGTAGCTGAAGGGGAAAAGGCAAAGGGTACATACAAAGGCGGTAGTATATCACAGGCGCAACATTTCATGGATAGGGAGGTACAAAGTTCGTCAAATTTAGTTTCTTCATATTTATGATAATTTATTTAGTATTTATTTGCATGACTAATATATTTATACACTTGTCATATTTGTAGTCATCTAGTAGGTCCAGAGGTCAGACTATCAATTGGTTGGATGTGTACGTGGCCTCTCGTGATGGTCTACCTGATGCTATACAGATACGGGTAATTAAGTTTTTTTAACGTTACATGTTTATACATTAATTTTGACGTTACATTTAACTATTCAATGTATTACTTAATTACAGGACACTTACAACCAACTAATGGATGAGCGGTATCCCCCTGGTAGTGGTTGCCCGTCGATTGATCAAGAGTTATGGGAAAGGGCGTCGGTTGTCAAGAAAAACTTTGTTAAGGGTCAAGAACAGCGAAGACGACCGAGTATTACTGCCTCTTGCAGCTCTGGTAGCCAGTCTACCCAAACATCATACAATTCGACGCCACATAATGCTGCGGACTGTGTTAGAGCCATATGCAGAGATCTTGCACTTATGCGTCAGCTGCAAGATCATTTGAAAGCATTGAGCCCTGATTCATTAGCGAATGCGGTGGCAGCAACAAGAAGTCATCCAGACTAGGAGGAGGAGACTGAGCAAGACGAGGTAATATTATTACTTAATGTACCAAAATTAATCAGTTAATAATACTATCTTGAACGTGTTTCTTTTTTTGTTACAGGAACGTGGCAGTTAGCTAGATCGATGAAGCTTGGCGAGCTACATATCGTTCTTAGCTTTTTTATTTTATTCATTCTATTGTGTTACACATGAACGGTTGGATTTTTATCCTATTATATATATTTATGTACTAAGATTTGATTAGATGTTGGTTTTATATTTATTTGAAATGTATGTTATTTTATTTGGTTATAATTTGATATTTGGTTGGAGATCTCAATTCGATCGTTTATATATATGTTGTGCTGTGTTGGGATGTGACAGGTAAAGAAATTTTTGGGAATCGAAAAAAATAAAAAAAAACCTTTTTTCTAAAAAGAATAATCAGCGGTCGAATTCGGTCGCTAATAACCTGTCGCTAATACCCGGTCGCTATTCGGTCGCTGTTCGTCTCAAAATCTGGTCACTGATAATCACCTCATCGGTCGCTGTTAGCGGTCGCTACACGTGGCGAATGTTATCACGTGTGATGACTCAGCTTAAAGACCGAGTCGGTCGCCATTTTCGATCGCTGAAAGTTCGGTCGCTATTTTCCGTCGCTGATATGAATGTTAGCGACCAAACTATAGGCGACGGATATCAGCGACCAAATGCGATCGCTGATGGACATTAGCGACGGAATTCGATCGCTAATAAGCGGTCGCTGATAAACCATTTTCTTGTAGTGCCTGATTGATCGATCTAATTAATTGTAAGGGTGTGAATGAACTGAAAAAGTGGATATTTTAATTTATTGGTTAGTCTTATTAATTTATTTTTGTTTATTTAGTTAATCAAAAATCCCCTTATTTATTTTTTATTATTTAGAAATAGAAAATATTAGAATTTATTGAAGCAATATCACTCTCTGTGGGTTCGACCCTTGCTTGCTATTATATTGATTTTGTGATTAGAAGTAAGGATTATTTTTGGAGTGTTAATGATAGCTTCTAAATTTTGGCACCGTTGTCAGGGAGTGTTTAATTATTATTTTTAATCTATTCTTTGTTTTCTTTGTAGTGTATGACTCGATCCTTTCAATCTAGTGAATTGAATTTTGATCCAAAAATAGAGAAGACTACGAAAAGGATAAGGAAAAAGATTCGTCAATTTAGAAGAACAACTGCAGACTTAGAAGAAGTTTTTATACCATCACCAGGCCTCAACGTAGCACTTGAACTACTATCAAATAGTTCATCAAGTGATTCTGAAGAAGAAAAAATGGTTGCCCCTAATAATAGGACTATGAGGGAGTTGTCTACTCCTAATTTACACCAACAACCATTATGTATAGAATATCCTATTTTAGATGCGACTTATGAACTTAAATCTAGACTAATCCATCTTTTGCCTATCTTCCGTGGTCTTACAGGTGAAGATCCATACAAGCATCTAAAAGAGTTCCATGTGGTATGCTCTACCATGAAGCCACAAGGAGTAACCGAAGAGCAGATTAAGCTTCGAGCGTTCCCATTCTCCTTAGCAGACTTAGCAAATGATTGGTTGTATTATCTTCCCCCCGGTTCGATATAATCATGGAATGATACGAAAAGGCTATTCTTGGAGAAGTATTTTCCTGCTTCAAGAGTCGCCAACATAAGGAAGGAGATATGCGCCATCACACAGTTTAGTGGAGAAACTCTTTACGAGTATTGAGAAAGATTCAAAAAGATATGCTCGAGTTGTCCACTACACCAAATTGATGATCAATATCTTATTCAGTACTTCTATGAGGGATTGCTACCAATGGATAGGAGTATGCTCGATGCTGCAAGTAGAGGAGCATTAGTCGATAAGACTCCAGAGGCTATGAAGAATTTAATTGCAAACATGGCAGCTAATTCACAACAGTATGGAATTAGGATAGACCATGCACCAAAGAGGGTGAATAAGGTTGGTTCAAGCAATATGGAATGTCAAATCTCAGACTTGACTACTACGGTTCGTCAGATGACTACAGGAAATATGCCAACTGTAAGAGCTTGTGGTATTTGCTTGCTGACAGATCATACTACAGATACTTGTCCAACGCTGCAAGATGATGACATTATGCAACAAGCTAATGTAGTGGGTAATTTTCAAGGACAACCTCAACGCAGTTATGATCCGTATGCTAACACGTACAATCTAGGATGGCGAGATCATCCTAATTCGAGCTATGAAGGAAATAGACCACCGCAGCAAAATGTCTTTCCGAATAGGCAGCAAGGTTTTCAACCAGCTCAACAACAGTACCCACCTCGACAAGCAACACCTGTAAATTCTGGGACATCTTTGGAGGATATGTTCAAAGCTTTCATGAACCAAACCCAACAGTTTCAACAAGATATAAGGGCTTCCGTTCACAATCTAGAGAGTCAGATAAGTCAGTTGGCTACAATCGTTGGTCGATTGGATTCTCAAAGCTCGGAAAAGTTACCTTCACAAACCTTATCAATCTTAGTGTAAGTGCAAGTGCCATTACGCTAAGGAGTGGAAAATAGATGGACATACCAAGGGCTACTTTTTGAATTTAACAAGGATAACGCTAAGGAAGAGGTAAAAATTTCGAAGGTAATTCCTAACCCTCCTATTTAGCTTAAGTCTAATCCTTTACCTTTTCCTCCCAGGAATCTTAGAACTTCAAAGAAGGATGAGCAAGAGAAGGAGATTCTGGAGACCTTCAGGAAGGTAGAGGTGAATATTCCTCTATTAGACGCAATCAAGCAAGTCCCAAGGTATGCCAAATTTTTGAAAGAATAATGCACTAATAAGAGAAAATTAAAAGACAATGAAAAAGTGTCTGTTGGAGAAAATGTATCAGCAATCCTTCAAAGAAAAATGCCCCCTAAATGTAAGGATCCTGACATGTTCACAATTCCCTGCAAGATAGGTAATACCAGATTTGAAAAAGTTATGTTAGATTTAGGAGCATCAATTAACGTTATGCCATTGTCTATTTATGCTTCTCTAAATCTAGGACCTTTAAAGAATATTGGTGTTATTATTCAATTCGTTGACCGTACTAATACTTACCCTAAAGAGGTGATTGAGGATGTGTTGGTGTAGGTCAATGAGCTTATATTTCCTACAAATTTTTATACTGTGGATATGGAGGATGATACATCTCCAAATCCTGCTCATATATTGTTAAGGAGACCATTTTTAAAAACAGCGAGAACAATGAAACTGCTCATATACTGTGGATATGGTGATTGTGCATAATGGGACCTTGACCATGGAATTTGATAGTGAAAAGATTCAGTTCAACATTTATAAGGCTATGAGGTACCCTATTAATGTTAATTCTATTTTTGCTATTAATGTCATTGATTCTTTGGTGCAAAAATCCTTCAACCAAATACATAAGGAAACTTTGGAGGTTGCTATCGCAAATAGTTTGGAGCTAGAACAAGAAGAAGAGATTGAATAAATTTCAGAATTAAAGGATACAATAGCTGCATTACATTATTTATCGAAGATTTCAGATAAGTATGCAGTTTCATTTATTTAATTACCTGTGACTCATCAAAAATTGTTACCTTCTATTGTGGAGGCTCCCACTTTGGAATTAAATCCATTGCCAACCCACCTGAAGTATGCATATTTAAGAAAGGAAGACACATTGCCAATAATCATTGCCAACAATCTTACCAAAGTTCAAGAGGACAAACAACTTAGAGTTTTGAGGGACCACATCACAGTCTTTGGTGGGACAATTGCGGATATTAAAGGTATAAGCCCGGCTGTGTGCGCGCATCGAATTCTTTTGGAAGAAAGAGCTAAGTCGACAAGAGAGGCTCAAAGGAGATTGAATCCACCCATGATGGAGGTGGTGAAGAAGGAGATTATTAAATTATTTGATACAAGTATTATCTACTCTATTTCAGATAGTCGATGGGTGAGTCCAATACAGATAGTTCCAAATAAATCTGGTATAACTGTCATTAAGAATGAAAATAATGAGTTAGTGCTTACTCGTAAGCAAACAGGATGGAGAGATGTATTGATTATCGAAAATTGAATGCTGTAACTAAAAAATATCATTTTTCTCTCCCCTTTATTAATCAGATGTTAGAAAGACTAGCGGGCCATACTTATTATTGTTTTCTATATGGTTTTTCAGGTTATAACCAAATTGTGATTGCACCAAAAGATCAAGAAAAAACCACATTCACATGCTCATTCAGTACATTTGCATACCGTAGGATGTCTTTCGGATTCTACAATGCACCCGGTACTTTTCAGAGATGCATGGTAAGTGTAATGTTCAAGAATTTTCACGTCATTATTAATTAAATTGTTAATTTAATTTCTAATAAGTTAGTTTTACGAGGTTATTTAAATCTTTCTGTGTGATTAATTACTAGAGTTAACTAAAGGGAGTCACTAATAGTTTAATTAAATTAGTGAACGAATCCTAAAGTTTTAATATTAATAGAATTGATAAGTTGTCCATTAAATATTCAATTAAATTGAATATAATGAGTTAATTAAATTTTGTACATTAATTAATATGATTATTAATTAATACAAACAATGTGAAATATTAAGAATAATATTTATTAGTCCATTTAGTAATTTAATACTAATGGGTTAAAGTATTTAATTATTTAGTCAATCCAATTATTTATTTAATCATGGATTAAGTAATTAATGTGTAACAAAATTAATAACTAATCATTGGGTTATATTAAATAGCCCGATGATAAATTAAATGGACATGACTAAATAATAGTCCAAGTCATTTAATAGGAGTCCATTGGGTATTAAATGAAGTCCAAAGCATGAGCCCACTTGGAATTAATTATGTAACTTATTATTTATTAAAGGAGTTAACATGTGACAATATTTTGGGACACAAATCCTTGCACTTACCATGTATAAGATGAGGAGAGATGGAATGCTAGTATTGTTTTCTTTAATAAATTAATGCGTCCAAATTGGAAGGAATTCTGGGGAATTATATCAATTAATGTAGTAAATTAAAGACAATTAAAAGTACAATCCTTTTTTGCCTAAAATCCCTTAGTTACCGGCAAGGGATGAGTGAAGGAGTGGTATTATTTTAAAATTCATTTATTTTAAAGTATTAGTTTGCTTGTTTTAGGATTAGTGTTGTCCTTTTGGCACGGGAAGCTCAACAACTCTAGTCCTTAAGCTCACTTGTGCAAGTCTCCAAGATAGGTTTCATGATGGTCTAGATTATTAGATATAATATGTGTATCTAATATTTTTAGGAGTATACTTGCAAGTGTTGGTGTTTTGTTAATCATTTCTCTTCTTATTTATTTATCAAGTTCTAGAGATAAGCTAGAGAAAGTTGAGAGAAAAATCTTTATGAGAGTAAATATTTTAAGAGATCAAAGAGGAAGAAGGAGAAGCTAGTTTTGTTCATGCCATTCACCACCTACTTTGGGAAAAGGAGGAAAATAGCCACCAAATCTAGGTATAAATTCTTATTTCTTTTAAAACCCTAGTTTTACTTTTTCTTTTCATTTTATGTTAAAAATATTAACATAATGATTTGTATAGTTAAAATCATGCTATGTATGTTTATATAGTTTATCATGAGTCTAACCTATGTGTTATAAGCTTTAATGTTGAAAAACATGTTCAAACTTTGAAAACCAAGTTTACCGGAAAGTATAAAATTGGACAGTCCCCTCCCGGAGTTACTGTTCACGATCCGTAAATCGAATTTGTGATCTGTCAACACTGGGAGATAGAACTTTTAAATACTAAGGTCCTTCAACTTGATTGACCTAAGTCCGATTTTAAAATGAGAGAGTTAGGATATCTTTAGTAAAAGACCCCGCTGTCAGAGAAATCGCATTGACAGCTAGCTGTTTGGCCACTTTCAATGGCCAAACCTTGTCCAAATAAACGATCCGATGATGGAAAATTTTATTTTAAGAAGATACAAAACTAATAATACCGATTAGAGTTCAATCGGAGTTATAGAACTCCAGATATAAGCGTTTTTGCTTGGGACCCCAAAATTTTCCAGAAATATGCGAATTTGCATCATGTTAAATCCATTTAATCATTTAAAATCCTAGTTAATTAAATTTTTAATACATGTTAATGGATGTTTTAACTAATTAAATAATAACTAAAGATAGTTAATTAATTACTATTTAACTAATAACAAATAGTGATTAAATAAAAAAAAGAGTTAATTAAATATAAGTATTTAATAATTCAATAATTAAACAATTATACTAAATTGTTTAAAGGTTCCTTAAGTGTTTAATGCTTAGGATGAATACTCCTAAGTTATTAAATAATTAACCTAAGTATGTTTACGTGTCATAGCTGTATGGTGTTAGTTGTTTGGGTGTTCTCAAATTTAAAACCAGAAGGGTTAATATATTCACTGTTGTGTTTAAAACTGAAATATGGAAGCATTATTAAGTTTCCGGTAGGTGGTAATGTGAACTCTACGATCGTAGAGTGAACGCACTCTGATCATAGAGCTCACATGTAAACAATTGACATCATTGTTAGGAAACGTAGAGTAGTCTCGGCGATTGTAGAGTGGATCCTGCCAAACATAAAATTTCACTCGACGATCGTAGAATCGTGTCAGCATGTGTCGGGCAGATCGTAGAGTGGCCTCGGCCAAGCCCTCGGCTATCGTTGAGTAGCATCGGTCGGGTCTTGGCCATTTCATAGTGATCGTAGGGTGAGATCACTCCGGGCATAGAGCTGCATTTGTTCATCGAATGGGTTACTCAGGCAGACCACATGATTTGTAGAATAAGTCTACTAAGGTAGACAATACAAATCATAAAGTGATGTTTCACCCGACGATCAGAGAGCAGAAAACTTTTGAATTGGTTATCAATGACAATCCAAAATAGATAAGATTTATTATTTAATTAATTGTTATTTAATTAACCATCAAATAATAGGTAAACATAATAGTCGTTTTTTTTAGAGCCAAAGGCAATTAGTTAATTACTATTTAATTAAAAATTAATTGGTAATTAAAAGAGGTTGAGGTTATAAAACATAACGTATTTAACAGAGTATTAATTAAGTAATTATAAGAAATTGTTTCAAAGTTTAATAAGTGTTTAACACTTAAGAAAATCTTAGTTAAATTTTTAAATCATCAACCTAAGTTTGATTAATTATCTAAAGGGTTAATGGCAATATGTTGACTACGTGTGTTATGTGTTTGACTTCTGTGCGAGTTGAATAGTCTTAGTAAGTGTATACATACCATGATACACAATGTTAATTGTTAGACCAACTTTATTAATGTTAGGTCCTTCCAAATCAAGTTAATTAAAGCTAGACGTTAATTGTAGCTGAGCAGACAAGCAAGTTCCCTTGTACCCAAACTTTACTTTGTGCAAATTATTTATTTAAGGTTGGACTTTATTTTCTAGCATGCTTTAAGTGGATTAATTACTTTACAATTATACCACATCAATATTATTATGATTCGCAATTGGTGCAATTGAGTTTGTACAATCTCCGACTTGTACCTTATTTAAAGTTCTATTTTTTAAAGAACGGTTCAAAGTTAGGTCTAAGCCATTATTCGGCTAGCCATTTATATCCAATATTTTAAAAGTTATCCAAACCATTGAAGGTGCGGATTCTTGGACTGATTGAACACCCCTTTAGTATAGGGGAGTAACCCATGTATCTAATATAAGACACAACCCCCGAAAAATTAATGTTATGCATACACATAGTGTACGAGACGCTGATCCCCTCGAGTACGTATTTCTGGTAGTAACCATTAGATCAACCAGCTATTGACTACAGTAAAAGTTTATAGTTCATAATCTATTTGACTATCTTAATTCTAAAAGCAAATCATTATTCTTGCTTATATTTTTCATATTGTTGACTTATTTCAGTTATCCCTTTCATTCATGATATATTATCTCTCGTTGCTATTTAAACTTGTTGAGCAAACTAGTTGCTCACCCTTGCTATATCATGAACTCTTTTTGCAGCTAAACCCGAGTCATCTGGGAAGGACAAGGGTAAAGGAAAGTTGAAGTGATAGACTTTAAGAGGCAGTATTTAGTTTATTTGTTTAGCTAAATTACTTGTTATGTAATGTAAACCCTAAGTATTTTATTAAGGGTATTTGAGTACTTTTGTTGTAAGGTTACTGTATCTTGGGACTAGTAACACTTTTTGCATAAACAACATATGTTTATTTTTCCGCATTTAGTTATTGTATGTTGTTTAGAGGTGGATGTTTGTATTGGATCTTGATGACCGAATTCGTGTGATTAGGCCCTAAATTTGAGGGCGTCACAGTAAGTATATTTTTCGATCTTATTGAGAACTGTATTGAGGTATTTATGGATAATTTCACAATTTATGGTGATACTTTAGAGGCATACTTAGATAATTTGACATGTGTGTTAAATAGATGCTTAGAAACTAACGTTCTAAATTGGGAAAAGTGTCATTTTATGGTAGAGCAAGGTATAATGTTTGGACATGTAGTTTTAGCTAGAGGATTAGAAGTAGATAAAGCTAAGATAGAAATTGTTACTGCTTTGCCTTACCCCGCAAGTGTGCAAGAGATTCGTTCTTTTCTTAATCATGCAGGTTTCTATCGCCGATTTATCAAGGACTTCTCACAGATAGTGTTGCCATTATATAAGTTGCTACAAAAATATGTGAAATTTCATTTTAATGATGAGTGCAAGGAGGCATTCAACAAATTGAAGAAGTTGTTGACCTCAACGCTAGTCATTCCACCACTAAATTGGAAGTTACCTTTTGAAATCATGTGTGATGCAAGCAACTATGCAGTAGGGACCGTCTTGGGCCAAAGAATTGACAAAGCTATTTATGCCATTTATTATGCTTGTAGAACTTTGAATGCTACTCAGATTAACTACTCTACCACTGAAAAAGAATTACTATTTGTTGTTTTTGCTTTAGACAAATTTAGATCTTATTTACTTGGTACTAAAGTTGTAGTTTATTCTGACTATGCTACTCTCAGGTATCTGTTCACCAAGAAAGAATGTAAACCTAGGATTATAAGGTGGATTATGTTCTTACAAGAATTTAATTTGAAAATTAGAGATAAGAAGGGAGCGGACAACTTGGTGGCGGATCGCTTGAGTAGGTTGATTAAAGATGAGGAAGTACTACCATTGCAGGATTCTTTTCCAGATGAGCATTTGCTTTTAATTGATAAAGCTGCACCTTGGTATGCTAATAATGTAAATTATTTAGTGAGTGCCTATTTTCCAAGCGGATTTTCTAAATTTCGAAAAGAAAAGCTTAAGAGTGAGGTCAAATATTATGTATGGGATGACCCATATCTGTGGAAATTTTGTGTTGACCAGATAGTTAGACGATGTGTGCCTAATAGTGATTTTTTGTCTATCCTGACTTTCTGTCACTCTTATGCTCGTGGAGGACATTTTGGCCCTAAAAGAATAGCTCATAAGGTTTTAGAATGTGATTTCTCTTGGCCGACTATTTTTAAAGACTCTTATTTGTTTTGTAAATCATGTGAATATTGTCAAAGAACGGATAATATCTCAAATAGGAATCAAATGCTACAAACTCCTATTTTAATTGTTGAAATATTTGATATGTAGGGTATTGATTTTATGGGACTATTTTATGTTTCTTTTGGTAATATTTATATTCTTTTGGCTGTTAATTATGTTTCCAAATGGGTGGAAGCTAAAGCCACCCGAACTGATTATTCTAAAATTGTTGCAGATTTTGTGAAGTCTAACATATTTGTCAAGTCTGGCACTCCAAAGGTAATCATCAGTGATAGAGGAACACATTTTTGTAATAGGATGCTAGAAACATTGTTCAAGAAATATAATGTCATGCATAAGGTTTCTACATCCTATCATCCACAAAGCAATGGCCAAGCTGAAGTGTCCAATTGTGCAATCAAATCTATTTTGGAGAAAATGGTCAAACCAAATAGAAAGGATTGGAGTTTGAGGTTAGATGATTCACTTTGGGCTTATAGGACTGCTTACAAGACTCCTATAAGTATGTCACCCTATATGCTGGTATTTGGTAAACCTTGTCATTTACCTGTGGAATTGGAGCAAAAGATTATTTGGGCAATTAAACAATATAATTTGGATATAGAAGTAACGGGAGGACATAGGAAGTTGCAATTACAAGAGCTAGAGGAATTCAGAAATGAGGCATACGAGAGCTCTAAAATTTACAAGGAAAAGACAAAGGCCTTTCATAACAAGAGGATTTTTAGGAAGAACTTTGTCGCTGGACAAAAAGTTTTACTTTATTACTCACGACTTAAGTTATTTTCTGGTAAGTTGCGTTCTCGTTGGGTTGGTCCTTTTGTTATTACTAATGTCTTTACTTATGGTGCAGTTGAGCTTCAAAGCCCAAAAACTGGAAAAGTCTTCAAGGTGAATCGATATCGACTTAAACATTTTCATCAAGGTTTTCAAGTCGAGAATGTTGAGATTGTGGAGTTGGCAGAACCAGTTTACTTGGATTGAAAAAGAAGGACTGAGTCGAGCCAATGACGTTAACCAAATGCACTGCTTGGGAGGCAATCCAAGAAATCAAATTTGCATTTCTCTTTCTTTTTCTTTACATTTATTTGTACCTGTTTCTTTGCATTATAGTTTACATTGGAGACAATGTAAATTTTAAGTATGGGGGAAGGGATTTAGGATATTTTTAGGGAATTTTAAAAATTTTAAAATTTTGAATTTTATGAGTAAATTCACTGCAAACCCTCACGAGACAAAACTTGTCCACTTGGGGTAACCTTGGGGTTTAAATGCTTGTTGCACGTGCTAAGTGTAACCGTGTTTCCTATGAAAATGGATAGCTGGTTAATTTTATTTATTTATTTATTTAGGATGTGTCACATGAGCAATAAATTAATTAAATTTTAATTTTTAACCAATGATGAAAGTTAATTTTTATTTAATAACTTTTGGAAAAGGGATAAATTTTTGCTTAGTTTGAATTTTTGACTTTTTATTGGTTATTACTTTATTTGAGATCCCATTAACTTTTATGCATTTATATCAACTTGTTTGAGCTAGTTTTAATTTAGAGAAAGTTTATATGGTTAAATGCTTATGGAAGATAGTTTTGAGCTATATAACTTATTTGATCGTAACTTGAATTGAAATATAAGGTAAAATATAATTTTTGAGAGAGATGATTTAGATAATTTTTCTTGGATTATTAAATTGAAAAAGAAGAATTATTGTGGTGGGTTGAGATGGAGCGTAAAACGCACTCACTCATAAACACATGAAAAAGTGAGATGGAACATAAAATGCACTCACCGATGAAGAGACTAAAAAGAAAGAAACAAAGAAAAAATTGAAGAAAAATGAATGGGATAGAGCATAAAATGCATCCATTTAAAAAAAAGAGAAAAAAATGAAAAAAAAAAATACTTGAAAAAATTGATATTAATAATCCTAGTGAGTTTATCAAGACTCAAAACATTTTGATCTTCTAGTTATATTTGTTTATATTAGCTTTTAAGTGATGTGAAAAGTAAGAGTATAGAGTTTTGTGGTTAAACTAACCATTTTTGATATCTTTTATGAGACATTTAATTATGTGAGCGGATCTACAAATTTTTGCTAGTTTGATACATTTGAATTCACACACACACACACACACGAAATGTCTTGAATAAAGTAAGATTGATAAATATGTTAAAAGTTTTGGACTTTGTATGATTTTAAAATTTTCTTTGAGTTATTATTTTTAAAATCTTTTAGGCTAATGTTGACATTCATATTGATTTGTTGTTCGAGTAAGTTGTTTGTTTATTAGTTTTATTTTATAGTTTTTATTTTTGTTTTGCTTGAGGACAAGTAAATATTTAAGTTTGGGGGTATTTGATAAGTGGATTTTATTCCTATTTATTATGTATTTTTAGGCTTAATTAATTGTGACTTTTTAAGTATTTTTAATATTTTAGGTGTTTCATTTATTATTATGCATTATTATTACTTTTAGTATTTTTATATTATTTTTATTTATTTATAATTATTTTTTATTTTATTTTGCAGGAAAATAATCCTGGATGGCATTGTTTTAATTTCTAGAAGAGGTTGATGGCATTTTGGTAAATAACCAACACGATGACAATTTTATAAATACTAAAGCAGGTCGTCCGCGCAATGCGCGAATAGGGTCTGGCCGAGCAGAAGCACGACGCCGTTTGCATGAAGGTTTGCTGCAATTCTGCGTCATGCGCGCGCTTAAGATAATTCAGTAGCTGGGACGATGCCTTTCTGGTCAGGAAAAGTAGGAAAAAAGAAACGCACACGCAATGCGCGCTGCTGGCGAGAGTTGACCGGGTCAGCTGTGCAGAGGGACTGTTTGGCTTGTGTAAAAATTGCCCATATCAGATTATTCGGGATTTAAAGCATTAATTTGATTCCAAATTGGATTTCTTTTCCACTAATGCTTTGAATTATTATTGTACTTCTGTAAAATACATTATATTACATTAGAGCAGATTATTAAATACAATTAGGAGCTCTCTCTCTCTCTCTCTCTCTCTCTCTCTCAGGTGTATCATATCTCTCTCAATTCTCTTGCATATTATTATTATTATTATTATTATTATTAAAATATTTGGCTAAGTTTTCTTATTCAGTTCCTGGGGATTTCAAACCCAATTACAATTAATGATTAAATCAATTTAGTAATATTATTTATTTTTCTTTATTATATGAAATTATTTATGATACTCTGTTTTAATTGCTTTTTGATATTAAATTTGGTTGGTTTGATTAGAGCTCATTTGATTGATCAAATTATTATCAATTGCTAAATTTAGGAATTATATTACGTGTAATTGATATTGCTCCTAATCGTTAATAGAGAATAGTGATAGATGATTGTGGTCAAGCTTTTGCTTATTGCTATGGTTATCATGATATAAGTTAAACAGTTCGAGCTTATGAGAATGTTGCTTAGAATAATTTAATTTCTTTGTGATTAATGCTTCCATTATATTAAATTTAGAGAGCTTATTCTAGATTGTATAATGGTTAGAATCTAATAAAGAGCTTGTTTTATTAGATTAAAATTAAGAAAAATTTCAAGTAGCAGAGTTTATTGTTGCCTAGGATTATTAGTTTCATGCAAGTATATAAATATATCCTGATTAATTGATCTAATTAATTGTAAGGGTGAGAATGAACTGAAGAACTGGATATTTTAATTTTTTGGTTTATTTTATTAATTAATTTATTTTTATTTAGTTAATTATAGTTAATTCAAAAAAACCCTTATTTATTTATTGTTATTTAGAAATAGAAAATATTAGAATTTATTGAAGCAATATCACTCTCTGTGGGTTCGACCCTTGCTTGCTATTATATTGATTTTGTAATTAAAAGTAAGGATTAATTTTGGAGTGTTAACGACAGCTTCCAACTTCTTAGTGATTACCTCTGCCTCAGAACACCTTCAGAATCAACTTTGAATCATCAATCCTTCTTTGTAAATTTAATTTGACAGGATTTTTGGGTTTTGAGAGAAAATTAAAAGCTAGACTTAGAACAATTTTCTCTGCAAATGGAGTGTAATGGCATAACTGATACTCATGCAATCAAGGTATGCTTCCACTGAGATGTTGAAGCAGGAGGTGGCATTCACTTTCCGTCGTGCTACGTCCATATAGCCTCATTTATAACTTCGTTTGCTAATTAATCGTAATTCGACTACACAACCTCATTTGAACCATAAAATACTTTTCTTGTTTCCTTTGAACCTAAGAGGTTTCACATTTCAAAATTTCACTTCCGACATCTCAAATAGTCATAATACTCATCTTTTCCATAAATCGCTTCCTCGAGAAGCGAACCTCAATCGGATTACCAAAATCCATTATCATTTATCCTTATTCGCTCATATAACCATTTTAAAATCTTTACATCCTTTCACTTGCTTACATAACAGATATAATGTAAATTTGAACCATCTTTGCATCCAACATTCATTTTACACACTCTAGGGGTATTACATTCTATATTTAACATCATATAAACAATTATCTTACCTAAATCCACAAATCTCAAATTCTTCCTAACTTCAAAACTTCAAAGCATCAAAGCTCATTAACTTTATTATTCCTTAATCCCTAATATATTAATTAGGTCAAATTGTTTCTTCTTCTTTATTAATTCAAATATACATATATCCATACACAACCTACCACATAGGTCATATCAGTACATTGATCACACAATAATTCGTATTTAATCATTCCTTAATACATTCTATCATTTAAACCAGGTTTTATCTCATAACCTTTACTTAATTCATCAAAATTCTTATTTAGAATTCTTGTAAAACTCTAGGATGTCACATTCACCCCTCTTTAAAAAAAAAATTTCGTCCTCGAAATTTGTTGTGTACTCATTCCTTATTCATGTGCAACATATACATCAGTTTTTATTCATTCAACATAACTTGGCTTTCAACTAACATTTACATTTTCTCCTCTCTCTACCCATCTTTCCCCTTCTAACTTTCATTCCAAAAGATTTGATTGTTTTTCAAGAATTTTCACAATTATTCAATAAAACATAAAACTTTTTCTTTAAAAACATAAAACTTTTGCTTTTAAAACAACATTTGCTTTTGTCGAGGGGTCAATAAAGACCAATGAACTCGTTAAAAATATTAAGAGTCTCAAAGACTGCAATACTCATAGGTCATTTAGCTATTAAATCGTTAAGAATATTAACAGTCACTAGGACTGAAATATCCCAAGGTCATAAGACCGTATATTCATTAAGAACATCAGCAACCACAAAGATTGCCATATCTAACTGGTACGCTAGGTGATCAGCCTATTATACCCTTTTGTTGTGCACAACATTTTCCTTTTTCCTTTTAGGTTGAACCATGTAACCAACCCCTGTACCATATCCCCTTTTCAGGGTTGTTCACCTCAGCTTTGAAAAACATTTTGCTTAATCCAGTATCTGGATTCCAAAAGCATTTACTCATTTCTTTAGCAGAATGGTCTAGCCGAACAAATGGTATAGACTCACATGAATAAACTATTCATTTCTTGAAAAACTGAAACTTTTTAAACATTTATTTTTACCATGACTGCATCACATTGCAAAATGTAACGATGTATCAGTGGTTAAAACTCCCACGTCCATACTTTTGTTACAATGCTCTGAGAATGCCATCATTGTCTCAAAACTTGATGCCATCATTTCACACCATATTCAATAGTTTGACAATGATTTTATAAATATATTTTGAAATTTTCAAAATAACTTTGTCTAGCCAAATCAATTGACATAGACCCATGAATCACGAAATTTAAAAAAAAAATAATCATATTTTGATACTTAAACAAAACATTTCAATGATCTAGCATAGCTAAAAGAGTGGATTGCCTACCCAATCCTAATAATCTCTTCTTTAATTCCTTCCTTAACTCATTCAATCATTTCTTATAATTTTTTCTCTTCATATATCATTAATCTTAGCCAATATCTTAGAACTATATCTCTTAACTTATGGCTCTCTACTCTAACCCAACCTTGTTTATCAAACTTGTCACGCATTTGGGGTCAGGAACTTACCACAACCATATGGTTCACGGAGCTTATCCGAGTCTGGCTATAGTCGCCCATTCGCTGAGGGGCTCCACCATACAATCACGAGTCACGAACTTACTATACGCTTGGGTTTTTAGAACATGTAACTAAGCTTAATCTTTCTCACTTAATCCTTCTCACTTCCTATATATCAGGTACATGTAGAAGAAAAGAATTACCTTCTCAATATACATAACCGATACCGTGACGCTGAATTTTCACTGATTATCACGATAGGAAGCCAAGTAAGTACACATCCCTGCCTATACAAGGAAGTGCACACTCAACCATTATCATGAGTGCTCAATGAAAAAAAATCCCACATACGCTAACTTTTTCTCAACTTAGTTGTTCCTTTACTCAGCTTTTCTTTTACGTGATATGAATTTCATTAAATCATATCTTACTGTTCACAACTTATTAAGAGTCTATTTTACTCATATTTGATAATTTATGACTCATCACGAGTCCCTATTCACATCTTATAATTCACAAGTCTTTAAGAGTCTCTTAATCATATCGTACCATTTACAACCCATCAAGAGTCCCTTAATATATCTTTGATCACCTAGGATCTCGTGACCCTTTTGCCCTTTATTATCATCTTATCTTGAAATATTATTTTTACTAATCCTTAATTCTGAATTCCCAAAATTCATTTCTGTATTACACACAACTCCTCTAAAGTCCATTACTTTACTATGTCCTTCTTTCTCACAAATGTTATAGCCTAAGGTACTCCTACCTAAGGTCTATAACATGTCTGCTCTGATACTACTTGTAACGCACCGAGATCCTGACACTCTTTAAATTCTACCCGATTATGTCTGGATCTTATAAACATTAGCTTTAAACCATAATTTAAAACCATTATGCAACTTACACGACGATCTTGTGCGTTAAACTTAACCTTTAACCTTTAAAACTTTTATTTGACCGTAATGTGGTCCATATATATATATATATATATATATATATATATATATATATATTATTTTCTTTAAAACTTACACTCAATACATATCTCAGGATCGCAACGTTCACTTACCCATCATTAAAACTTAGGTCAACCATTCATCAACTATGACCATTTCATAATCATATATATATTATTATGATTTACATGTCATAACCTGGGAATAAAATTTCGCCATGATCTATTCATTTATGGCCGGATTTACATATACCTATTCCTGTTTACTTATACCTGTTTCATACATCGATACCATGCACATAAGTTTATCACATATAAAACTCGACTTACAATACTACATTTATCTTATCTTTTTGCAACATTTCTCGGAACACTTTACATTCACTACTATCATTATGGATTCCAAAACCATATAACTTTTCCATCCCTTCTTCAAATAATACAATACATATAATTCTATCTCTATGAATTTACAACATCTGCTTTACATATACATTTCACGTATAACAACTTTATTCATGCTTATCCATGCATTCATCACTCTTTACCTTAGCTGCACCGGAACCTCCGGCATTCTCATAATTTATCTTAAATGTTAGTTCATAGCAAGAATGAGCATAAAGCTCAGCAAGTTAATCAGTTAACACTTTACATGCTTACAGTTTATATTAATGCGTCATGCATCCTTTACTTTATTATGCTATGCTTAATGTTATATAATTCATTTAACAGTTAGATCACATAATGGCACGGAGTGCACATCTCAATTTTTACATAGTTCACGTAGTACAATTAGTACACTTAAGTCTGAAGAACTTGCATGTACGCTTTTATTTAACTTAACCTGTACTGCCCCGCTTGGCTTGTCAATCTTTTCTTGCTTCGAGTTGCTAGTTCGTACCTTATCTGTCAACATAGGACTTATGTGTTATTATAAGATCATAAAACTTATATAACTTATCAAACTTAATCCATAAATACACGATCTTCGTCTCTAATCATTTCACTTATGATGTATTATACCTTATGTAGGTTAATAATACATCCTAGCTTGCTTCCAACCTTCTTCAGAACCTATAACACACTTTGGCTTAGCTTTATGCATGTTTATGCATGTTACATTATGCCATTTATCATTTTATTACACCTAGACACCCTTTATTTTGGTCATTCTTTATCTATTTAGGGCTTACATAACATATCCCTATCATTCCATATCAAAATATAGGGCTTACATAACATATCCCTATCATTCCATATCAAAATATAGCTTTTTGAAAGCTTAAAAAAAAAAATCAAATGCACAGACATTGCGCCCCGGCGCCTTCAGAGCTTGCTGGCCGCGAAGTGTTCTCGGTTGTGAACAGTACATTGTTCCCCCAGCGCAATGTTTAGTACAAAACATTGCGTCGGGGCGCAGTGTTCAGAAACAGGATTTCTGATTTTTGCACTACCTTTGCCGATTTTTAATTTCTTCATCTTACATCCAAATAAGCTCAAATTTGGATCACATCTAGACCTAACTACCTAGTATTTTAAAAAAATACTACTTGGCACATTTGGATTCTTGAAATTAGTGATACACTAGCCCTTAGGAGGGTTGTTCAACTCAGTTCAACACTTGGAAAAATTTTCTAAGTTTAAAACTCAAATTTCCAACTTTGTGATTTTTGACCATTTCCTTCAAAACTCAATTCTAAAACTTGACAAAGTTCACACAGGTCATATATGACATGTCTAGGCCTTTTAAACCATTAAACTATACCCGAGGCGGGTTTTTTCCGTAAAAGTTCGTTTAGAGTCGAAACGATCGTTTTCGATCGTTAGAAACTCATTTTCCTTCAAATTTCCATCCATTAATTACCAAATCAACGTATACACGCGTCATAACATAAAACCAACTCATTTGACTTCATTTCACTTTTAATTCTTCAAAATTGCCAAAAATCACACTTTGACGACATTTTCTTCAAAAATTTTAAACTCTTGCATGTTCAAAACTTAGGCTATTCTTGGCCCCTTATTGCAAATTTAATTCTAACACACCATCTACCGCATATAGCACATAATAAACTTGTATGGGCCTTTGAAATATTTAAAACATTTCAATTGAACTCATTTTTTCCAAATAACTCTTTTTAGGTGTCGGCGAACGTTTTTAAACATTTAAAACTCACAATTGTCGCCATAGACTCCAAATGACTTCCAATTCAACTCAAACACATAAATTTACATAAAACTTAACTGTTTGGCCTCATTTGATCACCAATTACACAAAATAGCCAAAATTCACACATTGATAGCACTGTATCAACTTTACTTATTTCCATCTTTAAACCAATTAAAATCTTTAAACTCTATGCTTTACATGCATAATCACATAAATATACAACAACTTTAGGTAATCACAAAACTCCTACACGCATCTCTCAAGTCACTTTACAGATTATTATGTTGTCTATACACAAAGTATAGTCTAATATTCAAAATTTTCATACCAAAATATACTTTTAAACCCTCTATAATTCCTTGATGCCTTCTAGCATAATAATAAGCATGTATTAAACATGTTCATTTTCCAAACTAGGTTCTTATCAAAACCAATAACATTTAACACATATTCCTCCTTAAATCATGAGTTCTAACTTCAAAAACATACATGAATAGTGCATCTGTGAGGATCCAAATTTTCAGGATTTTCTTTAATAAAATTAAATAAGAATTTAATTGATAAAAGTTATCAAGGTTGTTAAATTAATTATTATTTTATGTGATTTAAGCTATGTGATGAGATTTAATTAGTAAATTAAATTTGTACGGAGACCATGATAAATTATGAGGAATTAAAATAATTGAAAGGTAAATAAATTATTTTAAAACAATTTATGAGGAATAAAAGAAATTCAGGTAGAGGTACAATAAATGGTACAATTAAATTATTATGGAAATACGAAAATTATATTTGAATGGTATTATGTGGTAATGTGAAATATATGATTTAGATGTGTGTATATATATATATATATATATATATATATATATATATATATATATATATATATATATATATATATATGTGTGTGTGTGTGTGTGTGTGTGTGTGTGCATGTTCAATTGATAATTATAAATTTAATTAATTATGAAAATTAAGGGATTAATAATTAAATTAATTCGAAAATTTATTAAAAGTTAATGAGGAAATTAGTAAAATTATAATTATTGATTTTAGTTTTAATCAAGAATTATGGAGGAAGTTTAGAAATTAATTGAGAAGAAAAGTAATTATATAAATTATATAATGATAAATTATATAATTTATATAAGAAAATTAAAATAATGTATGAAGAAAATAATAATTATATAAATTATATAAAAATAATTATATAATTTATATAAGAGGATTAAGTAATAAATGTATAATTTTAGTTATATAATTAAGTGATAATTATTAAGGAATTTAAGAAATTATTTAAAAAGGAATAATGTAATTATATAAATTACGTAATATTAAATTATATAATTTATATAAGGAAAGTTAATGTGAATATTAAAGAAATTGAATAATAAATAAGAAAAATGAATGTTTTAAGTTAATAAAAATCATATTTATGTATAATGGAATTATTATGACTTTTATGAAAAATAATATTTCAGAAATGTGAACATGTTAATGTAACATGTTGTCCAAGTAACGAAGTAAAAATTGTGAAAAATAATTTTTATATGTCCCATGAATTATTTTATGATTTTTAGAGGTATAAATTATCTCATATAATTACATGCATGGCGTTATACGTGTACAAAATTTGTCAAGTAAAGTACCCAAAAGAGGTATTAAAATTAATAATAAATCATGTTATGAATTTTGGTAAATTAAAATATTTATTTTATAAAATATTTATTAAATGTAATGACTAGGTAATGTATTAAATTAATAAATTTGCATGAAAATTTTCTGTTTTGGAACGTCCGAGAAGGCAACTAAGGCGGTGGACTTAAAAAGGAGTTTTAGAAATATATATATATATATATATATATATATATATATATATATATGTGTGTGTGTGTGTGTGTGTGTGTGTGTGTGTGTGTGTGGAAGCAATAAAGAATAAAAAGGAAAGAGAAAAGAAATAAGAAAAGAAGCAACAAGCAACACCACCATGCCGCCACCGAGCTCCACCACCACCAAGAGAAGAAAAAGGTTTAATGTTAACATATATATAGCAAGCTTCAAGGAAGGAAATTCAAGTTTTAGAAAGGTATAAATCAATTTATTTTGATTTATTTTGATATTAAATAAATTTTGTGGAAAAATAGTAAATAATTAGAATAATTATTTCAAATAATTTATGGATGTATATCTATGGTTTATGTGATTTTTGGAATATTTATGTTGTGAAATTGGGAGCAAAAATGGTGGAAATGGAAGTAATTTTTAAAAAAAAAATTGACCTACTGTTGGCTGCGGAAACTGGAAAAGAAGAAGGGAGGGCCGCGCATTGCGTGCGGCCAAATTTTTGCCAGAGCCAGGGATAAAACGATGCCGTTTTTTTGGGCCGCGTCTGAAGGAAATTCGCGCATTGCGCGGAGCCCAAAAATCTGGCTGAGAAACGACGCCGTTTGGCGTCGGCGTTGGGAAGGCCGCGCGCCATGCGCAGCCGACGCACGCGGCGGAATTACGATTGTGCCCCCGGCCTTTTTAGTTTATCCCGGTTGTGTCCCTTGACGCGCAAAAATTACAGAAATGCCCCTGAACTTTTCGAAAAATTCCGGTTATGTCCTTAACATTGTTGAAATTACAGGAATGCCCCTGGGCTTTCCGGGAAATACCGAATGTGTCCCCAAGGGCGCGGAAATTACCAAAATGCCCCCAGAATTAGTTTTTAATGAAATAAATGTTTAAAAACTGTTTAAAAAATTATAGAAAATTATAGAAAAATACTAAAAATATAGAAATGATGTCTGGGCATTAAATTTAATATTTTTGTAAAAATATTAAATATTGGGGATTAATATTTATTTGTTTAAATATTAATCTAGTGAGGTTATAATTTAGAGAATGATTAAATAAAATTTTTGGGACAACCAGATGTGTTAAAATTTGTCCGATAAGCCGGGTTGTCTGAAGTGAAGGACTTGATATTAAGTTATATTAATATTTAAGGGACGAGGTTAATATAATTAACTATATAAATTAATAATTGGTCCAGAGATGATATTAATTAAGTAAATTAATATCATAAAGAGATAAATAATTATTATTTGATTATTTTATGATCATAGGTTGATCGAGTTAAGGGTTTGAGCTAACAATTTAAATAACTGGACGCCAGGCAAGTTCTTCAGTCCTTTAATGTTAATTGTGCCTGTTATGATATGTAAATACTTGTTTAAATGCATATAAATTATGTGTTATGTGATCTGTGGTTAACATGACAACTGTGTGTACTTTGTGCAATGATGTGGGATATACTACTATAATAGAAGCACAAGCACATGAAGTATGACACACACTGAGTATGTTAAGGTATGTGCTACGTGAAATATAAACTGTTAAACTTGCTGAGCCGTTGTGCTCATTACTTGCTTAAAATAAACTTTTGCAGGTTAAAAAATGAATTTCAGAAATATCGGATTATATTAGAGATGGATCAATCTAGAAGGTTGTAAATGAAATGGTTATATTCAATATGGTAAATTGCAATGTTTATTTTGACGTTTTTGTATATTCATATACGCTGGATCCGTATAGGATGAATAGAGTTAAATTGTGAACCGTGAATATTTAAATTAATTGTTACGATAGAAATTATTATATGTTTGATTTTGAGTGACGCAACAAGGAGTAATTGTATGAATGTAAATAATATTAGATTTTGAATGTGAAACATTATGATACTAGCTACAAAAAGAAAAGTGAAGGTTGCGATCCAGGGACTAGGATCGAAATGTACGAATTTTTAAATGTTAAATATTTTAATACAATGATCTAGAAAAAGAAAAAAAATTATACCGAAAAATTTGGTAATTCATGATTGAAGAGTAAATTAATGGATTAATTAAGGAGATTAAAGATTTATTAACGAACCGAAATTTGGACGTTATGAAGATAATGTATAATAAATACAAAATTTAAGGGAATAAAGTTGGTCGAATTTCGGGGTCGTTTCAGCATCAACTTTGTAACACAACTTTCAAGCCTAGGGTTTCATCAAATATCAAACATAAAACACATAAACTCACAACAACTTCACAATCAAGCCATGTAACCCAAAGATACATGCATGGCCATCCTTATTCTTAAATTAAAACAAAAAAATGATAAGTTTACTAACTTAAACATGCTTATACATTCTTGTACGACCAACTTCTTTACATAGATGGCTTCCGCTTAGCAAGCTTTTCCTCTTTTCTTCTTGTTCCAAGCTCAACCAAGCAATATAGCTCATGATTTCCAAGCTTTTCTTCTCCCTCTTTCATGACTTCTCACGTTTCTCTCTTTTAGGGCCACTCTCTCTATTATTTCTAGCAAAATGATGGAATGAAAAAAGTTTGCTTGGCTTTGGTAATTTTAATAAGGCTTAACTAGGCTTGGTTAAGCAATTAACCATGGTTAACTCATCCAAGGGTGTTTTGGTCATTTTACATATTATTGGAAGGGCATTCTCGTCATTTCATCACTTGGGACATATAAGTCATTATCCAAATTGTCAAGGATATTTTGGTCATTATTTCATTTAGGACACAATTGCCATTAACTAAATTATTGAGGACCATATTAGTCTTTTTGCCACTTATGCTAGAATTTTATTTTCTTGGCATTATTCCTTTTTCATGCAACTTTCAAACTTTTCTTCCATTAATTCGTTTCACGCTCATTTAAATCGATTCTTCTTTCAATCGACCGACTATGTCGTTCACTTTCCATCGTGCTACGTCCACGTAGCCTCATTTATAGCTTCGTTTGCTAATTAATTGTAATTTGACTACACAACCTCATTTGAACCATAAAATACTTTTCTTGTTTCCTTTGAACCTTCTTGGTTTCACATTTCAAAATTTCACTTCCGACATCTCAAATAGTCGTAATACTCATCTTTTTCATAAACCGCTTCCTCGAGAAGTGAACCTCGATCGAATTACCAGAATCCATTATCATTTATCCTTATTCGCTTGTATAACTATTTTAAAATCGTTACATCCTTTCACTTGCTTACATAACATATATAATGTAAATTTGAACCATTTTTACATCCAACATTCATTCTACACACTCTCGGGGTATTACATTCTATATTTAACATCATATAAACAATTATCTTACCTAAATCCACAAATCTCAAATTCTTCCTAACTTCAAAGCTCATTAACTTTATTATTCCTTAATCCCTAATATATCAATTAGGTCAAATTATTTCTTCTTCTTTATTAATTCAAATATACATATATCCATACACAACCTACCACATAGGTCAGATCAGTAAATTAATCACACAATAATTTGCATTTAATCATTCCTTAATACATTCTATCATTTAAACAAGGTTTTATCTCATAACCTTTACTTAATTCATCAAAATTCTTATTTGGAATTCCTGTAAAACTCTGGGGTGTCACAACGTGATTGATCAGGAAGGGATATCAGTGGTCCCAGCTAAAGTTGAGGCAATAATAAATTCGGAACAACCGGAAACACCAACAGAGGTGCGGAGTTTTCTTGGTTTAACAGGATATTACAGAAGATTCATTAAAGACTACTCAAAGTTGTCAGGACCTCTAACTAATTTAACGAGGAAAACTGTGAAGTTTTTATGGTCAAAGAAATGTGAAGCGAATTTTTTAGAACTCAAGAAGAGGTTAAGTAAATCGTCTGGGTTGTCATTGTTTGATGATACAGAAGGATTTGTAATGTACAGTGACACGTCACATAAAGGACTTGGTTGTGTGTTGATGCAGCATGACAAGGTTATAGCGTATACAACAAGACAACTAAAAGATTATGAGAAAAGGTATCCAACCCATGATTTAGAATTGGCAGTAGTAGTATTTGCCTTGAAGATATGGGGACATTATCTATATAGAGAGAAGTGTGATATAATATTAATAAATGATTAAAATATTATTAAATGGTTAATAATATTTGAATGTAATAATATATTATCAAAGGTATATAATATTTTGAGATATTTGGTACATTATTAAATGTCCAAATCATTAAGTTATATAAAAGAAGAAAGTTTAAATTATTTAAATCAATGCAAATAGTTCATTTGTGACTAATTTAGACAACTTATTAAAAGTGGGTCGTACAAAGAACGTGTAATGAAGACGTAAGTTAGTTAAGCGTACCCGACATGTCTGAACTATATTTTGGACTATGGTTTTTGTCCGGAACTTAATGGTTCATTTGTCGAACATCTTAAGAGTTAATAATTTGAAGTTAGAGTCTTATATAAAGACTAAGTAAGTCATTGTAACTAGTGATGATGTCAATTTTATATATAAATTGTAGGTTGAACGAAAGATGCAAAATAAACGTAAATGGTAGAAGTAACCAGACAAGTTTTTCAAAACTTGCTCGTATGTGCATTTCTATGCAATCATATGTTATTAAATTATTGATATGAGAATATATTGATGATATTTGTGTTATGTGAAATGCATGAAGTGTGATTATATGTGAAGTATGTACCGAATAAGAAGCATGACTTGATATATGCTTGATGTGTATTATATGCGATACATAAGAAGTATGAAGCATTCATAAAATGAAAAGCATGAAAAGCATGATATACATATAAACTGCAGAGTATATTTAATATGTGAAGCATGCAATGTGTTATGTGTAGCTGTTAAACTGGTTGAGCCGTCGTGCTCACTCTTGCTATAAAATCTATACTTTCAGATAAGTGCAAGTTAGTCAAAGTTTTTGATAAAGATCAAGGAACAGGAATGCACATTACTTTCACTGAAGGTCTAAATAACTATTGTAGATATCGGTCCGAATTGGATAGGTAAAATGTTTGTGTAGAATAAGAATTTGTTGGTATGTAAAATGAGTGTTAAATACTCAAAGTGATTGTAATAGAATGTCGTATCATGTATGATATTGTGAGATACTAAGAATTTGTAAAGATTGTGATTCTGGAATAAAAAGAGATGTTATAAAATTGTAAATAAATGATTATATATCAATTTTAATATTGTTTTAAGTTATGATTGATAAGGAAAATGTTGTACTCATGTTGAACCAGATTCGAGGTTCAATGGACCCGGATTTGGGGTCGTCACATTATACATGTATAGTTATGTGGGTATGTCATGTAAATACCTAGTTTTATTAAAAATGAGATATATAGTGTTATGTAACCTATTTTGTCCTAAGGAGGGAAGGTCTAAAGTTTATTGTATAAAGTTATGATATGTGAATCCCGACTTATGTTGTCTGAATGGATGAAAAGTTAATAGCAGTATGCTACATGTGATGTAATGTACTAGACACTAGTTAACTTGTTTATGAATATAAATCTAGTTATGGAAAATATTTTGACATAACTATTTAAGGTTTATAAGAATGTGATATGCAAATGATATGTATTAATTATGATGAAAATTGATTAACAGAAATGCCACCTAGACGTAGACCAAATGTTATCTTATCTTAAGATATTCTTTACCATTTCTTACTCATGAATTTCCAAAATTCATTTCCTCCTTACTCAACTCCACTAGAGTTCATTTCTTTACCATTTCCTTCTTTCTCATAAAAGTTATAGCCTATGGTACCCTTACCTAAGGTTTATAACCTATCAGCTTTGATACCAAATGTAGAGTCCCCGAAACCCCATCATTTTCTAATGGCGATCTCATGCGTTAAAACCTAACATTTATTCTTAAAACCGCATTAACACAAACCTGTTATTTACTTACATTCATCACCTGTCTCAGAACCATAACATTTACATTCTATACATTAGAACTTAGATCATAAATACATAAATTATGACCTAATCTATTACATTTTAAAATCAAATATATTATGATTTTTCTTAATTTAACCTGTGAATACAATCACCATTCATATTTATCCATACATAATACTGTTTTCATATATCTGAGTTTATTATATATAAGACTCGACTTACAATAATACATTAGTCCTATCTCATTCCAAACTTTTCTGAATAATTCTTACATACATCGCATCCCCAATGGATTTACAAATCATACATCTCATTATTAACGACAAAATTTAGTGTTCTGAAACTAGGACGTCAATTAACTTATACCTTTATAGGTTTATATTTATCTAACTAACTTGTTACATTACCCAATTACATATAACAAATCCTTTATACTTTCCTTACTCCTTAGCTTTACCGGAACCTCCGACCTTTTCTTACTTTGCCTAAAAATGTCACTTTATAGCAAGAGTGAGCACAAAGGCTCAGCAAGTCTAACAGATAATACATTTCATGCTTACAATTCATATACACGCGTCATACATTCCTTACTTTACCATGATGTGCATTTGCAAAAGATAAATGTCACATATTGTATTTAACAGTTAAAATACATAGTTGTACGAAGTGCACATTTCTAAATATTTAATGTCAAATAGTTCACATAGAACAATTATTATATTTCAACAAGTTCTGAAAAACTTGCCTGACACTTATAATCGTTATAACCATTTACATTTCCTTGAACATCTTTCATATCCGTCTTGTAGGTTTGCTAATCCGAGCTTTATCTGTCAACATACAACCTATATATCATTATAAAGTTATAACACGTCTTATACGTTCTTTAACTTAATCCAAAATTGTTATACCATTAGTCTCTATTCATTACATTTTTGATATATTACATTTTACATAGCTTAATAACATCTCCTAACTCGTTACTGATCTTTTACATAAGTATTATCATGCTTTTACTTAGCTTTTGGATATGTTAAATTATACCGTTTCTTGTTTCATTATACCTTAACACCCTCTACATTGACCATTTTTATCAATATAGGGTTTACATGATCTATCTCTCTAATCCCACAACAAAACATAGCTTTTCGAACACTAAAAAAAATTTAGGATACAGAACACTTCGCCCCGGCGATGACTGAACTCGCTGCCAATGAAGTCCTCTTGGTTGACCTCGCCCCAACGAGACATCTCGCCTAGGCGTAGTTTTGCAGAATCCTAAAATCTGATTTTTGCACTCACTTTACTGATTTTTAACTTATTTATCTTACATCCAATTAAGCTCAAATTTGAACCATAGCTAGACCTTAATACCTAGTATTTTACAAAAATACTACTTGGCTCATTTGGATTCTTAAAATCATCGAAGCATTAGCCCGTACAAGAGCGTTTAAATTTTACACTTAAACTAATTTTTAACATTTTCGTTAAATTTATGACTTTTAGCCATTCACTTCTAAAGTTCATTCCAACACTTGATATAGTCTCTATATATCATATAACACATGTCTAGACCTTTAAAATAACTTAGGTCTTTAAGAGGCAATATTTGTTTGTAAAATTCGTTTTAGGTCGAAACGATTAATTTCGATTGCTTGAAACGCATTTTCGTTCTAACTTTCATCTGTTGACTACCAAATCAACATAAACACGTGTAATCACATAAAACTAAGTCAATTAACTTCATTTTACCATTAAACTTTCAAAACTACCAAAAATTACCGTTAAGTTAGATTTTCATCAACTTTACATAAAAAATCATTTTTTAATTCTTAAACTCCACTTTCTATACACTCAATAAAGAGTTCATTTTCAACCTTTCTAGACTCATACTACACATATATGAATTGTTCCAAATTCATTTACTTTTAAAAATATGTTTACATTAACATATATCTACCATGGCCAATTTTAGACTTTAAATTCGTTTTTTCTTTGCTTTAAGGTCTCTAACAAGCTCTAAAATATGAAAAACATACAATACCTTCATATTCAACCTTATAGCTTAAGGTTTCACCATAATCTTCCAACTCTAGACACATATTCTTCCATAAATCATACTATTAACCATACATATATGCATAGACATACTTAAACTAAAGTTTTAAGTTTGGAAAACTTTTAAACCTTTATGGATAATCAATCTTCTTATATAGAAAGCTTCACTATGATGAGATCATCAACTTTTCTTTTTGCTCCATGATCATCTAAGCCTTCTAGCTCAAACGTCTCAAGCTTTTCCCTTCCAATTTTCATGGCTTCTATCTTCTCTCTCCTAGGTTTTATTTTCCAGCAGAAAAAGAATGAAGAAGAAGTATTGGTTTGCTTAATTTATAAGACTTAACCTAAGTTAGGTTAAGTCAACTTAACCATAGTTAATGTAATGTCCTAGAATTTCCACATCTTTATTAATTAAATTATTAATTTAATTTCCAACGAGTTAATTTTACGAGATTATTTAAATCTTTTTATGTGATTAATTAATTATGTGATTAAATAATTATGTAATTAATTACTAAAATTAATTAAAGGGGGTCACTAATATGTTATTAAATTAGTGAACAAACCCTAAAGTTTTAATATCAAAATAATTGATAAGTTTCCTATTAATTAAATATTCAATTAAATTGAATATAATGAGTGAATTAAATATAATAAATTAATTAATATGATTATTAATTAATGTAAATAATGTGAAATATTAATAATAATATTTATTAGTCAATTTTGTAATTTAATACTTATGGGTTAGAATATTTAATTATTTATTCAATCTAATTATTTATTTAATCATGGATTGAATAATTAATGTGTAAATTATTAAATTAGCCCAACATGGGTCAATTAGTAGCCCAAGTGGAGAATAATAAAATTTGACAATTTAGTAGCCCAAACAATTTAATAGAAGCCCAATTGGTATTTCAAATTAAAGCCCAATGATTGACCCACTTGGAAAATACTTAAATTAACTATTAATTGTTTAAAAGTGGAATGTGACACTCATTTTGGGACAACCAAAAAGGCTATCAGCCGACCATGCATGAATGAGAGAGAAAAAGTGAGGTTTTGTTTTATTTTATTTTTCATTTAATTAAATTAAGGTTGCTTGTTTTATTTTTTGGTACATGGGCACCATCCCTCTTTTCACCAACTTAGTACTTAGCTAGAATTCTTGCACAAGTCTCCAACCACCCTCATTATGGAAATTTGATAGATATAGATTTTATATCTATTGAAATTGTAAGTATACTTACAAGTTAGTAGTTTTTGAAAATCATTTCTCATCTTTTATTTCCAAGTCCAAAAGAGAGAGCTAGAGAGCATTTGAGAGTGTGAGAAAATTTGAGAGCAAAATACTAAGAGAAGAAAAGGAGTCTTGGTTCATGTCATCTTCCTTAATCACCTATTTTGGAAGAAAAAGGAAGATAGCCATTAAATCAAGGTAATGGTTATTTTAAATAAAGTTTTGTTTTTAAATTAAATAAATCATCATGTTAGTATAAACATGTTAATATAGTTATTAATGTGTAGTTGTAATATTTATGTCATGCTTGAGTTTAATATGTTTGGTTTGTATTTTGGTATATTTTGTATGCTGAAATATGTGTTTAATAGTGTGTAAACAAGTTTTGAAATATATGACCAAAAATATTTTTGTAAAACTTAAGTTTGATGTTCTAATATTATAGAACATTAAATCATGAGAAAAACAAAGTTTGAATCACTTAAAATGGAGTTATACACAAAAAGTTATGATTTATAGTAGTTTATGTGATGTAGAATTTTTTTATAAAAAATATGTTATTAAATCATGAAAAATTAATTTTTTTCATGTTATAAATTAATATAAGGTGATTGGTAATTTTTTTGGATTTTTATTGAGGAGTTAAAGATTTATTGAAGGTATAATTTCATTTAATGTATGTACTGTTCACAATCTGCTGAGGAAGAAAAAAAAAAAAGGCAAAGCCGCGCAATGCGCGCGTACCACTGTTCACCAAACGACGCAGAGCCAAACGACGTCGTTTGGTGTCGGTAAAAAAAAAAAAATTACTCCGCGCGTTATACGCGGAGGCCATTTCCGGCCTTTCAAAAACGACGCCGTTTTGATCCGAAAACATGTAACGCGCGCCATGCGCGAGAACTGTTTCCGGCGAAATTACATTTATGCCCCTCCGTGTTTTTTTTTCAGCGAAATGACCATTCTGCCCTCGGTTCAGTTTTCGAATTATTTACGGAAATGCCATTCGGGTTAAATTTAAATAATTTAAATATTTAAAAACTAATTTAAAATTATAACAAAAATAATAATAAAACAAAAATAATATTGGGGAGGATATTTTTCATTAAGTTTAATATTTAAATATTTTAAATATTAATCTAGTTATCTAAACCATGGTTAAGTTAAATAAATTTATTAATTATTTATTATTTTAAATGTTAATAATAAATAAAGATGATAAATTAGCAATTATTATTTAATGCCTATTTAATAATAATTAAAGAGAGATAAAATTTATAAATTAACTATTTATTATTAAATAATAAATAAGGATAATTAAGTAATTAATTATTATTTAATTAGCATTAAGTAACGATTAATGAAAATTAAGTTATTAGAGTAATAATTTATTATTTAATTTAAATAATAAATAAGAATGATTTGGTTATTATTTAACCTTAAATAATAATTATAATTAATTAAATAATTAATTATTATTTAATTGACATTAAATAATAATTAAAGAGGATTAAGATTAGTAAACTATTATTTAATTTCCTTAATTAAATAATAAGTAAGGTTAATTACTTAGTTAATTATTGGTTGATTAACATTAAATTAAAGAAGGTTAAAACTAAGTTAATAATTATTTATTATTTAATTATAATTAAATATTAGGTAAGTACAATTAGTTATTATTTATTTTAAATAATAACTAGAGTTAATTAATTAATTTCTATTTAATCAATATTAAATAGTAATTAAAAAGAGATTGAGTTAATAAAATAAATTGAATTTAATTAAACAATTATAATAAGTTGTTTAAAGGTTTAATAAGTGTCCAACACTTAAGAAAAATATTTTCTAACTTATTAAATTATTAACCTAAAATGATTAAGTGTCTATAAGGTTAATAATATTGTTTTGACTAATGTAAATTATGTGTTAGTACTTATGTGTGGTAAATAAGTTCGTTATTAAGCGTATAGTTATGCAAATACGCCGTACTAATTATTAGACCGACTTTATTAAATGTTAGGTCTTTCAAAGCAAGTTAGTTAAAGCTAGACAATTATTGTAGCTGAGCAAACAGACAAGTTCTCTAACCCTACTCAATTATTATCGTTGAACAAGTTTCCATACTTGTATTTATTGTTAAAGCTTGAAGTGGTTTAATTATTTAAAATTATTCCACATCCATATTGTTTATACAATCGCACTTAGTGCATTTGAAGCTTGTTAGTTCTTAATTCATGAACTGTATTAAAAATGTCTGAAGCTAATAGTTCAGCTAGACATTGCGTTTCTAAATTCAATAACTTGAACACTTTTAAAAGCTTATCCAAACCATTGTTGGGTGCGGATTTCTTATATTAAGTCTGAGAATTGAACAACCCTAAATTAGGGGATTTTGTGTCGGGAAACCGACTTTGGGCGCCAGTGACTAAATGTAATGCATATACAGTGGGTTGAATAGGCTGATCCCCTTGAAAACCAAACAACTCAAAGGGTCAGAGGAAACTTTATTATACCCTCGTTAGTTCAGGGTCCTTAGTGACCACTCAGCATTTTAAGATTCAAATATTCTGTTTATTAAAATTTGAATCATGTTTCATTCACAATTGTTATATCTATTGTTGAATCATTGATGATATTTCCCATTCATTCATGATATATTAAATCTATATGATTGTTCTAAACTTGCTGAGCAAACTAGTTGCTCATTCTTGCTATATCATGAACCATTTTTCAGATAATCCTGATTGCTCAAAGAAGGATAAGGGAAAAGGAAAGGCCAGAGCTTAAGTTAGTTTATGCATGCTAATTAGATGCTTAAATTTGTGTTTACTGTTGTTAAACCTTTTGTAATTCCTTATGATAGGAACTGTTTATGTTAAGGTTAATAGACCCTGGTATTGTAACATTTTTGTAAGGGAACCAATATGTATTATTCCGCGATATTTAAATGCAATGTATGTATTTAATTGTTAGTAATGTGTTGAATAGTGAGAACCAAACTTGAGGTTATGGAACCCGGATTTGGGGTCGTCACAGTTAAACTAACCAAGGGTATTTTAGTCATTTCACACATTTAGTCAAGGGCATTTTTGTCATTTTAGCTCTTGGGAAACAATGGTCATTACTTAATTTGTCAAGGGTATTTTGGTTATTTCACCCCCTTAGGACACAAAGGTCATTAATCAATTTATTAAGGGCAATTTGGTCAAAAGCACTTTTTGTTAGACTTTCCTTTTTGAAAAAATTTCCAATTAGGGAAACTTTCCTTTTTGGGAATTTTCCTAACTTTTCTATTTAAGGAAAGTTTCATTCTTCTCCTTTCATAAATCTATTTCATGCTCTTTTAAATTAATTTTTCTTTTAATCGACCAACTAGGTCATTCATTTTCCATTATACTACATTCACGTAATCTCATTGTACAGCTTAATTAGTCATTTAATCGCAAACTGACTAAATAACTTTTCTTAATTAAAATTACATTTCTAGTTTCCTACGAACCTTTTTGGTTCCACATTTAATCAATTTATATTCATGTCACTTGAAATAGTCGAAATGCTTACTTTTCCTCTTAAATCGCTTTCTCGAAAAATGAACCCTGACCAGATTATCAAAATTCATCATTTTTTTTTATCATTTTACGCTCATACTATCATTTTACGACTTTTACGTCATTTCATTCATTTACTTGATACATATATGACACTTGCATCATATATGCCTTCTTCATTCATTTTATTCTAATTTGGGATTATTATTTGTTGGTTTGCAAAAATATGGCATACATATAATCAAATTATATAAGCGCAACGGAAGCAATAAAAATCAGATTTTAAAATTTTTGTACAAACCAACAACCCGGATCTTTCTTATGCGACTATTATTAATTGAGGAATGATAAAAGAATTTATACCTTTGTAGAACCAAACTTCCACGGGTACAAGTTCATCTCCCTTTAATCCTTCACGTTCTTCTTCAAATTCACCGATTAGATTTCACGGATCAATGTTAGCTCCCCAAGTGTTGAGCCTCTAGAGGTGATCCACCAAGAGATCTATGAATTAAAGAAGTGGATCTTGATTTCTCTAAACCATGGGTGGCTAGCCCTAATTCTCTCTCTCTCTAACTCATTAGATCTAGAGAATTATGGAGTACTCTCCCTCTCTTATGAAAGAGTGTGTAATCTTGATCTATGATAAGACTCCTCTTATTTATAGATCTAGTCAACCCTCTTAAACTATTTAGGATTAGGGTTTTAGTTTAATTTCCAATTTAATTAGGAACTAAATTAATTAATTACAATTCCTAAACCATTTAGGAACTTAATTATTTAATGATGAGAGTACTTCTTATTAATTAATTACTAAACCATTTAGTAACTTAATTAATTATTATAATTATAATTCCTAAACTATTTAGGAATTTAATTATTTAATAATAATATTACTACTTATTAATTAATTCCTAAACCATTTAGGAACTAGATAATAATACTATCAGTAATAATAATAATAAAAATAATAATAATAATAATAATAATAATAATAAGACTCCTCTTATTAATTTATAATTAGTATTTATAAAATACTAAAGTATAAATATTAAGCTATTTAATTTATTCTATTATCATAGTATAAATTAAATATACTTAATTTATTATTACAATTATGTCATCCACTTCTAAAATAAATATTACTCTTTTGCGGTGTGACCTTTTAGGTTCTCCATATTAAACAGGTTGTATAATAAATAAATTAGAACAATTCTAATTCATTTATTACGAATTAACTCTTTAATTCAGAATAAATAATTATTCCACAATAAGGGTAAGCCCCCTTAACGATTAGTCGACTTTCCAGATAATATAGATTTCAACATTTAATCGTAAAAGAACCTTTCAGCAAATAGTTACCGTACAGTTCAATCCTTCTACCATACAATGTCCCAATCAAATATAAGACACGGAATTTCTGTCAAGTCTTATTTATTTGATTATATGCATTTCAATTCACAAATACACAACTCTAGTTAATGTAAATTAGAAACTCCTTTCTAATTCTATTCAACCCTGCCCAGGGATTTCTGAGCTGTCACTTATTGAATCGCATAGGACATTCTCTCCCTTTACTGGAAGTGGTAGATCCTTTGTTGATCATTCACCTATCTCCATGTGTACCTTATTATACCCAAGCATATCCTTTGATATACCAATAGGTCTTAAGGAATATGTCAAAGTATAACTTAGTACACACAAGATACTATGATGATCTCAAGTCCAAGGACCATTTGTACGACTATCACATAAGGAACTCCTATTGACAGACAAGTAAAACTTCATTAGGTGTTCCTTGAGCGAGTCACGTTCAGTGAACTTATTCTCTAATAAGCACCTACATACTTGCTTTAGTGTCTCTACACAAATGATTATGAGATCAATCATCCTCTTCATAAGAGCAAGCATAGTATGTACCAATCTATCCGGATCTACTAATCCCTTTCTTAGTGATCCAACGATTATGAACAATTTTAGTTTTGAGCTGTCTTGAATTTAGATCTCATTAGCATGATCCTCATCATGGTTCTAAAAGCATTGCTCAAAAACTATGGGTTTATCCATTTAATTAATTCAAGTAATTAATCATGAATAAAGAAATGTCTTGATACTTTTATTAATAAATGAACAAGATTACAAAGTATATGCTTATCACATCAAATGTGAATGGCTTGAGGGCATATTACCTTCATTATTTTCTATATTTATACATCGTATAAATACTCAGTTTATTTACATCAATTCATGTCTATTCATTAAATAAATTTCAGATTTTAAATTTGTTAGTTCCCAGAGGCACACAAGTGATCTAGAAGGGGTGGGTTGAATAGATCTCTTAAAAACCTTTTTCTTAAAGAGTATATGATATTACCGAGTAGTTTATTAAATTAAGATTAGTTTGCACAGCGGAACATTGGTTTATAAACTTCCCTTAAAGATTTGTAAAACTTCTTAGTTGAGTTTAGACTGTATTGGAGATAGTCATTTATCAAGTAACCTAATCATAATAGATATATATATATATATATATATATATATCTATATATTGACAGAATATAAATGATTGAATGTAAATGACACCAGAGAGTTTAAGTGGTTCGAAGACTGAATAACTCCTACTCCACTCTTCTACTTCAACGAGTAGGAAATCCACTAAGGATGGTTCACACAGAACTCTTTAAGCCCAACAGGCCTGGAATCTCTGGCTCACAAAGAACCATTCAAACTCAACAGGTTTGGCTAGTTTAGTCACTAAGACAAGGACACAAATGCCCTCTTCAAGTCCAGCAGACTTGGCTCCTTTAGTCACTAAGACAAGGACACAAATGTCCTCTTCAAGTCCTACTAAGTAGACTTGGTTCCTTGTTTGTTTATAGATGTTGGAGTTGCAACTGAGTTGTACTTTCAATTCTATTATCTTTAAATACTCAGTAGCAGGATGTGATCATACTTGAAATGATATTGAGTTAGGTAATGATGCTTGGCTTCTTTATGTACTCAATATCTTCTTGTGATCACCCATTGTGCTGCTAAGATTTGGCAATTCAGCTCATTTAGTATATGATAACTTCTCGAAACGAACTTCTGAGATGACTGTGAAGCTCCTTCCTTTTGGTACTCAGTTGTTCCTTCTTATCATTGACAGTTCATAGCTTCTCGAGATTAGCTTCTGAGATGACTATGAATCTCCTTCCTTTTGGTACTCAGTCGCTAACATGTCTGTATCAAGTTGGCATTTAGGCTTCTCTCTTTCACGTGCTTAGCAGCTTTTAACATTTTTTCTTGTAATAGAGTCATATATCTCTATGTCTCTCTCAATTCAGTTTTTGTGTTCTGGCAGATTCTAGAGTGTTCTTTAGCATATTCATCTTTTGTTTTATACAGTTTTTGTGTTCTGTTGGATTCCTTTGGCATTGTGCAAATCCTTGATATCTCTGAAGTTGACTTTCTGTTGCTTGTGTCAATGCTTTTCCTTTTTCTGACATATGTTCTGTCACGTCAAACTGTAGCTTTGCTTTATGCATTTTTAGCCATTACACTTCCAGAGTTATTTATTCAAAGATTATTATATTCTTTGATATATTTAATTTTCTGGTCCATCATTAAATGTCTTCCTTGACTTTGATAACCAGCTGCTCTGTTGGCTTCAGAGATGTCCCATTACACAGATTATTTTCACCATCCTACTGAGCAGTAGTTCCTAACTTATAGTCGTTTAGACACAGAGTCTTCTGTGACTCTGACATGCATCTGATCTTTACCAACACTTCATCTTTCTTTAATCCAGTCAAGGAATATTCTCTTTTCTCTCATACCATAATTCAGTTCTATTAATTTACTGGTTCTGATCTTCACAGTGAATTCGTAGAGTGACTGTCTAATCATTCTGACTCCACGAATTCAACTCCATGATTGTTACTTGAAGTAAGTCAAGTAAAACGTTGAGTTTGAGCGATCTTCTCTCTCACTCTACGATTTTGCTATTCTGTTCAGATCGTAGAGTTACTGACTGCAGTGCTTTACTTTATGATTTCGTTCTACGAACTTGTCATGTTGTGCAGAACGTAGAGTTGCTGACTACAGTGCTTCACCTTATGATTTTGTTCTATGATCTTGTCATGTTATGCAGATCGTAGAGTTGCTGACTGCAGTGCTTCTCCTTGCTATTTTTGGGCTTCTCAGTGGAATCATTGAGTTGTTGTCTTCTTTAGCACACCCTTTATTTTTTACTCAACGATTATACCATGTGTAGAATAATTGATTGCATTGTCTTGTCTTCTGGTTTCACTCTATGATTTCGTCTATCTATGCAAATCGTAGAGTTCTCGTATATGCCTGTGAGGATCCGAATTTTCAGGATTTCTTTAAAAATATTAAATGAGAATTTAATTGATTAGATTATCAAGGTTGTTAAAGAAATTATTATTTTATGTGATTTAAGGTATGTGATATGATTTAATTGATAAATTAAATTTGTACAGAGATGGTGATGATTTGTGTTGATTAAAATTAATTAAAAAGTAAATAAATTGTTTGGAAACAATTTATGAAGAATAAGAGAAATTTCAGGTAATTGTACAATAAATTGTACAATTAAATTATAAATTAATTAAGCTATCAATGGTAATGTGAAATGCAGGAGTTAGATATGTATATATTTATATATATACATTTATATATGTGTGTTATGTTTAATTGATAAAATTATAAATTTCATTAATCATGAAAATTAAGGGATTAATAATTAAATTAATCCAAGAATTTATGAAAAGCTAATGAGGAAGTTTGTAAAATTGTAGTTATCAATTTTAGAGTTTATCAAGAATTTTGGAAGAAGTTCAGAAATTAATGGAGAAGGAAAGGTAATTATATAAATTATATAATAATAATTATATAATTTATATAAGGAAATTAAAATAAGGTATGAAGAAAATAATAATTATATAAATTATATAAGAATAATTATGTAATTTATATAAGATGGTTAAATGGAATAAGGTTGGAGGAAATTAAGAATTATTTAAGAAAGGAAAAATGTAAATATATAAATTATATAATATTAAGTTTTATATAATTTATATAAGAAATTAAGGTGAATATTAAAGAAATTAAATAATAAATAAGAAAAAGGAATGTTTTAAGTTATTAAAAATTATATTTATGTATAATGTAATTATTATGACTTTTATGAAAGATAATATTTCGGAAATGTGAACATGTTAATGTAACATGTTGTCCAAGTAACGAGATGAAAAATTACGAAAAATAATTTTTATAAGTTATATGAATTATTTAATGATTTTTGGAGGCATTAATTACCTCAAATAGTTACATGCATGGCGTTATGCGTGTACAAAATTTATCTTGTAAAGTACCCAAAATGGGTGTTAATATTATTGATAAATCATATTATGAATTTTGGTACGTTAAAATAATTATTTTACATACATTATGTAAAATAATTATTACACGAGATAATTATGTAATGTATTTAATTATATTTGTATGCGTTGTTTGAAAAATCCGGAAGACACAAGAAAAAGGGATAAGGCGGTGGAGAAATTTTTTATTCAAAAAATTGCTAAGTTAGTTGGGCTATTTAAGGGAAGGAAAAAGAAATGAAAGTAAAAAGAAATGAAGAAAAGGAAAGACAAACATGCAACAAATAAAACTCTCTCTTCTCTCCCTCATCCGACACCACCACCTTTGCCGAAAAACACTATAGCCACCAAGGAGTGGAAAGAACAAGCTTCATGGGAAGAAAGTTAAGCTTTTGGAAGGTATAAATCAATTACTTTTGATTATTTTTGGTATTTTAAATGATAAATTATTATTGTGAAAAATAGAAAATAATTAGTATAATTATTCTAAATAATTTTAGGATGTATATTTCTGAATTTCATAATTTTTGGAATAGTTTTGTGGTGAAATTTGTGAGCAAAATGGTGTAAAAATTGGTTTTGGCTGGTCACTATTCGCGAAAAAAAGAAGGAAGAAGAAAACTGTTGGCCGCGCATTGCGCGAGCCAAATTCCGCGCGAAGGGACATAAACGACGTCGTTTCTGGGACTGAGGAGAAGGCCGCGCGTTGCGCGGCTGAAGTATCTGGAACCGGTAAGGAAACGACGTCGTTTTGGCCGACGTACGCGGGGAATTACCGTAGTGTCCCCAGTCTTTTCCAGAAAGGACCGCCGTGTCCTTTAGCCTCGGAAATTTACAGAAATGCCCCTAGAGTTTCCGGTAAATTCTAATTATGTCCCTTGGCGCGTTAAAATGACGGTAATGCCCCTGAACTGTTCGGTTAATTCCGGTTATGTCCTAACATTGGGAAATTTACAGAAATGCCCCTGAGCTTTCCGAAAAATACCAGTTTTGTCCCTTTGACCGCGGAAATTACCATATTGCCCCCAGAAATTATTTTTAATTGAAATAAATGTTTAAAAATTGTTTAAAAATCATAGAAAATTATATAAAAATACTAAAAATATAAAAATGATGTTTGGGCATTAAATTTAATATTTTTGTAAAAATATTAAATATTGGGGATTAATATTTAAATATTTTAAATATTAATCTAATGAATTTAAAAGTTAGAAAATGAATAAATGTAAATTCGGACAACCGAAAATGATAAATTTTATCCGGTGAGCCGGGTTGTCCGTATTAGAGGTATTGGATATCAAGTTAAATTAATTTATTAAGGAACGAGGTTAATATAATTAACCATATAAATTAATAATTGGCCTAGAAATGATATTAATTAATTAAATTAATATCATAAGGAGTTAAATAATTATTATTTGATTATTTATGATCATAGGTTGATCGAGTTGAGGGTTTAAGCTATCAATTAAATAATTGGACGCCAGGCAAGTTCTTCAGTCCCTCTTATATTAAATGTTAGAATGTTATGATATGTAATTATTGTTTTAACGGCATGCAAATTATGTGTTACATGATACGTGATTAATATGACCACAATGTGTATTTTGTGCAACGATATGAATACATATGAGTTATATTGTTATAGTAGAAGCACAAGCACATGATGAATGACACACACCAAGCATGATAAGGTATGTGCTACGTGAAGCATAACTGTTGAACTTGTTGAGCCGTGTGCTCATTACTTGCTTAATAAATATTTTTGCAGGAAAGAAATGAATTTCAAGAAATTCAGATTATATTATAGACGGATCGACATAGAAGGTTGTGAATGTTATTGCTATATTTTCAATAACATAATTTAATGTGAATACAGTTGCTAAGTTACGTTGATGTGTTATATATGTATAAATGCAAATTTGGTCCAGATAGGACAAGGAGAGAAATTATTATATGTTTAATCTATGAATGATGATACAAGGAATATTTGTATGGGTATGAATGGTATTTAAATTTGAAATGTTGAGAGATATGATACTGGTAAGAGAAAGAAAAAGTTAAGGTTGCGATCCATGGGACTAGGATCAAAATGTAAGGATTTTAAATATCCAAATATTTTAATACAATGATTAAGTTGAGAAAAAGAAAAATTTATATGAGAATTTTGATAATTGATGATTTTGAAATTAAATAATGGATCAATTTAGGAGATGAAAGATTTATTAACGGACCGAAATTTGGACGTAATGAAAATAATGTTTATTAAATACAAGATTTAAGGGAATAAAGTGGGTCGAATTTCGGGGTCGTTACAATGCCTGCTCTTCGAATCCATTTTACGATCTTGCCAGTTTGTGCATATCGTAGAGTACATTTCTTCTCTGGTTGTATGTTTCCTGAAGACTTGTTTAGCTATTTGTTCGACGATCGTAGAGTTCTGCTCTACATTTTGTACTTGATCAAATCTTCAATTCAGTTTGTATATTATGTAGAACTATTGCACAGCTGTCTCTCCTTGATGATCGTAGAGTTAACCTTGTATGGAGTCGTATAGTACACTCTACGAATAGACTGAATCGTTGAGTTTTCTTAGCTTAGAGTCGTAGAGTCCATTCTATATTGACTGAACAGATATAACATAAGATCAACCTTACAGATTTGATCTTTTCTAATTAAGTCATTTTGTACATTATTACATCATTACAGATTGAAAGGACTTTACAAACTCTGTTATACACATATACAACAATGATTTATTCTTATATCACTCTGCTTATATCATTTATCTTTTATGCAGAGTGATTTCTACAGAAAGATCAACCTAACATTTCTGATCTTTAATCTCTAGATCCTTTATACACATATTTTTCAAAAATGACTTTACAACATTTGAACCAGATAACTTTTACTCTTATTATAAGCAGTAGATAGTTTTTAACAAGATCATATTTATGCTATAAAAGTGTGCAATTCAGAATATTTGAACTGGGTAATTTATTTCATACACACACATGATCATGTAGACACATATTCAGATTAATATGTAATCACTTAGTCAATTAACCACATAAGCACTTTAAAACATATATGCACATAGTCAAGTAAGCACATAGTCAAGTAAGCACATAGACACATATGCACATTATCACATAAGCACTTAGTCCGATACATATGAACAATTAACCATATAAGTACTTCACCACAATCATTTTTGCACAACAGTCATCATCATTAAATCAAACAACCTTCAACAAAATCTTATAACTCTTATTACACAGTAAATTTCTAATATACAAATTAGGCTAAACTGTTCTATTCTTTTTGCATATTCTAACCTACCTTTATCTTGCTATTTTTCTTAATCTAGCATCTCTAGGCCTATTCATCAATCTAGTTATTACTGTTCATAACCAAATCTTAATTTATATTTTCTTTCATCATTTTACTTTCCTCTAAATTTTTCATTTCCTTTCACTTATTAGATTAAATATATTTAGATGTACATGTACATTTAATCTGTCACATTCTGACATAATATAGTGTCTTACAATAATTATTTTCTAACTACCTAATCGTAGTATTACATTCTATCTTTTGCCTTTAATCCATTCTATTTCCATTCAACTATTGTAAATTATATTTAATATAATTTCGTCATATATCAAGCCACTAATGTACTTCTTTTCAATTATTCTAGAAAATGGATCACATATTTGGGATATATATATATATATATATATATATATATATATATATATATATATATATATATATATTATTTCTTCTTCTTTTCAGTTATTCTAGAAAATGGATCATAGATTTGGGCCACCTTAATTAGACTTTAGATTGGACTTTTTAGTGGACTATAATACTCCAACTTGGGATACTCTCACGGACTATTAGTCATTCTCTTTGTGGTCCATGTATTAACCCAAGTATTGGGCCATGCATAAATATTTTTATTGGGTTCCCTAGTAATTCTAGTAACCTTCCTTACAGGGAGTTTTAATTTTTAACACATTGGATCATATTATATTAATTCATGTGATCATTAAATTTATACATTGGACTTAATTAATTAAACTTATTAGTCCAATTAATTATTTAATTATTTCACAATTAATTTAATTAATAAATTAATTAATCCATCTTAACCATTATGCCACACAATGCATAATACATAGGCTTAAATTAATTATAATTTAAGCTCATCATCATCATCACTTCATTCCTTAATTATCACATTCTTTATTTCAATTTACATTAAATTATTAATCCCATAACACATGTAAACACATAAGAGCACACAATTATTTTTAATAATTTCTTAATTTTATTAATATAAATATTTATAAATTTTTTTGATATTACACTTCCTCTTACGCTGAAGTCAGTGAGTGCAAATAATATACCAATAAAACCTAAAGGTAAAAAAGAAACTTTCGCGACGGAGCCAGTCATTTCGAAATGGAGGAGCTCCAAAATAATTTAGGCCAAAGATAGGAAATTTTAAGGCACCGATTTTCTAAATTATTTTGGTAATGTGACACTCATTTTGACTACTTTTTAAATACATATATTCCTCCCGTTTTGAATTACTAGATCATCGTATCCCGTTTTCGAATAATAATATACGGGTTTCTCCTTTATTCTCTAATATCTCATGTATTCACATACGTTGATATTTAATATCGACACAAATTTATTATCATATACTCACTCTGTCCTCCAAAAGTTGTCAAAAAAATATTTTGCACAAAAATTAAGTAAAGTAAAATAGAAGAAAGAGAATAATTTTTTTTCAAGTTTATCCTTAGTGGTGTCACAAAATTATATAAAATAATGAGTTTTTTTTTTAATATACTAGCGGACCTCACTAATTAACATATTAATTTTTTATTTTATGTACTTATTATCATCTTTTTAAGAATATAAAAAGTTATACATTAAATCATCTTTTTGTGAACGAGAGTATAACAATACTAATGTCACTATGGAACGGAGGAACCGAATAGTACTTTTTTAGGCTACATTTGTGGATTACTGGTATCATTTTTTAAACACGGTATCCCCATTATTACATATAATAAATGAGTTAATATTAAAGAAAAAATAGAGATAAATAAAAGAGTGATGAGAGAAAATAAAATTTATTAAGTTTAAAATGTAACTTGTACTAATTAAGGATAAATTTATAAGTTACTTTTGAACTTTAACATCCGTTAACATCCGTATTACAAACAATTCACGTGGCTATGAGACAGGATTGTCAATACGCGGGAAACACTTTGAACAGGCTAGTGAAGCTTCCTTGAAATTATAGTTTTCAGATAATTAGCAGAGTAAATCACGGCTAGAAGACTCGACCGACAACTCTGGGTCCTAACGTTTACACCCCCCGATAGATTTGTGTATAAAATGATTATACTTTCTGGAGTTATGCTATCGTATTGCAAAATTTTTATGTTCAATTGCAATTATAAAATATATTAATATATAAAATTAAATAATATTATTATAAAAGAATTCATTAAATTACATATCTTTTATAAATAAATTATGATTTATATTTATTTACGTAACTGATAATAAAAAAATTAATATATAAAATCGGAAGATATATTATTTTCCTACTTATATTCATTTTTGTGAAGGCATACTAATGTCTATTATATTTTTATTCAGACAACGAGAGCTAATCTTTATTGATGATTTCATTTATAGCAGTTTCTTAAAAAAAGTTCTATATAAAATTTTTGAGTATTAAGAATATATTTGTATTACATGTATATATTTAAAAATAATAAGTTTTAGGTTAATGATATGGTATGATATAATTATGATGACAAGTTTAAAGATATTGTGTCATTCTACATTAATATATTATCAATAAGTTTTATTTTATTTTAATTTATAAAACAAAATTTTCTGCAAATGGAACTACATTTTTTGTGACACAAAGTAGTAATGATCTTATGTTGATATTTTAATAAAATTTAACCTTACAAATGAAAAACTTATTAAAAAAAACATAAGATATTGTAAATTTTTATTTAATTTTAGATCGCATACCATTTTTCTAATTTTGTAAAATAAATATACTTTTTGACAACTTAAATTTATTAAATATTTATTACCATAAAACGTTCATAAATATCACCAAATTATAAAATAAAAAAAAAAAATCGTTAGTTCAAATATTTGTGCGTATTTTTTGTATCAGTATAGTTGGATTAATCAAAAAAATCTTAAGAGGATGAACATCTTAACCTTACGTAAGATACTAATTTCTTATCCTCCGGAGTATCTTTCTTTTGCACATAACCTATATAATAAAACAAAATTCATTTTGAATTTAAAAGCACAAAGACGATTTAAATTTTTCTAACTTAATCTAATAGCTCATATTTCATCTCACAATTTTTTTTCCGTCCAAATCAAATTCACCCTTACACAATAATAATAATAATAATAATAATAATAATAATAATAATAATAATAATAATACCAATAATAATAATAATACTGATAATAGTAATAATAACTATAATAATAATAATAATAATAATAATAATAATAATAATAATAATAATAATAATAATAATAATACCGATAATAATAATTTTTATAATTTTTATAATTTATAATTTTTTTAATAATAATACAGATAATAATAATATTTTTTTATTTAAATTTTAATTTAATTTTTTGTTATGTCGTGTCTCCAGACACAGACAATTACTAGTTTATATATATAATAGATAAGTATATTTTTGAAAATAAAAAATATGTATAGAGAAAAGTCAAAAGTTAATAGGCAGGAAAAGTGGAGAGGGGAGAGGGACAAACATAGAACACATGTTACGGCTAATTTGATGGCACTTTAGCATGGCCACTTTAATTCTCACTTATATCTTTTTTTCAACTTTTGTGTGTATTTATACCCTTAGCCTACCCCTCTTGTGTATCTGTGCATCTCGACTCTCTTGCTCTCTCTCTCTTTCTCTCTTTCTCTCTCTCTCTCTCTCTGACCTCTTTGCTTCACTAAGTGCAAATCAATGGCTCTATTTCTCCCTCTTTCCTTTCTGTTGATATTCTCTCCCTCCAACAGCTTTGTCTTTGGAGCTAGGCCTCCATATCTTGATGGTAAGCATTAATATTTATTTTTATATTTTTGGTACCTATTAATTTCTGTTACAGTGGGGAGGACATTTGAACCTGTGTCTTTTGCGATGCAAAAGCATAGTGATAGCATCTCAGCCAATGAAAGGTAGTGATGGTAAGCATTAATTAAGAATTATGATTGGTAAGCATTAACTAAGAATTATTATTCTTTCCATTACACTTATCATTTTACTCCCAATATGCATTCGCGACATAAATGTTACTTTTAGCAATAGTACTAGTGACGCAATTATTTACGATGAGTTTTATTTTATTGATAATTATTTAAAACAAATTTTAATGTGTCGCTAAATATAGTATTTGTGTTGCTAAATATGTATCAAAAGACATTGAAAGATTAATGGAAGGGATTCTAATCCATTAATTAACTTCCTCATTTTCTTACAGTTTCCTTTTCAAGAGTTGGTTATTAAGGGAAAACTAAAATGATATTGCCAAGGCAATGTTACTTGATAAATAAAATCACAAGATAGTGTAACATTATCTATGGCAATTTTGTGAGTGACATGGGTAACTAATAACAGATTGATATATCTTGCCATCTATTTGTACGTGTAAATTATGAATAAGTAAAAATGTACAATAATCAAACAATATATTTATTTATATTATTAAAAAGTGGGGCATGACATTGAAATTCATGTCATATCCAATTTTTTAATGATATAGATAGATGTAATATTTGATTGTTGTGTATGTAGACTTATCCGTAAATTATTTAGCACAAAAGGTGTTGTTGATTTAAGTTGACCGAAACTCTCTTCTATACAGGGTTTCTCGCAAATGGCAACTTTGAGCTACGGCCGATACCATCAAACCTAAATAAAACAGTGATCATAGGAAAATACTCCTTACCCAAATGGGAAGTCACGGGCTTGGTTGAGTACGTCTCTGGTGGGCCGCAACCAGGAGGGTTCTACTTCGCTATCCCTCGTGGGTACCATGCCGCGAGGCTAGGAAATGAAGCCTCCATATCCCAAGTTGTCACTAGTCTCAAGCCAGGGTTAATCTACTCTCTCACATTTTCAGCCACTAGGACTTGTGCACAAGATGAGGTGCTTAGGGTCTCAGTCCCTGGTCAATCAAGTGATCTTCCAATTCAGACATTGTATAGCAGTGATGGAGCTGACACGTATGCTTGGGCATTCAAGGCTACTTCAACTAGTGTTAAGGTCACCTTTCATAACCGTGGCATTCAAGAAGATCCCACTTGTGGGCCTCTCTTAGATGCTATTGCAATCAAGGAGATGCTCCCTCTAAGATACACCAAAGGTTAGTCTAACATTTCCCTTTTTTCAGCTTCCCAAAATGGGAGCCCTATTAAAAAATTTGCATGATGCTCAAATTTGCTCTTGTTAGTACCTTTCATTAAAAGTGCAAGTTTTTTTTATAAAAATGGGACTGTGATTCCAGGTGCTTATAATATTACCGTGATTAGTATTTTAATCCCATAAAAGTGTACGCATTTTAGTAGCACAAAATACAACCCGCAAACTAAAATTATTTCAATCTCATATAGTATTTAATAATATATAGGAATAACTTATTTGTCATAACCAAATTATAGCTATTTTTCACGTTTAGTCATCTAAATAATTTTTACCTGTATTGCGTCCTCAAACTATATATTTTTTTCATGTTAATTAGTCTTCCAAAATATAACAATTGTTCACATTTAGTCCCAAGCAAGCTTTAGCGTGTTTTTAAAAAAAAAAAAGATTTAATCTTTAATTTAGAGTTGTTTTTCATGGTTAGTCTATTTTAATTGCTCTGTTTTTGTAAGGTTGGGTTGAGATTGCACAATTTATAAAACGTGGGTGAAATACGCGAAGAAAATAGTTAGGGTATCAAACATTAAAACCAGTTATAGTTTGAAGACTAATGAAAATTTTATCCCTTAATAATACAATCGTTTGACTCTATGAAGGTAATTTGGTGAAAAATGGAGGATTCGAAATTGGTCCTCATGTGTTCAAGAACTTCTCAACAGGGGTCCTTCTCCTTCCAAAACTACAAGACCTAATTACGCCACTTCCCGGATGGATAATCGAATCCCTAAAACCCGTGAAATACATCGATTCAAGGCACTTCTCGGTTCCATCCGGGCGCGCTGCGATTGAAATAGTTGGAGGAAGAGAAAGTGCCATTGCACAAATCATAAGGACAGTGCCTACCAAGTTGTACAACTTAACCTTCACAATTGGAGATGCAAAAAATGGTTGCCATGGTACAATGACTGTTGAAGCTTTTGCAGCTAAGGAAAGTGTGAAAGTTCCCTTTATATCTCATGGAAAGGGGGGTTTTATATCTGCTAGTCTGAAATTCCAGGCAATTTCTGCTAGAACAAGAATCACATTTTTTAGTGCATATTACCACACAAAAATTAATGATTTGGGGAATATTTGTGGACCTGTTCTGGACAATGTTATTGTTTTGCCTGCTCGAGTATAAAGGTGATCAATAGATGAAATTTGGTCACTTCTATTAGCTTGTTAGAAACATGAACCAAAATTACACGTGTTGGTCCCCCCCCCCCCCCCCCCCCCCCCCAAAAGTTTACATGCGATGACAATGTATTTGGAAGATTTTGTTGGGAAATTCTCCGAAAAATAGTTTTAAAAAATTAATAAAACAGGATTATCTTTATAGTTTTATATATAAAAATAATAATTATATATATACCATATATTTATAGTATGAATTGTTACCTAGTGTTTGGTTGGATTAGCACGTTTGAATTTTTGAGTATGCTCAAAATATTTATTCATATGACTTTATGCTGAATCTGGAGTGTGGTCGCCAAAGCACCTTTCTGAAAAAACACTTTTACGTGTTTTTTCTAAGAGAAAAGAGAGAGAGTATACGCTGTGTAGACACCCAAATTTTGCACTTTTGGCAGGAGGGCAAAATCGTCATTTGACCCGACATGCGAAAAGGAAGGTGGACCCCAACACGAAGCCACCCCAACGACTTACGCTCAAAGCCGCCACAACGAACAACGAGCATCAGGTTACTTGAGGCAAAGCAAACAGTTGATCCAGAAGAACCTGATTTGATCACAAAAGATGACTAATGGCCACTACGCTTACGATATTCGAGGGTCTCGCTCCCCGGTGAGCGAGCGGCTGCCCAGCTCGCCGGTGAGCTGGCGGGGGTGGAAGGGGGCAGCGCCCCCTGGAAGCCAAGCACAAAAAACAATTTCTACATCAAGTAACAACCTTCCGAAATAATACAACAAAAAATGATGATTCAAGACCGCGTGGCACGAAAATCGAGAAAAGCAAGCCGGACAGCCGCGGATGCACCTGCGGTTGCCTGCTGAACTCTATACAGCGACCATTTCCACCCGAGAAAAAAAAAAGAAGAAGAGGAAGAAAATAAGAATTTTAGAGAGAGAAAAGGCGAGAAATAGAGAGAGAAAGCCACGGGTTGGCCCAAAATAGTGAGAAATTCAACTTTCTTTGCTCAAACACTTGATCAATCTCTTGTTATTTGCTTAATAGTGGAATATATAACGATTTTTGAAGTGTTACAAGGTGAAAATGAGCTTTTATTGAAGTTTTATCTTACTTTTTTCTTGTGATTTCTTGATTTTGTAGATCTATTAGATTTAATCCGGTTATTTTGCTTTAGTAGTTTAATCGGTAAATATTCGTTTATTTGTGCATTTGTTGGGTGGATCTACTGTAAATCCGAAAATATTTAGTGCATTGCTATTCAAATAGTTTGATTCGGTGTATTTTAAAGTTGGATCCAATGTAGTCGATATATTGTAGATCTATGGATTAGGGACGGTTAGAGAGGATTTATTGCGGATGGAATCTCCTCCTAACCTCCCGATGATATCCTTTTAGTTTATTTTTTAGCTTTTACGTATGTAGCGATGGCGATGCATTTGTATTGTAAATATGTAATTTTTGGGCCTTAAAGTGATGTCGGATTGAATATCGGGTTTAAGGCCCCATGATAGTGAAATGTGCGATTGTGGGCGTTTGGGGTTATTTGGATAGCTCACATGCCCATGAATAGCTCCAACGTTATTTTTAATGTTTGATTTTTCCTTTTCGACACGGAAAAAGAATTTTGGAATGAAAAGATGAAGATTTTCATAAAATCAATCAAACTAGGATATTAGATCATCCGTAGGCTAAAATAAAATTGTAAGTGTCGGATGAGCTCTATTCCTATTTGGCGAATGATTTGAAAAATATGTTTTACAAAATATCATCGGTTTTATTATCGAAACAAAAACAATAAAAGATGAACTCTTCGATTAAGTCAAATCCTTCGTACATAGGGTCAACGAGATTTCTGAAGCACTTGCAAAAAAAATAAAACATTCAAACGACATTCATTTAGGCACACACGCACACGCACACAGATACGCGCACATACACATTTTAGGATTTAAAAGGATAGGAAAACATCAAGATTGCGGTAACCGTGTTCCCCTCGCTTAAGCAAGCCCCCGAACTCTATGAATCTCGGTTTGCGGACCAATTAACTCGGAGTCACATATGAGCCAGCGATTACGAAAATAAAATTCGGATGAGTTGGTACATCCATTTCAAATATACCAACTGACGGCTCTAGTCAATTGGCTCATAAAGAAATCGATCTTTCAAAACCCGTCGACATTAAGCCGACCCTTTTCAAAATCACATTTAATTCAAAAGGCTAAAATTGGAAAAGGGCTTTTAATTATAAAAAACGAAACGACTAAAATCCCGGCGTCGACACGCTATTTAGTCTTTCCTCTGATTTGGAATAATAACCTTACTTACGTATCTGATCATTGATATATTTATATCCTTATTGATCTTCTCTCTAATAAAACTGATTCGTATTAGGCTATGATGAGGATCCTAAGGGATTCCTATTCTGACTCCAATATTTATTCATATATTATTATCTAATAATAATATACTAAATAAATATTAATTGTAATTAATTTCACTAAATAATTATAATTGCACTTCAGTCCAGGAATTAAATAAAATAAATCATTTACTAATAAACTTTACATATTTCATCTATAGATGTACATAAATATTTCAAAATTAAATATAATCCCAATATATTTAAACTAATTTTATAAGTCTATAATTTATCTTCATTTGATCATAAATTGATTTAATAATTAAATCAATCCTTTTAATAATAAACATTAAAATACTTGACCAAGATACTACAATAATAATGTTCTTAGTATTAATTAAATATATTAATTAACATTCTGAGGTATTAATTAATACAATATAATTTCACTCGTTAGAATATTAAATTAATATAAATAACAATATTAAGTCCATTATTAATTCAAAATTAAGAAACATTTACAAATTAGTATTTATGTGAAAATATTTTATAAATAAAATATTATCACATGATTCGTTTAATGCACACCGTTAATGTACTAGTACTTTAATTATAAGTCCAACTTCCATGATTAAGATAAATCATCTCTATTAAAGCACCATAACCTATATGATAATATCTTCAAATTATCATAGATTATAAACTATTATATCTTTATTTATATATATTACATATGATTTATATCTTCTGTGTATAATACTTATTTATTCACATAAATCACAATATATATAAATTTGGAGATTTATATAAACTAAATAAATGACCATTTAATGAATGACGAATGATATTCTTTTATTAATAAATAAATGTCCAACATAAATAATCATTAAATAAGTAGATAGATAGAATTTTTATAGAAAAAAAATCCAACAATCTATATGTCAATCTATCATGATATGTAATGAAAATTTTATTCCTATACTACGTCACTAAACTAACAACTCATTATCCGAATTCTCATCAGATTTATAATTTCTATAAATATTTTTTATAACTGTATTTTAGATATTATTATGTTCACTAACTTTTAGTTACGATTGACCAATTATCTTGATTGATCTATTAACTGTTCTAATGATATTATATTGTGTTATTTTTTAGTTGTAATCTTTTCATGAATTGTAATAAATTTATAGATTTATTATATTTTAGTCATTACCAAAATATTTAGTAAAAATGAAGATTTGACATACTTGGGCAATTAAATCTGAAACTCCACCCAACTGGCGGGGCATTCTTTAATGGGGGGACATTTTGTAAAGAAATAAGAATTTGTAAAGAAAACGAAAAAAATACGAAAAAAATCCCCAAAGTGAATGGACACCGTGGCTTTTTGTAGCGGCTTAATAGCGTCAAAAGATTCAAAATAATAACATGAAAGGCCTTACAAATGGGTTATAAAGTTATATATATTATATATTAGGGAAGATGTGGATTACCTGGACCTAAACAAAAAAACCCTATGAAGTTTCATTATTCCCTGAAATTGACTTTGGGTTTTTCCTGCGCAAATTCGATGGAGGGCAAATAAGGCTTTCTTTCGGAGGGGCCAAGTCATTAATGAGATACCACTCTAGAAGTGTTAGAATTCTAACTTTGTGTAAGAACCTAGGATTAATGGACAATCTTAGGTAGACAGTTTTTATGGGACATATATAGGCCTCCCAGAAGGTAACAAAGGCATGTAAAGGTTTCCTCGAGTGTAAAGGTGGAACAGAGCTTGACTGTAAGACCCACCTGTCAAGCAGGGACAAAAGTTAGCCTTAGTAGTAAAAGTTACTCTAAAGATAACAGACTGATCTTTTCAAAGCGCTTACATCGATTAGAAGGTTTTAACACCTCAATGTCGACTTTTCACCATTTAGGGATGTAGTATATTCCAAGGGTTAGGCTATTCGCGAATTAATGCGGTACGTGAACCGGGTTCAGAACATCGCGGGATAGTTCTCATTGTGATGGTCTGCTTTGTCGTCCAAATCCAGTTAGCCAATCAAAGCACAATGCACAACACACTATTTTTACCAATAACACAAATACACATTTGTATATTATTAAACATAACATTTGTAATAACTAAACACACCCACATATACATATCCATTTACTGAACTAGAACACATAGTTGTAAGCAAGCATAAATGAAAAAGCATACATAATTTACAAGCCAAAATGCCCAACTTTTATTGAGCAAATCAATACAAGGAAACTCTGCCCAAAGGTTTACAATACACTAGACAAGCAATGTCTATACTTGTGTATTCCCCTCTCTCAATTTTGTGCACTAAACATTTACAATTTCATGCATCAACGCTGCTTAATATATAAGGCATATGGTCAATTGACACCCTCAACTGTCAGGAGATTATTAGCCAATAGAAACATTAAAACACATATAAGGACTAATTTAAACATAAATAATTACCCCAACAGTTATTTATGTCCATCATTCAAACATGTCCAACAATCTGATTATGCCACATAGATTAGAGCAAGTCATTGCCTTGTAACCACAATGAAACTGCCCTCAACCAGCCTGTAACAATCCGAATTTTTAAAGAATTTTTAGGAAATAAGATTTTTTTTTAAATAATACAAGTAAATATATTTGTATTTAATATTATGTGTAATTACATTATGTAATTAATTTTGTGTGTTTTTATATACCAACAAATGAAATAAAATATTTTAAAATTTATTTATTAAAACATAATTTGAAAATCCTAAACGTAATTAGAAAACCTTAATCCAAAATTATAAAAGCCTAAACCTAATTAGAAAATCCTAATCTTAATTAGTAAAACCTAACCCTAAAATGCAGGCTCTAATGGCCAAACCCTAAGGGTTAAACCCTAAACACACTTGTGAAATGACTAAAACATCCCTCAAATCTCAGCCACACAAAGCAACAAAGAAGCAAAATGAGATTTTTCTTCCTTAAAGTAAAATGGAAGCCAATTTATGTCTACATGAATTTGGAAATGCATGAGTCACCTAATGTAATGATTCAAATTCATTAAATGATATTAATGAGCCTGCAAACCGACCTCCTAGTGGAGGTTTGATCATGATCATTGCATCAAACTTAACTTGCAAGAAAAAAGTGTTCAAATGACCATAAAACCCTAGCCTTTGCCCTCCTATAAATAGAAAGCACTCCCATTGATGAAACCCACGAAATCCACAACCAAAATCAATCACAATTAAAGTTCCATAAGCCTCAGATCTTCCTTTGATCAGAATCTAGGAGTAATTTAGCAAATTTGCTTCAAGAGGTATAAACCCTAAATTCTTTGTAGATCTTTAATCTTTTGTTAGATATTATGTTTTGATGTTTAGAAATGACTGATATTATGTATATAAGTGATCTGGGTTGTTTAATTGAGGTTCCATAACATTTAGATACATAAAATAATATATTTAAGCTATCTGTTCAAAGCTGTCCAGAAAGCCCAAGAACATGTCTGACAGCCTAATTTGTCAGACATTTTGATCCGTTTAAATTAATAGTTTAGGATGTTTGTTTGTTTGTAGTTGTAGTATGCCATGAGTTTAACAATCCGAAAGTTGAATAACCTAAATCGGATCACTGTGCTGTTAGAAATTAATGGTTAAAACCCGTTGACCGATCACGAGTTCAGTTTCTGGAAAACCCAGAAAATGAAGAACAGTCTGACAAGGCATATTGTCATACTGTTTGATTCAATCCTATTGGTTGGATGTTGTGTTTTAATGTTTATAGTTGTACCTTGCCATGTAGAGAAGACATAGAGACCAACCGTACTTCGATCGGATCATTATAGAGATAGTTATGCATAATGAAAACTGGCTTCTCGATCACAGTTTCTGGGAAACCCAGAAATTTTGGGCAACCCAGACACACGATGAACAACCCAATCACCTAGTTTGACCGGGTATTAAATTCCGATTGGAATGCTTTCTGGATATGATATTTACATGTCGATGTAGGTGGCCATTTGTAGTATATCGAGAAATATTTATTTGTCCAAAACAATAAACAATCTGAGAGATGAATCAAACCAAAAGTCCCCCCTCGGTATTGACCGATAATTTGGGCAGCTTCAAGAACATTCATCGCTATAGCGACGGACTGCCTGTCGCTATAACCCTGTAGCGACGATCTCCTTCCAGTCAGCTAAGAACCCTAAGAACAGTCCTATAGTGATGGACAGAACCGTCACTGTAGCTCCGTGGCAGATTTATTAGAAAAATTAAAAATAAAATACCTTTAGCGACAGACTTAATGACAGATTTTTATAAATTCTTTATAAATCACATATAGCGATGGATTGGATCCGTAGCTATATCAATAAATCATAAATTTAATAAACTTTAATAATAAAATTAATTAAAATATTTTTAGCGACGAATATAGTGTTAATTAACTAAAAATCAATTTAGGGTGCTTCTAAATTAACTTTTAGTGACGAACAAGCTTTATAAAATTAAAATATAAGCTTTTAATAAATTAATTAGCGATGGATAAAATATATAAACACTATATAACATCCGATACAACAATTAAAGTGACGAATCGACACCGAATCATAAACGTATTTAATTAATTAAATTGAATATATAATTTTATATATTCTAACAATTATTGTTGTTATATAATAAATATGTTTAGGCTATAAATACAAGTCTAAATACCATGTACGATTACCAGGCAAGTTTTCTATCTTGAATTTATTTTATTGAGCAAGTTTTCTTGAACTTATTTTATTGTGCAAGTCTTTCTTCAATACTTGTACTTATTGTGCAAGTTTTCTAAACCCTAACTCATTTCATTGAGCAATTTTATTGTCTTTTGCACTCCGTGCAATATTATATTTTAACTATTGAATTTCATTTGACTTATGAAATTCTTAATTGTGTGAAATACATATTGTGATAATTCTTTTTGACCTTGTTTATTTCTAAACAAGTATTCTATTCCTTGTACATTTATGTACAAACTTATTATTTGAATTCATTAAATTCATTTGTTTGTGTTATCTATTATTGGAAAGTTATTGCTTATTATTCAAGTATAACTTAAGGAGTTGAACTATTTATCTGCGTGACTTTGACTTGATAAATTATCAAAGTACAAAGTGTTGAATGGAAACCAATTTTGTTTGGTACCAAATATATATTAATACTTTTTCTCTTTATATAAAGAGTGGTTACCGGGCAGTTGTACACTGACCTGTGGTTTAAGCAGTCAAATGGACTGGCCTCAGTGTGTCTAGAGCACTGGTAGGATGATATGTATACTCCTAGGTTATAAATAGGTTGATCCCCTATTAAATAACCGAATCAATGATTCCTAAGTCTACATGACCTCTTGGAATGATTATTAAGTCCGGTTGAACAGATCAACCTATGGTTTCTAAGTCTTTATGACTGACAGAAACCATAATATGTGTGGTTTGACAAACAAACCTCAGTATATATAAATGGAAATTTTTTGAGCTAAAGGTTCTTTCGAATTCAGACACAGTGTGGGTATTTTATTCATTTTGTTGAAACTTGTTGAGCATTTGTAGCTCATCCTTGCAAATATTATTTCATTTGCAGTATTGAAAGATAATCCAGATCATTCGATTATGAAGTCCGATAGAAAGAGACATTGTTAGATTAGGTTTATTTTGTTTAGTTGTACTATTTAAAGTCTTTTAAGACTTTGATGTAATAACAATACGTTGTTTGAAAATCTATGTAACCGAAATCAAAGTTATGAAATATATTATCATCTTTTGATACATCTATTGGGTTGTACTTATATTTTTAGATTGTTAGAATGTTGTGTTGATTTAGTACAGTATCTATATGAACTATACATCTGACTGAGGGTGTGAAATGATTTAAGGAGTTCTGTAAGAACAGAGAGTTGCTCTTATGTTCCAGGAACAAACTTATCATCTAATACTATGAATTTCAGATAGATATGAATTATTGATATCAAAGAGATATTCATGAGAAATAGATCTATACATCCAAGTGAGGGTATTCAAACAAAGTAATTGTTCTGACGAGAATTACTATCTGTTATGGGATATTGTGAACCTGGGATTGATAGAAGTTATGCATTATGGAATATTTATAGTTCATTAGTCAGCGTGAACACCATAATCTGCTACAGGAGGTGTAGAGATTTTTGGGGCGTCACACAACCCATGCTTTAAATTCCACTACTGTCATGTGTTTATTAGCCACAATTATCAGAGTATTGTTGAATTCCTTCGACCCACTGAATTCATGCACCTGGCCCAACCCAAGATGCTCCAAACTGATGTTGCAACGCTGCCTAGCTGATAAATGGGTTTTATACCTACGTATTGATTATTTTTTAGCTAATAATTTGTGAGTTCTTAAGTATTTTATATTAGTTTTAAGTATTTTATGTTGTTTTTATTTGTTTTGATGTTATTTGGTAGGAATTGGAGTAAAGGCTTGGTGGATCAAAGTTTGAAGTTGTTATGCTTGCATTTTCAGCTTGCCAATTACACAACAGTCACATCAGGACTAATTTCGACCTTGATCCAACCATAATCTTTAAAATCCTAAAACATTAAAGTTATAGATCTACTTCTCAGCTTTTTGAAATATCTTGGAATCATCTCAATTGGAGTTCGGATGAGAAAGTTATGATAATTTTTTCAATAGATGCTGAAAGTTATGATAATTTTAGGAGACGAACAAAACAGTCGCTATAATGCAGTGCAACTGCACTCGAACACACTGCTAAAAAAATAAAAGGAACGTAGTTGCGCTCTAAGGCACCCCAACTGTGCCTGGGAGGTAACTAGATTTAGTTTTAACGCGTTTTTGCATTCTTTTTGACTCTGAATTAGATTTGGGTGTCCTTCTATGCTAGAGATTGGACTTGTAACTTATAAATATATTACGAGACTTTTATTTTCAATATATTAGAATAGAGATTAACATATTTAGAAGAAAATTAAAATAGAGAATCAAGGTTTCTATCAGATCTAAAGGAGGATTCACGCAAAAATTCAAGATTGAAGGAAGAATTTGAGATTGCGCTTCATGGATAATATCTTTTCTCTCTAACTCTTTTCTTTTTATTATTGTAATTCTTGGGATAATGATTTCTAATATTATGAATGAGTTTTCTTCTTTAGTTATGAACTAAACAATTAATTAAGATTGCAATGAAACTCAATGTGTAGTTTATATTAATTCTGTCCTTTTGATTATGTTTGATTATATATTAATTGCTTATCATATTTTGTGAATTAAAGTACTAATTAGCTACAGTAATTAATCTAATAGTCTATATGAAGTTGACAAAGGGATTATAGAACTAGATATAAATATTTTTGTGCTAACTATTTGTGGGCATTCATGTATTAATTAATTAATTAATTATAGATAATTATTGAGATAATCTATATAAAATTAGGAGATGAAGTATAAGTTTAGATCTGAATATGATAACATCTGTTCATAGAATCTGAAAGGGTTTATATGATTAGTATATATATGATAAGAATATACCTATACATCTTTTGCAGCCATAAAGAGAATCAGAGATTAAAATCTTAATTAATATATTTCACATTAGAATATAGTGATTTAATTAATTAGAATGTTCCTTGTTAATTCTGTTGTCTTAGGGTCAGATTTAGAAGGATTTGTTTATATGTCATCGAAAGAAGCATATAAACACTATAAAGAATTCTCGGTTAACAATTCTATATAATTAATTTATTAAAAATGTATTGAAGAGATTTAAATGAAGTATTGGAGGAAAAAGTAATCTTAAGTCATTAAAACTTGATATTAATTATTCTCATTGGATAAATTTAGTCATTAGTTTAATTAGATTTTAGTTCATAACTTTATTCGATTGTTTAAATAAAATTAATTTGATATAAAATTAGTACTTGGTTATAATTATTTTTAATTCTCCATGGGAACGATATATTGCTTGCCATTATAGTGCTATCTGATCAAGTATACTTGCGTGCATTTCCTAAGTAAAAATAGGCAAATAAATTTTTGGTGCTGTTGTCAAGGAATTAATTTAATAATTTTTGTTAATATTAATTTTAATCAAATTAGTCTTAATTTAAACGCGTATATTTTTATTTAATTTAATTAATTTATTTTTTGTTTTTATTTCCTTTTTCAGGCAATGGATGTGTTTAACAATCAATGGTCTTATGAAGGGATGGGACAGTTAAGGGCAGAATTAATCGAGCCAATACAAGTTCAAGTTACGAAGATGTCAAGGACGGTTGCAGCTCTTCAGTGTCAATCCATGCAGAATATCTACAATCAAACACAATCATGTTACACCCCAAACTGTTATCATCTGAGTTGGCAAAATCATCCGAGCTATTCATGGAATAACAATCAAGACCAACTCGATGCTTCAAGTCTTTCATACCCACCTCCACCATCACAATTGCCGAAATCGAATTTAGAGAAACTTCTTGAGCATAAAGAGAAGGCCATTAAGGGAATTGAGATAAGAATGAATAATTAAGAAGTTGTTGCTCTAGAACTATCATATCCATCAGAATTTTCATATCAGTCTTAATCGTACGAATTCTCCTATCAGCAACCTCCACCACTGTGAGGATCCGAATTTTCAGGATTTCTTTAATAATATTAAATGAGAATTTAATTGATTAAATTATCAAGATTGTTCAAATTAATTATTACTTTATGTGATTTAAGGTATGTGATGAGATTTAATTAGTAAATTAAATCTGTGCAGAGATTATGATAAATGGTATTGAATTTAAGTAATTAAAAAGTAAATAAATTGTTTAAAAACAATTTATTAAGAATAAGAGAAATTTTAGGTAAATGTACAATAAATTGTACAGTTAAATTATTGTGAAAATGCAGAAATTGTGTCTATTTGAGGTTATGTGGTAAAGTGAGATATATTAAATTTGATATGTATATTTATATATGTGAATGTTTAATTGATAATTATAAATGTTATTAATTATGGAAATTAAGGGATTAATAATTAAATTAATCCAATTTTAAATGAAAAGTGAATGAGGAAGTTAATAAAATTGTAATTATTGATTTTATATTTAATTAAGAATTATGGTGGAAATTTAGAAATTTATTGAGGAGAAAAGTAATTATATAAGTTATATAATAATAAATTATAGAATTTATATAAGGAAATTAAAGTGATGTATGAAGAAATTAATAAATTTGGAAGGAAATTTTATAAATGGTGTTTTATGTAAAATGAAAATTAATTAATGATAAAGTAATTATATAAATTATATAATAATAAATTATATAATTTATATAAAGAAAGTTGTGGTAAATTGTAAAGAATTGAATAATAAATAAGAAAAATGAATGTTTTAAGTTATTAAAAATTATAATTAGGTATAATGGATTTATTATGACTTTTATGAAGAATAATATTTTGAAAACGTGAACATGTTAATGTAACATGTTGTCCAAGTAACGGAGTGAAAAATTATGAAAAATAATTTTTATATGTACTATGAATTAATTTATGATTTTTGGAGGTATAAATTACCTTATATGATTACATGCATGTCATTATGCGTGTACAAAATTTGTCAAATAAAATACCGAAAAAGGTATTAATATTACTCATAAATCATATTATGATTTTTAGTGAATTAAAATAAATATTTTATATTTATTATATAAAATATTTATTACACGAAATAATTACGTAATGTATTAAATTTTGTAATTTTGCATGTTAATCCGAAAGGCTAAGTCGGCGCAACTTAGCCGTGGAATTGTCAATTTATTAAAATTGATTTAGTGTGTATATTATAAAAGGCAAGAAATAAGAGAGGAAAAAGGAAAAGAAAAAAAAAAAAAAAGAAGAAGAAGAAGAACAAACACACATATATCTCTAAAATTTTATTCTCTCACCGCCACCTTCCTCCGAACACCACCAACCACCAAGAAAAACTCCATGGCCATCGCAAGAGAGGAACTTATTGGTGCTGTCGACGCCGGGATTTTCGTCGTTTCGTTTTTTAATTATTAAAATAAGCTCCTTTCCAATTTTAGCCTTTTGATGGAGATGTGATTTTTGAAAAGGGTCGGCTTAGTGTCGACGGGGTTTTGAAATGTCGAATTTTTATGAGCCAATTGACCAGAGTCGCCAGTTGGTATATTTGAAATGGATGTACCAACTCATCCGAATTTTATTTTCGTAATCGCTGGCTCATATGTGACTCCGAATTAATTGGTCCGCAAACCGAGATTCATAGAGTTCGGGGGCTTGCTTAAGCGAGGGGAAGGTGTTAGGCACCCCCCGACTTCCGTGAAACACAGTTACTGCTATCTTGATGTTTTCCTAGCCTTTTAAATCCTAAAATGTGTGAGTTGCGTGTGTGTGCATGTGTGCCTAGGTGAATGCTTGTGGTGAATTTTGTTTGGATTTTTATATGGCAAAGGTGCTTTATCTAGAAAGTGTTTTAACGTCTTTTGACCCAAATGATGAGGTTTTGCTTTTTTATAAGAAAGATTGATTTTTAATTTCGAAAACTTTTGAGGGTTTTTTATTAGATGTCATTTTAGAAAACAAACAATTTTAAACTTTTGTCAAATAGGAATCGAGACTATACATTGCCTTCTAACAGTTAATATAAATAAAACGAGGGCAACTTCTAGAACTCTTTAACCCTATGCACAAAGTTTAATGAAAACACTTATTTATAAAAATCGTTTTTTATGACGTTTTAAAAACCAATTAAAGCCTATTCATCAATCATGGATTAAAGTTTGCCAAAACACTTAACCTTTAAACCTCGTGACTCTAATATCCTGAAATTGATCATTTTTTACAAAATCTTCATTATTTGCCTTATTTAAAAACCATTTTTTGTGTCGTAAATTAAACAAGCACTCACAACGTGGCGGGGCTATCCACGGGCATGTAAGCCATCCAGACAACCCCAAACACCCACAATCACATATTTTATTATTATTACGGGGCCTTAACCCGAACACGACTTTGTATCGCCTTAAGGCCGGATATTACAAAATACACATCCATGGACCCTATACCATGATTACATACACCAAAATGTCCATCATCGGGATTTGACCGCGAGGATCTCCTCCCTAGGCTCACATTCACCCAAATCATGGCACAACCAACCCTAAACCAAATCTAACGAGATTTAACATTGCTATCACATTACATAACCCAAATATCACAACTTAATCACTAAAAACTATCCATTACCACAACGAACGAGATATCACCGTACGGATGTCATCGGGGCGTTAGGAGGAGTTACTTTCCGATGGAAACCTCGCTAACAACCCCTAATCCACGGATCCTTTATCAACATAACAACATATTACATCACATAACCCAAAACATAAGCTATATTAACAATACAAGCGATAGAATACCAAAAAGACAATCTTTTCACCTTGCAAAACGCGGATTCAAGCTTCTATATCACGAAATAGATTACACCACAAGATTGCTAACCAATGGATACAACAAATGGGATATATTGCTTGAATCTAACAAGCAAAACGACCCCTCTCTCTCTCCCCCGCGAGCTCTCTCTCTCCTCTTTTCTTTTTTTCTTTTTTTTTCTTTTTTCTTTTTTTTCTTCCTCTGGTTCTCGGGTTGAAAATGGCGATCTATAGTGCTTCAGCAGGCAGCCGCAGCTGCATCTGCGGCCAGCCGCAGATGCATCTGCGGCTGCCTGCTGTGGCCGTCTCCTCGGCTGCCGTGTGCCGCCCTCGAGCCACGCGAAAGTCTTTTTGTCGGCAGCCGCGACTGCATCCGCGGCTGTCCGGCGCATTTTTCTCGAATTTCGTGCCACGCGGTATTAATTTGCCAATTTCTGCTGTATTATTTTGGAAAGCTGTTCTTTGATACCTGAATCAATTCTGGGAATGGTTTCCCGACGTCGAGACCCCACCCTAATGCTGTAATTGCAGTGTCCTTGGCCCTTTTTGGCGATTCGCATCGGGCTCTGTCTGGATTGCCCGTAGGCCTCGCCTCAGATGCCTCAATTCTCGTTTTGCGTTTGACAGCCTTGATCGTAAGCCGTGGTGGGAACTGCATTTTGGCGCCCACCTCTCCTTGTCGTATATTGGGTCACTTGACGATTTTGCCCTCCTGTCAGGGTTAGTAGAGAAATGCAAAATTTGGGTGTCTACAGGTGCCAACATGGGTAGAGAAAGCCAAGGAAGGTACAAATATTTTTATTTGAATTATTTATGTATTTTGTGGTAAAATAAATTGTATAGAAAATTAGAAAATAATTCGAATATTTATTCTAAATAATTTTTAGATGTATATGTATGAATTATGTGATTTTTGGGAGTAGTTTATTGTGAGATTTTGGAGCAAAAATGGAAAAAAATTGAAGGAAAGGTGGTGTACTGTTACGACGAAGCTGAAAGAAGAAAAGGAAAGAAATCCGCGCATTGCGCGGATGAATTTGCGTCAGAAGCGTGGCTCGAAACGACGCCGTTTCAGGGCGTGTGGGAGAAGAGTCCGCGCATTGCGCGGGGCACGAAAACAGCTGGGGAAACGACGTCGTTTTGGCGTCGGCAGAAACAGTCGTCACGCATTGCGCGGGCGACCGGCACGGCTGGAAATTACCAGCGTGCCCTTGGTCTTTTACGATAATACCCGCTGTGTCCTTGGACCATCGAAACTACGAAAATGCCCTTGGACTTTCCGGTAAATCCCGGTTATGTCCTTAACGCTGCTAAAGTTACGAAAATGCCCCCGGCCTTTCCAGAAAATACCGAATGGGTCCCTTAGGGCGCGAAAATTACAGATAAGCCCCTGAGCTTTTCTGTTAATGCCGGTTATGTCCCAAAGGCGCGAAAATTACTAAATTGCCCTCAGAAATTAGTTTTAATTGAAATAAATGTTTAAAAATCATAGAAAATTATAGAAAAATACTAAAAATATAGAAATGAGGTTTGGGCATTAAATTTAATATTTTTGTAAAATATTAAATATTGGGGATTAATATTTAAATATTCTAAATATTAATCTAAGGAGTTTAAAGGATTAGAAAATGAATAAATGTAAATCCGGACACCCGAATACGCTAAAATTTGTCCAATGAGTCGGGTTGTCTGTATTGAAGATATATGATATGAAGTTAAATTAATTTATTAAGAAATGAGGTTAATATAATTAACCATATTATTAAATGATTGGCCTAGAAATGATATTAATTAATTAGATTAATATCATAAAGAGATAAATAATTATTATTTGATTATTTTATGATCATAGGTTGATCGAGTTAAGGGTTTGAGCTAACAATTTAAATAACTGGATGCCAAGCAAGTTCTTCAGTCCCTTTTATGTTAAATGTTGAAATGTTATGATATGTAATTCTTGTTTTAACTGCATACAAATTATGTGTTACGTGATACGTGATTAATATGACCACAATGTGTATTTTGTGCAACGATATGAATATGTATGAGATATATTGCTATAGTAGAAGCATAAGCACATGATGTATAACATGTTAGGGTTTCGACACAGTGAAAGCAGCGGAATTTAAAAATTTTCCGAAACCCTAAGACAGGATCCATGCGAAAACAGATTAATCAGAGGTTTAGATTATTTTACCGATTATCTGAGATGTTGAGAAGACGATGGAATTCTGGAATGGCTTCGAATCTTCAACGCAATCCAGCGACTACGTCTCTACGGTATCCACACGAACGCTCCGCGAACCGTCACACGATCTGCAGCGAAAGGGATCTGCGGTACTAGCCACCAAGATCAGGATTTCTAACCTATTTTTCTCTCTAGCCTCTTTCTGAAAGCGGCTAGGGTTTTAGTTTTTCCTTACGTAACTTTTAGACTACTGATATATCATATATATAGTAGTTAATAGGAATTAACTAAAACCTAAAATAAATAGAAAAATAAAATCCGAATTTATATATATATTATATTTAATTAAGTCTTACTTAATTAATATACATATATACAAATTATCCTATTAATTTAAATTCGTAATTTTTAAATACTATCAATCATATTGACATATTTAAAATACTTACAATTTAAATTAATTCCCTTTTAATTACGTTCTAAGTGTGTGACCCTATAGGTTATTATTATGTTGGCAATAATTTTAAAATCATATTATAAAATTATAAACAGTGAGCGGCATCTAGTAATGCATCACTGCTACCCAAATAATAATAAGATCGGTGATTCGATACAACCTTTTCGTGACCAATGTTTCAATGTAATTTAATCCTTTTAACCTTATATCCTAGATTAAACTCGAGGCATGGAATGTGTCATACTCTTCATAATTTAATCTGGGTTTTCTTGATCAATGAGTAGACTATATGAAACAAATCAATATTTGAGCATGGCCATGCATTTCATAGTCCTACTCAATCAAGAGGCCTATGGATATCACTCCTAATATATAGGAGGGTTAAATTCCATCTAGATCACTCATATTCCTCACACGATTCATGATGTACCCAATGATCACCTTTATTGTCCACCCTATTAAAGGTGACATTTGATGATATCAAAGTACATAAATTCTCGTGTAATAATATAGTGACTTCAGGTCGGAGGATCATTACATCATTGTCACTATAAGAATTTCTTATGACACTTTGCATAATGCTCCATATAGAATTCTCATGGTGGGTCAGTCCAGTATATTGTTCTCTAACATGTACCTATGCATTGACTCAAATATCTCATATATTTATGACCAATGAGATTTGGCCATCAGTCAATCCACATACTAGTCTCAATGCATCATTGTTGTCCCATTAACAATGATACTCGACTAGGGACATTTAAGAGCAATGATACTAATTATAATTATATAATCTCATGTTCAAGTCACATACTTAAAGCTATATAATTCGTATCATTATTCTAAGGGCTTTTATTATGTTAACATTTATTTAACGCAGTAAATGAAATCATAATAAAATAATCCATTTATTCAATCAAATATAATATCAAAAATGTTAAGCAATTACATCAAATAATTAGCCTCTAGGGCATAAACTCTAACATAACACACACCAAGCATAATAAGGTACGTGCTACGTGAAGTATAACTGTTGAACTTGCTGAGCCGTTGTGCTCATTACTTGCTTAATAAACATTTTTGCAGGAAAGAAATGAATTTCAAAAATATCAGATGATATAAAGACGGATAATCACAGAAGGTTGTGAACGTTATTGTTATATTTCAATAACATAATGTGAATACTATTGTTAAGTTTATAGTGTTATTTTGTATGTACATATATGTTGAATCCAGACAGGATAAGTCAAGTTAAATTTTGAACTATGATTGTACTAGATAGATGTTACGATAGAAATTATTAAATGGCTTAATTATGGATTATGAAATCAAGAATAATTTGTATGGATACGAACAATATTAAGTTTTGAATTTTGAGCTTTATGATGCGTGTAAAAGAAAGAATAAGTTAAGGTTACGATCCAGGGACTAGGATCCAGAGGTAAAAATTTTAAACATCCAAATATTATAATACAATGATTGAGTTGAGAAAAGAAGAAAATTTTGTATCGAAAATTTGGTAATTGATGATTTTAAAATCAGATAATGGATCGATTAAGGTGATGAAAGATATATTAACGGACCGAAATTTGGACGTAAGAAAAATAATGAATAATAAATATGGAATTTAAGGTAATAAAGTGGGTCGAATTTCGGGGTCGTTACAACCACAGCCAGAAAAAGAGTCTAAATTGGAGAAACTTCTTTTTGAGGCCACTGAGCGAATGGAGAGGAGTATTAAAAATCAAGAAGAATCAATGTAAAATTTTGATAACCAAATGAAATAACTTATCGATGCTTTGGATAATCGTCCGTAAGACACTTTACCGAGTTATACGGAGATTAATCTTGTGGAAGAAGGTAAAGAGCAATGTGAAACAAATACATCATAAAATGGAAAGGAGTTACACGAGGTTGTTAGAAAAATTTAAAGAGGACATATTCTGATGGGGAGGAAGAGTGTGAGGTATGGTATAAGAGGAGAAAAATTGTGGTAAAGGAATTGAAAAGAAGGATGAGGATGATTAAGTGGTGAGCTCGAATGGTACTAAAAAAAATTCGATTGTGCATTTCGTGCAATAAATTTAGAATTTTGAGGAGTACTATCGGATTGACTTTGTTGAAAGTAATGGTAACATGGATGAATTCAAGTTTGGGGGCGGTCTGCAATGTTGTGTGAATGCCATGGAGATTAAAGAAAAATGAAGAGGTGGCATGCAAAGATAATTTTTGTTATTATGCCTGATTGAAAGAAAAGGGAGTAGCCGGGTTGAAACTTTAAAACAAACGTTTATTCGGAGGCAAGCCAAGTTTTAGTTTTTATTTTGAGTAGATTTTTCTTAGTAGTTAATTTTTGTTTTGTTTCAGGTTTTTTATGCCAATACAACTCAAACTTAGCAGATGAGAAGTAAAATGCTACATATTCAGGAGAGTATTTTGTTTTGAAATTCTTTTGTTTTATACATTGAGGATAATATCTGTTATAAGTTTGGGAGTGTAGGTAAATTTGAAATAAAAAATTTTAATTTTTTATTTGTTTTATTTTAGTTTAAATTTTTTTAATTTTGTGGGTAAATTCACTGTAAACCCTCACAAGACACAACTCGACCACTTGGGGTAACCTTATGGTTTAAAGACTTGTTGCATGTGCTAAGTGTAACCGTGAATCCTACGAAAATAAGTAGTTTAGGTTGTGTTTTATTTTCATGTTTAATTAGTAGTTGTGCAATAAATTCTTTGAATTAGGTAGTCCATGATAAGTATCTGATTATTTACTATTATTTAAAGAAAATTGATGAACATGCAAGGTTTACATTTTGACATTCACCACCAAAAATTTGAGCATTTGAGATGAAAAAATTCGTCTCAAATATGGCCAAATCCATCTCAAAATTAATTTTGAGACGAATTTTATTTGTCTCGAAATCCGTGTCAGTAAATCACGTCGCTAATTCTATCTGTCTCAAAATCCGTCACAAAAATAAATTTAGAGACGAAAAAAGTTGATCTCAAAATCCATCTCAAATAAATTTTAAAACCGAATATCTCTGTCTCAAATTACCTTACGTCTATCTCAATTGACCAATTGGGAGCTAAAATTTAAAATCGCTTATATTCATCTCAATTCTGGTGGAAAACATTGGTGCCATTTTGTTTTTTTACGCGTATAATTTGAAACGAAAATTGTCGTCTCTAATCTGTTTCTATATAGTTTTGGCATAAAAAAAATATTTGAAACCCTTTATTTCCGTCTCTAATCCGTCTTAAACGTTAGCAAGGAAAATAATTAGTTTCAAATTCTATCTTTATATCCATCTTAGAATTAAAATTATCTTTTTTCCCAAATTCTTATTTTTATAATTTTTTACACCAAAATAATTTTAATACTTAAATTTAATAAAATAAAACATGATCAAAACACAATAATATTATTGCAACTATCATTAATTACACATCAATTATGTACAAGATAATGTTAACATTCTATGAAATATTACAAATTAATAGTCCAAAACAACTCCTCAAAATCTAACATCACAATCCCATCCTCGCCAACACCAACTAGCAACTAATATCGAAATGGACTAGTCGACACTTGTAGTTTTAAGGACATTTTAGAAGCCTTTGTTTTCTCGATGTTTTATAACTTGTGTCTACGAGATAGAAACCATGAAACAAATAAATTACTTCTACAAAACAACAGTATGTACATATATACACACACATCATCATCATCATCCTCATTGTATATATTATCAAAAGAACTTTGATTCTTTCCTACCTTATTAACCAAATTAGGGCTAATCTGTGCCTGAAAGCACGGTGCAACTAATATAATAGTTGAGTATTGTATTCAATATTTCTAAATTAAAAAATTTAAAACTGTTGTGAACTCTCAGTTCTATAATAGAACTGAGAGTCCAACCATTAATACAAAAAAAATTGATACTCAATTCAGTCATAATTTTTTTTAAGCAAACATTAGTGTGATACTCATTCCTAACTTAAAATTAGTTCTGACAGGTTTGAGCAATTAATTGATTGACGATAGCGGGCTCAAATTTGTGTAATATAGTATTTTCGGATATCCCACACACCTTTTCTTTAATGACAAAACAGAATGAGAAGTTTGGGAGCATTTATTTTCCTCCAATATCTCTAACCATCGATCAATATGATCCATGAACAGTATTTCCTGTGAAAAAAGGGTAGTACTGCAAACCATTTGGTGGGATTTAATGAGGAAAAAAAAGATGTAAAAATTCAAAAGAAAGACTTTTGCATATATACCCAAAAGTATAAAATGAGTCCTCTAAGTCAAAAAAAAAAAAGTATTGTCATAACACCAACTAATCGCATCACCATAACATTTTTTTCTCTATATTATTTCTTGAAATTGGACAAAAGATTCTCATACCATGAGTCAGGGCCTATTACAATAGTTGCTCTCGATATAGCCCGCAAAAATACCAAAGATATGACACGTAATTGTCTGTCCCTAAAGGTATGACGTAGATTAAAATTTTAAAAATACTCTATTACCTAAAGACTCTGTGCAACCTAAAATAACTTACAAATCAATTAAAATAAATTTGAACCGACCCTGTGATTTTCGACCCAAATCAATTTGCATCTGAAAACATAACGACTGCAATACCCGAAAAACAAGAAAAGGGCGACCCATGTTGTTTACGTGCAAATTTTTTATTTATTTATTATAATAATAATAATAATAATAATAATAATAATAATAATAATAAATAATAATAATAAAAATAAAACAATAATAATAATAATAATAATAATAATAATAATAATAATAATAATAATAATAATAATAATAATAATAATAATAATAATAATAATACTAATAATAATAGTAATAATTATAATAATAATAATAATAATAATAATAATAATAATAATAATAATAATAATAATAATAATAATAATAATAATAATAATAATAATAATAATAATAATAATAATAATAATAATAATAATAGTAATAATTATAATAATAGTAATAGTATAATAATAATAATAATAATAATAATAATAATAATAATAATAAATAGGCGATTTAAAGTTCTATTACTTCGTTTTGCTTTGTTTAGCAACAAAATGAGCAATCCTATCACGCTCGCATTCGAAACCATGCGTACGACTCAGACAAGTCTCTATTTAAGAAAATCCTCTATTTGTTTCATTATTTCTTTCAAATTTGAAAATAAATAGGTGATATAGAGTCCTACTACTTCATTCTACTCTGTTTTGTATTAAAATGAGCAATCATATTACTTTTGCATTCAAAAACACGGTAATATTTTAATCTCATACTAATATTATTAACCATTTAATAATATTTTAATTACTTATTAATATTATTAATCATTTAATAATATTTTAATCATTTGTTAATATTATTAACCATTTAATAATATTTTAATCATTTATTAATATTATTAAGTATTTAATAATATTTTAATCATTTATTAATATTATTAACCATTTAATAATATTTCAATCTCTTACTAATATTATTAACCATTTAATAATATTTTAATCATTTACAAATATTATTCACCATTTGATAACATTTTAATCATTTACAAATATTAATCACCATTTGATAATATTTTAATCTCTTACTAATATTATTAACCATTTAATAATATTTTGATCACTTCTTAATATTATTAACCATTTAATAATATTTTAATCATTCATTAATATTATTAACCATTTAATAATATTTTAATAACTTATTAATGTCATAAATTATTTAATAACATTTTCATCATGTACTAATATTATAAATTATTTAATAACTTTTTAATCATATATTAATATTATTGGTTATTTAATGGTGCATCCATTTTCTCGTGTTGACGATATAATTCTATACTTATGGATGGGAGCATGATGCATTGAGCCACTTTTGCATCATTTTGCCATTTAAAATAGCAATATCTTCCTCAGAGGCTTAGTTTGAAACGTTTGCAGGAATAGACAAATTAGGGACATTTGCTAGCTTTTTAGTATTGAGAACTATTCTCAAATTTGTTTAATCCATCCGAACAATTCGGTTCAATTAATTGTTAGCATTCAATATGCTATGCAGTGTTAATGAATTAAACGTAGCAATATTTTTTAAGTGAATTAATAACAACATTATCATGCATTTATTTTATTAATTACCAAAATAAATTATGTCTTTATTTAGAATGGTGTCTCCCACTATTTTTATCAAACTATATTACCCTCTTTATATAGTTCAGCAAACCTAATTAAAGATTCGCTAGTGAGAATAAAGATCATATTTCAAATGTATATAGCCTTGTGTGACACAATAAACTATATATAAATAAATAGGTAGATAACTCTTGTCAATTACATTAACATGTAACTCCTTTTATTTTGCCTCTGGATTATTAAGATAATGTGCGTGCACATCCAAATCAAAATTATCCAAGGTAAGTCCAACCTAGTATTTTCTTATATTTGAAGAGAAAAAAACTGTCCTTGTGTGATACAACAAAACAGTAATATTCAATTCTTTTATAAACATCAAATATGATAAAATAACATCTCAAAAAATTAATATAAGTCTTGTGTGACACAACAAACTTATAATGATTATTTGATCCTTTATCGTTTTACCATGCTAGAAGGCGACATTCGATATTTTTAATAAATATCTTTGAACGTTACAACTTAATATTATGAGTTGTAGAATAAATAAATTAGAACCATTCTAATTTTACTTAACTGAATTAAACTCCTTTAATTCATGAATTAAACCTTTTAATTCATTTTATAAATAATATTTATTCTACATTTATGAGGGCTTTGTTAATATTAATTGTCTCATCTTGTTTAGAGATCATGCGCGCACACGCACACACACACACACACACACACACACACACACACACACACACACACACACATATATATAATACGAGTCATATTATTTAACATGTGAAGCATTTTTGGATAATATATAATATAAATATAATTAGCATGCACATATAAAATACAATATTCTACTTGGATTGATTATGGACTTTTATTCTAGTTTAGTTTATTCGAGCCACCAAATAAATCAATTGGTCAAACCTAGGGTGCAAGAATAAATACATAAATGTAACTATTACATTTAAACCAGGCTCTGCTACAATTGGGTCTTTATGTGCTCCTTGCTCTTCGGCTTTAATTTTTCAAAATAATTCTAACTAATTCTATTACAAACTATTTTCAATAAATAGAAACTTGATCAATAGTCAAGGGGAAGTAAATAGGAGGGAGATAGAATTTTACATCAAAAAAATTAGAAAAAACAAGATACGCAGACCCCATTCATTAAAACTCATTCATTTAACGCATCCACATAAAATTAATCCAATCATATTGGTCAATAGTCCATAATCAATCTCATTTATTATCACATATAACAACATATATATTAATAAATAATATTCATCTCATGAATTAAATGAATCATTTATATATCGGTATCATTTTATGGGCAATTAAAGCTGCATGAAATCTAATTTCATATTTAAATTAAACCTTTTATTTTAATTATAAAATCATGTAAAAATAAACTATTTTTTTTTAATATATTTTGTATTTTTTTTTGGATTTTTAAAATTACCCAAAATAAACTATTTATTTTTTTAATTTAAAAAATATGTTCAAAATATATTTAAAAAATTGAAAATCCAAAAATTATATTATTTACAAAAATTCCACAGCGCCAGAGCCCATGCATTGCGCGTCTGCCAATGCTTGCGCAATGCGCGACAGCTCCGAGACCAGCGCTATGTGCGGTTACTGTAGCAGCGCGATGGTTTTTAAAAAGAAAAATTCTTTTTTTCTTTTCAAAACACGATTTTTGCAATTAATTTTCAATACCCATGATTCTATACAACAAATTATGCCTCATAAATTGTTCTAAACATATATTGGATACAGTACTCAACCGTTATATTAGTTGCACCGTGCTTTCAGGCACGGGTTATCCATAGTTATTAAAATATAAATAGGCACACTTAGAAGGGAGGATTGAATAAGTGTGGAGTAAAACTATGTCCAATTTTTTAATTTATTAAAACAGTAAGTAATTCAGTTTGTTGAATAAATGATTTCAGTTTGTTGATTTGGAAACTGATTTAGACTGTTAATAATTTTATAAGATAAGATAAGATAATTATTTTGCTTGTATTAAATGAAGGCCTGAGTTGAAATAAATAATTTTCTCATGAAATATATATGTCAAAGTATTCAGAATGTGTTTTATAATTCACAATTAAAGCATGTAATAAACAAATAAAGTTACGCAATTAATCATATGAACACAATGAATTTTTATGTGGTTTGACTCCTAACCTCTATCCTAGTGGCCTAATCCATGTCCAATACCAACTAGTATTAGAGACACTTTTATTATTGAACTTGGTTTACAAGTAAACCCTTTTTACAAAATAAATTCTCACAACATTTGAGGATTTATCCTCCCAGAGCAACTTTGATCACCTTGTGCAAATCTATGCACTCCCTGAGTACCTCTACTCACCTTGAGCACCTATGATAACCTGGAACTTGTTTGTTACAACCCAATAGACTACTTACTTAGTCTATCAAATAACCTTGGAATAATTAGAGAATGATTACAATATAAACTATGATCAAAGCAATAATTATATCAACAATTCAAGACTCAAGTAATTATGCAATGATCAATATAAAAGATAAAGATCTCACCGATTAAAGTCCGAAAAGTAAAGATGTAACCATGTATTATTTAACTTTGAAAACTATAGCTTTTCTTAGAGTATTTCTTGCCAAGAGAGTTTAACAATATATGCTCTGTGTATGCTCAGTAGTATATTCAGTATATATTCTCTTCTTCCTTTCGATTTATATGGCTAGACAATATATAGAAAAAATAAAATATAGCTGTTAAATGAACCATGAATATATTTGATTCCATAAAGGCATCCATGTTGCTGTTGGAGACAATAATCCTATCTTTCCATAAAAGGTTATGTTACCGTTAGAAGATATGAGAGTGATTTGATTTAACCATTTTGATATAGAATTGTTACATAATTTAAATAACTTTTTAAAAGAAGTTCCAGCTTAATACGTGATTATAATTGGAATGGCTAGTTTGGAAGTGATAGCATAAAACGTGGGATAGCACTGCTGAAAATAAATTCACATAACTTTAGCCCACTGATTAAATCCAACTAACTCGCTAATTATTACCATTACATGCAATTAGTCATCCAATTAAGTTTCACCCAATTAAGGAATCTTGTTGTTTACTTTAGGTAAATCAATCAATTTAAGATATCAAGCAAGATTCACTAAATAATAGGCACTTTTAGTATGGAAGGAAGTGAATCAAATATTAATTTCATTCATCCACTCGGATGGATAAATCATTAATTTAGGAACAACTAAAATATTTAGCTTTTAAAAATATTTTCATATGAATTTTGAAAGCCTAAATAATTATTTCCATAATTAATTAATCACTTCCATAATTATTGAAAAACTAATAACTATGACTAATTGATATGATGATATGAAAATGTATTAACTTAATTAATTAAGTTAATTATGGAAAATCAAATCAATAAAAATCTCAGTTTCAAAATAATAGATTTTATTTAGAAAATATCTATTCAAATCTTTTTTCAAACTAACTCCTCTTATTATGGGAAGAACTAATTAAATAGCTTTTCAAAATTGAATATTCAAATTTTATTCATAAACTGATTTCTTCTAATTAAGGTAACTAGAGTCCCTGTATCCAGTTTTGGTAAATAAGGAATACTAGACCTTTGAGCATATTACCATTAACTACAATTAGGAAGAATTCTTATTTTAACAAGGTGATTGATATATACCTTCCATTAATTAATATGATGATGTGGAACTGTAACGACCCTGAAACTCCATCATTTGCTAATGGCGATCTTGTGCATTAAAACATAACATTTATCATTATAATCTTTTCATATAATCATAATACAGCTCATAAACCTGTTTCTTAAAGCTTACATACATTATCTGTCTCTGACCCGACCCGACCCGTTTTACAAGGCCCGGCCCCAACTCGAATTAATTAAATTTAATATCCAAAAATTCGGATAGGTGCTACAGAGCCTGGTTTTGTTGTACAAACCGGTATCACAACGCTGGTGTTCAAGAACAAATTTCAACTTTTTTTTTTAGATTTTTCAACTTGAGCTACTTTGATTCAATTTTCAATAAAACATGTTATACATATCCAAATGACTCCAAATTTGATTTATAATCTTCTTAACTTATTGTTTTTTAATATTTCATGAATCAATCGTATTTTCAAAACTTTTTTTGACATAAAAATTATGATCGACCATTAGGGTTTTAAAAATCGACATATTTTGGTACAAAGGTCATAATTCTTTCATTTTACCACCTTTTACAATGATTAAAGTTGGGTTATTTTTATAACTTATAGAGCTATCATTCAAGTCATATAAATCAGAACAAGAACTCTCACAACTCAAACGATAAATCATTAAACTACACTTTAAACTTGGGTTTTTAACCGGTTGATAAGCTTATATACATATTTTCCCATCATTTTACATATAAAGCATATTAACATACATATTATGTGTCTTTAACCATGAAACCTCATGTATATCATAGATATACTATCATAGAGTATAAAAATATTATTAGCAAATACATTTTCTACTACCAAATAAGTTTTTTGATTATAAAAATCACATATAGTACATATATATCACATAGATCTAAATATATTCTATCAAAATCCACCATATCGCTCTGGAACTCACCATAGTTCCACCACACAAAGATTACTCCCAAAACAACCAAGGAAATCTCACGTTACAACAATAAACAACAAACATAAACTAAGAGTTAGGGATAGAACACTTTTAAACCTTGATCTAGATGCTCTTCTACTTCTCCTTCCAAAGTATCACACAAAACTAGATGACTCCACCTTGGCTACTTGATCTACACTCAACAATGGCTAACAATACTAACACTATAAGTGTTTTGCTCTCAAAGACTCTCATAAAAGCTCTACCTTCTTTCTAGAACTTCCTCTCTCTAAATCTTAGTGAATGAAACAAGTGAACCAACATTTACACAAGAGTGGGTAACTTCTATTTATAGAACTCTAAAAACACACCATTAGTCCCATAATTAACCAACATTGGTCAATTTAACACCCTAATCATATTATTAGATTGATTGACTAGGTGAATGACCAGGTTGAATGACAAGGGTTGGTAGGGTTGTTGAACAACTTGTAATCAAGGAAGATTTTGAAGCAACATAAAATACACTCCACCCCCTAGTGGGGCCCTCCTTTACCTGACCATAGTGCCCATTTTCTTTTCTATTTTTGCTTTTCTTTTGCTCTTATGTACATATATATATATATATATAAACACACTAACATAGATTTATATATCCTCAATATATATATATATATATATATATATATATATATATATATATATATAGGCCGAGGTGAAAGCAATGCAGAAAGACTATAGGCCGAGAGAACATGGGCTGGATTACTCATAGTTCATTGCCGAAATGAGTAAGGATTTTCAACAAACAAACACGTTATGAAGGATGCAAGGGGATTAATGGGAAAGGGGCCTCACAGTTGTATATCAATGCTGAAAATAAAACTTAAACCAACCATGTAAGTGGTAAACCAACCATGTAGGTGGTACTAACAGTGATAAACAAATAACAAATTACTAAAATTTACTTGATTTATAAAACTTAATTGAATTACAATAGAGAGTACAAAAGATAGAGAGAGAATTAGAACTTATAGAAAAGCTAGTGTCTAAACACTGAGGCTCTAATTCTCTTAATTAGAGAAGACATACAATGAAATTCAAACGAAATTCAAATGAAATTCAAATGATTTAGTATTACAATTATTACAAATACTTTTCACTATTATAGACGCGTTTTACTTTTCAGGAACCTTTTACTATTCAATACTGTTGATGGCCTCGAGATGCCAAAAGGTAGATGTTTTTGGCAAAGTATATGCTGATTTTGACTAAAGGAGCAGACATGTCGGAGATAGATCAGGCAAATGGGTCCTGAGCATCTTGGAGGGAGATGTTTCCATATGGATCTTTACTAGAGGTTACTGACTCATGAAAGGATACGGAAGGGGAAGAGTCTTCTTCATCAATTTCTTTGCGGAGTGAAGAAACTCTTTGGTTAATAGCATCGGTTAATAAGTTAATATCTGCAACAGAACAACTATTGATAATGGAGAGATCAATAAAGCCTGTGGGGTTTGACTGTTCCTGTTTAATTTTTGCAGTTCCAAAAGTAAAAGCTAGAACTGGTTTAACTGGAGCTAATGGGAATTCGGTTTGAACTTGTTTGATAATCCTGTTGACATCAAACTTGTCTCACCATTTAACAAAGAAAATTTTGGTTACTACAGGGATTTAACTAGAAGGAGGAAGGTTGTACTGCCATTTAAGAATCCAAGGGATTTTGTATTTACTAACGAATCGGAGCAATACTAGGATACCTTCAAATTTAGGGTTAAATGGAACATTTTTACTGAAGTGGTTTACTTGGGTAAGGAGGAGTTCTGGAAGAATAGAACTTAAAGGACCATATCTAGACCTCCAAATGGTGAACTAGAGAGGAATTTGACTTTTAAATTTGTGGTCAAACTGGATGAACCACGAGTGACTGAAGGATGGGTTCTAGTACAAGAAGATTTTGTGCCAGGCTTCCATATAGTCATAGTAACTGAAATATGCATCATCTTTACAAAGTAAAGGGTTACTAGAATCAGTAAGAGGTCTCAAATCAGAGGGATGATTTCCCCAATTTGAAATAATCTGTTTAATATATAAAGAATGAAAGATGATTTTGGTACTATCATTCCTGTCGTAAATGGGTTTAATGGTTATAGACTCTGTTTGAATAAGAAGATCTTTATAAAAAGTTAATGACTTATATGGAGCATTGGGAATGAAGTGCCAACAAGGGAGATAAAACTGGGCAGCAAGTTTAATGGGATCATTTTTTAAGGTCATTGAATGTTCAACATAGAACTAGTTAATTTCATGACTAGGAGTATATTCAGATCTAGGCAGAACTGGATCTAATGACTGGGTTTTGCTTTCAAAGGGATCGAAAGGCTTGGGTTGACTAGCTAGGGCTGAACTGTATGGTTTAGGTATTTGACCTAAAACCTGAAAATTAGTTGAAGGTGACCTGGGGGGATAACTGGGGTGAGGAACAAGTGTTCCAGTAACTGGAATAGTAGGAGTAGAAGAAGTTACCTGTGTCTTGCCTCTGTCGGCTCGGTTGGAAGACGATCCACCTCTCACACTCATTGATTTTGTTTTGAGATTCCTGACTGCAAAAATTCTCTAGTAAGAAAGTCTGGAATTGAATTCTCATTACCTTTAATGTATTCAATATCAAATTTAAAGATACCTAAAATAGATTGCCATCTTGCAAAAATCTATTTAGAGACAATGTTTTCAACATCTTTTTCTAAAACATAGCAGATTTACAATCCAATCTTACTAAAAACTTTTAATTTAATAAATCACTCTGAAATTTATACTAGAGATAAAATCTCTTTTTTTAATGGTAGAATAATTACTCTGAGTAAGATCCCACGCATGAGAATAAAAATAAACAATTTGCTCAGGAGAAGTAGGGGTTAACTTTTGTTTCAGAATACCGCCGAAACCAATATTTGAGGCATCAGTTTCAACAATTTTAAATACAGTGTGATTAGCTATGCCAAGACAAGGTAAAGTTTTGACATATTTTTTAATATCTCGGACTATGAAAGTATGAATATTAGTCCAAGGGGAAGAATTTGACTGCAATATTTCGAATAGGGGTTTACATTGCTTTCGTAGATCTTTATAGAATTCACCAATATAATTGAGAGATCCTAAAAATCTTTGTAACTGGGTTTTATCAAGAAATTTATCAAGAAATTTATCAGCAAATTGAATGGCACGAATAATAGGCAGAATAGTTCCATACTGAATCTGATAACCAAGGAATTTAATTTTTGTTTAGAACAAGCTGAATTTGGTAGAAGATATGACTAGGCCATTAGTTTTTACTGTATGGAAAAATGAATTTAAATATTTCCAATGTTCTTCAATAGAGTTGGAAAAGTTAAGAACATCATCAATGTAGACAATAGCAAAATGACTGAAAGGGTTTAGAATATTATTTATAATATTTTGGAATTCACTAGGGGCATTCATGAGACCGAATGGCATAACATTCCATTCATAATGACCAAAAACGGTTTTGTACCGATCTTTCTCATTAATTTGGATTCGCCAAAATCCACTCTTAAGGTCAAATTTACTAAAATCGACAGCTTGACTTAACCTTTTAATTAAATCCTTTTTATTAGGCAATGGATACCAAATCCATTCTAGGACTTTATTAAGGGGTTTGTAATTTATGACTAACCTGGGGACTCCTCTTTCTAACTCAGAATTCTTATTAACATAGAAAGCAGGACAATACCATTTTTCTAATTAATTCCTTTTTTTAATAAATCTTCAATTTCTTTTTTACAATATTCCATTTGTTCATGATTCATTTATATAGGTCTAGCCTTAGTAGGAATTAAATGCTCTTTAAATTCCTTAGCATAAGGTAATCTAATAATATGTTTCTTCCTGTGCCAAAAAGCATGGGGAAGATCTGAACAAACAGATTTAGTTAGTCTTTCAGTAAACTCTTTTATTTGAACTTGTAATTTACTATCTTGTAATCGGTCTTCAATTCTTTTATACCTAATTTCATCTTTTAGGTATTTTAAGTGGTTTGTCTTACTATTTAAGATGCTTAAATTTTTTGAAATTGACTCATCTTGAATAATTCTTAAGTCTTTACTTTTAGGTTTATTAATGAATGAAAACATTATTTCTTGACCTAAATGTTTAGTAGTTAAACCATATATATTGGTAGTAAAAGGATACAATAAATATATAAATGGTAATCCTAAAATGATCTTATCTGTCATGTTTCTTATCAAAACAAAAGATGTTTCAAAACAAACATTATTTTGACAGATATGAGCTTTAGGCAATTTATAATTTATTTTCATTTTACTTCCATTAGCAGAAGTCATTCTTTCACTGGTTTTAACATAATACCTAGTCGGGACAAGGCCTTCCTGAATACAATTCAAATCAGCACCAATATCAACTAAGGCAGGAATTTCTAATCTGAAATTTTTATTAATAATTATAGTGACTTTAATATACCATTTTTGAATAGTAAGAGATTTTAATATACTTAGGGATAATCCTTGTTGACTTATGGTTTCATTATCACTATCTGGATTATTATTTTTAGAAGTTTCAGCTTCTTCATTATCTTCACTATCAGAGGAGCTATTAACTAACAATGCATCATTTTCTTTAAGTTTATTAATTTCATTTCTTAACTCAGGGATTTGTGACTTTAGTTTAGAAATTTCTCGTTTTAAATTATTAACTTCTAGGTTTAATTCAGGTAAAGTTATTTCTTTTACTGGATTTTTAAATCTTTCTAAAGTCTTATTAAGACTAAAAATAGGTTTTTCTTTTAATTTATTCATTTTATTAACTAGGGTATCTTTATTAAAAAGATCTTTTAATTGTTTAGTATATTGTATTTTTACTAATTAGATCAATTAATAAGTCTTGTTCTTCTTCTTGCTAACTTAAAACATTTAAAGTTTTATTACAGCAAGTATCAATACACCCAAGTTTTATTCTAGAACTTTCATTACTAGAAGTGGAAGTGTTATCAAAGGAACTAGAGGATTGGGAAAAATCTTCATGTTCATTGTTACTAGAATCATTTTCTATTCTCATTAATTCAATTATCTGATTACTATCTTTTTCAAATATTTTTAGTTGTTTTAATTTTTCTTTAGCTTTACATTCATTTTTATAATGTCCAGATTTGCCACAATTATGACGAATTACTTTACTTTTATCAAAAAAATTTATAAGTTTTTCTTTTATAAGGTTTTTTATAACTTACATTTTTAGGTGATTTTTTATAATAACTTTCTTTGTTACTGTATTTATATTTTCTGAATTTATATTTTTATCTTTTTTATGGTGACTTTTCTTTCTAGAAGGAGCAATAGGGGGTTGTTCACAAAAAGAACCCAACTCATATTTAGCTTTCGTTTTATCTTTATTAGTTTGTTTACTGATTTTAAAAGCAATACACATTTTAAGACCTGTTTTTTGACAGTTCCATCTAAGTATTGTTTAATGTTTTCTAAATTCATTATGTTATTATTAACCGATCTTTGGGGCATTTCATTTTCTAAAACCTATTGCCTCGGGAGATTTATATCTCTCCAAAGAATAGTCTTTGGAATTTGGATATTAGCATCACTAGTGCTACTCTGAATAAGAATAGTTTTATCTTTAGGACTTTTACTTAAGGCTTTCACATTCAAATTAGTTTTCATAGTTTTATAATAAATTCTAAATATCAAAGCAAGAACCTGAGATCCCTCAATCATTTGAGTGATTTCTCTAGCTGTTTTGATATTTAAAGTTAATGCTTTTAACAAATGTGGGTCACTTAGACTTAATGTAAAATCTGGAAAGCAGTTAAAATGGACAGGTCCATTATGCAAACTAGATTCCATTATGCCTAAGATGTTGGGCACATAATTTAAATATCTAGCATCACACAGACATAAAAGTATGCTAGAATTAATACCTTTAATGCTTAGAGGTTTAACAACAACTTGAATTAGACCTATGTGAATAAAATTATATCCTTTTAAGTCTATATTTTTTAATAACTTCATTAGTTAATAAAGAACAATTTTCATGTTCTTTATTAATAGCATAAACCTTTTCAACAGTTTTAACATTATAATTAGACTTAGATTTATCAGAAAAATTTTACTTGTAAATATCTTTGGGTGAAACATTAGGTATATTCCAATTACCAAAATCTTGACTTAAATTTTCATAACTATATTCTTCTTGGTTAATTATATCAGGGATAGAGGAAAGACTTGACCTATGACTGGCTGAAGAATTAGATCTGAACAGTCTACTCATAATTTGAATACTGTTCTCAAGGCACTAGACTCTTTCTGCAATAGGTGATAACAAAACAAGATAGAAGAAGATCTTACTAATAAGATGAAAACTGAAATCAAAATCAAATCAAAGGGATATCCTAATAGTCTCTTGATTAACAATTAAACATAAACTCATACCAACATTTACCTAAGCATACTCATACCATATGGAAAGACCTAACGCCAAACACTGCTCCTACCCTAGAGACTTCCAAACAGCAATTGGTCAAAATCTAGGCGGTCTAACAGTAAAGCCGATGTTTTATGAAAATTGAAACAAAGATAGATTCAAAGGACATGTATGATATGGAAATAAAAGCAGAAACCAAATTATTCAAAGAAATTAACAACTATCATGGCTCTGATACCATCAAATCAAATATATATATATATATATATATATATATATATATATATATATATATATGTATGTATACATTTGACCGATATATTGACTAAAATTTGAATTCCATGTTGGATCATGAATTTGCGCTACTAGTTAATATTCATTGCGCTCAATTGAATTAATTCAATTGGACTCAATCTACTAACTTACAAGACTAGAGAATTAAACAAATGTTGGGGTAGCTTAAGTTGTTTTGTTGGACTCATCAATAATTCTTCATGAACTATTAAATAATTCACTTGGACTTAATTTAACAACTCATTTGGACTAAACCTATAATCCAATTAGACTTGCCTTAATTTCATCATTTAGGCAACTTGATTGGGATAGTCCACTTTAATTTAATTACTTGAACTCTTCATGAATTAATTCATTCATTCAGTAATCCTATTACCTTGTTACACTTAATAAATGAATAAATATACACATACATTGTAATAACCATGAATTCTTAGTTATATTGTAATTATAATTATTAAATAATTATTAATGTAACAAATTTTTGTGATAATTAATTGTGCATTTACATGATTAAATGAATATATGTATGTGTGCATATAATTATTAATCTAATAATACATCAAGGTAGTGGACTTAGTTAAATTAATCCAAGAAGAGTTCAAGTAATTAAATTATACTAGTAAATTAGCCCATGAGTTGAATTTAACAAGCCCAAGCCTTATATGTGATCTATGTGTTAGTATTTCATAAACTAACTCAATCTAGTAGTCCAAAAGAATTAATAAGGCAAGCCTAATTTGATTATATATTAAGTACAAGAGAATTAATAAACTAGGTCCGAGGTATGTGAACTAGTAGCCCATGTATGTAATTCAAGTCCATATGAAATATATTTGAATGTATTAATTGATAGCCCTAATGTTGCTAGGTTAATTAATTTAACTAGTAGCCCAATTTGACATGTAATGTTAGCCCAATGAAAGTAATTAATTGAGCCCAAAAAAATTAAATGAATGAGGCCAATAAAAGTAATTCCTAAGTCCAAAGTGGAGCTCAATACAAGGTCAGAGTTGATTAATATATATATATATATATATATATATATATATATATATATATATATATAGTAAAATAGGATGGTAAAAGATGAGATAGTCGGCCATTGTGGGCCCCTTTTAGGGGTGAATTATTGCTTTCGCATTGCTTCTAAAAGACTCAAGCTCAAGGTAATTCAACAACCCTATACCAACCTTAGTCATTCCAATGGTCAATCAAAGTGTCAATCCATCAAATAGTAACCATGAATTAGCTTCTAATTTCACCAATGATAGTTAATAAAGGAATTAAGGATGTGTTCCTAGAGTTTTATAAATAGCATTCACTAACACTTGTGCAATATTGGTTCATTTGCTCTTTGCTTGTATTTTTAGAGAGAGAGAGAATTCTACTGAGAAGTGAGCTTTTTAAGTGAGTTCTTGAAAGTTAATATACTAAGAGTGTAGATCTAGTAACCAATGTGGATTCATCAACATTTGTTTCATACTTTGGGTGGAAAAGAAGAAGAGCATCCAAAACCCTAAGGTTAAAAAGTTTTTTTTTTTAAAACTCTTTTATTTATATGGTTAATTTTTATAGTAAATGTTTTTGCCATGGTTGGTTGTGGGAGAAATTTGTGTGTGATGAAGCTATGGTGAGCTCAAAGGTATAAGGATGGAGATTTAATGGAGAATATGTGTATTTATGTGTCCATATATGCTTAAAGTATTTTCCATGGTCAAAATATATTTTATATGGTCAATATGTGGTTCATATGGTCAAAATATATTTTTAATGGCTCAAAATCTTTGTTGAGGCTCTAAAATGGTAGATCCATGGTTATATATGTTCAACATGTGTATTAATATGCTTGGTATGTAAATAAGTGGAAGATAGGTTCATATAAAGGTTTACCAGTAAAATCCTAACTTGCTATGAGCTATAAATAGTTAAAGTTTGAAATGTACAAGTTGGTTATTTGATTTTTATGGCTAGAATGTTAGATCTATGAGTTATAAAGGTAACACAACTTGAATATTTAAAAAATATGAAGAAATGTGCAAGTTATGGTTTTTGAGGTAAAAACATGTCATTTTTAAAACCCTAATCGATTGATCTTAAATTTTGTGTCAAAAACAATTTTGAAAATACGATCGATCCATAGAATGTTGTAGATCATTAAGTTACGAAACTAACAAGACCAATTTGAAGTCATCTGGATGCGTATAATACATTTTATTAAAAAATTAAAGTTGTTCAAAGTGAAAAATCTAAAACAAATTGAAAAAAGTTTATGTCAAGTGGGCACTGCAGCACCGGCGTACAATGCAAAATCAAGTGCTACATTGTCGGGTCAAAAAATTAGTGCTTTTTTTTTTTTTTTTTTTTCTTTTTCTGGGTCGTGTCATGTAAAACGGGTCGGGTTGGGACTTTTGAGTATAAAATAGGTCAGAAAATGTAACTTAATAAAATATTAATATTTAACAAAAATTAAATTATTAAAATATTATTAAATGGATAATAATATTATTAAATGTATAAAATATTATTAAATAATTAATAATATTAGAAATTGAATAAAATATTATTAAATAATTAATAATATTAGTAATGAATAAAATATTATTAAATAGTTAATAATATTAGAAATTGAATAAATTATTATTAAATGATTAATAATATTAGAAAATAAATAAAATATTATTAAATAAATAATAATATTAGTAAATGAATAAAATATTATTAAATAAACAATAATATTAGTAAATGAATAAAATATTATTAAATGATTAATAATATTAGAGAATAAATAAAATAATATTAAATGAATAATAATATTAGTAATTGAATAAAATACTATTAAATGATTAATAATATTAGTAAATAAATAAAATATTATTAAATAAATAATAACATTAATAAATAAATAAATATTATTAAATAATTAATAATATTTAAAAAAATAAAATATTATTAAATAATTAATAATATTATAAAATGAATAAAAATTTATTAAATGATTAATAATATTAATAAGTGATTAATGTAATATTAAATGGATAAATTATTATTAAATAATTAATAATATTAGTAAATTCTTTATATATTATTATTTGATTAATAATATTAGATAAAAGTTTAAAGAATATTAAATGAGTAATATTGGTATTATGTAATTAAAATATTATTAAGTGACGATAATATTTCTAAGTGTTTAGTGTATTATTAAATATTTAATTATTTGATTAAATATTTGTAATGTTAGATGTTTAAGGGTAATTATATAAACCTAGATGTGATACTAATTTGAATATCAACTATATTAATTGTTAGGTCATTTCAAAGAAAATTAAATTTGTGTTAGTTAGCCATAGACAACCATCAAGGCAAGTTTTTTATTCTTAAACTTCTATTTAGTTTTCTATAATTGGTTTAATTATTGTAAATTAATCCACATTAATGTTGTTTATGTATTTGCACATAGTACATTTAAAGCTTTATAGTTCGTTTGATTCATGAGCTGTTTAAGAATGTCTAAACTAATTATTTCAGTTAGACACCACATGTATAAATTCATTAACTAGAATATTTTTAAAAGATTATCCAAACCATTGGTTGGTGCAGATTCTTACAGTAAGACTGAAAACAAGCAACCTTAAATAAAGGGATTATATATGGGAAACTGACCATTACACTAGATGTTTGAATGTTATGCATATACATAGGGTATAAGAGGCTGATCCCCTCAAATACCAAAATAATAAAAGAGTCAGATACATATTTGATTTATCTTAAGTATTAGTTTATGGTCCTTAGTGGCCACTCAACATTACAGGCTCAATCAATTCTATTAATTGAAACTTGATTCTCATTCTTTCACAATTATTATATATTATTGAAATCTTAGAAGTTAATTATATTCAATCATTGTATATCATTATTATAATTTATTGTTCTTAAACTTGTTGAGCAAGCTAGTTGTTCACCCTTGCTATATCATGAACTATTTTTTAGCTAAGCCCAAGTGCTCTAGGAAAGACAACGGCAAGGAAAAAGCCAAAGAGTAGAAATTGCATGCTAGTAGTATTGTTTAAGATTTATGTTGGTGTTGTTAATCTTTTGTGAACCCTTAAGATATGTATTGATTATGTTAAGGTTAGAAGACCTTGGGATTGTATTAACTTTGTATAAGGAACAATTATGTATTATTCCGCTAAGTTAATGAAGATTAATTTAGATGTTATTTATATATTGGATTGTGAGCACTAAACTCGAGGTTATGGAACTCGAGTTTGGGGACGTCATAGGTTGGTATCAGAGCTGTAGGTTATAAAGTTTTAGGTTGCAAAACCTTAGGATATAACCTTAGAAGTGTCAACTCATTTAGAGTTTTAGGTGATGGATTTTAAAAATTCATCAAGTCGAGTGGTAACATAATTAAATATACTTTTATTTCATCAATGAATATATATTTTATTGCGATACTGATGTCATTTTATTTATTTTATGATATAGGATGCTGAAGATTGGTGAGCCGAGTCATACTATAGAGGAGGAGTTCATGGATATCCAGGTGGATACAGTGCAGCCAGTTACACATGAGGAGTCAAATCCGGAGCTAGAACCTATGAAGGATCAAGTGATTGTGGGGGATGAGCCAGATCAATATGTGGATGGCATGGGCACTATTGTCAGTGATATCATTGAGGAGCTGACCATTAGGAATGATGAGCTAGAGGATAGAGTCCAGCATTTGGAGGATGAGAATCTAAACTATCAAAATATGGAGGATCAGTACAAGTATCGGCGTATCAGTTCTTGGGCGAGAATACTGAGTTGAAGGATCATGTAGCAAATTTGGAGGAGCAGGTGCAGGGGTATGAAGAGTCCGTTAAGCATATTGGGCATTGACCTATCAGTTGGTTGATCAGGATACCGAACTACAGGCTAAGTTAACAAAGTCATAAGATAGGTTAGTAGAGGCTTAGTTGAAGGTTCAACAGATGCAGACTGAGAAGTAGGCTATCAAGGCCTACTAGCAGGAAGAAATAGAGGCAATGATTGTAATGATATACAAATTTTGAACAATGTAAATTAATAAGTTATTAATGGAAATTAAATAGTTTGAAGTGTGACAAATATTTTGGAACGAACTAATTATGAAGTATTGGATTAAAGAATAAAATTCAAGCATAATGAAATAAGTTTGGATCAAAAAGGATTTAAATTGGTTAAATAAGTGAATTATAATTTAATTAGGAATTTAATTATTTAGCTTTTAAGAGAAAAGACCAAACTACCCTTGATAACTTGGAAAAGGACATTTATGTCCTAGAAGGGAGTAATGACTATTATAACCTTAGCTAGCCATGAGAAATGACTTGTTTAGCCCTAACCATGCATAAGTTAAGTTAACTCATGTATGGTTAGTTATTGGAAAATTTAAACAACATATAAGTGATTATATTGCAAGCATCAAGCTAGCATACTTCATCTTCCAAGTTCCAAACGTGAGAACTCATAAGAGAGAAAGAGAGATAAGTTAGGGTTTGAAGCAAGCTCAAGGATTTCAAGTAAACAGTGATCAAGAAAGGAAGGTTGTAAGCTATTAAAGTGGAAAACATAACTCTATCAAGGTTTATAGCAAGGAGAATGAGAGCAACAAGAAGGTAGTGATATGTTTTGTGTTGAAACTTCATGTATATGTGCTTAAATGCAAAAATAAAAGAAGTCATGCATGTATCTTTGACCTTATGTGTAGATTATGTGGATTTTTGTGAGTCTATGTGCTTTATAGTTAGTATTGAATGAAACCCTAAGTTTAAGTTTGGTAAAACAAAGGTGGTGCACTATTCATGCAATAATCCAAGCTAGGAATCATGATTTAAGCATTATTATGTGTTATATGTTGCTAGTTTCGATGGAAACCTAGTTCAAAGTGATGATCATGTTGGATAAATAAGAAATTTCATATTAGATAGTATGATAAGTTCATTTATAGAAGAAAAGCATAATTTTATATAGAAAAATGCAATATTAGGCTATGTTTTATGAATAAACCAAACCATAATCTGTAAAGTGCATTGGAAGTTACATGTAGAAGTTACGCAAGCATACAAAGTCACTAAATGCATATACGTTCATGTATATGAAGTGTAGAATTAAGAATTCAAAGATAGCTCAAGTTTGAAGTTATGAAATTTTGGTAAAAATCCCATACAAGGGTAATTTTTGCCCATTTTGCATAAATGAAGATTAAATGAAGTTAAACACTTAAGTTTCATGTAAATACATGTTTTAGAATCGATTTGGAAGTCAATTGGTGTTTATGGCGACAATTGAGAATTTTAAACGTTTTAAAATGTTCACCGACGCCTAAAATGAAATAATTAGAAAAATAATACCATTTCAAGAGTTTTAAATGTTTTGAAGGCACATGCATGTCAAATACATGTTATATGTGTTATATGCGGTGTTGGAATCATGTTTTACAAAAAGGGGCCAAAAATAGCAAAGATTTTTGAAAGATTTTTTTTTTTTTTGAAAAAACAATACTTCGCCGGGGCGCAGTTATTTGAACTAGAAACTACGTCAGGGCGCAGTTCTCTGTGAGGAAGCTCGCCGGGGCATATTCAGGGGGCGCGGTTTGTCAGAGAAGATCTCGCGGCCAATGAGATCTTCAAGACTAAACATCTGGCCAGGGCGAGATGTACTGTTCAAACCAAGAAATTTTTATTTTTTTTTATTTAAGTTCAAAATGAAATGTTTTAATATTAAATGATAGAAATATGTATGTAAGCTATAATTTGATAAAAATGACCAATATGGTAGATGTTAAGGCATAAATGAACAATGTGTTACGTGTTAAGGTTATGTACAGTTGGGTGGCATGTATGTGTACGTAACTAATGCATGAACCAATATTATGGTCATGTAGGTTGTAAACGGGATAGTATTTTACCTGCTGAGGAAAAAAGAGATAAAGGCAAGTGTTCTATTTGAACTTTCATTATAATTCTTTGAACAGTTATTCATGTATACATTCATGAAAGCATTGTAAAGTTCATTCATCTTTGAACGACTTTGAAAAAGTCGATGCCAATCTTGATTCCGACTAGACATATGTTACGATTCATGTTGTAATCATATAATTGTTGATATGTCCTTCGGTCCATATTGTTATGGTGAGGAATCCACGAAACGCTGTAATAGAACAACCCTAATACAAAGGGGAACAAAGTAAAGTTAAAGTGACGTGGTTGTGTCGTTGGATGTTTATGTTGTGCACAATATAAAAGTACGATAGGCTGATCATCTAGAGTACACATCTAAAGTTAAAAATGTAGTTTAATGACTGACATGGGCAATATCAGTCTTATAATTGATATTGTTCTTAACTAGTTCTTGGTCTTGTGATCATACAACAAGAAGAATTCATGCTCCAAGTTAATCATGCATAGCTTATGTTATTTTTGTCCAGTTCATTTTTAGAACTGTAATGTTTCAGCTTTATTATATCAGATTTCATTTCCTTATTCAAAAATATCATGTCATTATATGTTTATGTACTTGCTGAGCTATTTTATGCTCACTTTTGCTTTTAACGTGATATTTCAACTAAACCAGAACAGGCTGAGGGATCGGGAATAGATAAAGGAAAATGAAAGGCTAGCAAGCAATAGATAAATAGCTAGAAGTCCTTTGTAATTATTATACTTTTGTAATATGTTGAATGAAATGTGATGTATGTATAAATGTATGTAGAACCTGGGAATAGTTATATATTGATATAGATTATGTTTTATTATTCAAAATGAATGATTATGATGACAGGGTAGAATATTATTGTGAGCAATGAATCTGTGGTTCAAGGGACCCAGATTTTGGGGCGTTACAATGATTACGATGGAGGCATAGAAGGATGTCGCGCATGGGTAGATGTTAGAGCTAGAGGAAAAGGTTAAAGAGAAGAGGGTGAAGATTGATAGGGTCAGCTATGCCTATTCCTTTTCATTCGGCAGACTTCAGAGTAGGGTGTACTACTACCTAATTGAGGGAGGTCAGTCCAAGCATACTATTAGTAGGAGCTTGGTGATGGCCATAGGTGATGAGGAGTATGATGATGCGGTTCCTTGGGAGATGCACAGTCATTAGTTAATAGTTATTTTATGTCGATGTATATATATAGATGCAGTATAACCCAACTTTTATTTTAGCAGAGGGTTATTATGCTTGTAAATTCTAACTCTATGAGTTTGTAGGATATGTTTATGTTAGATCTCATCTTTTGTAGCCTTTCAGGGATAGAGACATTTATAGCAATATGCTTGTGATATAAAGTGTTATGCACTATGTTTTGGCATATGAATATAAATGCAGTTATGTTTATGTTTATATGTGTTGATGTGATTAATTGTACCTTAGTTTTAATTACTTAAGTGATAAAAAAAACAAATAAAAGTAAAAGACATAAATGAAAACTTAAATTTTCTTTTAAATAGAAAATTTTGCCATTAAGAAGGAATTAGCCACCCCCGAAAGAGTTAGTTAATGTAGAAGGGGGACCACTGAACCCAGTACAAAAATTCGTGGAGTTGCTATTGGGAGCATTCCATAACTGAAATACTCTAACGCCACAGGAGCACCAAACCCAGCCGCTCCATTGGCGAATTTTAAAGACTTTAAAATGGTAGGACCACTAGAGTTTAAAGGGATGGCAGATCCAATAGAAGCACAGACAGTGATAGAAGAAATGGAGAAGGTGCTTGAAGTTGCACATGTGACGGAGGATCAAAAGACGGCATTTTCCACTTTCATGATGAAGGGGGAGACAGGCTATTGGTGGAAGGCCAATAATGGAAGGCCAATAATAATGGAGTAGGAGACGGAATAATTTCTTGGACGTGGTTCAAAGAGTTGTTATTCGAGAACTACTTTTCGGAGAGTATACAAGCAAGGATGGAAGTAAAATTCTTAGAGCTCAAGTAAGGAAACAAAACAGTAGCAGAGTATGTAGCTAAGTTCAACAAATTTGCAAGATTTACTCCACATCAGGTTGACACCAAGGCACAGAAGGCAAGAAGGTTCGAGAAGGGACTGAAACCCAAAGTTTTTAGCAGAGTTATTGTTCTATAAATCAACATTTTTTCAACCTTATTGGATAAAGTTATCATAGCAGAGGGTAGAAGTGAAGCCCTAAGGAAATATATCCAGGAGCGAAACAAGCAAAAAAGGGATGGAGGAAGCAAAGAAGAAAGCAGCAGGGGTAGTAACTTTAACAAATGCAAATGGAACAAGAACAGTTTGGGGATAGAAGAATGGGAACAAGTGTAGCAAGTGCGAAAAGAATCATTCTAAGGAGTGCAAGAAGGGTAAAAATGTTTGCTATAATTGTAGGCAAAAAGGGCATATCATTCCTAATTGTCCCAAATCAAAGAAGGGGGGTTGTTTCTCATGTGGCACCATGGACCATCAGATCAAGGATTGTCCCAAGAAGAAAAATGATGGAGGTAATGGAAATAAGGAAAGTAATAGCAGGCTTACCATTAGAGGGTCGGTGCAACGGAACAAGCTAACAGCACGGACTTTCAACATGACGGTACAAGATGTCGCGGAGCCTAAAGACGTGGTGTAAGATACTACGCCGATCAATAATATAAATGCTTATGTATTTTTTGATTCATGTGCTATCTGTTCATTTGTGTTTGATGATTTCGCTAGACGGTTAGAATTGCCTAAAAAAGTTAGAAAATCCAATGATTATAGAAGTTACAAATAAAGAGATGATTTATGTTGAGTATATACATAGAAATTGTTACGCAGAGATCATGGGTCAGAAGTCGCATGTGAACTTAATTTCGATACATTTGGGAGAGTTCGATGTTATACTTGGAATGGATTGGTTATTTAAACGTGAAGCTATAATAGATTTTCAAAAGAAGTGTATGCACCTTAAGACAACAAATAAGTCTAAGGTCGTATTTTATGGTAGCAAGTCGTCAAGACAATCTTGTTGTCTGACGATGATATAGGCTAATAAATTGTTGAAGAAATGATGTGTAGGATATCTAACACATATAGTGGAATACACAAATGGTGAATCCTGAAATGGAATGAATACTAGTAGTTAAGGAGTTCATAGATATTTTTTCAGATGAACTGTTAGGTCCTCTGCCAGATAGAGAAATAGAGTTTATGATTAATTTAGTGACAGGGACTGCGTCGATATCAAAAGCATCATTTAGGATGGCTCTAGAAGAAATGAGGGAGTTGATTGTTCAATTGCAAGAGTTGTTAGATAGGAAATACATTCAACCTAGTGTTTCTCTATGGGGAGCACCTGTGCTATTTGTAAAGAAGAAAGATAGATCGATGAGACTTTGGATGGACTATAGAGAGTTGAACAAGTAACGATTAAGAACAAGTACCTGTTGTCAAGAATTGACGATCTATTTGATCAACTAAAAGGGGCGAAGTACTTTTCAACAATTAACTTAAGGACTAGTTATCATCAGTTAAAAGTAAGGAAGGAGGACGTGCTAAAGACAACATTCAGCACTTGTTACGACCATTATTAGTTTTTGGTGATGTCGTTTGGACTGATGAGTGCACTAGCCGCATTTATGGACATGATGAACAGAATGTTCAAGCAGTACTTTAATAAGTTAATAGTTGTGTTCATTGACAATATTTTGGTTTATTCCAAAACAAAAGAGGAGCATGCCAAACATATAAGATGGGTACTTGAGATATTAAGGAAGGAGCAATTATATGCAAAAAAAATAAATTAAAGTGTGAATTCTGGTTGGAGAGAGTTCAATTTTTAGGACATGTTATTGAGAAGGAAGGAGTTTCAGTAGATTCTGCAAATGTGGAAGCGGAGATAAATTAAGAACAACCAAGGACGCCGACGGAGATTAGGTGTTTCTTAGGGTTAATAGGTTATTATCGGAGATTTATCAAGGATTTTTCGAAGATGGCAATGTCGTTAACAAATTTGACAACGAAGACAATACGTATGTATGGACGAAGAAGTGCGAGAAAAGTTTTCAAGAGTTGAAGAAGAGACTTAGTGAGACAACTGTGTTGACTTTACCAGACAATACGGGAAGTTTTACAGTCTTTAATGATGCACCGCACAAGAGACTAGGCTGTGTGCTTATGCATAACGGTAAGGTCATTGGATATGCGTCAAGATAATTAAAGGATTATGAGAAGGGATATCCTGCTCATGACTTGGAGTTGGCAGCAGTAGTGTTTGCCCTTAAATTTTAGAGACATTATTTGTATGGGAAAAATGTGAGATAATCACAGTCCATAAAAGTCTGAAGTATATATTCACACAAAATGAGTTGAACATGAGGCAGAGGAGGTGGTTAGAATTAATCAAAGATTATGATTGTAAAATTTTATATCATCTTGGCAAAGCTAATATAGTAGCAGATATTCAAAGCAAAAAGAGCAGAGAGAAGTTATTTGTATTAACGAACTAGGAAGAACTGGTAAAAGAAATTACTCGAATGGAGTTGAAAGTGAAATATTCGAAAGATTTGGAAGAATAATTGATGGACATAGAAGCAAGGACAAACTTATTAGGCAATGTTAAGGAGACTCAAGAAAAAGATGAAGAATGTGATAGAATAAGGAAAAGAATGGCTGATAGTGAATAGGTCAAGTTCAAAGTTGATAGCAAAGGGTTGCTAAGGTTTGAAGAACGAGTTTGAGTACCTTTAGTATCTGAATTACGAGAAGAGATTTCGCAAAAAGGCCCACAGTACGAGATACTCGATACATTCAGGTAGTATAGAGATGTATCAAGATCTACACCAGCATTTTTGGTGGCCGAATATAATGAGAAAGGTTACAGAATATGTCAGCTGATTCCTAACATGTCAAAGGGTAAAGACAAAACATCAGAGACCAAGTGGTTTATTACAACTATTAGACATTCTTGAATGGAAATGGGATAATATCACGATGGATTTTGTGGTAGGACTTCCATTGACACAGAAGGGTTATGTCGTTATATGGGTAATTATAGATCGACTCACCAAGTCAGTGCACTTTTTGTCGATCAAGATTAAGTTTAATTTGAATCAGTTGGCCAAGTTGTATATTAAAGAGATAGTTTCAAGATATGAAGTGCCGGTATCAATTGTATCTAATAGAGATCTGTGCTTCACCTCAAATTTTTAGAGAAGTCTTTAAGAAAGAATGGGGACACAGTTAAGGCTGAGTACAGCGTATCATCCGCAGACTAATGGGCAAAGTAAGAGAACAATTCAGACATTCGAAGACATGCTCAGAACCTATGTGATGGATTTCAAGGGCAGTTGGGAGGACCATCTACCTTTAGTTGAGTTTTCATATAATAATAGTTATTATGCGAGAATAGGTATGCCGCCTTATGAAGCATTGTGTGGGAGAAAATATAGAACACCTCTATGTTGGGATGAAGTAGGAGAACATCAACTGTTGGGGTCGGAATTGGGTCAACAAATGGTGGAAATTATCAAAGTAATAAGAGCTCGGCTAGTAGTAGCTTAAGATCGACAAAAGAAGTATGCAGATTTGCATTATCAGAAATAAAATTTTGAAGTGGGAAGCTTTGTGTTTCTAAAAGTGTCTTCTTGAAAAGAAAAAATCATATTTGGAAAGTAAGGGAAACTAAGTCTAAGATTCATAAGATCGTTTGAGATATTGAAAAAGTGGGTGAAGTGGCGTACGAGGTAGCTCTACCTCCTAAAATTGAGCATATTCATAATGTGTTTCATGTGTCACTGTTGCGGCCATACAAGCCTAATTATAAGCACGTCATATCTTATGAGTCGATTCAAGTTCGGAATGACTTATCATATGAAGAAATTCCTATCCAAATATTAGAAAGGAAAGAACATACTTTAAGAAATAAGGTTATATATTCTATTAAATTACTTTGGAGGAACCACACCGCCGAATAACCAAAGTGTGAACTTAAAGAAAAGTTGAGGAATAATTACCCAAATCTTTTTGAGTAACTTTGAATTTATAATTCTGGGGACATAATTCTTATAAGGGAGAGAATGTAAATAGCCTTGAATTCTAAGTTACCTTATAATTATAATTATTAAATAATTATCAATGAAGTAAATTTTTGTGTTAATTAATTGTGCATTTACATGATTGAATGAATATATGTATGTGCATGTATAATTATTAATCTAATAATGTATCAAGGTAGTAGACTTAATTTAATTAATCCAAGAAAAGTCCAAATAATTAAATTATACTAGTGAATTAGCCCATGAGTTGAATTTAACAAACCCAAGCCTTGTATATGAACTATGTGTTGGTATTTCATAAACTAGCTCAATCTAGTAGTCCAAAAAATTAATAAGGTAAGCCTAATTAGATTATATATGAAGTACAAATGAATTAATAAACTAGGTCCAAGGTATGTGAACTAGTAGCCCATATATGTAATTCAAGTTCATATGAAGTATGCTTCAATGTATTAATTGATAGCCCAAATGTTGCTAGGTTAATTAAGTTAACTAGTAGCCCAATTGGACATGTAATGTTAGCCCAATGAAAGTAATTAATTAAGCCCAAACAAATTAAATGAATGAACCCAATAGGTAATTCCTAAGTCCAAAGTGGAGCCCAATACAAGGTCAAAGTTGGTCCATATATATATATATATATGACAAAAAAAATAAAGCAAAATTGAATGGTAAAAGAGGAGATAGTTAGCCATTGTGGGCCCCCTTTGGGGGTGAATTGTTGCTCTTGCATTACTTCTAAAAGACTCAAGCTCAAGTTAGTTCAACAACCCTTTACCAACCTTGGTCATTCCCATGGTCAATCAAAGTGTCAATCCATCAATTAGTAAGAATGAATTAGCTTCTAATTTCACCAATGATAGTTAATTAAGGAATTAATGATGTGTTCCTGGAGTTCTATAAATAGCATTCACCAACACTTGTGCAATATTGGTTCATTTGCTCCTTGCTTGTATTTTTAGAGAGGGGGAGAGAATTCTAGTGAGAAGTGAGAGCTTTGTAAGTGAGTTTGTCACATACAATCCCAAATTTTTGACAAGATTTCTAAATAAGGATCTTGATTAATTAAATAAAGGTTAGAAGTTAAAACCTAATTTAGAAGGACAAAAAGTGCAAATAAGTGATTAAATTTATTGTATTATTTAATTAATTTGTTAAGAATGACCTATGTGGTTAAATTTGTATAGAAAGACTCTTGATGTAGCAAGGGCTCATAGAGTTTATGAGAATTAGTCATTAATTTAAGGTGCATTAGTTACTTAACAGATAAGAAAATTATATTAAATATAATTTACTATAGTTGAAAGAAAATAGGATGGATTAAAGGCAAATGACAGAATGTAATACCTACAAGTAGGTAGTCAGAAAAGAATGGTTATAAGACACTGTATTGTGTCAAAATGTTGTAGGTTGAATATATATATATATATATATATATATATATATATATATATATATATATATATATATATATATGACCTAATAAGGAAAGGAAAGTTAAGACTTAGATAATAAAGGAAACGATTAAAGAATGTGTAAATTAAGCCTAGGTTATGAATATTAATGACCAGCTTGATGAATTAGCCTTAAGAGACTAGGTTAAGAGAATGGTAAGGTAAGATATGACAAAATATGCAGAATGATATAACAATTTAACCTAATTTGTATATTAAAAATTAACTGAATAATAAGGATTATGAGATTTAAATATCTAAAATTGATTAACGAATCAACATGAATTAATTAAATTGAGCTAAGTATTTATACGACGTATAGATACAAAGGATAATACTCCTAAATATGAGTAGAAAGAATGAAGAATGCATGAATAATGCAAATTGTCATATACGTATTAGACAAATAAATGTAAGGACATAAAAGTCGTAAAAAGGGTAATATGGGCATGAATGGTAAATGAGGATGGATTTCAAAAATTCGATCAGGGTATGGTATGACACGGTACATGTGTTATATAATTCTAAAAGAAAGATATTTTCTTGAAAGATTGACATGGGAACCATTAAGCATGATTTGAGCATTTGTCATTTTTATTGATGGTTCACTTTTTGAGGAAGTGTTTTTATGAAATGTTGAGTGTTTTCATTTAATTGAAATGATGGGAATTGGAATTAATGCAATGTGAAACATCTGAGGTTTACAAGATACTAAAGATGAAATTCTAAGTTAAGGGATGTGGTTTAGTTGGTTTGTGTTAAATAGTTAGCTAAGCAAATTTAATGGAATCAAGGGAAAGTGCCAAGAACGAAAAATAATTACCTAAATGATAGACCGGAAGAAACCAATCTAAATGAGTATGAAATAGATTAATGGAAAGAAAATTAGAAACCTTACTAAGAAGGAAGGTTGACAAAAAGTGAGGTTTCCTTAAGTGGAAACTTTCCATAAAAGAAAAGTTTAGCCAATTTGGCTTTTGACCAAAATACGCTTGACAAATTGATTAATGACCCTTATGTCCTATGGGGTGAAATGACCAAAGTACCTTTAACAAATTAATAAATGACCTTTGTGTCCCAAAAAATGAAATGTCTAAAATGTCCTTGACTAAATGTGTAAAATGACCAAAATACCCTTGATTGGGATTAAGTATAGTTAAGATGACTTAACCTAACTTGGGTTAAGTCTCATAAAACCTAGCAACTAAGTGAGCTCTTCATTTTTGCTAGAAATAGAAACCCTAAGAAAGAGAAAGAGAAAAGAAGCCATGAAAGCATAAGAGAGAAGCTTTAGTTCTTGGAGCTTGAAGGCTTGGATGATCATGGAGTAAGACTTAATATTGAAGGCCTCATCATGGTAAAGCTTTCTATGTAATAAAGTTGATCATCCAATAACATTTAAAAAATTTCTAAACTTAAAACTTTAGTTTATGTATGTTTAAGCATGTCTTTATAGTTAAAAGCATGAGTTATGAAAGATTACATGTCTAAAGTTAGAAGTTAATGGTGAAACCTTAAGATATAAGGTTGAACATAATGGTATGATGTGTATTTGCATGAAAAATGACATTTTAAATACTATAATGTATAAAAAGTATGAATTGAAGGCTAAAACTACCTATATTAGTAATATGTTCATATAAATACATTTTAAAAGTAAGAGAATTTTGAAAGATTTATATATGTGTAGTATAATACTACAAAGGTTGAAAATGAACTATTGAATGAGTATATGAAAAGTGGAGTCTAAGAATTTGAAGTGAGTTTAACGAAAAGTTTTGTTAAGTGGATAAAAAATCCAACACGAATGTGATTTTTGAAAATTTTGAGTATTTAATGGTGAAATGAAGTCGAATGACTTACTTTTATGAAATTACACGTGTCTATGTTGATTTGGTAGACAACAGATGAAAGTTAGAATAAAAATGTGTTTCGGGTGATCGAAATCGATCGTTTTAAGTTCAAATTAATTTTTACGGACAACTATCGCCTTTTCAAAAGCTAAGTTGTTTAAAAGGTCTAAACAAGTGTCATATGAGGTATAGACATTATACCAAGTGTTGGAATGAATGTTAAAAGTGAATGGCCAAAAATACTATTGGACGAAAAATGTCAAAAATGTGTTTAAACGTTTTTTTATGAGCTGTTACTTCATTAATTTTAAGAAACCAAATGCGTCGAGTTATATTTTTTTAAAATACTATGTAGTAAGGTCTAGCTATAGTTCAAATTTGAACTTAATTGGATGTAAGATGAAGAAGTTAAAAATTAGCAAATTGGTTGTAAAAATATAGTTTTTGAATTCCGTAAACTGCACTGGGGTACTATGTTTTTTACTGAACATAGCACTAGGGTGGAGTCAACTAAGAAGAGTTGGCTGGGGGCTACTTCAAAGCTCACCAGGGCACAGTCAATTGAGAACATCTCGCCCTCAGCGAGATGTTTTACGCCAGGGCGTAGTGCCTTGAGCCCGGAATTTTTTTGAAAGTGTTCCAAAAAGCTATTTTTAATATGATATGATAAAGATATGTTATGTAAACTCTAAATGAATAAAAATAGTCAATGTAATGAGTGTTAAGGTATGAAAGAACAATGAATGATATAATATAATATACCTAAAGCTAAGTAAAATTATGTTAAGGTTTATGTAAAAGGTCGGTAATGAGTTAGAATGTATTATTAACATGTGCAAGGTGTAATACATCAAATGTGAAATGAATAGCGACTAGTAGTCTAGTGATTATGATTTAAGTTGGAAAATATTACGGCCCTATAATGATATATACATTGTATGTTGACAGACAGTGTAACGACCCCGAAATTCGACCCACTTTATTACCTTAATTTTCGTATTTATGAAAATTTATTTTCCTTACGTCCAAATTTTGGTTCGTTAATAAATATTTAATCACCTTAATTGATCCATTAGCTGATTTCAGAATCATCAATTACCAAATTTTCGGTATAAAATTTTTCTTTTCTTTTTCTCGATTCAATCATTGTATTAAAATATTTGGATATCTAAAACTTTGTATCTCGATCCTCATCCCTGGATCGCAACCTTTACTTTTTCGTTTTCTCACAAGTATCATTATAATCATTATTCGAAATTTACAGTCTTTTATTTTCATACAATTATTTCTTGTTGCATCGTTCATAATCAAACGTATAATAATTTCCATCGTAACAATTAATTTAAACATTCACGGTTCACAATTTAACTCTAATCATCCTATACGGATCCAACGTATATGAATATACAAAATGTCAAAATAACTTTGCAATTCACTGTATTAAATATAACTATTTCATTTACAACCTTCTTGGTTGATCCATCTCTAATAAAATCCGATATTTCTGAAATTCATTTCTTAACCTGCAAAAGTTTAATTTAAGCAAGTAATGAGCACAACGGCTCAACAAGTTCAACAGTTATACTTTACATAGCACATACCTTATCATGCTTGGTGTGTGTCATATATCAAGTGCTTGTGCTTCTACTATAGCAATATATCTCCTATATATTCATATTGTTGCACAAAATACACATTATGATCATATTAATCACGTATCACGTAACACATAATTTGTATGCAGTTAAAACAAAAATTACATATTATAATAGTCCAACATTTAACATAAAAGGGACTGAAGAACTTGCCTGGCGTCCAGTTATTTAAATTGTTAGCTCAAACCCTTAACTCGATCAACCTATGATCATAAAATAATCAAATAATAATTATTTATCTCCTTATGATATTAATTTACTTAATTAATATCATCTCCGGATCAGTTATTAATTTATATGGTTAATTAAATTAACCTCATTCCCTAATATATTCATTTAACTTAATATCCAACACCTTTAATACGGACAACCCGGCTCATCGGATAAAATTTAGCTTGTCTAGTTGTCCGGATTTTCATTTAATCATTTTCTAGCTTTTAAACTTCATAGATTAATATTTAAAATATTTAAATATTAATCTCCAAAATTTAATATTTTTACAAAAATATTAAATTTAATGCCCAAATATCATTTCTATATTTTTAGTATTTTTCTATAATTTTTTTATAATTTTTAAACATTTATTTAATTAAAAACGAGTTCTGGGGGCATTTTGGTAATTTTTCGCGGCTTTAGGGACATGACTGGCATTAACAGAAAAGCTCAGGGGCTTATCCATAATTTTCGCGCCCCTCGGGATACATCCGGTATTTTCTGAAAAGTCTGAGGGCAATTCTGTCATTTCCGTGGCTAAAGGACATATTCGGTAATAACGGAAAAGGGCAGGGGCACGCTGGTAATTTTCAGCGTTGCCGTCGGTCGCGCCATGCGCGACCCTGCCTCCGCCGACGCCATCAAAACGACGTCGTTTCCATGCGGTCTTTCGAGCCCCGCGCAATGCGCGGACCTTTCTCCCCAACGCCCCGAAACGGCGTCGTTTCGGGCCACGTTCGTCAGAAAAAAATTTCAGCCGCGCCATGCGCGGTTTTCTTTTTCCTTCCTCTTCCAGTTTTCGCGCAACAGTAACCAGCCATGTATATTTTAACCCAAAAATTCCAAAATTCTTCACAATTTTCCACAACATAATCACCCCAAAAATTATATAATTCATAGATATACCTCTAAAAATTATTTAGAATAATTATTCTAATTATTTCCTATTTTTCCACAAAAATAATTTAACATCATAAATACCAAAATAATTCAAAATAAATTAACTTATACCTTATATGGCTTGTTCTTCCTCTTCTTTGGTGTCACCTAATCTTCTCTTGGTGGTGACCATGGTGGGTTTGGTGTTTTCCGGTGGAGGAAGGTGGCGGTGGTATTGTCGGATGAAGGAGAAGAGAGAATATATATATATATATATATATATGTTGTTTTTATTCCCTTTTCTTCTTCTTGGTTTCTTTTTCTTTTTATACTAACACTACCCACCACGTTGGCTTAAAAATTTCACCGCCTTTGAAATTTCTTGAAACTTCCGGATTTAGCAAAAATTAAGCATAAAAAATGTTTCAAACACATTACGTAATTATTTCGTGTAATAAATATTTTATATAATAAATATAAAATATTTATTTTAATTCACTAAAATTCATATTATGATTTATGAGTAATATTAATATCTTTTTCAGTATTTTACTTGACAATTTTTGTACACGCATAATGACATGCATGTAATTATATGAGGTAATTTATACCTCCAAAAATCATAAAATAATTCATATAACATATAAAAATTATTTTTCATAATTTTTCACTCCGTTACTTAGGCAACATGTTACATTAACATGTTCACGTTTCCGAAATATTATCTTTCATAAAAGTCATAATAATTCCCTTATACATAATTAAAATTTTCAATAACTTAAAACATTCATTTTTCTTATTTATTATTCAATTTCTTTACATTTCACAATAATTTCTTATATAAATTACATAATTTAATATTATATAATGTATATAATTACACTATTCCTTTCTAATTATTTCATTTTCCACAAATACAATTTATAAAATTTTCTTCCATCCTTAATTAATTTAATTTTTCTTATATAAATTATATAATTATTCTTATATAATTTATATAATTAAATTTCCTTCATATAACATTTTAATTTCCTTATATAAATTATATAATTTATTATTATATAATTTATATAATTACATTTCTTCTCAATTAATTTCTAAACTTCCTCCCTAATTTATAATTAATTTAAAATCAATAATTACACTTTTATTAACTTCCTCATTCGCTTTTCAATTAAAATTGGATTAATTTAATTATTAATCCCTTAATTTTCATCATTAATGAAATTGATAATTTATCAATTAAACATGCACATATATATATGCAAATAAATCTATATGCATATCTATTTCATATATCTCACTTTACCACATAACCTCAAATAGACACAATTTATGCATTTTCACAATAATTTAACTGTACAATTTATTGTACATTTACATGAAATTTCTTTTATTATTAATAAATTATTTTTAACAATTTATTTACTTTTCAATTATTTTAATTCAACATACTTTATCCTGATCTCCGTACAGATTTAATTTACTAATTAAATCTCATCACGTACTTTTATTCACATAAAATAACCATTTCTTTACACAACCTTGAAAATTGTATCAATTAAATTCTTATTTAATTTTATTAAATAATTCTGAAAATTCGGATCCTCACAGACAGAGTTTGGATTAGCAAACCGACACGATGAAGGCTATGAAAGACGTTCGAGGAGTGTGCAAGGTTAAATTGGATATGTATAACAGGAAAGTTTTTTAGAACTTGTTAAAATGCAATAGTTGTTCTATTGTTCTATGTGAACTATTTGACAGACTATGTGACATGGATATGTTTTGAAATGTGCATTTCGTGTAACTATGTGTTTTAACTGTTAAATGCAGTATGTGACACTTTGTTTATAAATGCATAACATGATCAGATATGATACATGGATATGATGCATAGTAGGAAATGTACGACACATGTATATAAACTACGATCATCAAAGGTGTTATCTTTTAGACTTGCTGAGCCGTCGTACTCATTTTTACTTTAAACTGATATTTTTAGGCAAAATATGAGAAGACCGGAGGTTCCGATTAAGCTAAAGGGTAAGGAATGGTAAATTCATAGAAGGGCATGAAGAACCTTTTTATTTTTACTTTGTGTAATATGACAAGTCAATAAATGAATGTAAATGGTTTAGGTATTAGTTAATTAACATCTTGGTTTTTAAATATTAAACTTTGTCGATTCATAGAGATAGCTATGTATGCAAGTTTTATTCAGAAAAACTTGTAATGAGACTCAATTAATGTATCAGGGTAAGTCGACTATTATATGTAATAAACTCTCATGTATAGGATAGATATGTATAAACATGTGTATGTATGGTTAGTTATGAATGGTGATTGTATTCACAGGTTAAGTCACGTTAAATCATAAGATATATGATTTTGATCTGTAATGGACTAAGTCATAATTTCTGTATATATGATCTAAGTTCTGGTATAAAGAATGAAGGTTACGATTCTGAGGCAGGTTATGAATGTAAGTTAAATAAATAGGTTTATGAACTGTATTATGATTAGATGATATAGTTTTAAGGATAAAGGTTATGTTTTAACGTACGAGATAGCATGTAGCAAATGTAGGTGTTTTTCAGGGACGTTACAGAGTTCTTGAGAGTTAATACAGTAAGAGTGTAAATCTAGTAACAAAGGTGGATTCATCACCCTTTGTTTCATACTTTGGGAGGAGAAGAAGAAGAGCATCCAAAGTTGAATTTTTTTTAATTCTTAAAACTCTTTCATTTCTATCTTTAATCATTATAGTAAATGTCTTTATCATGATTGATTGTGAGAGAAATTTGTGTCTGATGGAGCTATAGTTAGCGCAAAGGTATAACGATGGAGATTTAGTGGAGACTATGTGTATTTATGTGTCCATGTATGCTTAAGGTATTTGTCAAGGTCAAAATATATTTTCTATGGTCAATACATGATTCATATAGTCAAAATATATTTTTAATGGTTCAAAATCTATGTTGAGGCTCTACAATGGTAGATCCATGGTTATATATGTTCAATATGTGTATTACTATGCTTTGTATGTAAATAAGTGAAAGATAAGTGCATATAAAGATTTATCGATAAAATCCTAACTTTCTCTGTGCTATAAATAGTTGTAGTCTGAAATGTACAAGTTGGTTATTTGATTTTTATGGCTAGAGTGTTATATCTATGAGATATAAAGATAACCCAACTAGAATCTTTGAAAAATATGAAGAAATGTGCAAGTTATGGTCTTTGTGATAAAACATGTCATTTTTGAAACCTTAGTCGATCGATCCTAAATTTTGTGTAAAAAATAATTTCAAAAATGTGATCAATCCATGGAATGTTGTAGAGCATTAAGTTATGAAGCTAACAAGGCCAATTTGAAGTCATTTTAATGTGTAGAACATGTTTTTATTGAAGATTGAAACAATGTTGTTCAAAGTAAAAAATTTGAAAAAAAAATTGAAAAATGTTTCTACTAAGTGGGCATTGCAGCGTCGGCTTGCAGTACAAAACCGGGCGTTGCAACGCCGGGTTAGAAAATTATCTTTTATTTTATTTTCTTCCGGGTCGGGTCAGGTTGGGTCATATAAAATGAGGCGGGTCAAATATTTTGAGTATAAAATAGGTTAGAAAATTTAATTTAATTTAATATTAATATTTAACAAAAATTAAATATCTAAAATATTATTAAATATATAATAATATTACGAAAGGTATAAAATATTATTAAATGATTAATAATATTAAAAATTGAATAAAATATTATTGAATGATTAATAATATTAGAATTTGAATAAAATATAATTAAATGATTAATAATATTAAAAAATAAATAAAATATTATTAAATGAATATTAATATTAGTAAATGAATAAAATATTTAATTTAATAATATTAAAAAATAAATAAAATATTATTAAATGAATAAAAATATTAGTAAATGAATAAAATATTATTAAATAACTAATAATATTAGAAGAGAAATAAAATATTATTAAATGATTAATAATATTATAAAATAAATAAAATATTATTAAATAATTAATAATATTAGTAAGTGATTAATGTAATAATAAATGGATAAATTATTATTAAATAATTAATAATATTAGTAAAGGCTTTAAATATTATTATTTGATTAATAATATTAGATAAATGTTTAAGGAATATTAAATGATTAATATTGGCATTATGTGATTAAAATATTTATCAAGTGACGATAAAGTGTTTAGTGTATTATTAAATATTTAATTATTTGATTAAATATTTATAATGTTTGATGAATAAAGGTAATTATGTGAACCTAGATGTGATACTAATTTGAAGAACAACTTTAGTAATTATTAGGTCCTTTCAAAATAAATTGAATTTGTATTGGTAAGCCGTAGACAACCATCAAGGCAAGTCTTCTATACTTAAACTTGTATTTATTTTTCAAGATCTATAAGTGGTTTAATTATTAAAATTAACCCACATCAATGTTGTATATGTATTCGCATATAGTGCATTTGAAGGTTTATAGTTTCTTTGATTCATGAACTATTTCAGAATGTCTAAGCTAATTGTTTCTGCTAGACATCGCATGTATAAATTCATTAACTTGAATATTTTTAAAAGCTTATCTAAACTATTGGTTGGTGCAGATTCTTATAGTAAGACTGAGAACGAACAATCTTAAATATAGGAATTATATTCGAAAAATCGACCATTGCACAAGATGTCTGAATGTTATGTATATACATAGGATACAAGACTGATTCTCTCGAATACCAAAATAATAAAAGGGTCAGATACATATCTGATTTACCTTAAGTATTAGTTCATGGTCCTTAGTGACCATTTAGCAGTAAAGACTCAATCAATTCTATTAATTAAAACATGATTCTCATTCTTTCACGATTATTATATATAGTTTAAATCTCTTAAGTTAATTTATTCAATCATGATATATCATTCTTGTAATTTATTGTTCGTAAATTTGTTAAGCAAGCTAGTTGTTCACCCTTGTTATATCATGAACTATTTTTTAGCTAAGTCCAAGTGCTCCCGGAAAGACAAGGGCAAGGAAAAAGCCAAAGAGTAGAAATTGAATACTAGTAGTATTGTTTAATATTTATTTTGGTGTTGTAAATCTTTTGTGAACCCTTAAGATATGTATTAATTATGTTAAGGTTAGAATACCTTGGGATTGTACCACCTTTTTATAAGGAATAGTTATATATATACCTGGCAAACGGGTCGGGCTAAAAAGACTCGAAATTTTTTGGGCCAAAATTCCTCAGCCCGTGGCCTGGACGAGCCGGGTCGGGCCTGCTCGCGGGCCAATTGATTATTTTATTAATTTCTTTTTTTTAATTACAATTATGATACATAACATGGTGTTTTGATTTTGGGCTATTGAGCATAGCATACAATTTGTTTTATTCAATAAAAATGTACTTATTAACAAAAAATATTAAAAAAACTTATGTTTAATGCTTTAATTAAGAAATAATTTTAACATTATAAACTATTGTGAGTATTATTTATTTGATTAAATATGTGAAACTAATAATTGTAATTAAATATCAAGTGACTAGTTTTAAAAAAAATGCTAGAATAATACCACAAGTGTGACACCCCTAAATCTGGGCCCACACAGCCCAAACTTGAGTCGTCAAAAGACTACAACAAAATTATTACAACAAAGCACAACGTACAACAATACAGTGTATAATAATACACAACTAAGTCTTCACTATTATTGCCACACTATTTTACAAAACGTGAAGACTATGATAACTATTCCTCGGACCCTCACTCCATTCCCCGGCTAGACCCTGTTATGTTTTCATCTCCTGTTGAAAAACAATGGAACAAAAGAAAGGGTGAGCTCAAATAGCTCAGTAAGAAATATCATGACTAAGATAATGACGAATAAATTATCATTAGCCTTCAACAGTTGAGTTCTTGATAGAATACAATAGACTACAAGGTTTATATCAAAAACTGCAGTTAAATTCTTAAACAATGTTTAGATCAATAATAGCAGCGGAATGAGCAATCTATTAGAAGAATAATGCAGACTATAATGTCCACTCGCTTCTCTTTTTCGTAAAAACATCATCAACTTTTATCATCTAAAATACCATTAGTCATGATAATATAAATTCACAGTTCCTGATCATAATCATGCACATCAACAGTTCATCTTTGCACTACGGGCCAAAGAGAACATTCACCACGTGCCATAAAAGACACCGAACAGATGTATCGCCTTTAACCTATTATATCGCCTTTAACCTATCATCTGTTCAACAAATATATCACATATGTGCCCCCGGCCACAAATATTCACCACAGCTTGATTCTTGATGATTAGTACAAATAACAGTGATACAAATGATGAACAGAAGAAACAGGATAAACAATAAGTATCAGAAGTTTACTTTGTGCAGATTCAAATAATGTCCAAATTGTCAACATGATGTGGAGTGAAATTTAAAAATGATATTCAAGATCCACAGTTCAGAATAACGGTTACAGTTCAATAGAAAGGTTCACGTAAATAGGAAGGTTCAGTTGAAATAATGAAGTTCATCTATTATGGAACATATAATATTTTCAGGAATTATAGAAGCAATAGTTCCATAATAAATTTCGATTTAGGAGTATGAAAGAAAATAATATCCCTTACCGTAGCAGGTTTGATTAACAAAAGGTGAAGGAAATTAATACAAATGGGTTATTCACCAACAGGCGATAATCCGCGCCGTAAGTTATTCACACAATTTAATAGAATTTGAGTACAAAGAGTTATTCACCAAACAGGCGATAATCCGCGCCGTAAGGTTATTCTCAGAGATTAATAATGAATGAATACGAAAGGTTATTCACCAACAGGCGATAATCCGCGCCGTAAGGTTATTCCCACAATTTAATACATGGAAATAAATGGCACATCTTATGAGTAAGAAAGAAACAATATTATTTTCGAGAATCAAATAATGATAATCCCTTACTTTAACACGTGACTGGATGAGGTTGATTAACTTGAACGGTACACGTACACTTATAGATCTTCACAAATACTCAAGATGACTTAAGCACACTTAGAGAAAACTTTCACAAGAAGTATTTAGAGAGAGAAAGAAAGAACAAGTGAGGAAGTGTATGAAAAATCCTTAAGTTAAGGCTTCTATTTATAGCCAAAAATCTTATCATTCCTTTAATCTAAACCATTCATTTAAAGATCATCTTTTAATCTACACCATCCATTTCAAATTTTATATTGTCTTTAATCTACACCTTTCATTTCATATTACCTAATAATCACCTAACTTTATATTATAAACAAATCAATTCAATTATTCAACAATAATTCACACTTTAATCTACACCATTCATTTCATATTACCTAATAATCACCTAACTTTATATTATAAACAAATCAATTCAATTATTCAACAATAATTCACACTTTAATCTACACCATTCATTTCATATCACCTAATAATCACCTAACTTTATATTATAAACAAATAACTTTATCAATTCAATTATTATGACTAATTGTTATAAATACAGTATAGTTAGCTCTTAGATATCAAGTCAATAAATTAATGAAATACAACTGTTTAAATAACATCATAATAGAGATAACAATAATATAAAAGAAAGCATACGTTACTGTGTAATGACAATTATTGATTCAATAATGTGAATTACTGTGCATATGTTACTGTGACAATTATTAGGTTCAATAATTTTAAAAACAGTGCAGCAACAATTATTGACTCAATGATATAAAATACAGTGTAATGACAATTATTAAATCAATAATGCAAAATACTGTGTAACAACAATTATTGAATTGATAATATAAAATATTATGCAGTGACAATTATCGATGAAATGATGCGTAACAGTTACGGTGTCAATTATCAGACCAATAATATGAGACACTATGCAATACCGTGTGTTACTGTAGAGTACCGTGTGCTATAGAAAATACCAAAAACTACCGTATGCTACTATTCTTTTATCACCGGTATTTTAACAGTTCCGTTGACTATTTTTATTTAAAAAGGTTATTTCTGTCGTTTTCTATATCCGACAAATATTCCGTTGTGGGGTCCACCAATAATTTGTTATTTCGGCGCCGTCGTACGACACGAATATTCCCCGACCAAACGAATATTCCCCGACAAAACGAATATTGTCCGACAAAATAAAATTTGCAGATAACATCCTTAACTTTTAACTTGATCGATTTAACCACTTACTGTTTCAAAAAATATATATGAAGAAAAATTAAATTTTGTATTTCATAAAATTCGGGGTCTTACAACCTCCCCTCCTTATGAAATTTCGTCCCCGAAATTGACGTACCTGACATATCGAAGAGGTAAGGATACTTAGATTTCATCTCAGATTCTAGCTCCCAGGTCATTTCCTCAGTATCTTGGTTCCTCCATAAAACCTTGACTTGAGGTATAACCTTTGAGCGTAGGATCTGCTCCTTCTTATCCAGGATCTTAACAGGTACCTCCTCGTATGTTAAATCCTCTGCTATAACGTCTGGTTCTAACTCAATGACGTGGTTTGGGTCCTTCACATATTTACGTAACATAGATATGTGAAAAACGTTATGGATGCGAGACATACTTGGTGGTAAGGCTAGTCTGTAGGCTACAGTTCCTATTCGATCAAGGATTTCAAATGGGCCAATAAATCGAGGGTTGAGCTTTCCTCTCTTTCCGAATCTCGTAACCCCTTTCCATGGAGAAACACGTAAGAATACATGATCTCCGACGTTGAAGCTTTCGTCTCTCCGATGAAGATCAGCATAACTCTTTTGTCGTTCTTGTGCGGTCTGTATTCGTTGTCGGATCATTTGGATCTTTTCGGTCGTCAAGCGTACCAACTCGGGTCCCAACAATTTTGCTTCTCCTACCTCATTCCAACATATTGGAGAGCGACACTTCCTTCCATACAAAGCCTCGAATAGAGCCATGCCTATGCTTGCTTGGTAACTGTTGTTGTAAGAAAATTCCACTAATGGCAAGTACTTATCCCAACTTCCTTTGAAGTCTAATACACAAAGTCTCAAAAGATCTTCGAGAGTCTGGATCGTACTTTCCGATTGTCCGTCCGTTTGAGGATGGTATGCAGAACTAAAACGTAGTTCAGTGCCCATAGCTTTTTGTAAACTGATCCAAAAACGTGAAGTGAATCTAGGATCTCGATCAGAAACTATGGAAACTGGCATGCCATGCAATCTCACGATCTCATTTATGTACATACCGGCAAGACGTTCAAGTGAAAAGTTTTCTCGTATAGGCAAGAAATGAGCGGATTTGGTCAATCTATCTACGATGACCCAAATTGCATCTAAGCCTTGAGAAACTTTGGGAAGACCCGTCACGAAATCCATATTGATGTGTTCCCACTTCCATTCGGGAACCTCAAGTGGTTGTAATGGACCCTTAGGTACTTGATGCTCTGCCTTGACACGTTGACAAGTTAGGCACCTTGAGATAAACTCTGCAATCTCCCTTTTCATATTGTTCCACCAAAATGTATGTCGAAGATCTCGATACATCTTGGTACCCCCTGGGTGGATTGCAAACGGCGTGTTGTGTGCCTCCATCATGATTTTATGCTTTAATTCAGGATCGTTAGGAACACAGAGTCGAGAGTTGACTCGAAGTATTCCTTTCTCGTCGATTCTTACTTCGGGAATGGCACCTTCTTGTACTTTCTTTATCATGTTTATCAGTTCCGGATCGGTAGCTTGAGCAGCTTTAATTTTATCGATTAAAGTTGGTTCTACTCGCACGTGAGCAATCTTCGAGTGGGTCCCTGGTGTCTTTAGATCTATCTCCATCTTTTGCAAGTCGTACAAAATACACTTTTGTGTTGTCAACAGTGCACTTGTACTCGCATAAGATTTTCTGCTCAAAGCGTCAGCTACAACGTTCGCCTTTCCTGGGTGATACTGGATTGTGTGGTCATAATCCTTCAACAGCTCAAGCCAACGTCGTTGTCGCATGTTGAGTTCCTTCTGGGTGAAGAAATACTTGAGACTTTTATGATCCGTATATATATCCACTTTTTCTCCGTACAAGTAGTGTCTCCAGATCTTCAACGCGAAAACGACTGCTGCCAACTCTAGATCATGAGTAGGATAATTTTTCTCATAATCTTTGAGTTGTCGAGAGGCATAGGCTATAACCTTTCCATGTTGCATAAGGACACAGCCTAGACCTTTGCCAGAAGCATCGCTGTAGATAACAAATTCTCCTGATCCTGATGGTATGGTCAGAACAGGAGCTGAAACCAGTTTCCTCTTGAGTTCTTGGAAACTTTTCTCGCATTCCTCGCTCCATATGAATTTTGTGCTTTTCCGAGTAAGCTGCGTTAATGGAGTGGCGATTCGAGAAAATCCTTCTACGAATTTCCGATAATAACCAGCTAAACCCAGAAAACTTCGGACTTCGGTTACTGTCTTGGGTTGTTCCCAATTTAGTACCGTTTCAATCTTCGCAGGATCGACTGATATTCCTTGACTAGAAATCACATGCCCAAGAAACGTGACCTCCTCAAGCCAGAACTCACATTTCTTCAACTTGGCATATAATTTGTTTTCACGGAGCTTTTGGAGTATCAATCTCAGGTGTTGTTCATGATCCTCGCGACTCTTGGAGTATATGAGGATGTCATCAATAAAGACAACCACAAAATGATCCAAATGTTCCTTGAATATCCGGTTCATCATGTCCATGAAAGCTGCAGGAGCATTAGTTAGTCCAAAAGGCATGACTAAGAACTCATAATGCCCATAACGAGTTCTGAAAGCAGTCTTTGGAATGTCCTCAGCTTTAACCTTTAACTGATGATATCCAGAACGGAGATCAATCTTTGAGAAATGTTGAGCGCCTTGCAATTGATCAAACATGTCATCAATCCGAGGTAACGGGTACCTGTTTTTGATGGTGACATGGTTCAATTCTCGGTAGTCAATGCACAATCTCATACTCCCGTCTTTCTTCTTTACAAATAGAACAGGAGCACCCCAAGGTGATGCACTCGGACGAATGAAACTGGTATCCAACAATTCCTGTAGTTGGTTTTTTAACTCTTGAAGTTCAATGGGAGCCATTCGGTATGGAGCTTTGGAAATGGGCTTGGTACCGGGTTCAAGATCAATATAAAATTTAATTTCACGGTTTGGGGGTAAGCCAGGAAGTTCTTCAGGAAAAACGTCAGGAAACTCATTAACAATGGGAATATCATTCAAGTTTGATGTATTATTAATCATTTAATACTATTCTACTAACTTACTAATATTATTAACCATTTAATAATATTTTATTCATTATCTAATATTATTAATCATTTAATAATATTTTAATCATTTATTAATATTATTAATCATTTAATAATATTATATTAACTTACTAATATTATTAACCATTTAATAATATTTTATTAACTTACTAATATTATTAACCATTTAATAATATTTTAATCATTTATTAATATTATTAATCATTTAATAATATTTTACTTTTTTTATAATATTATTAATCATTTAATAATATTTTATTCATTTTCTAATATTATTAACCATTTAATAATATTTTAATGATTTTCTAATATTATTATTTATTTAATAATATTTTATTTAAATTACATATATTATTAATCCAATAATAATATTTATTACCTTTTTCTTATTAAATCAATCTTCCACAATTTTAAAAATACATTTATTAGATCCAAAAATAATAAAATAATTTTTGGAAGATTTTTCATTTTTTTGACCCGAACCGACCCGATCCGACCCGGAAAACCCGGCCCGACCCGGTTCGAAAAAACCATTTTCCCGGAAACAGTACACTGCGCCCCGGTGCAGTGTGTTACACTACACACTGCACCCCAGCACAGTGTGGCAGAATGTTTTGCCATTTTTTATTTTTGTGACAGTTTTGACATCCTTTTATCAAACCTTGATTAAATGAAATCTACACATCCAAATGACACCAAATCAGTGTTGATGTGTTCCTAACTTCTTGTTTTACAATATTCCATGGTTCGATCTTCTTTTTGAAAACGTTTTACACGAAAATTACGGATCGAACCACTTAGTGTTTAAAAACGACATCCTTTCCGATAAAAGCTATAACTTCTTCGTTATTCAATATTTTTGAAAGGTTCCAAAAGGGTTTTTCTTTAAAACTCCTAGATCTAGCTTTCTAGCCGTAAAAATCCAATTTCTGATTTGTGTATTTCAAAATACAACATCAAACATAACATGTAACGTTAGGGTTCTACCGGTAAAATGTGTTATGAACATTTCTACAACTTTTATACATTTCTCACATACCAAATCATGATTTAAGCATATCAAACCATGTATCTACCAATTTTATCATAGCTTAAGACTTCTAGACCATCAAAACTACTTTTGATTGGTTAAAAATATATTTTGACTATATAAAACATATATAGCCTACAAAAATGAAATAAAGATGAGATAGAACACTTTTGAACCTTATGTTCTTCTACTCTTGGCTAGAAACTTTGTTGGTGACTCCTCCTTGATAAGTCTCTAGCAATCTCCTTGGTGAAAAATCAACTCTCAAGAGTTTACTTACTTTTCTCACAAAGCTCTCAATTTTCTCTCTAGAAAATGCTAACAAATGAGCAACCAACATAAAGCATTGGTGCACCACTATATTTATAGTACTTTCTTAATCACCATTAACTCCTACTAATCAACTAGCATTGGTTAAATTAGAGGCTAATAGATGCTTACTATTCCTGGAATGACCACTTGATGGACTTCTTGATTGACCACATGAATGACTAGGGTGGTTGGGGCTTACTTGCACCATTTTACACTCCAAAATCAACCAACAAGCTAGCTTTATATCCATGTGGGCCCCAAAATTCGGGATTGACCAAATATTTATCCAATTTGACTTTATTTTTTAAGTCTTATATAATTATATAAGTATCCATATATATATACACCAATATATGTATACATAATCACCTATACAAACTTATTGGGCTCCACTTTGGATCTTAGAATTAAATTCTATTGGGCTCATTCAATTAAATTGTTTGGGCTCAATTTATATCACACATTGGGCTAGCATTTACATAACTATGCTACCTTTAATTACAATAAGCATTGGGCTTATTTAATAATTCACATGGACTAGTAATTAAATTAATTACATGGGCTACTGGTGTGATGTCGCAAGCACCCAAAAATAATATCTTACTTTTGAAAAATAAATATGTAGTAGTGCAAGTAAGAGTCGAACCCACAGAGAATGATTAATTTAATTTTATATTTTTGCAAATAAAAATAGGGGGGTTTTTGAATTAAAGAAATAATTTAAATAAAATTAATTAAAATAAATATGCAAGAAATAAATAAAAATAAAAAGTCGTGGTTTAAGTTAACATCCACCATCAAGAATTTACAACTGATCACTGATGCAAGAATAAATCAATTCATATTTTAAATATTCAACGTGGAATAATTACTCCCATTCGAATAATTTTCCTATCTCTCCTTAATTTTAGTTAAGCAGAAACAAGCGATCTAAATAACCCTTACTACTAAATAATCTCAGACAAGCGCTAAAGATTTAACCTAGTAGCAGCATAAAGAAATAGAGAGATCGTTGAACTAAACAACACAATCCAAGCGTCTGCATTTAATCTAGATGAATACTTTTCCTAAGATAAAATAATATTTTGATAAGCAAAATAATTATTAACCTTAGTTGCTTCGCAAATTAAAGTGACCAAACAATTACGAATTTGATATTTAATTTAGCAGTAGATTTCAACGAATAATAAACTAGTATGCATCCTAGCAATTAAACGAATTAATCATAAAATTAAACACAGAAAAATATCCAATACTCAAAATATAAATTGAACAATTAAAATAAATTAAATCTCACAGTGTATAAATCTTGATGGCTTCAATCACTTAAACCAAGAAAAATAATTTAGCTACTCATAATAATAGAGAGCATCAAAGAATAGAAGAGAGAATTTTTATTCTAAAAAAAGTTGTGTGTTACAATGTGTATCAAGCCCTCTATTTATAGGCTCCATAAACCTCCTAAATTGTCCAAACCCTAATAGGATTTACAATTAAATAAAATAAAAAGAAAAATAATTATTATCCTAACCCTAGTTGGAATTAAAATCCAATTTGGAATCAAAAAATAACAAAAATCCCGAAATAATCTGTTTTGGGCCATTTCCGCGCAAACCAAACAAGCCCTTCGCTACAGTAGACGCCGACGTCAGCCGCCCGCGCGCAATGCGCGGTCCTGGCATCAAAACGACGCCGTTTTTCCTCCGGTTCCTGCTACTGTTCCGCTCTCGCGCGCATGGCGCGAACGCTGGGATGAAACGACGTCGTTTCACTTGCCGGCTAATCCTTCCGCGCGCAATGCGCGAGCCAACTTTTCCAGAATTTACCAAAATGCCACCGCGCTGCGTAATTACCAAAATGCCATCAGAGTTTTCCAGAATTTACAAAAATGCCCCCAAAGCTTATTTTTCCTACAAAATCAAATATAAAATAAATAAAAATAATATAAAAATACTAAAGATCCTAAAAACACATAATAATAAATAAAACACCTAAAATACTAAAAATAAATAAAAACACATAAATAAAAAGAAATATAAAAATACTATAAAATTACCTAAATTAACATAAATTAACTAAAATCCTATAAAACCTATTAAAACCAAAATATATTAAATATTTAAACATTTAAGCACACAATAAATATAAAAACTAAGTATTAAGTAATAAAAATATCGTATAATTTAACCCTATCAAATACCCCCACACTTAGCTTTTTGCTCGTCCTCGGGCAAAACAAAAATAAAAACTATAAAAATAAAACTAATAACAAACAACTCACTTGAGCAACAGATCAATATAAATTTCAACATCAGCCTCAAAGATTTTTTTAAAATGATAACTTAAAGAAAATTTCAAAACCATGCAAAATCTAGAACTTTAATATATTTATTAATCTTACTCTACTCAAGATCTTTTGTGTGTGTGTGAATCCACGTGTATTAAACTAATTAAAACTCAGATAAGTCTAGGTTATTAATTACCTTATAAAAGACATACAACAAAACTCAATATATTTATTTTTCACATCACTCTTTGCTAATACAGACAAATATAAATCAGAAGATCAAAAGGTTTCAAACAATTATATACACTAGGATTATTAATATGCATTTTTTCAAATATTTTTTCAATTTTTTTTCTTTTAATGGGTGCATTTTATGCTCCATCCCATTTTTTTTCTTTCTTCATTTTTTTTCACGGTGAGTGCATTTTATGCTCCATCTCACAAACGAGTGCGTTTTACGCTCCATCTCGTTTTTTAATGTGTTTATGAGTGAGTGCGTTTTACGCTCCATCTCAACCCACCACAAGATTTTTCTTTTCAATAATAATCCTAGAAAAATTACCTAAATCATCTCTTCCAAATTATATTTTGCCTTATATTTCACTTCAAATAATGATCAAATAAGATATAGAGTTCAAAAATATCTTTCATAAGCATTTAAACTTTCTCTTCATTAAAATTAGCTCAAACAAATGGATATAAGTGCATAAAAATTTAAAGATCTCAAACAAAGTAATAATCAATAAAAAGTCAAAAATTCTAACTAAGCAAAAATTTATCATTTTTCCAAGAGTTATTAAATAAAAATCAAAATTTATCATTGGCTAAAAATTAAAATTCAATTAACTCATTGCTCAAGTGACACATCCTAAAAATAAAATAAAAAACTACCCCATTTTCGTAGGAAACACGGTTACACTTAGCATGTGCAACAAGCCTTTAAACCCCAAGGTTACCCCAAGTGGACGAGTTTTGTCTCGTGAGGGTTTGCAGTGAATTTACCCACAAAATTCAAATTTTCAAAATTTTTAAAATTCCCTAAAATTTTCAAAATATGACATAAAAATAACAAAAATAATAACAAAAATCCTAAATCCCTTCCCCCACACTTAAAATTTACATTGTCCCCAATGTAAAATAAAATGCAAAGAAAAAGCAAAAATAACTATAAAAAGAAAAAAAGAAAAGAAATGCAAATCTGTTTTCTTGGGTTGCCTCCCAAGCAGCGCCTTTGTTTATTGTCATTGGCTTGACAGCAGGCCAAAATACTACGTTACTCCTACTTCATGAATTTTGAGTACCCCATCCATCACGTCATTCTTTATCGGTAGATTCAGTCTCCCTTGCACGTGACATGAACGTTTGACTCCCTCGTCAACGAATTGATATTTAATATGATTGGAGAGAGTCTTTATAGTTGGAATGGGATCCTGCAAAATAAAAGATAGAAAATTTTCGTGAGTAACAGGTAATGGAATGAAAATAATTGCATTATTATCAAAAATCATTGGCAAAGATTTTAATGGAGTTTCATCCTCCTCCAAATCTTGTTTCAGATCAATTGCTTCTTCTTCCTGTAACTCCAAATTGTTGGTGATTGTAATCGCTAACTTTTCCTTGTTTGTTTCCTCAACAACTTCCACCATCTTAGGCATGTCATCATAAAAAATAACATCATTGTCTATATTAACATTGTCCACTTCGTTGATGTTGTTTGTTTTCTCTTGATTTGGTGATGGAGGGACTTTCTTTTCTGGATCTTCACTTCCTAACACTTGTGCACTTGTATGCTCCGTTGGATTATTGTGAAGGTAATTCTGCAGAATCTAGTTCCTCCAAGTGACTGAGTGCAATTGCCATTTGACCCATTTGTTTTTCCAAATTCTGTATATTTTTCTTCGTTTCCTGTTGAAATTGCAAAGTGTTAGTTTCAATTAATTTAATCATATCCTCTAAAGACATATCAGAATTAAATGATTGGCCCTGTTGTTGTTGGGGATATAGCTGCATGTATTGTTGATAGCTTGAAAAATTCTGATTTGCGGGCAGATTCATTTGTGGAATCTCATAGCCAAAATTAGGATGATCCATCCATCTTGAATTATACGCGTTTGAATAGGGATCATATCTCCATTGGGGTTGACCAGGGAAACCACTTGTTGTATTGACTTGTTCATAGGACTCCTCTCGAAGAATGGGGCACATATTAGTCGGATGTCCTACCACCGCACAAATCCTACAAGCTTCCATTGGTTGTGTACGATCTGCAACCATTTGATAAACAAGAGAAGTTAATGTATCAATTTGTCGCTCAAGAGAAGAAATAGTTACCTCATTGGCATAATCATGCCTCACTTCCATCCTTAACCTGCACAACTCAATTAAATTATGAAAAACTAAAATAATAAAATCTAACAAAAATTAATAAATTAAAATACAGTTTACAAAAGCATAAAATTAAATTTAAATCATTCCCCGGCAACGGCGCCAAAATTTGGTGTGATGTCGCAAGCACCCAAAAATAATATCTTACTTTTGAAAAATAAATATGTAGTAGTGCAAGTAAGAGTCGAACCCACAGAGAATGATTAATTTAATTTTATATTTTTGCAAATAAAAATAGGGGGGTTTTTGAATTAAAGAAATAATTTAAATAAAATTAATTAAAATAAATATGCAAGAAATAAATAAAAATAAAAAGTCTTGGTTTAAGTTAACATCCACCATCAAGAATTTACAACTGATCACTGATGCAAGAATAAATCAATTCATATTTTAAATATTCAACGTGGAATAATTACTCCCATTCGAATAATTTTCCTATCTCTCCTTAATTTTAGTTAAGCAGAAACAAGCGATCTAAATAACCCTTACTACTAAATAATCTCAGACAAGCGCTAAAGATTTAACCTAGTAGCAGCATAAAGAAATAGAGAGATCGTTGAACTAAATAACACAATCCAAGCGTCTGCATTTAATCTAGATGAATACTTTTCCTAAGATAAAATAATATTTTGATAAGCAAAATAATTATTAACCTTAGTTGCTTCGCAAATTAAAGTGACCAAACAATTACGGATTTGATATTTAATTTAGCAGTAGATTTCAACGAATAATAAACTAGTATGCATCCTAGCAATTAAACGAATTAATCATAAAATTAAACACAGAAAAATATCCAATACTCAAAATATAAATTGAACAATTAAAATAAATTAAATCTCACAGTGTATAAATCTTGATGGCTTCAATCACTTAAACCAAGAAAAATAATTTAGCTACTCATAATAATAGAGAGCATCAAAGAATAGAAGAGAGAATTTTTATTCTAAAAAAAGTTGTGTGTTACAATGTGTATCAAGCCCTCTATTTATAGGCTCCATAAACCTCCTAAATTGTCCAAACCCTAATAGGATTTACAATTAAATAAAATAAAAAGAAAAATAATTATTATCCTAACCCTAGTTGGAATTAAAATCCAATTTGGAATCAAAAAATAACAAAAATCCCGAAATAATCTGTTTTGGGCCATTTCCGCGCAAACCAAACAAGCCCTTCACTACATTAGACGCCGACGTCAGCCGCCCGCGCACAATGCGCGGTCCTGGCATCAAAACAACGTCGTTTTTCCTCCGGTTCTTGCTACTGTTCCGCTCTCGCGCGCATGGCGCGAACGCTGGGATGAAACGACGTCGTTTCACTTGCCGGCTAATCCTTCCGCGCGCAATGCGCGAGCCAACTTTTCCAGAATTTACCAAAATGCCACCGCGCTGCGTAATTACCAAAATGCCATCAGAGTTTTCCAGAATTTACAAAAATGCCCCCAAAGCTTATTTTTCCTACAAAATCAAATATAAAATAAATAAAAATAATATAAAAATACTAAAAATCCTAAAAACACATAATAATAAATAAAACACCTAAAATACTAAAAATAAATAAAAACACATAAATAAAAAGAAATATAAAAATACTATAAAATTACCTAAATTAACATAAATTAACTAAAATCCTATAAAACCTATTAAAACCAAAATATATTAAATATTTAAACATTTAAGCACACAATAAATATAAAAACTAAGTATTAAGGAATAAAAATATCGTATAATTTAACCCTATCAGCTACTAGGTAAACTTAATTGACCTAGTTTAATAACTCATTTGGATTTAAAATATAATCCAATTAGATTTGCTATTTATAAGTCTATTGGACTCCTTAATTAAATTAGCTTACATAACACTATCATTTACAAATTCTTGGGTTTGTTTTAATAAAACCCTAACATATACAAGTACTTTGACTTGATTAAATTAATCCATTCACTAACCCTTATCATCAAATTGGGTTTATAATATAGTTAACCCTACACAAACAATTATTCCCACATTGGGTTATCTTGAATAATTCACTTACTTCTTATTTCTTATTGTTCATACAAGTAATTAACTTGTTTATTATAAAACTTCTTATTTGTCATTCAAGGCCAACATTCAAGCTTTATGATCTCATCACATAAGCTTCTCTTGCAATCTTTTTCCTTCTTTAGTTAATTAATTTAATTAACTAATTTAGTACCTCTCATCATACAACTTATCACATACACACATACATCATACCTCATATTTTCTTATGGATATAATTAAATAATAAAAAAAAAATTTGATTCGTAATTTTCTCGGTCATTACAGGACCCTCCCATAATCGGCCATCTCCTCCCCTTTTTTCCCCTTTTTTATTTTCTTTTTTTATTCAGTATATCATAATATACATTTACATATATATCCAACACTTATTACAGTTTGGGCTATATATTGGCTACTAGTTTAAATTTATTGGGCTAATCATTCAACTCTCTCTTGGGCTCCTAACATTAATTATGTTGGGTCACCTTAATATTCTAACACATCTCCCACATCTTGGGCTATCATTTAATTCTATTAGACACCTTATATTCTAACACTTGGGTTATGTACGCACATAATCATTTGCACCAACACTTAATTAATCTATTACCTTGTTGGACTAACATGAAGTCTCTCTTGACTCACGTATAATATTTGGGCTTAATATATAACTACCCATATTGTGATGACCCGAATATTTGCGATATTTCTTTTAAAGGAACTATTAATAATTAATAAGCTTAGTTAGAAGTTAAAACCTAGTTTTGTAAAGAAAATGCGTAAAAAGAAGATTAAATTTTTAGATTTAATTGTTGGGTTATAAGAACCTATACTGGTATTAACACAAATATAAATATACATGTGTTAATATGGTACTATATAAATCGTAGAAAGAGAGAGAGGGGGGGAGTTTTACGATGAAAGACTATACAAGGAAGGATAAGAGACATTATGAATAAAATAATTATTTATTTATAATGAGAAGAAAGAAATACATGGAATTAATTTATGTTAAGAATAATATTTGTGAATAATACAGGTATGGAATAAAGTTTGTGTGTTAATAACCTGATACATTAATTGAGTTAAGAAAAAGATGACTAATGAAATAAATAAATATACATTAATTGAGTTAAGGATGTGAGGTGATGAGATAATAATGTACGTCATTGCCGGTATTTTTAATTAAAGTGAAAAGGAAAGCCAACCCAGCTTAAATTAAATTATTATGTGAAGGAAATGACAAATTGTGAAGTGTTACAAATTTAATTCAAAATAATGGTTTTAATTAAGGAACCAAAAAATAAATAAATCCTTGTAATTTAATTTATTTAATTACGGTGGTTATAAATTTAAGTTAAGTTAATAAATTTAACTAACTTGAATAGTGGCCTTAATAGCCAAGTGAATTAAATTAAGTGATCAACTTAATTTTTGTAACAAAAATACTACAACTATTTTAATTGTGACCCAAAATATAAATTGAGAGAATTAAAGGTTATGCAATATTTTAAGTTAAACAAATAAACCCAAAAAGAAGTCAAGGGTCCAACCCAAATGCGGACTCAATAATGTGTATCATGACCCAAGCTTACTCCTTAAAATTATGATAACCCAAAGTTGGATAGCCTTGTGATATTTTCATGTTCGGCAGCCCAGGGTGGGATTTGAATTAGTTTTTGTTGCTCCAAATAGCTAACCTTTCAGCAGCTCGAGTTTTTTATTTCACGTGGCATAGCTTGCGTCTCCTTTTGACTCTGAAATTGGGACAAGGGCAGATGAAGCTCCCTTAATTGGCAGCCTGTTTTGACAGCTACTTTGGACAGGTGGAACCGTGGAAGTGACCTGCTAGGGGGTAATGTAGAGTCCTCTACAAGTCATTGTAGCTGCAGTCTCCAGCTTATGGGAGGATAGAGATTCTCCCTTATTGTTATAGTAAACCATCTCAGTCATCCAAGCATTTTTTTCTTATCTTTTAAGTATAAGAAAATCAGGGGAGTTCCTAGAGGGACATAAGGAGCAACCCGACAGAGAAAAGAAGAAGAGAAGGAGTTGTAGCAGTTGTTCATAGCAACCAAATAGCAAGTTTAAGCAAAAATCATCAAACTCCAAGGTAAGGATGTATTACATTTAAACTTCTAGTTACTTAATCATAGTACTAGTTGATTTATGGTATGTATGTTCAGTTGTTGGTGTGTGAGATAGAGGTTACATTTGCTGTGAATCAAGGATCAAACCTAAGCTAGGAAGCCTTAATAAAAGAGGTTGCTAAAGGATGCCTATAACTTGTTTGATAAAAGTCCTACGAGGACTGATTTTGTTTTAACACTTGAAATTCAAAGTGATTAGCTAATGAATGCATTTATAGGATATATATATATATATATATATATATATATATATATATATATATATATATATATATATATATATACACACACACACACACACACATACCGTAGTCCAATTCGGTAAAAGAGGGGAGATGTAGTGTTTAACATAAAGTTTTAGTTTAATATAATACTATGATGTTTGAGATATAAAAATAGTGGTTATATGGATTTCACTTTTGAATATGAGGTTGATGTTTACACTCAACAGAACTTGGTGAAACATTAATACCCATGTGGGTCCTGGAATGGCACCATTTGTTGTTTCATCAAGAGACGACTTTTTTTAAAAAGCAAGTCAGGGACCACACTAGAAAGCACCCACGCCAAGATAAATGTGGGGGTTGATTAGATGTGACTACACCAACTCCAACAACACAACAAAGTCAGAACACCTAGCTTGAAAATTTGGTGATGGGGGGAATATATATATATGCTATCCTAATATTCAGTGGGAAGAGAATATGTGTTTGCCATGCAATCCGAATGGAGCCTGTATACTTTATATGTATGCATGCTATTGTACACCCATGTATTATTTATTGATAACTTAGATTTCGGAAGAGAGAGTATTTTACTCCATACTAGCATGTCTGACTAATTTGCAAGGGAATTCAATACTCTAGGATAGCCTTTACTCAAATTAAGAGAACATGGCATGTGGGAAAAATAAGAGAGGTCAAATTAATTTCATCAAGACTTGAAAAGGGGGAATATGAATAGAAAGGAGCAAGTATGAGTTACAGGTATATGAAGTTTTATGAGTTCAATCAATGAAGACTATGTAAAATGAAATTGAATGTTGTGTTGAAAGTACTAAAGAAAATCTATTTCTAAAACTTGCAACTCAACTTAATTATGGATTTATTTTTATGAATCATGAATTGTATCATATCAATGGAGGAGCTTATAATGGTTTAAAAACCTTCTATGAATGTTGAGCTAAGTTGTAAAAAAAAAAAAAAAAAAACTCAACTTGCTTATGATGTGTTCGGGAGCCTAAAAGATTTGGGATAAGTAAATGGGTTATAAAACTAACTTAGGATATTTGAAACAGAGAGTGTCACGTACCTTATTATGAAGAGCTTTGTGGAGATGTATACTATTTTGGAAAGTTTAAAGTGTTTAACCGTTGTATTGGTTGTTGATGTTCTTAGGAAAAAGATTAAAGTTTTTGGTTTAAAATATTAAATTCAAAAGCTATTGTATGTGTATACGTATTGCGAGTGTTACAAGATGATTTCATAAGCCTTGTAGGTGGTATAATCAAAACCTTAAGGAATAAAAAGGGAGCCTTATGAGCTCAAAGTGTTTTTAAATCAAACTATGTTTAATTTTTGTCAAAATCCTACTCAATGGTCAATTTTGGCCATTTTGAGAATTTAATGGTGAAACCAGTTTAGATGACTAAGTTTATGTAATTACACGTGTCCGCTATGATTTGGTGGTCATTTGGTGTAAATGGTTATGAAAACGAAGGTTAGGCAATCGTATCGTTCGCCGGCGGTTAAAATGATTTTTTCGGAAAAATAAATCCATTTGGGGACACAAATGAGATTTTAAGACCTAGACAAGTTTTAAATATGTTATGGATTTTAAATGAAGTATTGGAATGGAGTTTAGACATGTAAGGCCAGAAAAATGGCATGTTTGTGCAAAGTTAGAAAAGTTAATTTTAAAGTTTAACGGTCTGTCCACTACGAGCAGATTTCTGTTCTGTTTGGTGGGGAATTTGGATTTTTGTCCTGAATAAAAGTTGTAGAGGAGGAAATTCTAATGAAAATGGACTCAAAAATCACCTAAAAATGTTAAGAAATGAATAAGTTATGACCGTTTTAGCGAAAGAGGGTCGAGAAATCAAAAGTCAAAAATTCTGCACAGATTGGGTCAGCGCTGGGAACAGCTATAAATGAGCGCTGGCAGCGCCGAAACTACTGTCCAGGTGCCCAGTTTTGACCGGGTCAGGTTGGTTCGTGTTGGGTTTGATCCGGGTCGATTCGGGTCGATTTTCCTTGGAAAAAATAAGTTAAATTTTTGTATAAATGAATACTTAAGTATCCTAAATCAATATGTGGGTATATTAGTGATTAATTGGTGAATCAATCTAATTAATTAGTGAGTTCCAATAATCATGTTTAGGCACTAAGAAGTGTCGGAAGTGTGACGCTAAGTGTAAGAAGATTATGAATGTAAATTAAAATTTTATGAAGATTCCATGAGAAGTTAAATTAAGAAATTAAACCTATTGAATATATAGGATGATGAAAGGAAGTAAAAATCTTAAAAATAAGATTTAAGTATTAAGTCTAACATTGAGTTGTTGATCTCACATATCGTGTAGGTCATGCGAAGGACGCGAAAGGTTAGCGAATTGGTAAAACGCCGGTGCAGGCAAGTTTTTCAAAACTTGCTCCTATGTGATAACTATCATTATGTGTGACATGTTTTTATATGCAAACACGAGTTAATGTGCTTTTATGCCATAATGTGATTAAACTGTGTGGTTCAACTGATAAGTTGATTTAGCTGTTCTTTATGAACTGTATAAAATGTGAAGTGACAAGCATGATAATATGCATCATGAATTATGTTTTAATATATCCACATGTATAGAATGTCATATATGGATATAACTGCCAAACATGCATGTAACTGCAATTACGTGCTACGTGTTAACTGTTAAACTTGTTGAGCAACGTAGTTGCTCATTCTTGCTTAAATAAACGTTTCAGTTAAGTGCGGGACATCTGAGGTTCCAGTAAAGATCAAGGACAGGGAATGCTTATGAATTACCACGGAAGATATAAATATTTTCTGTTAAATATTTTGGGGGTAAACAGTGTTACCCAAAAGGTATATACTGTATTAAACGTTAGGTTAATATTTAATACTGTTGTGTACCAAAGTGAGGTGCATTGTAACTATGTGTAAACGTATTAGGTTGAAAATAAGTCTTGATTGATAAATAGACTTAAAAGTTAATTGTAAGATTAAGGGCGGATAATCTGTATAACTTTTGCATTGAATTAGATCATAATATGTATGATCTTGAAATTAAGGAAGATGATGTAAAGATTACGATTCGGGAATAAAGATTTTATAAACGTTTAAATTTATTGAGTTTTAGCATTATTATTATATAATGTTGTGATTATTAAGGAGAATGTTGTACATTAACGCACGAGGTCGCCTGTAGCAAGTACGGGGATTTTCGGGGTGTTACACATATTACACACAAGTATTCTCATACTGGGCTAACTTATTTACATCATTTACAACACTTCTCTTTATTAATCATACTAGTAAATCACTTAGTGATCATTAATCTTTTTGCTTTCCATTCAAGGGCAACATTCAATCTTTATAGCTTTATCTTATAAACATATCTTGTTTTTCATTAATAAACTCCTTTAATTCTTCATCTTGGCTTCTTTTTTTCATTCTTTAGTTAATTTGAATTAATTAAAATAACTAGCTTACTCGATTCTTACCACATAACACACATAGAGTTATATACATTACCATACACAGTATTTTCTCATAAAAAAAATCTAGATTTTTAAAGACACGTAGAATTCTCAGTCATTACAGCAACCCCTAGTGATAATTTTATGTTCATTCGGTGAGAAAACTCCCGGTGATGATTATTATTTTCCCATAGGTACTACAATGAAAGGATAACACTCATAGTTATTCAAAACTTGATCAGTCATTATATCATTCATCATTTCATTTAGTATACGCATTCATGCGTTAACATATATCTTGTTAGGTGTTGGGTGTCTACGCCTTTGTCATGCTTATTCCATTGCATTGTATAATCATGTCAAAGAGGGGCATCTGAAGACGCCCAAAATTTACGTGTATTATTAAATTATATTACAAGAGGAAAATAATATCAATACCACAAATCATTAAGGATATCAAGAGAAGACTTGCAAAGCATATGATGATTACTTGGAGGACACACATGGACCTTGAGGCACCAAAGTACAAAAAGGGAGGACAAGGGAAAGATTAGTGTGTGCGAGGAATGGTTTTTCACACTTTTCTCCCTCATAACGGATACAAACATGGGAAAATTCGGTATCATTTTAAAGATCTTGAAAACAGCTTTCCAGATTGGGGTGGATCATTTTCTAATTTTGCCTAGTTTGAAAGATACGATAGTTTTAGTGTATGATGAGATCCAAAAAGGAACAGGAAGGTCCCATAGGGGGAACTTAGATGTAGGCACCAACCCAAATGGATTTTTAAAGCCATTTCGCTGTAGATTTGTCAAGAAGAAGAAGGAAAAAAGGGACAGAAATGAGATGAAAAGGATAGGAAAACCTAAAATTATGAGAAATCTTTTCTAGAATAGATCAAAACCCTTAGATCTAGTAGTTTCTTTTCTAAAAAATTCCTTCAATATAGTTTAAAGATCCATTTGTATGCTATAAGAGAAAGAAGAGCTATCAAATTTGAAGTCATTTTGATCTCAAGGTCTATTTTCTTACTTATTCTTCCATTTTCTTTTTTGTGGATTGTTTGTGCTTAGGCTTGATTATTTAATGTTTGTTTGTTATTTGTTACTAGTTATTATTTTCATGTTGTAATTAGTATTTTTTCAATTTCTATTGTGTCAGACCGAGACACATGTGTCAATCGAATTTTTGGAGATGTTTTCAAGAACATTTGGGAATACAATTTAGGTTGAGCACTTCTTATGATCCTTAAACTGATGGGCAAAGTGAGAGGACAATGCAGACTTTAGAGAATATATTGTGAGCTAGCATAATAGATTTCAAGGAAAGTTGGGATGATCACTTATCTCTGGCAGAATTCGTGCACAACAATAGTTATCATGCTAGTATCGAGATGCCGCCTTATAAAAATTTATACGGGAGAAAGTGCAGAACACCATTGTACTGGGACGAGATTGGAGAATATTAACTACTTGGGCCAAAACTAGTTCAGAAAACTACATAGACTGCTTGAGTAATAAGGGACAGACTTAGAGCGACGCAAGATCAATAGAAGAAATATGCGAATCAACATAGATAAAATAAGGAATTTAAAGTGGGTAGCTATATGTTTTTCAAAGTATCTCCCTAGAAATGGAAGATAAGATCTGAGAAGAAGGGAAAATTGAGTTCTAGGTTCATAGGACATTTTAAAGTTCTAAAAAGGATAGAAGATGTGGCTTATGAGGTAACCTTATCTCCAGAATTGGAACAAATACATAATGTGTTTCATGTCTCTATGTTATGTCCGTATAAGTTTGATTATAAACATGTAATAGATTATAAATCTATTCAAATCAAGAAGGACTTAAGTTATTAAGAGATTCTTGTACAAATAATTGATAGAAAATAATAAGTATTAAGGAATAAAGTTATACATTTTGTGATTGTAATTTGGAGAAATCGTTTTCAAAAAGAGGCTAGGTGGGAGCTGGAAGACAAAATAAGACAATGGTACCCACATCTGTTTAATTGGGTAATATACTGGTAATTCTAAGAACGGAATCCTTATTAAGGTAAAGAATGTAATATTCTGAATCTTTATTAAACATGTAATTGTAAATGTAAATTTTAATAAAGTGTAATTTCTAATCTCAAATGTTGTATTAGAATATATATGTAAAGAAATATATATATATGTATGTGTATATGTGTGTGTGTGTGTGTGTGTGTGTGTGTGTGTGTGTGTGTGTTTGCACGTGTGTGTGTGTACAAGTAAAGTTCTTGGTCAAAGGTTTCTAGAAGCTTAAACAAAAGTGGAAGTGGAGGAGCCCATGAGGGGTCATTTGATGGCTACTAACTCTTACTTGCTCATGTACAGTTGGTTAGAAGAGTAAGGTAAGCCCTAAACGTATTTTAATTCATATGTTATTAAAAAAAATATTATTCTTTTGTAAGGTTTATGAAATCTAAAGCATAATGAGGATTAACTTTGATATATTAAGCATATGTTACCATGAATCATGAAATAAAACTCAAGAACTTGAAGGAAATAGGAAAGGGAACGTAAAACTATGCTCAAAGAAACCCTAAATCTATACTGTTTTTGTAAAATAGATAAGTATTAATGTGTAATGAATTGGAACTTCAAATTTTTAGGGTAAATACTTCCAGAAATCCTCTAGCTATAGTAAAAATATAAGACCCTGTGATTCCCCCAAATCATTATACTCACTATAGCTGATTTGGTGCTCACTATAAATGTTAAATCATTAAGTTTATAGATGATTTCCTTATTCATAAACCTTATCTAACTAAAATTCAGAGCATCAACAATAACATGATCAGTCCATATTATCAATACCCTTATTTAGTTCAACAATTTCATAAACAAAGTTCTCATCTTAATTACCGAATATCTTGCATAAATTCATACCAAATCCTTGTAATTAATATAAGGGAATTAGTACTCACTTTAACTATTTTAACCTTAGAATTTTAGATATTTTATACCTTTATATATCTAAGATTCACAGTATTAATAATATAATTGTTCTTGGAATAAAAGAATCTTACGATAAATATTTGCATCTTTATCCATGGCAAGATTCTTTTTCTTACAGAACTCCCCATTTCATTTAATACCCTCACTTAGATAAATAAATTTATAAAGATATCTCTTCATAACGATACTTCCTATTTATCTAAAATTCATAATATTAATAATATACTTGTACTTGGAACAGAGGAACAGAGGAACCTTACGATGAATTTGGTTTCTTCATCCGTGTTAGATTTCTATTCTTATAGCACTCACAATGTTATTCAATATTCTCGTTTAGATATATAGTTCTTTATCAATACTATGTTAATGTTTAACAATTCTAAGTTTAATCAAAATAAAGACATAACATAAAGATGTGATCAAACATGATAATATTGACATAAGATTCAGTTATATGGTTTGCTTGTTTATATTACAAAGTCAACATAACTATAACAAAAGGACAAGAAATTAATAAAGCATGTAAACTAGTCTATGCATTTCTTCTTTCCCTTTTTCTTAGAGTTAGAGCTCTCAGGTTTGTTTACAAATAAGGTTTTATTCGCAAGGGTGCTCATACAAAAGCTCAACAAGTTTAAACATATAGTATATAAGTGAACTCACGTCGATATGGATTTAAATAAAATCATAGCTCAACAAAAGATGTTACAATTATTTTAACATAGTAAAATTAAGTGGTAATTCAACAAAGAACTAATGTTCGTCTGTTTTTTGACTCTGAAACTATCAATGGATATCTATAGGGGATCAACCTAATGATATCCTATGTTATTCATAACATACACTACACTGGAATAATCATGAACAGTGTTTTAAAAAAATCATCACAGTTTACTTTACATGCTGAGGTGTTACCAAAATAATTTGGTTTGACTAAAAGCTCAATAAAGAATCACTGTTCAATATTTCATGAATAAGCATTCATTTCTCAAGTTGTGCCAAAACTAATAGCAATAACTTTCATTTCAAGAATTTATAACATATTGTTGCACAAAGTGCATAAATCAAGTAAAAAAAAACTTGTAAACATATATTTAGGGTAGAAGACTTGCCTTGGTGTGTAAGTAGTATTAACACTAAGCTTTAATTTGCTTCGTAAATCTTACATAAATGGGTTATGTATACACGAGGGTTAGTTTATCATATAATACTTCTTCATAAGTATTATATTAACTAATTCTATAGGTGTTTTAATTTACAAACTGCATTTGTACAAAAAAAAAAAAAAAACTCCATTTCCCTTAGAGAGCTCATATCAGTTTGTTTTCGAATGATTTGGAGCTTTGACACTCTTATACATAACTTCTTCATAAAAAAAAAAATTGGGTGATTCTTGAGTCTATTCTCATCAAAATTTCATCCCCTACAAGTTTAACGAATTAGATTTTTAAGATTTCAAACTTAAGGAATCGAAAATGGCTTATAAGATCAATATGACAACTAGGTTCAAACTTTCATAATTAGGCAAGTGAAACATGATGCCATAAGCATTGAAAAGCTTAAGCCATCATGTTTTACCATTCCATAACATTAAATAACAAAATCAAAAACTTATATAGCATTTTAGAATTTTTACTCAAGAACACGAAGAACAAATTGAACACGGTAACAGCTAGTGTTTATCATATTTTTGACTATATTCTTAAAGTAAAATGGACATTATAATTGCTTACGATTGTGATTTCACTAATATAGAAATGAAATAAATTGACCACTATAACTACTGGTATTTTCTCGGTTTAGCTATAACTATGAATTGAAATTGAATATAATAACAACGAAGATGATACCTTTTAAAGTGCAAGATATAACTATTTCTTTGTAAGACTTCAATACTAGATTATAACACTAGCTCACAAAAAATTTCACCAACTTTGAAAATAACTTTGATTGCACTAATTTAGCTGGAAAATGGTAATAATTTAATGAAGGATGGAGGCTTGTATTTATTAACTAGCAAAGTAAGGGCAAAATTGACTTTAGGACATCAAAATATCTTTAACAAAGAAGTGCATAATTTGGCTTTCTCCACCCTTGGCCAACCACTTTTGTGCTATGTAGGGTATACATCATGCTTACATCATCTTTGCTTTGATTGGTTAATTTAAGCTAGCTTGGCTTGTGATTGGTTAATCTCATTTCACGTGGATTTAGTTACAAACTAGTTTGTGTAATTGTGTTAGTTTTTCTTCGTTTGGTTACTCTAACTTAATTACACCTAACCTAGTTTGTTTACACTTAAATACCATTCAACTTAGTTCATTTTCAAGTATTTTGGTTAGTTAACTTTTACTATTTATCGGTTGATTTTTCGTATTATTATCGTATTATTTTTGTATAATTCTTGTATTATTTTCTTATTTATGAATAATGTTTAAGGTTTAGATTTTAACCCTTAGGGTTAGGGTTTAGGTTATAACCTTTTTTTCACTTTTAAGTTTTAACCCTAAACTAACTTCTTGATTTTATTAAGTGTTAAGGTTAACTACTTGAACCAAAACACAAAATCAAACACATAGAAAAATCACATAGCACATTATGAAGATAATTCAAACTTTATTTATTCATATAAAGTCGTATTAAAAGATTCTTAGTTCGGAACATTACATTCACCCCTACTTATAAGAATTTTGTCCTCAAAATTATAGTACAAAATCAAGAAAATAAATGTAGATAATATATCTTCATTTTGTGTTCTAAGTCTGAAGTGGCTTTTTCCATTGATTGATTTCTCCATATTACCTTCACTGAATGTATTACTTTATTCCTTAATACGTGCTCTTTCCAATCAATTTGAATAAGAATCTCCTCATAACTTAGATCATTTTCGATATGTATTGGTTCATAATTAATGGTGTGTTTGTAGTTGAGTTTATATGGACGCAATACTAAAACACGAAATACATTATGTATATGTTCCAATTCTGGAGGCAATGCTACTTCATAAGCTACCTCACATATTTTCTTTAAAATCTCGAATGAATAAACCTTGGACTCAATTTTTCTTTTTTCCGAAAACGAATCTTCATTTTCAAGGGAGATACTTTTAAAAAGTCATGACTTCCGACTTCAAAGTCTCTTTTCTATTTATGTTGATCTGTATATCTCTTTTGTCGCTCTTAAGCAGCTTGTAATCTTCCTTAGATGACTTGAACTACTTTCACTATTTATTGAACCAACTCTAGCCCAAGCATTTGTCATTCGCCAACTTCATCCCAACACATAGGTGTTATACACTTTCTCTCATACAAGGCTTCATAAGGTGGCATTCCCAGCAAAGTTGAGTGATCCTCCATTACAAATAATTTCCTCGTTGAGATAGAAGGAACCCTCACTTCAATGTCAAGTCTAGCAAATTCCTTAAGTAGCTCATCCTGAGTCGTTAATACCATTAGTTTTTCTTGATTCTTCCTACTTAGTGCATCTACAACTACGTTGGATTTTGCTAGATAATATAAGATCTCGTAGTCATAATCATTTATCAATTTCAGCCACCGTCTTTGTCTCATGTTTCACTTTCGTAGTGTTAAAATATACTTCAAACTCTTATGATTGGTATAAATTTCACACTTCTCTCCATATATGTAATGCCTACATGTTTTCAAAATAAACACTACCGCTGCTAGTTCTAGATCATAAGTAGGATACCTTATCTCATAGTCCTTCAATTGTCGCGAAGCATAAGCAATGACATTCTCATGTTGTATCAAAACGCAACCTAATCCTTTATGGGAGGCATCAATATAGACTATAAGATCTCCACTATTGTCTGGTAAAGATTGTTAGAATCTATATGTATGATTTGATGATACAAAAGTGATTAATGTAGATTTGTTCAGTAGCTTTTGTAAAGTCCTTATTTGAGAAATATTGTACAAGGACTTAGAATAGTATGATCAAACTTGTTAGGTTGGTCTTTGAGTTGATTTTATGTATAGATTGATAGGATCAGATCCATCGTAAAGTTACTCTGCCTGTTCGTAAAGTATATATTGATCTAGAGTATTTTGAGCTCATAGGGCAACGGTCAAAATTGTCAAGCAAATGTGTAAGCTATCTGAATAATCGTAGAATAAGTCATAGAGCTACCTAAGAAATACTGCAGCAAAGGCATCTAAGTATTAAAGTCAGAAACATTCTACTATCAGGAACGTAGAACTATATTCGGAATCATAAAGCTACTATCAGAGTTGACAACAAAGTTATAACAGCTGCGTAAAGAATAAGTTCGCAAAGTCTGCTCCAGCATCGTAGAACATCATTCGTAGAGTAGATCGTAGAATATCTTAGTGACTCAAATGAAGATATTCATAGAGTTAAGAATGTTGAGTATCCTAGATCAGACTCTACATTCTTCATCAAACTCAACAATCAAGCCAAGCCTGAAGATAGTGTCAGAATGGTTATAAGTCTGATAAGACAGAGAATTGTTGAGCATCAGGATAAAGATTTCAAGGATGTTTCTCACCATCTTTAACTTTAGAAAGGAAGATCAGAAAAGCTTTTTGATAGAAGACTTGTCACCTCGCTTTAGAGGTAAGTGAGAACTACTGACTAATGGGATATGCTAGGACCAAAAGATAGTCTATTATCTACCCCAAAGTCAGAACAACATTAAATGCACTATTAAAATGTTAATTGCTCCAACAGAACTCTATAACGGAACTATTTCTAAATAGCTATAAAAAAGTATAACAATTCAAATTCGAGAAACGAATCACCCAAGTACAAAGTTAAACCTCTATAAAAGATAAATGAAAAAATCCACTTTACGAACAAAAAAAGAAAAAGTAGTTGTTCAGAGTTGCTAAGTACCAGAAGAAGTCAAGCATCATTGTAAATCTTAGCAACACCTCAAACTCAATCAACAATCAGTTGTGACTCACTTGATCTGTGTGATCATTATATCAAATCAGAGTGACTTGAAGAAGTCTAAGCGTCCTAGACTAGGTGTTCGAATATCCAAGTCTAAATGACTTAACGAGGTCTAAGTGTCCTAGGCTAAGTGTCTGAATATTTCGAGACTAAGCGATTGGAAGGAATCTAAGTGATTCAGTTGTAATATGGTCTTAGAGACCTTATCATTAGTAGATATCCTACTTATTGAAGTAGAAGAGTGGACTAGGAGCATTTATACCCCGAACAACTTAAAACATCTTATGTTATTTACTTTTAGCATTTACATTATGTCATATTAACTGTTATAAACTGCTATATCTATTAGTGACTTATCTTCACATTTATTTGTGCCTCTGGGATATCTATTTGTGCCTCTGGGGACCAACAAGTGGTATCGAGGAGGGTTCTCCTAAAAAAAAAGCTTAAATACTTTGAGTTGATCATATGGCACACAATAAAACTTGTTATGAGTTTAATGGTGAAAATGAGTTACTTTATCTTAACATAGAAAAATTTGCTAACTGGGATGTTCACTTGCAAGAATATCTTAATGGTATTGATGCTTATATAAATGATGCAAGAACCAGTGGCCAATGCATTTAAACAGACCTAATCCCCATCTATGATGATACAAATGAAATAATGTTCAATCATAGCACTGAAAGGTCATAGAGTGAAACAAAAAGTAGCTCCAGCTCAGATTCAATTGATGAAGAAGATTTACATATTGACAAAATCAATCGAATAGCCATAGAAGAAAAATAAAGCAAATCCACTAATTGTCAAGAAATTGATATAAGTGAGGTATTTGATTTTAATTTTCCTAATATAGATATTAATGATCTAAGAACTGAGTTACAAGATATAACTAAAGATCTGCACCAATATATGAAATCATTTAGACTTCTATCAAAGGACTATTCCCTTATTCAAGAGGAAAAAGTGAAAGCTCTAGTAGAGTTAGAAACTACTTTACAAAGTGTAGCCTATTTTGCCAACCTTGAGGCTGAGAATGCTCTCTTGAGAAAAATAACTGAACTAAACACTCAAAGAGAGTTAACTCTAACCTCTAAGATAGAGGATCTAGAGAAGACAAATTATATAGGGAATCATTATTCTATATCTATGGATTCATTAATTGAAAGTCATAGGTCCATCTCTGACAAGTCAGGATTAGGATTTGAAAATTCTTTCTCAGTTTTAAATATAGTTAATAATAATAATGAGGCATGTAAGTTAAATAAAGATATTATATTTTTGAAATCCACAAAGACCCCATAGTCAATGATTCAGAGAATTTTAAAATCTACAGATCAGATTGTTTTTCTAAAAAATAACAGGTCACAAACTGGTCTTGGTTTTGTAAACCTAAATAGTAAGCCAGAGTCTATGGCCAATAAATAGAAAAATCATAAAGCTAAGTAAAACCCATTCTACGAATCGACCTAGAATAAATAGTAGAACTAGCTTTTACTCTATGAACCCATAAAATCTTAGAATAGTTTGGTGGCAGAAAAAATTCAAGTCAAAAAGAATAACTGGATATTATAGGGTTTCAAAAAAAAAAATTGAAACTCTAAAGCAGGATCCATGCGAAAATATATTAATCAGAGGTTTAGATTTGTTTTACCGATTAGTCGTGCCTAAATGGAGACGATTGAGAATTCTTGAACGCTTCGAATCTTTAACGCAATCCAACGACTGCGTCTTTACGGTATCTACACGAATGCTCCGTGAATCGTTACACGATCTGCAGTAAAAAGGAAGCTGCGATACTAGCGACCAAGATTAGGGTTTCTGAACCATTTTTCTCTCTAGCCTCTTTCTGAAAGCGACTAGGGTTTTTAGTTTTTCCTTAGGTGCTAAAAACTACTGATATATTATGTATATATAGCAATTAACCAAAACCTAAAATAAATAGAAAAATAAAATCCAAATTTATATATATATATATATATACACACAAACTAGCTTACTAATTTAAATTCATAACTTAAATACTATCAATCATATTGATATATTTAAATACTTACAATTTAAATTAATTCCCTTTTAAATACGTTATAAGTGTGTGACCCTATAGGTTATTATTATGTTGGCAATAATTTTAAAATCATATTATAAAATTATAAACAATGAGCTGCATCTAGTAATGCATCACTGCTACCTAAATAATAATAAGATCAGTGATTCGATGCAACCTTTTCGTGACCAATGTTTCAATGTAATTTAATCCTTTTAACCTTGACATCCTAGATTAAACTCAAGGCATGGAATGTGTTATACTATTCATAATTTAATCTGAGTTTTCTTGATCAATGAGTAGACTATATGAAACAAATCATTATTTGAGCATTGTCATGCATTTCATAGTCCTACTCAATCAAGAGGCCTATGAATATCACCCCTAATATATATGAGGGTTAAATTCTATCTAGATCACTCATATTCCTCACACGATTCATGATGTACCCAATAATCACCTTTATTGTCCACCCTATTAAAGGTGACCTTTGATGATATCAAAGTATATAAATTCTCGTGTAATAATATAGTGATTTCAGGTCGGAGGATCATTGCATCATTGTCACTATGAGGATTTTTTATGACACTTTGCATAATGCTCCACGTAGAATTCTCATGGTGGGTCAGTCCAGTACATTGTTCTCTAACATGTACCTATGCATTAACTCAATATCTCATATATTTATGACCAATGAGATTTGGCCATCAGTCAATCCACATACTAGTCCCAATGCATCATTGTTGTCCCATTAACAATGATAATAGACAAGGGACATTTAAGAGCAATGATACTAAATGTAATTATATAATCTCATGTTCAAGTCACATACTTGAAACTATATAATTTGTATCACTATTCTAAGGACTTTTATTATGCTAACATTTATATAACGTAGTAAATAAAATCATAATAAAATAATTCATTTATTTAATCAATTATAATATCAAAAATGTTAAGTAATTACATCAAATAATTGGCCTCTAGAGCATGAACTCTAACAGATATAAGAATCGAACACAAGAGTTTCAAGTAAGAAAATTCAATGATATTAAATCATTCATACATAATGATAAATGCTACATATGTCATATTTTGATCATAATGCTGCAATGTGTTGTGATTATCCATCAGTTCATAAGAAACTCAAAGTCAATCAGATTTGGGTACCTAAATGCACTAACATAGAAGGACCCAAGCTAGTCTGGGTACCAAAATAAAGAATGACTTATTTTGCTGGCACTTAGCTCCATTGAATCTGTTTGGTAACTAGATAGTGGATGCTCAAGGCATATGCCAGGAAATAAGGTTCTTCTGTCAAACTTCAAAGAGAAAGATGGTTCAGTAGTTATCTTTGGAGATAATAATTTTGGAAAGACCAGAGGCTATGGTTCTATTGGAAATGGAGTAGTATCTTTCAGTAAGGTTGCAAATGTTGATGGTCTGAAGCACAATTTGCTAAGTATTAGTCAACTGTATGATAAAAGTCATCAAGTCATCTTCCTCAACAATCATTATGAAGTCAGAGATCTTAAAACCAACTCCTTAAAACCTGACTGAATCAAGGGAATGAAATATCTATATAGTTAATCTTGCAAAGTTGGGTTCTTTAGAAATAGCTTGCTTCCTTGCTAAAGCCTCAGAAGATGTGAGTTGGTTATGGCACAAAAGATTATCTCATCTAAACTTCAAAAATATGTCAAAGTTCATTTCCAAAGACCTTGTTATAGGTTTGCCAAAGCTAAGTTATGTTAAAGAAAGACCATGTAAGACATATAAACTAGGAAAGAAAACAAAGAGTTTATTCAAAAGTAAAGCAATTAATTCAAATGTGAGGCCCCTACAGCTATTGTATGTGGATTTATTTGGGCCAATAATAACTGCTAGTCTTTGAGGTAAAAGATACTCATTAATTGGGGTCGGCGATTACACCAGATATACATGGGTATCTTCTTAAGCTCTAAAGATGATACTAGCAATCAGCTGATTAGATTATTCAAGTTGGTCATAAATGAACAAGGTGAAAGGATCAAGGCAATTAGAAGTGATCATAGAAAATTATAGAAAAATACTGAAAATATAGAAATGATGTTTGGGCATTAAATTTAATATTTTTGTAAAAATATTAAATATTGGGGATTAATATTTAAATATTTTAAATATTAATCTAATGAGTTTAAATGTTAGAAAATGATTAAATAAAATTTTTGGGACAACCAGATATTTTAAAATTTGTCCGATGAGCCGGGTTGTCCGAAGTGAAGGAGTTGATATTAAGTTATATTAATATTTAAGGGACGAGGTTAATATAATTAACCATATTATTAAATAATTGGCTCAGGGATGATATTAATTTAGTAAATTAATATCATGAGAGGATAAATAATTATTAATTAATTATTTTATCATCATAGGTTGTACGAGAAGCATTATAGGAAGGGTATTTGTTATTTAGTGCCACGATCCAGACAAGTTCTTCATCTCTTTTATGTTAAATGTTGGACTGTTATGATATGTAATTCTTATTTTAAATGCATACAAATTATGTGTTATGTGATGCGTGATTAATGTGGCAACAATATGTACTTTGTGAAATGATATTAATATATTTGAAATATAATGCCTGAATAGAAGCACAACACGTGATGTATGACACACACCGAGCATGTCAATGTATGAGCTATGTGAAGCATAAACTGTTGAACTTGCTGAGCCGTTGTGCTCATTACTTGCTTAAAACAAACTTTTGCAGGTTAAGAAATGAATTTCAAGAATATCAGATTATGTAGAGACAAATTTTCCTAAAAGGTTGTGAACATTATTATTATATGTTTATATTATGATTCAATGTGGATAATTGGTCAAGAACATGAATATTTTGTATGTACATATATGTTGGATCCGGATAGGACGAGTAGTGTTAAATTATGGGTCGTGAATGTTCAAATTAATTGCTACGTTAGAAATTATTATACGTTTGATCATGAACGATGCAACAATGAATATTTGTATGAAAATAAATGACTGTAAATTTTGAATGATGAGCATTATGATATTGGTTACAGAAAGAAAAAGTAAAAGTTGCGATCCAGGGACTAGGATCCAGATGTAAGGATTTTAAATATCCAAATACTTTAATACAATGATTGAATTGAGAAAAAAAAATTGTACCAAAATATTGGGTAATTGTTGATTTTAAAATCAATTATTGGATTAAAGAAGGGATTAAAGATTTATTAATGGACCAAAATTTGGACGTAAAGAAAATAACGAATAATAAATATGGAATTTAAGGTAATAAAGTTGGTCGAATTTCGAGGTCGTTACAGTCACAATATATGTATGTATATATTTTGTAAGTAAAGCTTGTATGCACTTAGTTTTCTTATTTCATTTCTAAAGTTGTTAAATTATGAGAGTTGTAGAGAAAGAGAAGAGGAAAGTTTGCTAGAAGCTAGAGAGTCTTATAGAAAGTATTCAAGAGAAGTAAATCAAGCCGTCAAAGTGGATCATCCAACACTAAGAAGGTTTATAACTAGAAGAAAAAGAGCCCAAAGAAGGTAGTATAAGTGTTCTAGCTTCAAAACTCTTCATTTATGTGTTTAAGTGCAAGATTAGAGTAGTCATGCATGTATTCATGGTTAGAAGTAAGATTTATGTGAGTATATGTGCTATATGTGTGATTTTTGAAGAAACCCTAAGCTTATGTGTGGTATTATAAAAGTGGTGAGCTATTCATGCATGTATTCATGACTAGGAAGCATGATTTAAGGATGATCATGTGTTATATGTTGATACATGTGATGAAAACCTAGTTTGAAAGGTTGATCATGTTAGAAGCATGTGAAAATTCTAGCTAAATAGCATGAAAGATGCATTATAGGTGAAAAAACATGACTTATGCAAGAAAAATAGAATACTAGGCTATGATTTGTATGTAAACCAAATCAAGATATTATGTGAATACACAAAGTTACTAAATAAGCATGTGTTAATAAAGAGGGTTCAAGAGTGAATTTTGTTAAAGTTGGCAAAATTTCACAAAAAAAGTAATTTTTGGCTATTTTGTGTAATTGAAAGTAAAATAAAGCTAAAAAATTAAGTTTTATGTAAATATACGTGTTAATGTCGATTTGGAAGTCAATTGGTGTTAATGGCGATAAAAGTAGATTTTAAATGTTTAAAAACGTTCGTCAGCACCTAAAATTGAATTTATGGAAAAATAGGGTCGTTTAAAGATGTTTAATGTTTTTGAAGGCCCATGCAATTCATATACATGTTAGGCATGTTAAATCATGTGTTGGAATATAGGAATATGGTTTATGGCCAAAAATAGCATCAAAATTGGAAAATTTTCAGATTCTGCAGCACTACGCCGGGGTGAGGTCTTTTGTACTGAAGATGGCGCAGTTGGACTGTAAGGACTTTGTTGGCGACACTTTCAGTCGTCGCTGGGGTGCAGTCCAACTGCAAGTTTTTCGCACCCATCGAGGTTCTCTCCGCGAGGACGCAGTTCTGGTTGTTTTGAAATTTTTTTATTTTAATCCAAAATGAAATATTTTAATATTAAATGATAGAGACGGGTATTATAAGCCATAAATTGATAAAAATGATCAATGTGGTAAGTATTAAGATATGAATGAACAATATGTTATGTGTTAAGAGTTATGTAAAGGTAAATGATAACTTATATAGCAAGGTATAACATGCATGTGTATATAATTTGTGCATAAACCAATGTTATGGTTATGTAGGACATAAATGGGATAAAATTTTGTCAGTTGAGGTAAACGAGGACAAAGGCAAGTGTTCTTTTCGAACTCTTATTTGTAGTTCCTTGAACAGTAAATTATGCCATGCATTTATATAAATCATTTTGAAGTTCATTTGTCATTGAACTGTTATTGAGAAAAGTCGATGCCAATTTTGATCCGGCTAGACATATGCAATAATTCATGTTGAATTCAGACATTCATTGTTATGTTCTCCAATCCATATTGTTGTGGTGCGAAATCTATGAAATGTTGTAATAGAACAACCCTGATAAAATGGGAATAAAGGATAAAGGAAATGCAAATTTTATGGTGTGGTTGCGTCGCTAGATGTTTATGTTGTGTACAATGTAAAGATACAATAAGTTGATCACCTAGAGTACACATCTGAAAGGAAATGCAGTCTTTTGACTGACTTGGACAGTATCAGTCTTTGTGATTGATATTGTTCTTAATGAGTTATTGGTCTTGTGAAAGTCAATGTTTCAAGTTAATCATGTAAAAGTTTATGTTATGTTCTCAAGTTCTTTTCATGGAACCTTTAATGAATCAATCCTATTGTATCAGATTTTCATTCATTATTCCGAAATTAATGTCATTATTTGTTTATGTTCTTGCTGAGCTATTTTATGTTCATTCTTGCTTTAACATGATATTTAAGCAAAACCTGAGCAGGCCGAGGGATTAGGAATAGATAAGGGAAAGGGAAAGGCTAGCAAGCAATAGATGTATAGTTAAAGAATTACTGTACATGTAATAACATATTTTGTAATATGTCAGAGGTATGAATGTTTGTATGCATAAAGATTTGCAAACTTGGGATAGTTATATAATATTATAAATTCAATTAAATTATTCAGAAATGAATGGTTGAGATTGAATGGTAGAATAGTATCGTGAGCACCGAATATGTGGTTTAAAGGACTTAGATTTGGGGGCGTCACAATATAATCCCATAAAAAAATTGGGATTAATAGTCCCTCTCATTTTAAGCTATTAAATGACTTTATGAGACTAATAGTCTAACATTAATGGATTAATAATATCTCATAAAAGGATTAAATAGTGCAAAGTAGTATTAAATTAAGATAAATAGTTCAATCCCAAACATATTTTTTTGGCGAATAAACATAGCTTTAGGGTTTTTAGGTTTAGGGTTTAGCTTTTAACCTTTTCTAGATTTTTTTCAAACCCTAAAATTAGATTTTCTCCAAAATAACTTTTATTCTTCTAATAATTGTTTAAGTTGGATTCTTGAAACAAAACACAAAAATAAATATTTATGAAAAATCCATAACACATAATTCAATCTTTGTATCACATAACACGTATATTATGTTAAAGATTTTTAACCTCTAATCGTATACGATCGTATATTCGAGTCGTATTTAATCTTTAAAATAACTCAATGTACACTCGAGCCATCGTTCTCAAGTTTTGTATTGACAACCTTTATTAGATATTATCATATCATATTTGAAATGTTTGGGATATTACACGTAATATATTGGGGAATATTATAATATTATTGGACTACCGACCTAATGTTGTAAACACAACATGAAAATGATGTTACGCATAACATGGGGTATTTTTAGGCTGATCCCCTATAATACTTTGTGGAGAGTTTGTAATCTTTGTGATTGCTCGGTCTTATGACTGATGAACATTATAAATAGTTATTGGCCCTTATGACCAGTCAGTTACCTCATTAATTATAGAAGATTATTGAAAATACTTTTATTTTTTCTAAATTATTTGTTGATTTATAATTCCTTAAATAAGAGATTTTGAGATTCTCATTAATATTTATTCATTGTGCATAAAAAGCTTATAAATTATTGTATTTTAAAATTTATTGAATAAACTTGTTACTCATTCTTGTATTTTCACATATATTTCAGCCAAGGCAAAAGGGCCAGAAAGGTCAAGCACGAAAGATAAAGAAAAAGACGTGTTTAAGCCTGAAGAGTAGATAAATATAATGTATTTATTATATTTTAGTGATACAACTTTTGTGTAAAGTAACAAGAACCTGGGATTATAAAACTTATGTAAATTATTGTAATGTACTATATACTTAGTTTATATTATAAGTTATGATGCGGATGATATTAGATAGTGAGTACCAAATTTGCTGTACTGAGTACTTGAATTTGAGGGGTCATATTGTCAAATATGAAATGTTTAGCAAAGGAAATGTATTGATGGGTAACGACGAAGCAGTTAAGATCATTGGTTGTAGAAAGGTGAAACTCATAATATATGATGATATTGTCAGAATACTTCTAAAGGTTATGCATATTTTTTTTTTATCTCAGTTAAAATTTGATATTTGTTAACACGATGACATATGGAGGTGTTAATCGACAAAGACTGATGCAAGATGACACGGTGAGTCAATTGTAATTGCATGAGGAGTTAGATATGATACTTTATAGAAGTTGATGTGAAGTAGAGATTTGAGATGTTTTAAACTTAGTATTTTTCATTTAAACTTATTAAACAATAAATTTGATAATCAATTTAGACACTTATTAATTGTATTCAAAGAGTAAAAATGACCCATATTTCAAAAAAAAGGAGATTAATATATTTAGTAACTTCTGGTTAAAGATAGAGTATTATTAGTGTTTGTTTTTTGTTTATCGACGGTTAAAATGGTTAGAATATTTCAAAATTTCAAACACACTAATTGCTCTAATAATATTGGAAAATATTGTTTGTTCAACACTATTTTATTTTAAATTCAGCTCAACTCGCAAACACTTCATACAAAAATTATTCCAAATGCACAAAACGTATCAAACTGAACAACCTTTTTAAGGAGGGAGTAGTAAAGGTTGCTAGACTCACAAAAAAGCAAAAGAAAAGGGCAAAAAAAAAGGAAAAAAGGAAAAAATGACAAAAGAAGAAAATGTATTTTATTATCCTTGCAAGTTAAACAAACGAAGCCTTATTTACTTTTTAATTGTGTAACGCAGGCTTGGCAACTGCAGGAGTTTCCTTTATTTGAAAAGCCCTTGTTTAAACCTCTCTCTCGCGTCTAAAAAATGGCGAATCCGCAACAAGTATCGAGCCGTCCATGGATCCTCGAATTGGTTCCTCTTATGGTTGTCATTCTAATAGTCGCTCACGTTCTTGCACTGGTAATTTCCCTTTGAATTTTTTCCTCTCTCAAACAATATCTGCTTGTCATTTTACTTCAGATCTCTCATATTCTCTCTGTTCTTCATGTAAATGTAAAATAGGTTTACTGGATTTACAGGCTAGCTACTGAGAGACAGCCTCAAAGGAGAAAGAAGCACTAGCAGTAGCTCAATTTACTAATACCCACAAGGTATAGCCTAATTCGTTTAATTCCTGGTCATTATTTTATGCAATGTCGCATATGCAAATTGTAAAAGCCTCTATTATTATTTGGAAATCTTAAAGATTTTTAACTCGTAAATCTGAGAGAAATTGGTATTTTTTTTTTGCAATATACTACCCCGTTCCAAAATATAATATAATTATTGACTTTTTAACATTTTCAACCTCAAAAATAATACTTATTTTAATTTTTTCATAATTAATTTTTAATGAATCATCACAATTTTAAGTTTGAAATGGACAAGTCTACGTACACACCGTTGAACATCCAAACACAAAATCAAGCACTACATTCATCTTAACCATAAAATAGGGCATGAGAGCATGACACATATTTCAATGTCATGTCCACTTTTTAATGATTAAGATGGATGTACTGTTTGGATGTTGTGTACTTGTATTCTTTGAAAATGTCTCAAATTGAATTTAAAAAATCAACAATGACCTCATAATTTGCAATGGGGGGAGTACTTAATATTAGGTTATGTTAAAGTGTATATTTAGTTGGTTATTTTTTATTTACCTGGCATTTATTTTCCCGTTTTCCTTTCAAACAAGTGAACAAGATCTATTTAAGTTTCAAACAAAAAATTGTTAAACACATAGAAAGTTAAATTCACTTGAAATAACCTGAAATACATAATAGTAGAAGGAGAAAAGCCCAAATTATGTTGATCTGTCCTTCAAAACAATATAGACTATTAATTTACTAATACCAAGAATGTAAAACACTAATTCATGGATTTTCACTATTATTATTATATGCAGTTACGAATACTTATATGCTTGTTTATTTATTGAGTGACCATGTAGATGTTTAATATTGTGTTTGGAACTTGGAAAAACTGAGGGAAAAGAAAGGAAAGGGAGATGAAAATGAAAAGTACAGAAAATCAAGAACTATTGAAAGATTCATAACACTTGATTATTTCCTACCTTACTTTTTCATTTTTCATAATTCAGAGTAGGCACCTAATGTAATTATTTTTTGGAGGATCCTTGAATAGATTTTTTATTTGGCTTGGGGGATACAGGTGCTTTTTATTTCCACTGTGCTTTGTATACTCTGTGTGTACGTGGGTTTGCCTTCTTTTTGGTGCTTTTATTAAAATTATATACTTTTCAATAATAATAATTGCAGAAGGCGAAAACATGTTTTTATTGGATTTACTGGAGTTCAAGAGTAATTACATCAATATGTTATGTGATTATGTATTCTGAATTCTTGTGTGTCTTACTTGTTTCCATATAGACTTTTGAATTCCTTCAAACAAATGAAACTAAGAGCAAATTGATCAATATTTATTGTTTTAGAACCAAAAAACCATTGTTGATTGGTTTTTCTACCACCAGATTTTACTTTTTGTAGGTAAAGATAGTTCTATTGATGGTTTTCAGTTATATATGCTGAATGCCTTTTTGTTCTTATCAATCATCTGTATAAATGGTAAATTAGTTGAAACAGACTGGCTGTAAGCTATATAAGCAATGTAAACCCTTGTCTCAGTTTGGCAAGTGATTGGTTTAGACAACCTCTTTATTTATTTGATTTGAATTTCCTTCTTATTTTCATTCATCTTTATGAGGACTATAAGTTTGATTATAGTTTTCTTTCTGCTTCATTTGGGCTGTTCTCATGATTTTAATTTTGACGTAATTGTTGATGTCTCTAATGGCTTTGTGCGACATACTGGAATTTGGTATTTAATTTGATCATGTGGGAAACAAATGTTGATTTCTGTTTCTTACTTTGTTGGGAAAAGCCTGGCTATGTGATGTGGTGTTAATGGCTGCTCTGCTACGACTTTGTGGGGGTTCTGAAATTACTTTCAGTGTTCTTAGTCTCTTTGCTTCTTTATTTATAGGACAGAAGCCAGTGTGTATCCTAGGTCTATTGCATTTTGGGATCCAGTTATTTGAGAGAGTTGCCCAACGTCTCGATAGGTGTACTGGAGCATATTTTTCCTTAGGAGGTAGGATTACTTTGATTCAGGCTTATTTAGCTAGTATCCCCTTGTATTATTTGTCTCTGTTTCGGATCCCAGTTAGTGTTGCACATTCCTTAGAGAAGTTGATGAGAGATTTTCTTTGGTCAGGGATAGGTGAGGAGAAAAGGGATCATTAGGTAGGATGGAAGGTGTATTTTTCAAAGCAAGAGGGAGACTTGGGGTTGGGTAACTTGGTCCTTAAAAATGTCACATTGGTGGGTAAGTGGCTTTGATTTCCCTTGCAATCTAATTCTCTTTGGCATAAGGTTATTATGAGCAAATTTCGTATGCAATTGAATGGGTGGGATGCTAATCCCGAGACTTAAGTTACTCATGCGAGTTGTTGAATCAGTTCCTACGGTTTTAGCTCTTTTGGGTGTCATTAGATATATGTGGCTGGGGAATGACATCATATTTGTTTTTGGGAACACATGGGTAGGTCAAGTTCAGATTTCTAGGGCTTTCAATCATCAGTTTCGCATATCTACTTTGCATAATGCTCCGATTGCTGATTTTATTGTCGTTGATGGTGACTCTTATCTCTTGGAACTTGCATTTCTTTAGGAATCTCACTTATAAAGATACCAATGAGTTGTTGTTGATGCTTAATTTGTTGAATTCGATTCAATTCTCCACATCTCCTAATAAATGAGTTTGGGACTCTAGACTCTTGTGGTAGCTTTTATTGCAAGAGCTATTTCTCTTTCTTGATTTGTTCTCGCGTCCTAGTTTAGTTTCCTTCGACTTATGTCATTTTTGAAGTTAAAGATTCTATTCAAATTCAAGGCATTTCTTTAGTCCATGGTTTTGGAAAGGTTGAATATGAATGATTTTTATCAAGTGCAGAGGCCTCACAAGTCTCTACCTCAAGATATTTGTTTTATGTGTAAGCAGAATGGTGAGACACACTCACACACTCATATATTTTTGCATTTTTCATAGCTTGGGATTATTGGAACTCTATTTTTGGAGTGGTATCTGCATCGGTGAAAGATTTGTTACTTATTCAGTATAGAGGTTTTGGAGGGAGTAAGGATATGAAGGTGCTTTGGAAATAAGGCGATCTTCTATGTGTTTTGGGGGATTTGGAGTGAGTGCAATGCTAGGCCTTTTAGAGATAGCGATTGGTGTGGCTAAAGATGGACAGATACATGTATTTTTTGTTTTGGTCAAGTACTTTTGCCTGTTAGAGTAGCAACTCATTATATTTGGATGTTCCCTTGTGTATGTTTCACAATTTCATATACTTTCAACGTGATTCATGTCTAAAAAGATGGAACTACTACAAAGGTGGTTTTATCCTCTTTTATCTCAACTTTTATCCTTGTTGATATCAACATGTTAGTCCAAGACAAGATTTAAATACATTTGCTTTAATAGATTCAAGATTGTAGGTTAAACTTTTCATTCCTCTCCACTTAAATGCTAGAGGTCTTTTTTTTCCCCATGGCGTGAGAATAATGTGGGGAACATTTCTAAGAGTTTAAAAAGCTTATGAATTTTATTTAACTTTTTTAGGAAACCATATATTTAGGTTAGAATAAATTGGTTTTAGTGATGTTATATTTGTATATTAGGAACTTTTAGAATATATTTTTGTTAATTTTTATATTTATTTGTAGTTGAACATTTTTTGGGTAAGCTTTGTTTATAGAGTGGGGGTATCGCTATTTCTTTACAATTACGAGAAATTCATAGTCTGGCGCCTAGTTGATCTCAGACTATTTCTTCATTACTTTAGTGTAGTTGAACATTTTTTTGTAAGCTTTGTTTATAGAGTGGAGGTATTGCTATTTCTTTACAATTACGAGAAAATCATAGTCTAGGGCCTAGTTGATCCCTCGTAAGGGTGGCACATCAATATGTTCTTTGCGTCTTCTTCCTTATTTGCATATTATTGTCTATATCATTCTAACTTAATATTTTTATTATAATAAATATGAGAAAAGTGAAAATTGATGCGTCTTTTACTATTGCATGGGAGAGAAATTATTTTTTCATTACTATTTGTTGTTAATGTACCTAGGGACGAAGCCACGTTAAGAGGAGTGGGATCAATTGACCCCACTGAAAAAAAGATTACTTTATAATACATGATAAATTTTTAAAAAAATTAGGTTTAATATATAAATTCCATTGAAATTATATATATTTTCTAATTTACGGGGTTAAATTAAATTTTTTATAACTTTCTCAAATACATATCACTTCTACACTTTATATATGCATCTCCCTTTAATCTTCTCTAAATAAATAATATTTTAATTTATATTATTTTTTAAAACAATTAAGGGATCAAGTATTATTGAACAAGTTTGTGATTAGAAAAAGTATATTAGTGGTCAATAAGGTATTTATATATAATGTTACTATTTATTGTATTGATATTGTAATCGTATATTAATAGTTAATAAGGTGTTTATATATAATGTTACTATTTATTGCATTATTGTTGTAATCAAATACATGTTTTATATATGCAACCAGAAAGTGCAAAACTATTCAAAAAAAAACAAAACAAAACCCGGCTAAATTATTCATAACGTATTTTGGCCCCACTAAATAAAAACTCTTGCTTCCTCACTGAATGTAACAAATGAGGTATTACAGTGCATCCCTTGTTAGATTTGTTCTTAGGTTCTATTATGCCGTTAGTGGATTAAAAGTTTTAAATTTAATCAATTTTTATTTTTTACATTTTAATTTTAACATTATTGAATATTTTAAACTTCAAAATTATGAAAAGATTCATTATTTATATTTTAGTTTGAAATCTTTTAAAGTTTTTGAATTTCTTAAATTATTTAAGTACGCATGTATTTATTAATTATTTAATTTACTCTTTTCAATTATTTAAAATTTTAGAAATCTTTAAAATTTAATTATTGTTAAATATATATTATGTTATTTTTTTAATTTTTTTACAAACTCTATTTTTTCTGTTGACATACACGTATTAGATTGATTTTGCCGATCATATCTATATTTTATGACCCTAACACTGTTTTCTAATTCTAATTTTGGTTTTCTAAAACTACATTTGAAAAGCTGGCCAAACCGCGGAACATGTATTGGAAAAATATTTTAAAAGTAGAGTAGAAAACTGCTTTCCAAACAAGGGCTACTATTGCGGGAGCCTATGTAAGTTAACAAGTTTAAATTAGATATTGATTGCAATGTTTTCCGAATCGGAAGGATTATTGAATCGTAAATATAATTCAGTGGCTGGTTCATCGGTTCAACAACTGCTATCAAACCGGTGATGTCATAAATATGTGAAAAATATATATTTAATTATTAATATTAGTAATATACATGAAGCATTTCAAAAGCTAACACATCCTGTACATATTCAAGTGGCGTCCATCAGAATTGTAAGTAACTTTTAATACATTGATCTTATGTTTTGGATCGGAGATAGTATTATTTATAATCTTTGGAAATATACTTTGACTCATTTTAAATACCAAATATTTTATCGTAACATGTTTTTTAAACTTCTCCTCCATACATTAGGTACAAAGCTAATTAACAATTTCTTCAAACCCAAAGTTGGTCCTTCTAAAAGCTCAAAGTTATGCTTAAAAAAAAAGCAAAAATGCCACCCATCAGATAAGGCACATACCCATTTCCCAGCCTTAATACTCTTTAATCACTCTCTCTTGAACGCTAAAGCATTAGAATATCTTCTCTTTAGCCACCACCCGGATGAAGCCCTCTTCATCTCTCTCATAGATTGAAGGTTTTGGCTCATAATATAACCAGATTTTCTCCATCTATGAAAGAATAATCTTAGCGGTTTTTGGGTTTTAATTACTGGTTTCCCGGTTCAAACAACAGTCTGATTCGGGTGTTGACCACTACCTGGTTTACAGGGTCAACGTTCATGAGAGACCTGTTCCCGATTTTACTGGTCCGAACGGCTGCTAAACATTGACTGGTATACTATAAAGACTTTGTAAATTAACTAAAACTTGAACTGTACATTATTGTTGTTTTGTTGAAGTATTTAATTATTCAACAAGATTATATATTAGATCTAGTATATTACTGTTCTTGCTTACATGCAGGCATAGTATTGCTAACGCATCATAGATAGATATTGCCAGCCACTGTGAAAATCGCCCATGTCCCAGGCGTGGCTTCTCTCCCTTCATCACTAGATGTTAACTAAAGGAGTCCTTTTAAGGAGAACTGTTGTAGACTACCTGGGGGTGTCTGTTTCTCTTTTTTATTGAATGTTGATTAGTAATTTAGTATTATTGGGAGTTTTCAAAGGAGAATTGTTTTAGATGGTTTCACAATTGCTGTTTATAGCTTGGAGGTTATTTTTATGTTTTTTATTTATTTTTATATAGTTAGTAATATTATTGAAAAAGAGAGGAAATTACATGAGAGGAGAGCAAGGTGGCCTCTTCAAATGAGGAAACAAAAATTAGAAACTCAAACCCTCAATGAACGGTTTACTTCCAATCTATATGATTATTGGTAGTAGCCACCTAATGTAAACTGTTGAAGTGGAACCCTAGAAAGACGAGAGAAAAGAGACTATCTTTTAGATGATGAAAGGGCATAAAATGATCCAGAACAATACATGTATTCATCTTAAGTCAAGATCCGCAAAGAAATAGTGAAACATCCGCACCTCCAAACATTTCCTATCCTTGGTCCTCTCCGGTCTTCTGAAATCTAGTAAGCAGCAATCATTCCCCCCAAATGCTGGGAGGGTTAGAGGAAATTAGAATTAGGCCTGTCAGTGAACAGTTTGATACTAGTGAGCGATGATACTGTATCGCGAAGCAACCAATCTGACCTGTGTTGTGCTACGATGCCATATTTGGAAAAGTAATCAACTCAGGTAATAGTTTGGGAGCATTCTTATAGGATTATATTTGAAGCCTTGTACAATAAATTTTAAGTTAGCTTAGGAGGAAGCTGTAATTAATACTAGTGAGTAACGTAGAGGATCTTGGCACAGTATGTATCCATTATGATTAATTTAGTCAAAAGGAAATGTTTTCAAGGTTTCTATACAAGTTACAACGATCAAGACTTCAATTGTGAAAAAGGATGCTAAGTATACATTTCTTACCTCCATAAATGAAGCACAGTTGAAAACACTTGTCCACTAATCTGATGCCACTGGTGGATGGGGTTTTGAGGGTTAATTTGGTCAATATATAGGTTTATTGATGTGGGTCATTTTGACGATATATTCTTCTCCTTACTGGTTTGGTTGTGGATGTGCTTGGCTGTTTGTCTTTGATGCAAAATTAGTGGGTTAAAACTTAGGTTCTTAAACGAACTGAGCTGCTCAATACTCAGACCCTACTCGATAAAAACACGACTTGTCTCACTAATTGAGTCGAATTTGACCACTTTTTACTCCTTTTTAAGTTATTTAGGCTGCTCGATACTTGACCCTACTTGATAAACATTCGATTTGTCTCACTAATTGAGTCGAGTTCGACCACCTTTTACTTCTTGTCAAGTTTCTAGTAAAGCCGAGAATATACGCCGATCGACTAGACTCGAAAGTCGACTCATCTGCAACTCGACTTGATAATCGACCAAATCTAATACTCTTAATTTATATATATGTATATATATATATATATATATATATATATATATATATATATATATATGGTATTTTTTGATTAAATAATTTAATACATTGAAATCTATATTATTAAGGGAGAGGAAAACTTTTAACCGCTTTCTTGAAGCTGTGTAACGGTTTAACCCATCACTTTCCTACCTTTTCTCCATTTTCTCTCAAAATTTCCCCCTTTTCTCTCCCCACTCCTTATCAATCCTTAATTTCTCCATTTTTTTTAAAATGCGTACATAATGTGTGTGCCAGGAATACTAGTACTCTATAATTACTTGATACTCTAGATTCATACCTGATTATGTTCGAATGTCTCGAACTACTTGCGAGCTGCTCGATAAGTACTTGAGTTAAGTTCGAAGAGACAAAACAGTGTTTGCTAGATACTCGACTCGACTTGAAATCGATAACTTTTGCAATGAGTCGAGCTAGATCAGACTCTACTCGTTTAGAACCCTTAAAACAATTCCTCCAATCTTCTTAGATAAAAGCTAGTACTATTTTTTTAGTTGTATGATTTAGGTGGTTCATATTCTTATTCTATTTTGTGCACCTCTGTATATGTTTGACCTTCCTAGATCACTTTTTTTTGGCCCTTAATCAGAAACTTGGCTGTTCAAGTTGCCAACTGTTTTTAGGTTGTTTATACTGTTCTAATGACCTTGAGCTTTCACGTTATTAATCCTTCCACGGTATTAATCCTCAAGTAGTGTTGGTGCCCTGCCCAGGGCATTCAAGATCAAAGTTTGTAGCTCATGGCATGTTAAGATGGTGCGTGCTTCTGAATGAATCGTATTTTTCTGATCATCCTCTTGTAGGACATATCTGTGCCTCACATTGTGCCCATTTTGGCAGAAACTTCAATTTGTGTTACTATGCTTCCTTCTGCATTTTACTGGAATAACTATGTTATGTATTACATCATATAGCTATGTTTTGCTATTAAAATAATGTATTCCATCTCATTTTATGAGATTTGTATATTCAAGTTAATGAACTTGAGGCAAGGAAGCTCAATAACTAAAAAGTTCTTCAAAAATTTAGAATTTTTGATTTTTTAGGTGATATATCTAATATAATACATTTGATGCGTGCACTCTAACCTTAGATTATCTGATCAGTTATTAATCTATCCTATTTTCATAATTTTAAAGTTTCCGTTGTGAAATTTCTCTCCATTTTTGTTAGCAATTTAGGCAGATGAAGTAACTAACATCTATTGTTATTATGTTTTTTTATTTCTTCAGAGAATACTTTATCCAACAATGGGTTTTATCGACATAGTGTCAAGGTTGGTTCTGATACACGGGTCTTGTAAGACATTATAACCATTCATTCCCGTGTGTTAAAACTCTTTTCACGTAAGTTCGATGTAATTATGCAAGTGAATACTATGAAATGTTGCTGTAGATTCCGGTTGTAATGGTGGTTGTAGGCATAGTTTGCGTGAACGTGCTAATTTGAATCATATTTCAAATATTGACATTTGAGCATTGAAGAATTTGAAGTCTAGGCATATTGTTTTGTAAAGTCCGGTTAATTGCTAACATGATTTAAGCCCTGCTAAGGATCACTCTAAACATCCCTAGGATGGTCTCCAACCCGCTTTCTTCTCCCTTTTCTTATTTGTATTGTTATTATTTTCTTATGTAGGCTTTCTGAAGGCAAGTTGAGAAGACAAAGATACCACTTTAACATTTAAAAGAGAGAATATATTGCTGTTATTTCTCTTTGGGCAAAAATATCCCCAAGTAGTGAGAGGAGATAGGAAGTTGCAAGAATTAATAATATAGTTTTATTATGAAATAATTAAATTAAGATCATGTTATCTAATATTAATTTGTTACTTTTATGAAAAGATATATACAATAATGTGAGTTTAAGTAAAATTTTATTATTACTTGGATAGTTTAATTTGAGAAGTAAAACAATTTTTTCTCAAAGAGTATCCTATGTTACCTGACTTGAATTTGTTATTATTACTAAAATTTAAGATATATTTATAATTTGAATCTAAGTAGAATTTTACTATTATTTAAATAATATAACTTTAGAAGCAAATTATTATTTTTTTTATTGACATCATCTAACCAAATATTAAATTGATATTATTATTCAAACATAAATAAATTAACCAATTCAAATAAAATCAAAAATTAAAAATTTATGATGAATAATTAATAAAATCATAGTTTTATAGTAAGACCTAGTACTTGCCATATGGTGTACTTGTTCGTTTTAGACTCCATTGTTTCTTTAAAAATATTATACTTAAGATAAAATTATTAATTTTTAGTGTGTTATTTGTTTTTAAATTTGGATTTGGTTATAATTCCCACCATTTGCAATTAAATTTTTTTAGACAAAATTAACCTAAACTTTTTTTAAAGTAACCATAATATCCTATTCTATCCATCATTTTAAAATATTTAAGCAAAATATTCAGTTGGATGGATTATACGTCAAAGCAAGTTGTGTAAACTTCACATTTTTTCCTTTTCTTTTTTGTTAAGAGTTATATTCCCCTCTTAGTCCTCTTTAATTAAAGTGATAGTTTAACTATAAACTATTATTAATTATCATATTTATCATTTAAAATATTTTAAAAATTAATGTAGAATTTAATAGTTTATAAATTAATTTAAAAAATTAAGATATATCTATAATTATGGAACGAAGCACTATGCGTGTGGTGTGTGCTTTTACACATATCATAAGAAAACAATAAAGTATTATCTTGATTTGAAGTATTATTTTTTAATTTATTATCTTAATTGAAGTAATATGTTTTTATATACAAATCATAAGGGAAAAAATATATATTATCTTGATTTGAAGTATTATTTTTTAATTTTTACTTCCACCGTCTTAGAATGAAAGTCTTTATTACTATTTTAGATAATTTCAAGTTAAATGTCTACTTATCTTAAATAATTTATTTTTTACAGTAATTTGCCAGTAATATCTTTAGTATTAATTGTCATATTTTTATTTTTTATGTATATTTATGGAATATCACTAGTAATATGTACCAAACTATGCAATTAAATGAAAATTTAAATATGAACAATTTTGTTATTTTATCATTTTTCTTAATATGTGCAAAAAGTCAATTCGGACTTTTATCTTGAGACGGAGGGAGTGCTAAATTGGTAACTTGTGCGAGATAATTTTTTTAAAAAAATTATATTTTATATTAAAATTAATATAAATAAATGAATTATGTCAGATTTTTGAATCCTTATTTGAATGTATAATATACATTTTTGTATTAATCAATAAATTTCATAATATTAATTGAGTTGTTAATTAATTTTTCATATATTGAATAATTTGAATTTAGGAGTTGCCTTTCCGTATTCATTAGTTTTCAAATTAAAAAAAGGTTGATTGAACTGACAAAAAGGAATAATTTTTATCTTTTAATTTTATTTCAAGAGTTGATTGTCTATTCTAAAATTGTGGGTTAAAAAAAATGTAAAATTAAACGAATACTTTTGTCATTTTCCTTTTGTAGTACTTTATTTTAAAATTTAAGTTGATCTTCAATTAATTAATGGGAGTAAAGGGGTGTTTGTTTAGAACTTAATACATCTGAATGACTGAATAACTGAATCGGTTAGCCATTCAATACGTTTGTTTAAGACTGAATGACTGAATCGGTCAGATTTTTGGACTGAATGATTAAGTTTATTTTTTTTGACTGAATGGTTAAATCCTGATTGAATGAAGTATAAAAAAATAAAATTATATTAAGTAATATTAAAAAAATTTACAATAATTTTTAATTTTTTCAGAGAGATAAAATAGTAAAAATATGTTATTCAGATGTTTTAGACATGTCACTTATCAAAAAAAATAAAATTCATTAAATATTCAAAAATTTACTTCATTCAGATTACTTAAGCATTTAGAATTATTTCATTTAGTTTTTATTAAACACCCCTTAAGCTAAAGTATATGTGAAAAAAGCAATTAGACTTATTTTTTCAATAACTTATTCTTAAATTAAATTACAGAATACACTAATTTACTAGTAGTAAATAAATTGCTTAAAATAAACCAGTAAAATGCGATCGGGTAAAAACAATATAATATTAAAGGAGGATAGAAGAATTGCGTTGAAGGTGGTGGGTGGACATTGGGTCTTTCTCCTTAATTATTTTTCTTTCACCTCATTCTTACACCTGACAAACGGGTTGGGTTAAAATGATTTAGATTTTTTTGGGTCAAAAACCTTCAGCCCGTGGCCCGGAAGGGTCGGGCCAGCTCGCGGGCTATTTGTTATTTTATTAATTATTATTATTATTATTTTACAATTATGATGCATTACATGATGTTTTGATTTTGGGTTATTGAGTATAGTATGCAATTTGTTTTATTTAATAAAAATGTACTTATTAACAAAAAAATTAATTTTTTTTTTGTTTAATTAAAAAATAATTTTAACTTTATAAACTATTGTGAGTATTATTTATTTGATTAAATATGTGAAACTAATAATTGTAATTAAATATCAAGTGATTAATTTTAAAAAAATGCTAGAATAATACTACAAACACATTACACATGTAAGTATTTATATAGTGATAATTATTTGATTAAACATGTCATGTATTCTGCTATGTGCAAGTATATAAAAATATAATTAATTATTATTTTTTATTAACATTTGATAATCAATATATTTTTAAATTTTGCCTTATTTAAGTTCTTTCATATCTAATAGTTATATGTTTGGAGATAATAATATTTTTGAACAAATAAATAGAAGTTTCGTTCCATAAATTGATCTAAACGATTAATGAATTAAATTATTTTAAATTTTTTTTTTAAAGTATTGATGTATTTTTATTTTCTATTTTAAAAATATATATATTTTGGGCCACGGGCCGAGCGGGGCAACCTGTGGTAAGGCAGCGACGAGTCTGGCTAAAATGACCCACTTTTTTTAGGCTGAAAAGGAAAGGGTTCTTTACATAAATATACAACAATTAAAAACTAATTACATCATTAGTGTATCTACAAAATAATTACAAAAAAGAGGGTAACAAATTCAAATCATTCAATTTCACATTACTAAGGAAACCTAAAATCAAGGATAAATAACTGCCATAATTAATAATTTAAATTCAAATCTTTGGAATCTAACAAAAAAAATAAATCCATAATACAAAATTCAAATCAAAAGGAATGAAAAACAAAAAATTTATCTTATCTATCATAATCTTCATCTTCCTTATCATCTTCCTCCGCCGCCTTCTCACCCTTTTCATAATCGTCTCCGCCGCGAATCTCCACATTCCCTTCATCATCCTCTTCCACCGTCTCACCTTCATCATTATCTTCATCATCCTCCTCCGCTGCTGCCTCCCCTTCATCATCCTCCTTCGCCACAAATCTTCGGCAGTCTTTGGTTGCGCCGTCGCTATATCATCCTTCTCTGTCGCAAATCGCCGGTAGTACAGGTTTTGGTTACCTTGGTATGAAGGTTCGGTTACCTTGATATGAAGGTTCGGTTACCAACTGTGTTTGGTAACCTAGAGTTACTGTATGAAAAAACTAGTTACTACACATTCAGGAATTGGTTACCTCCATACTAGTATTTGGTTACCTAGATTTACTACAACAGAAAATCGCAATAATAGTGTTTGGTTACCTCCATATTAGTGTTTGGTTACCTAGAAAAATCGAGAAATCCAACCATGAACGTGAAAACTCCATTGACGCCACCATGAGCGTGAATATGAAGGCATTGGAGGGGGCGCCTAAAGCAAAGGCAAAGCCAAAAAGGTAGTAGAAGTGGCCGCCACCGGCGGCGTTGAAGACATTGGTGAGCATGATGTTCATGGTATTTTTGGCATGGACGGAGGCTGCGCAAAGCACAGCGAAGCCGAGCTGCATGAAGAAGACGAGGTAGGAGGAGAAGAGGAGGTAAGTGGAATAAATGGTGTAACCGATGTCGTTGAAGTGATTGGAAACGACAGCGAACTGGTCGCAGATGAAGGTGGCAGCGGCGGTGGGGTTGGTGGTGTTGGCGCCGAAGAACTGCGCCAACCTCCATACTAGTGTTTGGTTACCTAGATTTACTGCAACAAAAAATCTCCATAACAGTGTTTGGTTACCTCCATAATAGTGTTTGGTAACCTCCATACTAGTGTTTGGCTACATGCAGTTAATTTTCGCCATGACTGGCTGATTTACTTGAAAGAGAAACACTGAAAATAGAGAGAAATTTGAGAGGTCCAGTTTAATTGGATCCCTTTTTATGGATAGTTTGTTTGACTTTTCATTCAACTTTTTATTTCATTTTTTTAAGTAATTTGAATTTTAAATTTTGAAATTTGGAACCAACTACCCATTAAATCACCTAACTAAATTAAAGGAATAACAATACACTAATTTGAAAATTAAATATTAAAGATACACTAATTTTGTAAATATTTTATGTATACACTTTTGCTGTAATATTTTTTAAAAATGTACTAATAAATGTAAATCTCCCAAAAAGAAAAGCCCGTAGCCCTTTTTTTTGAGTGGGCCTACCCGTCCCGCGGGCTTGGGCCATTTTTGCCAAGTCTACTCATCTCTATATATAATGACTATTAAAATGTTTTGCTTAAAATTGAGAAGCTTATATTGCTCTTGTTTTTTCAATTTGTGTTTTTCACAAACTTATTTCAGCAGTATTTAAAAATTTATAATTAATTGTTCATTATTTTTTAAAGTATAAACAAGTTTAAATTATAATTTAAAATATGTTATTATTGATAACGGTATAACAGTTCAAACATTTTTTTTGATCCAATCATTTAATTAATCTTGAAAAAAAAATATAATACGAGATTATTTTAGGTTGTCTTATGAATAATCCCATATAAAACAAACATGTGACTAGGATTATTTAATCTTATAATTAATAATCTTGGAATTATAATTCATCCCGAGATTATAATCCTTACAAACAAATATCATATTGCTCAATCAAAAACAGAACAATAGAAAGATGGCAAAAAAAAAAAAAGTTTTGATTATATATATATGCAAATCAACTTTAATGATAGAATGCATGGGATTTGATGGAATGCACATGCATTCGATTTCGTGGAATTATACTATACAAGTTTGATAGCCCGTGTAAGACAGGGCTAGTGTGAATTTTTTTATTGCAAATACTCTCTCTCTCTCTCTCTCTATATATATATATATATGTAATGTATAAATATTACAATATTATACATACGTGATATATATGTATATTATTATATATTATAAGTATAATTTTATTGATTCATAAATATCTAATTTATTTAGAGAAAAAGAGTTTGTGAATGAATCTTCGAAAGAAGAATTTTATGGGAGAGGAAGAGCTTGGGAAGTAATGATCATTCGATCTTATCCAAATTTGGTTAAGCTAAACTCAATTAATTAACTCGTGACGAACGAAGTTGACTCGAAATAATTGCATTTGAGATCGTTTCTTGCGTTATTATAATGAAATTGACTCGAAATAAATAGATTTGGGATCACCTCTTGCGTTGTTATAAATTAATATTGATATATTTGCTCAGTTAGTGGTTGAGGTAAGGGACAATCTATCTTTTTGGAGGTAGAAAATATAGAATACTTCAAGCACTTCAATATTTTAAATTGGGCTGTAAAGAGAAGCAGAATAATTGTCGTCCTATAGTTCTCTTTTCAAAATAAAAAATATATTTGGCTTCTTAAAATTAATTGACATAATTTTAAAATTGTGTGATTTATTTAACTTTTAAAAATTAAATTGAGGTTTAAAGAGGAGCATAATAATTGCCATCTTATACTCTCAAAATATAAGATATATTTGGCTTCTTAAAATTAATTGACATAATTTTAAAATTATGTGATTTATTTAATTTTTGAAAATAATAAATTACACATAATGCCACAGAGGCTAGTAACCAAATTCAATTGACTATTAATTAAATAAAACATTTAGGTTAATCCACTAATTAAATAAGGGAATTATAGACATCCAAATTTTTTGTATATGTTATATAACAATTGCAGGAGGGCAAAAACGTCATTTAACATCCCAGCACACAGATAGCAGAATAAAAATTACAAATTTTTGGACAAATGTACAAGGTAAGTACGACAACATTCGAGTCACGGACTACAAAATACAAAGATGATGGATGGGTCGACATCTATGGAAAGATAATTTATTTACATTTCATCTTATCTTCCTGGATGAAGAATTGGCCAAACTCTGCATCATTGCATAGTCCACGAAAAGAGCTTTCTAGAATGGTATGATATGTCTCCCAACTGTTCTCGAATTTAAAGTTATAAGCATCCCAGGTTAAAGGACGAAAAACTGACAACGTCGCACGAAACCATAGATATGTGGGGCCCGCCCTAGCCTGCTGCAGGAGGATCTGCAGCTAGCCGCAGGTGGACCTACGGCTAGCGGCAGATGAACCTGCAGCTGGCTACGCAACCTATAAATAGCTGAAATCAGCTCATTTTAAAGAGAACAATTTTTGTAGAGAGAAGTGGGATGCTGTCGCAGGCACCCAAAAATAAAATCTTACTTTTGAAAAATATTAACGTAGTAGTGTAAGCAAGAGTCGATCCCACAGAGAATGATTAATTTAATTTTATGTTTTCGTAAACTAGAATTAGGGGGTTTTGAATTAATTATTTAACTAATTAAAATTCAAACAAATAAAACTAAATAATAAATAATAAAGATGAGAAAAATTAATTAAAACAAACTTCAGTTCCTTAATTCAGTATCCCCTTCTTTTAATCAACAAATTAATCAAGTTGTTATTCTCTTTTCCTTCAATTGAAATTAATAATCTTAGATAACCGACAATCGCCAAGCTACCCGAAATCCTTCTTAAATTATAAATCTAATGTAGCAATCGCTCACAAAAGACCCTAACTATCATACAACCTAGAACTATCAGTCTAGATTTAATATAACAGTTGCATTAAAAAATTAGAGAATTAGATTATTCCAAGCAACAATCATAACATTGCAGATTATTTAACTTGCCATCTTGATAATCATAACAATATTCAAAAGTTTGTCCACAATTAAATATTATTAATTGCTACTTATGATCAGATAAAATATCGTTTGCTTAATATCAAATCTTAATCTAGCATATAATAAATTATTGATTAACTTAACAGGCCCTTATCAAATTAATCAAGCAAATATCATAAAACAATTAAAACAGATTATCAAGAATAAATCTCATGCATGAAGGAATAGATTATAAAACTTAATTAAAATAACAATTAAAAATAAGGTTCAACATCCCTTTAGAACTGAAAATAAAAACTTAGCTTGTTATCCTTCAAAATAATCTCCACTAGTTGAAAAACTCTCTCCAAGAAACTAAAAGAAAGATCTCCTAAAAACTTACAATGAATAATGAGAGAGTGGTCCTCTATTTATAGGCCTCTAACTTGTCCAAACCCTAATAGGATTTATAATTAAAAATAAAAGAAAAAGAAAATAATTATTATCCTAACCCTAGTTGGAATTAAAATCCAATTTGAAATCAAAAAGTAGCAAAATTTTTGAAAAATCCCGTTTTTGCTCCATTTCCGCATTGCCAAACGCGTCACTCGCTACAGTGAACCGTCTGCCTCAGCTAACCCGCGCATTGCGCGGTCGTTTATCTCATATGTTGCTTGGTCGCGCATTGCGCGACCGTTATTATTTCCTTCTTTGGCCAAACGACGTCGTTCGGTTCTACTGCCTGATTCTTTGCTATGCGCGCATGGCACGGTCGCCCGTCCGGAAATTACCATTATGCCACTTAACTTTTGCAGAATTTACAGATTTGCCCCTAGCTTATTTTTTCTACAAAATAAAATATAAAATAATTAAAAATAATATAAAAATACTAAAAATCCTAAAAACACATAATAATAAATAAAATTCCTAAAATACTAAAAATAAATAAAAACACATAAATAAAAAGAAATATAAAAATACTATAAAATTACCTAAATTAACATAAATTAACTAAAATCCTATAAAACTTATTAAAACCAAAATTAGCTAAATAATTAACATTTAAACATACAATAAATATAAAAACTAAGTATTAGGGAATAAAAATATCGTATAATTTAATCCTATCAAGAAGCTCTCCATATTTTAGAGAGAAGAAAAATCCGTCTAAAGAGAGAAATACTAGAAATCATAGATCTAGTATATTTCTATCAATTTTTAGTGTAAATAGCGATATTTGTTGAAGATCTTTACGCCAAGCAGCTGTTTTCACTCACCCCAAGGTGAAAAATGCGATCTTTATATATTTCTTTGTAGAACTAATGTAGATCTTTTATCTTATGTGAATTTAATGTTGTTTTACGAGTAAAGATTCAATCTTTTGATATTATACATATAGATCTATTTCAAAGCTAGTATTTTAGTATAGTAAAATATTAAAAATGCGATCTTTACATGTTTTATCCATAGATCTACCCTAGATCTATTACTTTCAATGCTAGAAAATATTAAAGATTATATTTTTACTACGTTTTATTATAGATCTGTGATGGATCTAATATTTTCATCCTTCTAGGATGCTAAAGTTTCAATCTTTAATCTATATCCAGTTTATTATTGCTAGATTTGTTGAGTTAGAGGATTAAGGAGGATGAGTGAGGATTTCAAATGAATGATATTTCCTCCTCGATGCCTGATGATATCATTTCCAACATTTTACCTATATATATATATATATATATATATATATATATATATATATATATATATATATATATATATTTGGCTCTCCTCTTATGAATGCTTTACATGGGAGTCAAATTATTTTATCTATCAGGTTAACCACGCTCCATGTCTTGGATGTAACGACTCCCAAAGTTTGGCCGCCCAAGACTCCATACAATGGAACACACTGATAGCCAAATTGTAATATATAGTTGGTTAAATCCTTATTCGCACCACTGCGTGGATTTAATTGTATTTCGTCATCTTATTATTTTATTATAATTTTAATATTATTATTTTGAATTTGTCTTGTGATTGCATTTGATCATAATTATGTGAGCCTAGGAATGAAGTTGAGGCCCTTAAATGTCAATTAGGGGATATCGATGGAATTTCGATGATGGATGGTGTGTACGGATGTAATAGTTATGTTCCATTTCATTGTAAAATGTAATTTTTGGGCCTTAAAGCGACATTCAGAATCTCAAAAGACGGATTTAAGATCCAGTGATAGTGAAACATTTTTTTTTTGTTGATGTTTGGAGCTATTTGGATGACTTATATGCGCATGGATATCCCCAAACTTGTGATGGTTTGATTTTATTTGTTGATATTCAAAATGATTTCATATAAAAAACGATTTTAAAGATCTTGTTAAAACGAATCAAACTAGGTGATTAGACTTATTAATTTAAAGCGAAAAGTAATTGCGAATGTATATTTGAAAGCAAGGAGGGACTTTTCCCAAAAAATTATATTATATACAATTTCATGAAATATAAAAGCAAATATTTCAAACTAAACTTAACAATAATTTTCAAAACATCATTCATGCAACATTTTTCCTAAAAATCAAAATTTCAAAATGAATCTTTCTTTGAACAAAAACCCTTCAATACTTATGAATATTTAAAACTTTGAGATTACTTTCCAAACAAAGCACATTTAAAATGTTTGCAGAACGACCCCTTCATTGTTTAGCGCCATAGGCATTACAAGGCATTTTAAGTAATCCATTCATCATCCATATAGGCATACACATACACGCACTTTTAAGGAAAAATATAAAGACACGGTAACTGTGTTTAACAGAAGTCGAGGGTGCCTAACACCTTCCCCTTACTTAAGAAAGCCTCCAAACTCTATGAATCTCGATTGCAGAACAATTAATTGGAGTCACAAATGGGACATCTTTATTGATAAAAAAATACAAAAATTCGGACGAGTTGGTACATCTATTTCAAATTATACCAACTGGTGACTCTAATCAATCGACCCATCATCATTAAAATTAATTTTTTAAAATCCCAACGACATTTATGCCGACCTTTTCCTAAAATGCCATCCCTAATAAAGCAAATAATAAAAGGGTAAGCAACAAAAAAAGGAAAAATCCTCGATATCAACTGATGGCGACTCCACTGGGGACGCTAAAGGGCTTAAATCGTGTTCAATCTTGATATTTCCCCCTTATATTTCATGGATGATTCGGATTTATGTTATGGATGACTTTATTCGATTACTTGTTGTATTTTAGTGCTTCATACAATGTCATTATTTGTATACGGTGAGGCGTGATGAATGTATGTTGTGTGACTCCTCCACCAGGGAGCGAACTCGTTGGATGTTGATTACTGAACTCAAAGGGGCGTTCCCCTGTGAGGCTCAGAAAAGGTACCACTCAGATCCTATGACGACCCCAAATTCAGGTACCTCTACCTCTAATTTGGTGCTTCACGATCCAACTTATACATCATAACTAACATTAACTCATTTCAGAATAATAAAAATATTTACATTGATATAACATAAATATTCTCGTCCCAAGTCTCGCAACCATTACTAATACACCACACAACTTAATTCATCTTTGACATAAGTTTTAATACAAATAACTAATACCACATCCTAGAAAAAAATAGCAAAACAAAGTTAATCCGCTGCCTTGCCTTTTTCTTTATCATTTCCTGAACCATTGCCCTACTCGGTTTTAACTATAACATTTATGGTAAAGCAAGAATGAGCAACAAGTTTGCTCAGCAAGTATAAAGCCAACAAAAAATAAATAATCATGCTTAAGGTTTATTAATTTCATGAACTTTAACAATTGAATGGAAGTTCACGATATAAGTTGAGTGAAATGAGGACAAATAGTTTTAACTGTTTCAGAGTTTGAACATTTTCGTTACTGAGTGGTCACTATGGACCATGAATACATACCAGGATTAACAATATTTTACTGAAAATCCTCAATATAAACAAGTACAGTAGGTGATCAGCCTAAAGTACCCTATGTTATGCATAACATTCAGACATGCAGTTCGCGTGAGTGTCGGTCTCCCGATATAAAGTAGTTTCCCGTTTTATAAGGGTTGTTCTTCTCAGCATATAAGAGTCCGTACAAGGCAATTGGTTTGGATCGTTTTCTATAAACATGATGGACTTTATGTCATAATTTGTCTAGCCAAATCAAATGGCATATACCCTCTTCTCAAATGTTTACGAGCAATTAAAACTCTTAATGTCCATATAATAGGGTTCGAATAATCTTATAAAGATATTCAAAGTATGAAAAACTCAAACTTTCAAAATTAATAATTCGAGATAAGATTAATCTTGCATGAATGTAAACATGAACATCAATATATGAATATGAATTCTCTTTCAATAAATATATCATTCAAATTATTTGTACGAAATAATATGGTGTACAAGTTTAAAGTACTTACCTGGATTGTCGTTACTATTTAACTCTAACTTTTTTCCCTTCGAACGACCTATGTTCATCATCATCGTCTAACGATTAATCTCTATTGAATTCCATATAATGATCTAATACTAATTTTCCACAACTATGACTCATAAATAATCTCTATTATTTATCTCCCATACATGTTGTTTACAAATAAAAGTATTTCCTTCTTTATGTGTTTAGGTATTCCTTGTTCCTCATTCCCTTTATTTAATTCATTCATTAACATTCACAAATAAAATAATATCTTCATTATTTTATTTGTTTAATTATTCTTATTATTACTTAATTATTCACACTTTAATTCTTGCACATCTTAGTCTATTTATGCATGCTTCATTATCTCACAAATAAAATTTCATTATTTTTCATTTATTTATATTGGTTTACTCTTCCTTATTTCACAAATAAAATACTTTATTGTTGTAGACACCCAAATATTGCACTTGTCTACTAACCTCGGCAGGAGGGCAAAATCGTTATTTCGCATGGCCTGCGAGAGGGAATGGTGAATTTCAGCACAGTCATGACAAGCAAACACGACAACGAATCGACATCGAATTACGCGATATAGGGATACGAATTGATCCAGACGAACCGAAACAGTCAATACATCCTACCAACAGTCCCCAGATTGCGAGATACAAATAATACAACGAAAAATGATGAGTTAAGACTACATGACACGAGAATTGAGGAAAGGAAGCCGGGTAGCCGCAGATGGATCTGCGGCCAAAGACTTTTGGGCGTTTGCGTGGCTCGAGGAAACACACGACAACCGAGGTGACAGGTGAAACGACGACAACAGGTAGCCGTAGATGGATTTGCAGCCAGCCGCAGATGCACCTGTGGCTGCCTCCAAACACTATTTAACGTCCAGTTTTTTATCCGAGAGAAAAAAAGAGAGGAAGAAATAGAGAATATAGAGAGGAAAAAGCCTACGGGTTTGAGGAAAAAGGGTTTTTTTTGTCTCCTTGTAGCTTCCATATTTATCCCATCTTGTGTTATATACTTGGTTGTGAAGTATAAAATGATTCTTGAAGTATTGCAAGGTGAAAAAGGGCATTCCTTGAAGTTTTCTATCTTGTTTTCTCTTAAGATTTCTTGTTGTTGTGCTGTTTGAATGTAGTGTCTTCGTTGTATTAGTAAGGATCCATGGATTAGGGGTGATTAGTGAGGGTTTCGTCGGAACAAAATTTTCTTTTAATATCCCGATGATATCCGTATGGTGATATATAGTTTATTATGGTAATACATAGTTCATAATGTTTTAACTTGTTATTTTAGGTTATTGTGGTGTAATAGTAAATCTAGTGTCATTGAGTTTTCCATTGTATCCATATTATTGTTGCGTGGTCATTTTGGGATTGTGAGCCTAGGAATGAGATCATTGTGATCAAATTCCAAAGATGGACAATTTTTAGTATCTGTAGTTATGTCGATGTGCCATTTATTGTACATATGTAAATGTCGGGTCTTAAAATGACATCGAGTTGAAATCGGGTTTAATGCCCCGTAATAGTGAAATATGTGATTGTGGGTGTTTGGGGTTATTTAGATGACTCATATACCCATGAATAGCCCCGACACATTTTTGAATGCTTGATTTGATTTGCGACATGAAAAACGATTTCAAAAGAAAAAAAAACAAGACGATAAATACTGTCTAAAAGTAATCAAATTAGGGTATTAGAATCACGGGGCTTAAAATCAAGAGTTTTAATGAACGTCGATTCCTATTTAACGAAAAGGCTATAATCGTTTTTTTTAAACATCATACAAAAATGATTTTGTTAAAAATAGATAAGCGTTTTTAATTAAAGCTTGGTGCATAAGGTTAAAGAGCTCCTAGAAGTTGCCTTCATTTTATTTTACTTTACTGTCAAAAGACAATGTATAGTCTCGATTCCTATTTGACGAAAGTTTAAAAAATCCTTGTTTTTCTAAAACGACACCTAATAAAAATCTCATCGCTTTTGAAATTAAAATCAATGTCTATTATAAAGTAAAACCTTTTCGTATGGGTCAAAAGATGTTTTAAAAATGCCTTCCAGATAAAACACATTTTCTACAAAAAAATCAAAGCGACTTTTCATGTAAAATTAACCACAACTTTCATTCAAGCGCATGCACACACCTACATACACGTTTTAGGATATTAAAAGAATATGAGAGCATCCAGATTGCGGTAACTGTGTTTTCACGGAAGTCGGGGGGTGCTTAACACCTTCTCCTCGCTTAAGCAAGCCCCCAAACTTTGTGAATCTTGATTTGCAGGCCAATTAATTCGGAGTCATACATGAGCAAACACGATTATGAAAACTAAAACTCAGATGAGTTGGTATATCCATTTCAAATATACCAATTGGCGACTCTGGTCAATTGGCTCATCATAAAATCAACATTTCAAACCCCGTCGACACTTGTGCCGATCTTTTGTAATATCCCAGATATTTTCAAGATTTTAGATAATATCTTAATTGATTTAATTTAAAGGTTAAGGTTTAAAACCTAGAATTGGAGACGTAAAATGTGTAGAAAATGGGTAAACATTTTTTTTAAACATAATTTATTTGTTAGAAATTAAATGTGAAAATATTTTAATGATGCATGTAGAGAATTTATTAAGAAAATAAATTCAATTGAGAAGTGAAGGTGATTATATATATATATATATATATATATATACCTAAAGTGTGTTTGTTAGCCAAATAAAAAGATGAGTAATTAATACTCAACAAAACTAATAAAGTAATTAGTTTTAACATAAAATAAGAAGGAATGTTGTAAAATATAATTAATTAAGTTAATTATATTAGTTATGAGTCCAAGTAATTTAATTACTACTAGTGGACTAACCCAAAAGGATTATATGTGTTAACCCAATATGGGAATACTTGCATGAAGATGGATAATTAAATAAGAGAGCCCAATAGAAGGTAAGCTATGTAGCCCAAATTTTTAAAAGTCCAATGTTGGTCAAAGTGTGGGGAAATATTATTGAGTATAGAGAATTAACTAATGTAGGGTAAGTTGAATAACCCTAGTTGGTAGATAAGAGAGAGAGCATTAACCAAACATTGGTTAATTGCTAGGTAAATAAATATGATGATGAGAATTAACCATGTATGAGTTAATTGTGTAACCCAATGTAGGAATAACTATATGGGTATGGGTAATTATATTATAAACCCAAGTTAATAATAAAAGGTAGTTAATGAATTAAATTTAATCAAGTCAAAGTACTTGTATTAATGTGTATTAAAATTAGCACTACCACCGCAGCGGTGAAACTCTTGGATAGGTAAAAAAAATTAGAACTACCGTCGCAGCGGTAGGTTTCACCGCCGCAGCGGTAGGTTTCACCGCCACAACGGTGAAACTCTCGGGTGTATGAAAATTTGAATTACCGCCGTAGCGGTGGTAACCACCGCCGCAACGGTTGTACAGACTGTTTGAAAATTAACTTTGAATAAGTTAATTTAGTAACCCAATGTAGTAGATTAATTTAATGCAAGTCTAGTTGGAGTATGTTATAAATCCAAGTGATGTTTTAATCTAGGTCAAATAAATTTACCTAGTAGTCCATGTAATATTTGAACAAGCCCAATGCTTGTTTTAATGTAACATAGGGTATGTAATGTTAGCCCAATGTAATAATTAAATTGTTTTAAAGATATGCACTGGTGGCATGTGTTTCCTTATAGTGTTGAACAATTGAAAAACTGATGTATTTGTTCTTGGTTTAATGACCGCTTGACTTCTTATATTGATTAGTGGCCGAGTTGACCAATTTCTTGTATAGGCAGGAGATTGTGTTTAGTTTGACGACCACTTAGCTTTCTATAGTGATTATCGATTGAAACCTGGTGTCACGCTATTCATTATATGTATGTTGAGAAGGTGATTCTTTTCTCATATATATAACGGATAGGTAGAGGATGTTAAGATAAGATTGTGTTCTGAGAACCAACACGTATGGTAAGTTTGTGACTCATAGTCATGTGGTGGAGCCCCTCAGCGAATGGACGACTTTGGCCTGACTAGTACAAGCTCCTCAAACCATATGATTGTGGTAAGCTCCTGAGCCCAAATACGTGGTAAGTTTGATGAACAGTGAGTATGAATAGAGTTAAGTAGTCAGGTTAAGGCTATACTAAATATAGTTATTAAGCTGGAAAAGAATGTGGAGAAAAAATTTGAGGTGTTTTGAGGTTTTAGGATATTCCAAATCTTCTAGCTATGCTGGATTTTGAAATTCTTAAAATCGTGCTAAATTCGCACTTTTGTGCTTTTGAAAAGGCAAATGTATTTTAGAGATCATTAATGCACTTAGTGCAGAGATGATAAACGATGGAGTTATCAATGCAGAGTAACCTAGTGTTGGATGTATTTTTAAGCCCACTATGGTATGATGTAATATGACAAAGTCAAAATGATTTTTAGTATTTTGAAACGTTTAAAAAAGAGTCTATGCTAATTGTTTCGGCTAGACAAATTGATTTGAAAATATCAAAAGGTATTTAAAAAATATCACACGCCATTAAAGCCATGGTGTAGAGATGAAAAAGACAGAATCCTCAACGCACTGTTACAAATGTGCGGTACTATGAAGTCCTATAAATAAATTTTAGTTACTTTAACTAATCTGAAATGATTTTTGAATCGTAATATACGAACAGTTCAATGATGCGAGTCTATGTCATTTATTTTGACTGGACACTTTTTAGTCAGAAATGACTCAAGTTTTATTTTCCAATCCAACTTATGCTGGAGCGGAATTTTGTAGTAAGTCTGAGGTGAACAACCCCATAATGGGGGATATGTCAGAGGCATGAATAAAGAACCCGCGAAGGGGCGCCCAAGAGTGGTGGCATGCTGATAGAACAAAATATGGGCTGGTAAATCCAGAGAGTTCAACCCTAATTGAAGTCGTTGTGCACAGGGCTAGAGTACGATAGGCTGATCACCTAGCGTACAAAACAATTGTGGAATATTTTCAGTCTTTGTGATTGATAAACCTTCTCGCATATGTTCACAGTCTTTATGACTCCTCAGAATAGTATAAAAGTTTTAATGAATATTTTGATTTTCAATTTATTCTTTTGTAAGATATCGATTTTCAATTTATTCTTTTGCAAGATATTCCATTGTTCTGGAATTGTGAGTTTAAAAGTATGAAACTTCCTAGCAAATGGTGGTCATAGAATTTGATGAGTAAAGAGTTACACTCATAGATGAAAATTGGTAGAAATGTGTATGAGATAATTTCGGGGACGAAATTCTTATAAGAAGGGGTGAATGTAATATCCCAGATATTTTCAAGATTTTAGATAATTATCTTAATTGATTTAATTTAAAAGTTAAGGTTTAAAACCTAGAATTGGAGACGTAAAATGTGTAGAAAATGGGTAAACATTTTTTTAACATAATTTATTTGTTAGAAATTAAATGTAGAAATATTTTAATGATGCATGTAGAGAATTTATTAAGGAAATAAATTCAATTGAGAAGTGAAGGTGATTATATATATATATATATATATATATATATATATATATATATATATATATACCTAAAGTATGTTTGTTAGCCAAATAAAAAGATGAGTAATTAATACTCAACAAAACTAATAAAGTAATTAGTTTTAACATAAAGTAAGAAGGAATGTTGTAAAATATAATTAATTAGGTTAATTATATTAGTTATGAGTCCAAGTAATTTAATTACTACTAGTGGACTAGCCCAAAAGGATTATATGTGTTAGCCCAATATGAGAATACTTGCATGAATGTGGATAATTAAATAAGAAAGCCCAATGGAAGGTAAGTTATGTAGCCCAAACTTTTAAAAGTCCAATGTTGGTCAAAGTGTGGGGAAATATTATTGAGTATAGAGAATTAACTAATGTAGGGTAAGTTGAATAACACTAGTTGGTAGGCAAGAGAGAGAGAGCATTAACCAAACATTGGTTAATTGCTAGGTAAATAAATATGATGATGAGAATTAACCATGTATGAGTTAATTGTGTAACCCAATGTAGGAATAACTATATGGGTATGGGTAATTATATTATAAACCCAAGTTAATGATAAAAAGTAGTTAATGAATTAAATTTAATCAAGTCAAAGTACTTGTATTAATGTGTATAAAAATTAGCACTACCGCCGCAGCGGTGAAACTATTGGGTAGGTAAAAAAAATTAGAACTACCGCCGCAGCGGTAGGTTTCACCGCCGTAACGGTGAAACTCTCTGGTGTATGAAAATTTGAATTACCGCCGTAGCGGTGGTAACCACCGCCGCAACGGTTGTACAGACTGTTTGAAAATTAACTTTGAATAAGTTAATTTAGTAACCCAATGTGGTAGATTAATTTAATGCAAGTCTAATTGGAGTATGTTATAAGTCCAAGTGATGTTTTAATCTAGGTCAAATAAATTTACCTAGTAGTCCATGTAATATTTGAACAAGCCCAATGCTTGTTTTAATGTAACATAGGGTATGTAATGTTAGCCCAATGTAATAATTAAATTGAGTCCAAACAATGATAATTCAAAGTCCAATGAAATTTAATTAAATGACCCAATATGGAGCCCAATACATGGTCAAATGGTTGGTCAATATATATATATGGATGTATACATATAAAGGTGTATATATATATGTATAGAAGATAAAAATAATTAGATTTTGGAGCCAAAAAGGGGCATTTTTGCTGAGATTTTTGAGGGGCCCACTTGGGGGTGGCTTGTTGCACTTGTATTGGTTTTATTTCACTCAACCAATAGCTTGTAAGCAAGCTTGATGCATGTCAATCACTTGGTCAATCAAGCTAGTCATTCAAAATAATAGTAATCACCAATTTAGCTTCTAATTGCACCAAGGTTGGTTGATTAAGAAGTTAATGAAGTACTCCTAGAGTTCTATAAATAGAAATCACCAACACATGAGCAATGTTGGTCATTTCTATGCTTGGTAGTATTTTTAGAAAGATGAAAGAATTTTAGAGAGAAGGGAGAGCATTGTTGGAGATTTCCACCAAGGAAAATTGCTAGAGGATGATCAAGGTGGAGTCACAAGCCAAGATCATAGTCAAGTGATGAAGAACATCCAAGATCAAGAGGTTCTAAAGTGATCTAACCTTCACCTATTTCATTTTTTATAGTCTATATAAGTTTTAATCGGTCAAAATATATTTTTAACCGATCAAAAGTTATTTTGATGCTCTAGAAGTCCAAATCTATGATATATAGGTATCATGGTTTAGTATGTTTAAAACAAGGATTGGTATGTGTGGTATGCAAATAAATGGAAGAAAATTCCATATTGCGATTTACCGGTAAAACCCTGATGGGTTCGATCTTTAAATTTCGTGTCAAACATTTTCAAAAATGTGATTGAACCATGAAATGTTGTAAAACAAGAAGTTAGGAAGACAACATCACTTAGTTGGTGTCATTTGGATGTGTAGAGTTTATTTTATTCAAGTTTGAACCATTAAAACCAAGGATTTTTGATTTTAGTTTTCACTTTGTCCTTGTGAGCAGTTTTTAGTCCACTTCCATTTGGAATTTGGATTTGTGATATAATGAGAAATTGTAGAGGGAAATTATAATGAGAATAAACTCAAGAATCACATCAAAATATTTTAAAATAAAAAAGTTATGGCTGTCGGAGCGTCGGAGGGTTGGGCAATCCTCAAGTTAGGGTTTCGAAAAATTTGTACCACCGCCGTAGCGGTGGAAACCACCGCCGCAGCGGTCAAACATTCTGCCAGAAACCTTTTTTAGCTGTCTGAGTCGGGTCGGGTCGGTGCGGGTCTGGTCGGGTCAGTCCAAGTTAAGTTTTTAGTAGAAATTTAAGTTGAAATACATATAAAATGAATGTATTTGAATACTAAATCAATTTATATTGAATCTATTAGTGATTAATTGGTATATAAAGATATAAAATAAAGACTAAAGTTAACATAATTAAAAAGTTAACTATTGGTAATGTTTGAAGAATATTAAAATATTATTAAATGATGAATAATATTAGTATAAGATTAAAATGTTATTAAATGTGTAATAACATTTGTATATGATGAAAATGTTCTTAAATAATTAATAACATTATTAAATGAGTAAAATATTATTAAATGGTTAATAATATTAATAAGTGATTAAAATATTATTAAATGGTTAATAATATTAATAAGTGAGTAAAATATTATTAAATGGTTAATAATATTAATAAGTGATTAAAATATTATTAAATGGTTAATAATATTAAGAAGTGATTAAAATATTATTAAATGGTTAATAATATTAATATGTGAGTAAAATATTATTAAATGGTTAATAATATTAATAAGTGGTTAAAATATTATCAAATGGTTAATAATATTAAGAAGTAATTAAAATATTATTAAATGGTTAATAATATTAATAAGTGAGTAAAATATTATTAAATGTTAAATAATATTAATATGTGATTAAAATATTATTAAATAATATTAATGAGTGATTAAAATATTATTAAATGGTTAATAATATTAGTAAGAGATTAAAATATTATTAAATGGTTAATAATATTAATAAATGATTAAAATATTATTAAATGATTAATAATATTAATAAGAGATTAAAATATTATTAAATGGTTAATAATATTTGAACTTAGTGGTATATTATCAAAGATAGATAATATGTTGGGGTATTTGGTACATTGTTGAATGTCCGAATCATTAAGTTATGTAAAAGAAGAAAGTTTAATTGAATTAAACAAATGTAAATAGTCCATTTGTGACTAATTTAGACAACTTACTAAAATCGTACGAAGATTATATAATGAAAGCGTAAGCTGGTTAAGCATGCCTTATATGTCCAAACTGTATTTGGACTAGGGTTTTGTCCGGAACTTAAGAGTTCGTTTATCGGACATCTTAAGAGTTAATAAGTTGAAGGTAAGGTCTTAAGTTAAGACTAATTAAAAGTCCTGGTAGTTAATGATTATGTCAATTTGTTATATAAATTGTAGGTTGAGCAAATGACGCAAATAAGCGTAAATGGTAGAAGTAACCAGACAAGTTTTTCAGAACTTGCTCCTATGTGCCTTGACATGATATGATGTGATCTTAAATTGTTAATAGAAGGATATTGATGATAATTGTGATATGCATGAGACATGATTACATGTAAAATATGAAGCATGAAATGCTAGATGTTATATGTGATGCATGAGGAGTATGACATAAACTGAAATGCATAAAAAGCATGATGTAAGTATAAATTGCAGAGTATATGTGAAGCATGTAATGTGTTATGTGTAACTGTTAAACTTGTTGAGCCGTCGTGCTCACTCTTGCTTAAACCAACATTTTCAGATAGTACAAGTATTTGAAGTCTTGATAAGGATCAAGAAACATGAATGCATATTACATTCATTGAAGGTCTAGCACGACCATTGTAGACCTCAGTCTGAATTGGACAGGTAAAATGATTGTGTAGTATAAGAATTTGTTGGTATGTTATATGAGTGTTAAATACACAAGTTGATTGTAATAGAATGTCGTATCATGTATGATATTAAGACATACTAGGAATGTATAAAGATTTCGATTCTGGAATAGAAAGAGATGTTGTAAAATTGTAAATAAATGGTTATTTATCAATTATAATATTGTTGTAATTCATGAACAATAAGGAAAATATTGTACTCGTGTTGAACCGGATCCGAGGTTCAAGGAACCCGGATTTTGGGTCGTCACATCTTTTCCAAAAAATCACCTCTCTCATAATTAAAAGGCTAAAATTAGAAAGGGTAATTATTAATAGGAGACGATTTTCCCGGCGTCGACAATTGTTGCTTTATTTGTTTAACTTACAAATTAAATAATCCTTGTTATTATCTTTATACCTGTTTAATTAACAATTAAAATAATTTTAAATATTATTTTAATTGTTTATGCTTCATTGGTCAATAATTAAAATAATCTTTAACATTATTTTAATTGTTTAGGTCTGATTAATCAACAATTAAAATAATATTTAATATTATTTTAATTGTTTATGTCTTATAAATTTACAATTAAAATAATTTTTAATATTATTTTAATTGTTTAGTCATAATTAAAGTAATCATTAATATTAATTCACAATTAAAAAAATATATTTAATAGTATTTTAATTATTTATTATTTATTAACTCACAAATAAAATAATAATAATTATGTTATTTGTTAATTATTATTATATTTTATTATTATTATTATTATTTTTATTTTTTTTATTAAAAATCTGACCTGACCCGTTTGACCTGGTTTGCTAGACCCTGACCTGATTGGACCAGCACCCGGGTTAACTGAAGTATTGGAACAGGGCCCCGATGCTGTCTCCAAATTTTTGGGAAAAAAATGAAGCAGTACCCCGACACTCCTAATTAGAATGTTTAAATTCAATTTTTCAGTTTGTTGATTTCTACCGTTTTTGATTCAATCTTCCATAACTTGCTCATTTTACATTCAAATGGACTCAAATTTGATTCATTGTTTCATAAATTCATATCTTTACAATAGTCAAAATTTTAAATTATTTTTCAAAAATATTTATTTAGCCAAAATATTGGTCCGTGTTTCATAGATCTACAACATATAATTTTTAGATCATACAAATAGCTTACATCTTTTGTTTCATTTAGCATCAAAACTCATGTTTTCACTAGGTATACCTAGGTTTACATGCTTATATGCATACTCTTTGATAATCTAAGCATATAACACATATAAATAAATACCAAACAGATAATCTCCTTCACAAATTCCTCCTTTATACCTTCGGATCCTTCATGATCTATTGATCTCACAACACACAAAACTCCTATAACCAAACATATAAATTTATATTACATCACTAAATCATGCTATAATATACGAACTTAAAGAAATACATAGGTTGAGAAAATGTTTATACCTCCTGGAAGCTTTCTTCCTCTTAGAGATGAACTTGAAATAGTTCTCTACCTTCTCCTTTATTCTTAAACTCCTCTTGACCCGCCAAATTGCAAGAATTCCCTTAGATTTCTTAATTTTTTCTCAACTTACTCTTTTCTCTCTATACTTAGCACTTAGTAAAAGTGAGCAAACTTTGCCAAATAACTCGGGAGCTGCTATTTATAGGAGATCTCATGTACTCTCTACTTCTCTACATACATGTACAAATACATGTATTTTATTCAACCAACAAGTCTTTAACCAAGGGTAAAAGTGAATTTGGTAAAAAGGTGTCCTTAATCCCCATTTCAAGGAGAATAACCATGCTCCTAATACTCATTACACTTCACGTGGCTCAATTTTGCAATTTTTTTAGCATTTTAGCTTTCCTTAGGGGGGGGGGGGGGTAGTGGTGGTTTCGATCAAGGGGTATGTGTGTGTGTGTGTGTATGTGTGTGTGTGTGTGTGTGTGTGTATATATATAGGTACCCGATCCAGGACTCACGCTAGTCACTGACACTATTCCAAAAAATCTTTCTTTGGCTATTCATTGTAAGATTTAATAGGTGAGATTGAATAAGACATTTTTTCGATAGCAGGTCTTAGTAGCGGCCTATGCAACTCCCTCCTGCTGCTAGGCCAATTACTAATATGCCCCCATTTTATTAGGTTTTTTTTTTTGCTGGGCGCATGTCTTACTAGCCGTCAGTCTAAACGACAACGTTTAGATTGACCGTTGGGAGGACTTGCAACTAGCATAAAAACTCCCAAAACCCTGTCGTTTACACTGGCCGCATGTCCTACTATCAGCCAGTTTAACCTTTTAGATACATCATTCCTAACATTCATTTTACTCCATACGCATCAAAATGCCAAGCAGTTGCAAAGATCTACCTTTGAAGAGTATTTGCTTTGGTGAGATTTGAAGAAATTAGTTGTTCGTGCAAGTAATTTTGGCAAGTGTTTATCAATGGTTTTCATGCCTGCTACAAACATATTTTTGTCTAATTCTTCTAAATCTCTTGCTAGTTTAGATTATACAAATGCAACTGAGTATGTTAATGATGTTGAGAATAGTAAAGAGGTAATGGTCCCTTATGTTGATCAATTGTTCTCTAAGTTGGAAGGAGTTGGAAATTTTTATAGATCTTATGCACACAAAAATGGATTTGAGATTAGGATTGCTAAGAGTTGGAAGCATGTTTGCAGTAATGATTTGACATCCAGGTTATATGTATGTAAAAAAGCTAGTAGACCAACCATTGTAAAGAATGCAGTAGATGATGAATGTGATAGTGATAAAATAAGAAGACAAAGAGACTCGATAAGAAGAACATTATGCTAAGCTAAAATGTTTGTTGTCCACAGTAAGAAAAAAGACAATTGGCATATTTTGATCATTGAGTTGAATTACAATCATCATTTAGTGACACCCTGCAAAGAAGATTTAATTGAAACACATAGGAATATTACACCGGTAATAAGATAATTAATTGACACATTAAATAAGGCAGGTATTGGACATAGTATGATGATGAACTTTTTGAGCACAATGGGTGCATGGATGCAGAATGTAGCTTTTAGTGACAATGATTTTCGTAATGTAATTAGGGATTTGAGGCTTGAATTGGAGGACAAAAATGATGCACAGACTGCAGTCACTTATTTGAAAAAACTTGAATCTGGCAGTACGAGTTAATTATTTTTTCGTGTCAAAACAGGCGAAGACAATCATATAGCTTATATTTTGTGGGTTGATGCCCGATCAAGGTTTATATATCAACGTTTCAGAGACGTGGTTACATTTGACATTACGTATAAGACAAATAGGTATAATATGTTGTTTGTTCCATTTACTGTGGTCAATCACCATTATCACTTTGTTTTATTTGAATTTGCACTATTAACGGATAAAACAGATGACACTTTTTTTTTTGGTTCTCAAAGACGTCGCTCAAAGCCGTGGACCACAAGACTCCAGTAACCATCATCACTGACCAATATAAAGCCACGAGTAATGATATTGCTAGGGTACTCCCATCCACTCATAATGCATTGTGTTCTTCGTATATTAGAAATAAATTCCCAGAGAAATTGCATCATGTTTATGTAGAACACTCATCATTCAAAGACGATTTTAACACTTGTGTGAATAATTCATTGTCCATCGGCGAGTTTGAAGAGCGTTGGGAAATCATGATGAGGACTTATGATTTGTATCAAAATAAATGGCTCGATAATGGGGATGTAGATGTCTTGCATGGCTAAAGAGGTTGGCATCTTTGTCTCTTGACCCCCCATATACTCCTCCCCCCAACCCCCGTATACTCCTCGTCCTTCCCACCCCTCACTTTCATATCGTAAATGGCATACAGGTGGTCCCAACCCTCCTTTTTACAGTTTGCATTTGGGATGAAAGTCTAGGTTGAGTTTGAATACTTTTCCAGAAGGGATTTTGAGCTCTCAACCTATGAAAAATAATAAAAAAAACATTAGCAATAAACAATATGATATATTATATAATGTTTGAATAATTTGTAAGAAATTAACTTGTTTACCATGGTAACTATATGGTGTCAATTATATATGGATCGAGGCTCGTAGGAAGTGTTACTATCTCATTCTCGTCGAGGGTGGTGCATAACTCATCGGGTAATTTTATTATACCATGTGAAGTACGTTTCCACAGGGATAATTTCTGCAACCTCCATTGTTTGTCCCTCAAAATGGTTCATATTCATCACCCACTGCCCAATGTACTCCTTTCTCAATTCCATGTAATCCTTCAACTCAAATTTCTATTCCGTGGGTTGTCTAAGAAAATCATGTCTTTCGGCCGGGGACGGAATACCTTGTACATGCCCGTATTGCCTTATGACCTGGTCGGGCATTTGATATTCTACTACACCAAAATGAATCAATGGGACCCAACCGAATCCTGCCATTCTAGCCTCATATGTATACCCACTCAAGTTATCATCCCATTGTTGGCATGGCCTCTATACTACCTCCCACCTAGGTTGCTTATCAAACTCGCTCTGGTAGAAAGTAAGATGGTGATGGGGATTCTTTCACCTTTTAGGATATTGATGTTTTCCAGAGTGTGCCCATGTTTGTTGCCCTAGGGATTCATAATAAAGAATTAGGCCTAGGGTTAGGCCTTCCAACCACAAAACGCTCGTATGACCAAATTTTTAATAGGTCATATAACCATTGACGAATTTAGTCACTCTTCGAGTAGCTGAGTACAAACTCTAGTATAAGTATGCCAAACATGCGCTACCACATGCATACATAGCAGAATCACAAATAAAATACATGTACCTAGGGTGTACATTATTCCTTAACCTAGTTGGAAATAAAACTGCCCACATATCTAAAGGAGGCGTTCCTTTGTATAACGCCCAACCACATCCCTACTTGCATTTATTAGGCATTTAGAAAAAATTTCGTCCAACCAAAATAGGGAAATATCACGTCTTTTTTTTACATTATTCCATTCCCCAGCTATGTCATCCCCAAAAATTTTCCGAAAATATCTCAATAGGCAATCAAATGGCAGACAAGTTAAGGGCTTTCCCAATACCAACAACCCAAAAATAAAATGGATATTCTCCAATATAATTGTTATTTCACCACACTTCTTGTGAAAGGTGTTTGTCTCTGGACGCCATCTCTCAATTAGGGCAGACACAAGAGTGGCTTCCATTTTAATGATTATTGCTAGATGACTAAACACCCCAAACCCCCACCCCTTTAATAGTTTTTTTTTTTTTTTTTTGTAGATCAGCCAGTTTCCATTTATCATATATAATTATAGTGGTTTTGGTTGACATTAGTGTACTTCTATCAACTTCGTTCCATACATCTTCCGAAACATGCCTTTCTTGGTTATAAAAGACATTGCGGTCAATGCGGCCAGGCAACCAACTGTCTATATTTGTCTAACAATAGCAATAACAAAAAAAAAAAAAAAAAATATTCCATGTCTAAAAATATAAATGAGCCATTATTGAATGTATATACATAACCATCAATTATTAGTCTAAATTAACACATACTACCCAATGACTTAACAAATATTCTTTTTAAAAAAAAATACCAATATTCCATTTCTAAGAATATTCCTCTATGGCTAGGTTACATGCACGAGCAGTATATTCAAAGTAAATAGTCTACTATATTATTAATTAATATTATTATTTTAAATTAACAAATATTCTTTAAAAAATTACCAATAACAATAATATATATATATATATATATATATATATATATTCGATGTCTAAACATTTTCCATTATCATACAATTGCTACCCAATTAGTATACATATATAAACCCCCAATTTATTATTTCATACATGTACCTAATAGTAATTTTTTTCCAATTTACTAAACTTTATTTTTTTTAAAATAATTAATCAAAAAGTTCTTACGTATTTGGAGTAGATTAATCGATTCAAAGTTGAAATTTGTAGTGGATTCCTTGTTGCGGCTAGGCTAAGTTCTTTCTTTCTCATTCTCTTTTGTTTGTTTTTGCAGCAAACGCTTGGTAAGTCATATAAGGGTTTGCAGTTTTTGGTATTGAATTAAACTGGTAGCAGGTCCTACTAGTGGCAAGTGTAGACGACAGCGTTGTCGTTTAAACTGGCCGCTAGTAGGACCTGTGGCCAGTAAAAAAACCCTAATAAAATGGCGGCATATTAGTAATTGGCTTGGCTGCTGGAGGGAGTTGCGTAGGCCGTAACTAAGACTTGCGGCCGGAAAAATGCCTTATTCAATCTCACCCATTAGATCTTACAATGAACTGCTAGATAAGGGTTTGCTGGAATAGTGCAACTAGCTAGCATGAGCCCTGGATCGGGTCCCATGTACACGCACACGCACACACACACACACACACACATCATCATCATCATCATCATCCAATTACTTTTTGGGCTTATCTAATTAAGTTTTATTGGGCAACTAATTTAATTTTCATTGGGACATGTACCAATATTTCTATTAGGGCTAATTAACAATACATGTAACCTTATTTATTTGGACTTTAATTTTTTAACATATTATGTGGCCATCCAATACCTATATTAGACTTGATTAATTATCCTTATTAATCCATTTAATTATTTCATCCTTTCACAAATTAATTAAATTAAATACTCAATTTATTCACTATCACTCATTATACCACACAAGACATATTACATAAGTTTAGTTAATTATAGCATAAGCTCAAATATAATCTTCACGTGATTTCTTGCTTGTCACTTAATTAATTCAATTTACTTGAATTATTAACTCCCTCATCATGACATATACACATAGCCATTTTTAAATATTTTTCATTTCATTAATAATATAAGTACATTTTTCATCGATTATTACATTCTCCCCCCTATAAGGATTTCGTCCCCAGAATCATTACAAGGTCACACAAAAAGATGGGGATAATCTCTCTTTATCCTATCTTTTAACTCCCACGTAGTCTGCTCAGCATTGTGGTTTCTCCATACTAACTTTACATAAGGTATAACTTTATTCCTCAATATCTGTTCTTTTCTATCTATTATTTGTACAGGGATTTCCTCATACGTCAGATCTTTATCGATTTGAATGGGCTAATATGATATCATGCGCTTATAATGGGGCTTATATGGTCGTAACGTTGAAACATGGAACACATTGTGGATATGCTCTAGTTCAGGAGGTAGAGCAACCATGTACGCCACTTCGTCTACTCTCTTTAATAACTCGAACAGCTCTATAATCCTCGGGTTTAATTGTTCTTTCTTTCTGAACATTATCTTCCCTTTCCAGGGAGATACTTTCAAGAACACAAAACTGCCTACTTCGAAATCTCTACTCTGACGATGTAACTCTATATACTTCTTCTGTCTGTCCCGTGTAGCTACCAGTCTGGCTCTTATTATTCTGACGGTCTCTGCCGTTTGTTGAACCAACTCTGGCGTTCCCTTACCTCGTCCCAACACAAAGGCATTTTACATTTCCTTCCATATAGAGCTTCGTATAGCGGCATGCTAATGTTCCTTTGATAACTGTTATTATAAGCAAATTCGATAAGAGGTAGATGGTCGTCCCAACTTCCTTTGAAGTCCATTACACAGGCTCGAAGTATGTCCTCAAAAGTCTAAATAGTTCTTTCCCTCTATCCATCTATTTACGGATGGTATGCAGTACTCAATCTCAGTTGTGCTCTATTGGTCACTTTATATAACGACTAAAATACGCAAGTGCACGTAGTCAACAAGTAATACAATGGTAAACAGGATGTCGAAACCACAGAGAATTGTACTAAATAATGTATAAAATATTAGCCTTATGATAGGGTTAAATTATACGATATTTTTATGCCCTAATACTTAGTTTTTATATTTATTGTATGCTTAAATGTTTAATTATTTAGCTCATTTAGGTTTTAATAGGTTTTATAGGATTTTAGTTAATTTATGTTAATTTAGGTAATTTTATAGTATTTTTATATTTCTTTTTATTTATGTGTTTTTATTTATTTTTAGTATTTTTAGGTGTTTTATTAATCATTATGCATTTTTATTATTTTTATTATTTTTATATTATTTTTAATTAATTTATATTTATTTTTGTAGGAAAATTAAAAGTTGAGGGCATTTCTGTAAAATCTGCAAAAACCGGATGGCAAAAGTGTAATTTAGCAAAGTTGGATGGCAAAATAGTAATTAAAGCAGCTGGAACGCGGAGGGGCAAAATTGTAAATAAACTGGAAAATTTAACCGCACGCATGACGCGGGTAAGAAAAGACGCGGAACAGCTAAACGACGTCGTTTTATCAACGCCTTCGCGCAATGCGCGCGGTAGGCGAAACAGTGGCAAGCACGGAGCAACTAAACGGCGTCGTTTAAAGCTAATAGGCACGCAATGCGCGCGGGCGCGTGAGTTGACCGGTCAAGGGGCGAAGGCAGCGTTTGGTTGCGCGTTAATTGGCCAGAAACGGAATTATTCGCGAATTTTGCTACTTTTTGATTCCAAATTGGATTTTAATTCCAACTAGGGTTAGGAAAATAATTATTTTCTTTTTCTTTTATTTTTAATTATAAATCCTACTAGGTTTAGGAGGATTTTGGAGCCTATAAATAGAGGGCTTGTTACACAATGTAACACACAACTCTCATTAGAATAAAAATTCTCTCTTTTATTATTTAGTATTCTTTAGTATTATGAGTAGTTAATTTTTTTTCTTGGTTTAAGTGATTGAAGCCATCAAGATTTATACACTGTGAGATCTAATTTATTTTAATTGTTCAATTTATATTTTGATTATTGAATATTCTTCTATGCTTAATTTTATGATTAGTTTGTTTAATTGCTAGGAGCGCTACTAGTTTATTATTCATGTTAATCTACTGCTATTTGAGAAGCAACTAAGTTTAATAATTGTTTTGCAGATCAAAAGATTATTTTATCTTAGGAAGAATATTCATCTAAATTAAATGCAAACACGTGGCTTGTGTTGTTTAGTTCAACGATCTCTCTAATTCTTTATGCTGCTATTAAAATTAAATCTTTAGCACGTGCCGGAGGTTGTTTAATAGTAAGGGTATTTAGACCACGTGGCTCTACTTATCTAAAATTAAGGAGAGAGGAGAAAAATTATTCCACCTGCGAGTAGTTCTTTCTCTGGTGAATCTTCAAAGTATTAATTGATTTATTCTTGCATCCGTGATCAGTTGTAAATTCTTGATGGTGGATATTAACTTAAACCAAGGTTTTTTCTTCTCATTTACTTTATTAAACTATTTGCTTAATTATTTTAGTTAATTTTAATTTTATTATTTCTTTAATTAAACCCCCCCCCCCCCCAATTCTTGTTTGCAAAAACATAAAATTAAATAATCATTCTCTGTGGGATCGACTCTTACTTGCACTACTACATATTTATTTTTCCAAAGTAAGATTTTATTTTTGGGTGCTTGCGACATCACACCACCTTAGCTCAATTCAACTTTTTAATAACGTTCACGATTTTGATTAAGATAAATGTTAATATGAAATTTAACACTAAAATTATAATAAAACAAGACTTAAAAGATTTTAACAAGATTGGGATCATAACTTCCCCTATTATATCACATGAACCACCTTACCCTACTTTTGGTAAATTAATTTGATGAGTTATTAACTGGGAATTCACAAATTATTAGTGAACCTTTTCCAATGATTACATAAACGTATTCATCTTTCTTAACTTGCTATATTCCTATGCAAGCTAAATGAAACAAACTCATTGAGAGCCAATTCCCATTACAGTCGCATATAGTGCATAAATATATGCCTATTCCATACACGAATCTAATTAATCAATCAAATATGATAAATCAGAATACATGCTATCTTACTTGGACCTAACTTTAGATTTCATTTTCCAAATCCATCTAGGTTGTCAAATCAATTACTGGCCAAACAATCTCATAATTAATACAAAGTATGATAGACAATTCAAACTCAATCAACAACTGAAAATATAAGCAAATCGATTCATGCTAACAATAGGTTCCGTTGTAACACTAAATAACCAATTAGTTCATAATTATCCTATTGAAACTCATAATTGTTAAAGTAATCATAAACCCAAATGTATCAAATACAAAAGAATAAAGAGAAAAGAAGAACTCTGGAATCTCTACTATTATGATGCTTTGATCTTCTTGTTGCGGATTACTTGGAATCCTAGCTTCCCCTCGCCAAAGTAGAAACTCCCTATTCTTTTGTGAATCATCCTCCAATGTAACTACCTCTTTTAGCCCCCAACTCCTCAACTTGTATACATCAGTTAAAGGTTGAGAACTATAACTAGCCCACGATCTGGCTAACTACTACTGCGACTCAGTGCCAACCGCCCTGAGACAGTACTAGGTTCAGCGCCAACTGCACTGAACTTGTAAATATTAATAAAATTTTCACTCATGCCCATAATTTCCTATTTTTCCCCTTTTCCACCTATTCCGGCAAAATAAACATAAAACTCAATAAAAAGGAACTAAAACCACTCAAAATCAACAAAGTAATAAGCTTCAAGACATCCAATTCATAGGCATAAAATCCACTCATCATGCTCCCATTCGCTCTTGTAGGCTCATCTAAAAGTTTGATGTGAAGCGCAGATCTAGGTCTAAAATAATCGATACCGACACTCCACGTCGTGAAACAATCTCTTTTATATACAACTTTGCTAACTAACCCAAATTAAATTTAACCTTGAATGGAAAGAAGTGTGCATATTTTGTCAGTCTGTCCATGATGACCCATATTGCATTGTAACCTTTCTTAGTGACTAGAAGTCCCACCACGAAGACCATTGTAATGTACTCCCATTTCTATTCCGGTATCTCCAACGGTTGCAGTAGACCACTCGGTCTCTGATCCTCTGCTTTCACTTTTTGACAGGTTAAACATTTGCTAATACACTCTACAACTTCTCGTTTCATATTAAGCCACCAATTTTTTTTTGTGAAAATCCCGGTACATTTTCAGGCTGCTTGGGAGAACATAATACACTAAATTATGCACCTCTTGCAAAATTTTCTCTTTTATTTAAGACACTACTGGCACCCATACCTTTTCTTCAAATCTCAAAATCCCATCTTTATCCATTCTGAACATTACTTCTTCATTTTTTGTTATTCTTTTCCTTATCTGTTCACACTCTTCATCCCTCTCTTGTACCTCCTTCACTTTGTCCAATAATGTTGGATGAGCCTCCATTGTATACAATTTCTCTCTCGACTTTTTCAGACTCCTCACCTCAATTTCTAATCTTGCCATCTCCTTTATTAGCTCTTCTTTAGTTGTCAACAACAATAACTTCTCTTTACCCTTCCTGCTTATCGCGTTCGCTACCACATTTGCCTTTCCCGGATGATAGAAAATTTTGCAATCGTAATCCTTGATCAGTTCTAACCACCTCCTTTGATGTATATTCAACTCTTTCTGTGTGAAGATATATTTTAGACTCTTGTGGTCTATATATATCTCATATTTCTCCCCATAAAGATAATGCCTCCAAATTTTCAAAGCAAAAATCACCGCTTCTAACTCCAAATCGTGAGTGGGGTATCTCTTCTCATAATCTCTCAACTGTCATGACACATACGCAATGACCTTACCATTTTGTATCAGCAAACAACCAAGGCCTTTATACGAGGCATCACTGAACACCACAACACCCCTGTGTTATCCGGTAAGGACAATATAAGTGCCTCACTCAACCTCTTCTTCAACTCTCTAAAACTTGTTTCGCATATCCCTGTTCAAACAAACTTCACCGTCTTATTGGTGAAATTGGTCAACATGGTCGATATCTTGAAAAAAGTATGGTTAAATCTTCGATAGTACCTAGTTAACCCTAAGAAGCTTCGTACTTATGTAGGTGTCTTTGGTTGTGCCCAATTAATCACCGCTTCCACTTTCGTAGGATCGACCGATATTCCATCCTTATCAATCACGTGTCATATGAATTGCACCATCTCAAGTCAAAACTCATACTTAGAAAACTTTGCATACAATTTTTCTCTCCTTAGTTTCTCTAACATTACCCTTAAATGCTTTGTGTGTTCCTCCTGGGTCTTCGAATATATCAGAATATTGTCAATGAAAACTACCACAAACTTATCCAAATATGGCTTAAAAACTCAGTTAATCTAGTTCATAAATGCCGCTGGTGCATTAGTCAGTCCGAATGACATCATCAACAACTCGTAATGCCCATATCGAGTTCTAAACGCCGTCTTGGGTACATCTTCCTTCCGCACTTTTAGCTGATGATATACCGTTCTCAAATTTATCTTTAAAAAATATCTCGCTCCCTTCAGTTGATTGAAAAGATTGTTAATTCTCGGTAATGCATATTTATTCTTGATCATTACCGTGTTCAACTCTTGGCAGTCGATACAAAGTCGTAACGATCTGTCCTTTTTTCTTAACAAACAAAACTGGTGCACCATATGGAGACACACTCAGCTGAATATAACCTTTATCTAGCAACTCTTGCATTTGTGTCATCAATTCCTTCATCTCTACCGGCGCCATACGATACGGAGCTTTCGAAATTGGTGTCGTTCCTGGCACTAAATCTATTACGAATTTGATTTTCTTGTCTAGAGGAATGCCAGGCAAATCATCTGAAAACACATCCAAAAACTATTTTACTTCCGGTATTGTAATATCTGGGAATTTTTGCAACTATAAAAGTTTCTGAGTAAAATAAAATATTTATTTAAAATATATTTTGTGAATGAATTTAAATTTCACGAGCAAGGTAATAAATTCATTAAATGATAATTGATGGTTTAATATATTCTATTTATTTAAATAATGAAAACTATTTAATATGACAATGTTATGTTACGATAATTTGAGCGTAACGCGAATAATATGTTAATGTGTAATTTTATTCCAAGCGGAACGCATTAAGTTTGAAAGTATATAATATAAGTATATTGAAATTGAATTTGTTAATTAAATTAATATACGAATGATGGATGGTTGTATTAAATAAACATATGTATTATATAATGTGTTTATTTGAAAACAATTAATGGAATGAACCATGAAGTGAAATTTAAATATTTTATAATTCAAATGAGTTATTTAAAATAATTAAAGCATAACTATTAATTATTTTAATAATAATTTGTTACACCAAAAGTGTTTATTTGGTAAATAGATTTATTTTTATCTTTTTAGAAGACTATGGACATAATTAAAATGTATAGTTACTAAATTATGTTAATAATTATAATGTATGGATTGGGTATATATATATATATATATATATATATATATATATATATATATATATATATATATATATATATATATATTTCTTGTGTTGGTATATGTATGCATTAATGATGGTGAAATGCTAAAATTTAAGTAAGGCTTTATATTATATGTGTATAATGAGTGTGCATGTATTATATATATAATATATAGAAGAGTGTATAAGAATGCTGATAATGCATGAGGTAGTGGGTTTTGTTGTGAATGCATGTTTATTATTAAATAAACATTTATGCTTTAGTAGGTTAGTGTTGTAGTGGTGCATTAGTTTTGGCTTGACACCTAGCCTGTCCATTAATTGCAAGTAGGTAGTGGAGTGATACATCATAACACTTGACCATTTCAGCATGCTAAGCCTAAAAGTGAGTACATTCATTTGGGTAGAATTTCCTGTAGTGTTTACAATGGCTAAATCAAAATCCCTCATAGTCCAAACCATATCTCATCAAAACAGAAGCAATCCTATAGAAGAATTTAGCTATAAACTGATAATTGAAGAAGTACTGAGCCAGATATCATCGAAGAAGAAAGACCAAATCCAGCCACCATCAATTTAAATCAAGCTTCAAACTTCAAACAAGGGGTAAACTTCTTATCCTTGTTAAGTTAGATAAACTAATTAGTTTTAAATTACTTAGATTGTTGTGTTCATTGTTGATTGGAGGATTGATTGTTGGGAATCAGATGTATTCTGAAGATATAAGGTGGAAATTGTGTTTGGAGGTTGAATGTATGTTTAAGTGTATATGAAATCTGAATTTTTGATGCATGCGTGCAATATGTTTGTAAAAATGCTTCAACGAAACCATTTTGTTTAAAATCACGAATTTGATAGTTGATTATTAATGTTTTAGATGCATGCATGTGTTATAGATGGATTTAAATTTTTTGGGTATTTCAAAATGGTTTTACAAAGATTTCTATCAAACTAGTTTTAAAGTAAAATGAGGATTGAACACCTACTTTCATGTATATGGATTTATACTCTAAAGATGTTATTTTAATTATGTTATAATTTTTTAAAATACTATGTAATAGTATGTGTTGTGTCCAAATTTGGAGGTTATTGAATGTGTGGTTTGTAAGATATAATTTTCCAAAAGGACTTGAAAAATCAAAAGAACTGCAGTTTGGGTGCAGGGCAATTGTGCCGGGGTGTAGTCTGATAGTGCCCCCAACAAAGTTGGCTCTGTCCGACTGCGCTGGGGGGCTGTGTTGCAGTGTAAATATCTCTTGTAAACATCTCGCCAGGGTGTAGTGTAGATATTTTTGTTTTTATTTTATTTTCAATTTCTAAGTTATCCAAATGGTTTAATATTACAATAAATTATATTTGTAACTCATAATATATTTCAAGGCATGTTTTAGTCTATGATTACATAGTGAATTTAATTTGGATTCCCAATTAGGAATTTAATGCCAAGACTAAAATATATGAAGTTGAGATTAGTAGTGTAAACGTGTTATGTGTTTGGTTGTATGTAATGATCTGATTATGTTACTTTGTATATACAACGAGCATTAGGTTACAAAGTAAATGTGAAAGGTTATAAGAAAACCAATTTGGCAAGTGCTAATGTATATGTATGTATACATACTAACTTGTATGCTAGAGCTAGGACATATGATAGGATTTTGATTAAACTTAATCTATGTGCCACATGATTATAACTATAGGTGATATAAGTGTCACAGTATTAAGATTGAACTTAAGAAACGTAAAGGCAAGTTCCTTCACTTTGAGAATATTCCAAATTGATTGCAAAAGTTCTATTCGATCTATTCTTGAAATTCTATACGTTAAATGTATGTCAATATTGCATTTATGTGCATTTGAAATATCGTTCAATTATTGAACTGCTTGAACTTAAAAGTTCTAATATACATAAATTGTATCGTAACTGTTGGTCTATGCCTATTGATTTGGCTAGACAAAACATTGAAGCACGTTGTTTAATTAATATATTCTTTTAAAGCTTATCTAAACCAAATAGTGGTGCATATTTCATAATTAGTCTGAGATGAACAAAATCTCTTTGTAGGGGAAATTTTATATTGGAAAACCAACTCTGTGCATTATGACTAAGTGTTATTTATACATAGGTTACAATAGGTTGATCCCCTAAGTACTTGCAGAGAGTGTAACTTGTCTGTAAGGATTAACACACTCTTGAGCTAAGTTAATGAATAACTGATAATTCCTTGAGTAGTTCAAGGTCCTTATTGACCGCTCAACATAAAAACCCATAATTGAATAATTGTATTCTAGATTCTTCTTATCGTTAGATACTGATTTATTCATAACATTTCATAGCTATTGTCCAATTGTGAAAGTATGTTTCCAAAAATTATTTTTTTGATTCACCTGTTATTGATAAACTGTTATACTTGTTGCGCATTTTGATTGCTCATTCTTGCATAAAATCTAACATTTCAGCTAAGAACTAAACGTCTAGAGGGACAACGATAGACAAGGGTAAGGAGAAAGTGAACTAGTAGTTGTTATGTGTTGTAAACTCTTTTGTTTGAGTTATGTAAATATTTGTTTTTATATGTTGTAATAGTTAAGGTTAGATAACCTGGGGAATGTATTATGTAAGTTTTTGTAATAATATAATATAAATTTTTGTTATACCATTTGTAATATCCCAAATATTTCACGATATTTTTTATTTTAAATAAGGTGTTGATGAGGAAATAAAGGTTGAAGTTTAAAACCTAGATTTGGAGAGGTAAAAGGTGTAGAAGTGAGTAAATATTTGACCCTAATCTTGGTGTTAGGATTGAAATGTGAGTGAATGAAGGTTTTTAAATTTTAGAACTTAGAATTTGATTGTGTATAGTGGAATGTATATTAGTAATAAGGTAATATAATACCTTTAAAACTCGGTGAATGTATTTGACTATAAGAGATCATGTAAGAAATTTTAATATGAGTTATGTGAGAAATTTATTAAGGAAATAAATTTTAATTATTGAGATATTTTTAAGTTAGCGTGAATGTGTATATGTATAGATACTTATATACTTGGAGGTGTGCTAATTATATTTTTTAAGCCGAGCATGGTAAATGATTAACTAAATTAATCATCAAGAATAATGTAAAACTTGATAAATAACAAGTTAAATTGGATGTGTAAATTAGTTAATGTGGTTATTAATTAATGAGAGTGCGTAAACATTAAAAATGTTATTTATTTCCATTTAGAAAGTTGTTAATAGTAGATTATTAATGTTTTATAATTCCATTAGGAAATTAATAATTTGAATTTGTCAAATTGATTTATTAAACAAGCCCAATGTAATTTAATTTGTTAGTGGACTTCTAAATTGTTCATGAGATAATTTAATTGGCCCAACATTGTGAATATGGCAAGTCATATAGGAGGTCCAATGACTTATATTGGTAGCCCAATTAAATTAATTACTAAGTTTAATGTTAGAGTAATGGTTTAACCCAAATAAAATTAAATAAAGTCCAAGGTGTGACTCATTTGATGCAAGTGTGGTATATATATGTATATGTATATGTATATATTTCACCAATTAAGGAATAAAGGAAAAACAAAAACGGAGGCAAAAAGGGGGGAAGTACCAATGGAGGGTGCAATGCTCCAAGCTTCCTTTTTACTACTCCAAGAGAACCTAGTCTACAAAGCTCTTCCCAATGCCCCAAGCTAGTAGGCCTATTTTCATGATGGATGGGTGATGTGTATACTTATACAAAGTGTAAGTATACATTTTGCCCAATAGAACCTAGTATACTCTCTCTCATATTTCATTTCATTAGTCATTGGTGTTAGGAGAGTTAGAGAGAAAGAAAAGCTCTTGAGAAAAATTCTAGAGAGAAAGAAAAAGAAAGTTAGATCTTGTGAGCTTGGATGGTTGGATGATCTTGAAGTAAAGATTAAAGATGGAAGCCTCTAGATGGTAAAGCTTCCTAGCTAAAAAGGTGGATCATCCAAGTCTCCTTAAGTTTCTAGCAAAGAGGAAGAAAGCAACCAAGGAGGTTAAAAGTGCTTTAAATCATAACTTTCACTTTAATATTGTGTTTTATATGTTTTGAGTCTTTTTGTTGGTCAAAATGCATTTTAATGGTAGAAAACTATTTTCAAAACTCTTGATGCTTAAATCCATGCTAGAATAGTATATCTAGGGTTTAATTGGTTTAACATAAGTTTTTATATGCATTTATATTGGAAAGTTTGACAAAAATATGAAATCGATTTTCGCTGGAAAACCCAAAAACTTAACAGTCCGTTCCTAGAGTTACTGTTCATGTTCCGTACCTCATATTCATGATCCGTAAATTTTGGGTGGTAGTACTATGAGATAAGAAGAGATTCCAAGTGGAATGACTAAAAAATATTAAACGAGCTATCCATGGTGATTTTTCTCGTAAAACAGTCCACTGTCGGAAATACCCGAAAACATTATGTCCAAAAATTTAAAAGTCCTGGTTTGGTCACTTTTCCTGTTCTAAAAATTCTAGAAATTTTATACATGATTTTATATGGGATAAAGCAGCCACTGTCCAAAAATGAGCTTCATTCAACCCCGGATGAGTGAGTTATAACCCAATGTTTCTTTACGTTTTAAAAGCGAACTACAGTTATAACATGAAATGTATATCTGCAAAAATTATGATAGTCTTACAAGAGGTACTCTATGATGACAGGAAGCTACCATACAAGTTTCAGAATTTTCTACTAAAAACCCAATTTTTAATAATTACTGCCATTTTCGGACAGAAATGGACTGCTTAAAAATAGTAAATCAAGAAGGAAAATTTAATAAAAAATTATTTTGTGTATGGAATGAAATATAATAAAGATATCCAAGAGTTATAAAAAAATAATAAGTTAATTAAGTATTTTTTTAATACGAAGGACTTGAGAAAAATAAGGATAAAAGAATAAAATAATTATGTATTATTAAATTTTAATTAAATAATACATAAAGGTTATTATTTATTATTTAAATAATATTAAATAATGAATAAAGTAAATAAAAAGAATTTAATTATTTATTTATTAGTTATATGCTAAATAATAAATTAAGTAAAGGAGTACATGAAGTTGATAAAATAATTATTTATTATTTACTTATTATTAAATAATAAATAATGGTGATTAGTTAATTAATTATTATTTAAATAATATTAAATAATAATTAAATGGAGATAAAGTTAATAAGATAATTATTTATTATTTAATAATGAATAAGGATAATTAGTTAATTAATTATTATTTAAATGATATGAAATAAAAATTAAAGGAAGATACAGATAATAAGGTAATTATTTATTAATAAGAATGATTAATTATTTAATTATTATTTAAAGGATGTTAAATAATAATTAGAGAGAGATGAAGTGAATAAAATGATCATGTGTTATTTAATTAATAATAAATAACAAGTGAGGTTAATTAGTTAAGAAGTTATTATTTAATGATATTCAATAATTAATTAATTATTATTTAAATGATATTAAATAAAAATTAAAGTGAATAAAATAATTGTTATGTAATGCTGAATAACAAGTAAAGTTAAGTGAGTTAATTATTTATTTAATATTAAATAAATAATGTGAAAAAATTAAAGGAATAAGGAGGTGATTAAACAATATACATTTAAATTGTTTAAGCCTTTAAAGATTATAAAAGGAGTAAATGATAAATAACAAGAGATGAAATATTATTAAAGGATTAATAATATTGATAATTGGGTGAATATTATTAAGGGCTTAATAATATTAGTAACCAATTAAGGTGTTGTTCAATAATTGGGTAGCGCTGGTAATTTTAGTGATGTATTATTAATGAATAATAATATTGATCGGTATTTAAAATATTATCCAAGGAGGATAATATTGTCTTATAAATTATGAGTTAATAAATAGGAATTTTCGTGTTGTAGAGTTAATTCCTTTGTGAACGGCAGCTGAGTCCCTATGCGCTTTACTGATTGACAGATAAGCATATTAGGTCTTTCAGATGCGGTAATTTGATTTGTATGAGCTTTAGTGATGGAATGCAGATTTCAAACTGGTAGCGTAAGTCAATGCGCATATCAGGCAAGTTTTTCAGTACTATGTGCTATTTTTGCAAACCTGTTGATAAATGCATAAATTATTATGTGTGCAGTTATTGTATGTGCTAACTGATTTCTAAATGTGGTTGTGTACAATCATATGATATTAATAGCTGTTATAAAATTAATGCTATGAGTTGAAATGTGTTATATGAGTTATATAACCTGGAAATATTGACATGTATGGTAAACATGAGTTAATTGTATAAATGCAAAGCATGATAAGCATGATACTTATATAAATGTAAAGCATAGAGCATAAAGTATGAATTAAATGTGACATACGTGTTATGTGTTAGCTGTTAGACTTGCTGAGCCGTCGTGCTTACTCTTGCTTAAAATAAACACTTTCAGATAAGTGCGAGTTATTCAGAGGTTCATATACAGATCATTGATATATATTTTGATAAACCTTTTTGGGGGTAAATAGTGTTACGATATGGTAAGAATTGATTAGTGAAATATTTGTATGACATTCGTATACGCTAAACACTTGTATCATTACAAGTCACTAAGGATTTATTGATGTATAATAGATCATAATATATATGATCTACATTGCATAAAGTTTTTGTAAAGAGAAGGTATTGAATAAACAGATATATTGAAAGTTGATTAATGAGTTGTATATACTTACATGTTTAAAATAGACTAGGTCATACTATACTTGATCTGAGATCTATTATAATTTAATAAAGATTGTGATTCTGTGACAGAAAAATGGTGAAGTTTTAAATAACTCTGTTTTAAACAACTATAATATGGTTGTAGGTTATGAATGAAGTTGTAATAGCTTTAAAAATAAACTAGTTTTATCAATTATATTATTGAGGCATATCGTGGATTTAAGTACAAGGTTGTACACTAATGCAAGGGATCCGTCGTGGCCAGCACTGGGAATTACGGGGCGTCACACCATTCATTGGGTATTTTAAGTGTATGAATGTGTTGGATCGTGAGCACCAGATCTGAGGTTTCAGGGACCCAGATTTGGGGGCATTACAGGTATACTATTGATTTCCACTCCCACTCTTTGAGTATCTACAACGTGAGCTATATACCCAACACATCCCCTTCTCAACAATTTCTTACACTACATCATCGTCAGACAACATGATTGCCTAGGTGATGTGCTACCATAAAATACTACCTTAAACCGGTTTAGGGTTTGAAGGTTCACTCTTCTTCTAGTAATTAATTACTGCTTCATGGTTATGTAACCAATCTAAACCTAATATCACATCAAACTCTCCCAATTTTATCGGGATTAGATCTATTGGCAGTTTATGCCCCTTAATTTCCACACTATAATTCCGGTGTATAAACTCTACAGGGATCACTTCTTTATTTGTCACTTTTATATTTAAAGGACACTTTAGTCATTCTTGGGGTAAGTTCAGTTGTTTAGCAAACTCTTTAGACATAAAAGAACAGGTAGCACCCGAATCAAATAATACATAGACGTTTATATTATTGATCGGGATAATTCTTGACACCACGTCCTTGGATGCTACCGCACCCTGGATCATGTTAAATGTTCTTGTAGTTAGTCGGTTGGATTACACTAGTCCCCCAATTGCTAGCTTACTGTTGCCTCCTTTGTTACCGCTTCCACCACTTTTCACTTTCTTCAAGCAATCCTTTATCTGGTGCTCACTTAATTCGTAGGCAAAACATCCCCTTATCTTATTCGAATTTGGACAATTTGGAGCGATGTGTCCCTCCTGACTGCAGTTATAACAAATATTTCTTCCTTTTCAACACTCCTCTTAATGGTTCTTCCCACATTTCGGTCACGCCTCACTTCTTTTCTTAGATACTTCCTGCTTACTCCCTATCGAATTATTATTGTTGTTGTTAGTACTGTCCTACTTTCTCTTGTTGGTGTTACTACCTCCGCTACTTCCACTTTTGTTTTCCCCTCCAAACTTCTTGTTCTTCTTTTCCTTATGGTATTGACTTAACCCCTTGTTGGGTGTCAAACCGTGCGTATGACAAATCAACACTTACACGCAAGTGCACGTGGTCAACAAGTAATATAAAGTAAGTAAAGTATCGTTCCCACGAGGACTATGGATAGCTATTACACTATCATGCAGCAACTTTATAACTATTTTGGTTTCTTTAAACAGTGTCAAGTAAATTAAGGAATTGTGAAATGAATTTAAGTTATGAAAATTAAAGACAACTAATTAATAAACGATTTTAGCAGACAAAGGAGGTATGGGATTATAACTTCACCTAGGGCGTCATTCAACTGTGCTACTTCCTGTTAAACCTAACTGATTATTTCGGATTGTTAGTCGAAAACACGAAACTAAAGTATGGCCAACTCTCGTTGCATCATACCCATATCCAACCCAGATCCGGCCCAAAGGGCAACAGAACGGGAAAGAACACCCAAGTTAAATAAATCACTATATGTCTATGTGACCTAGAGAAAAACGGGTTTAAGCACAGGTTTTCAAAAGACTACGTGTGGTGCTTCGGATATGTCTATCCTTAGCACTAATCATGCAATCCAACGTCATGTGAAATCATGAACACAAGCTAACATGGTCGGTTCTAAACTCACACTCCCCATCTCGGTTCCGTGTGAGTTAATATGGTAAATGATGATCAAGCATTTAAACAATTAAAATAAACCACATTAGACAATCCATACATAATCATTTAGCCAAAACAAGGAAGCATACAAATTGAACTAAACCCTAGGTTTCATTATAATCCCATAAGAGAAGTTAGTTCATAATAGAAATAACAACCATCATCCACATATGTTCATACATTGAAGCTACAAATGAAAAGAAAGAGAAAACAAAGTTAAGAAATGCAAAGCTCGGTTTCTCTTCTTCAAATCCGAAGTTACAAGGTTGACACAATGCTTCAAACGTCCAATGCCCAGCTCTAAGCTATACTACTCTAGCTAAATCACAAGGAACAAGAGAGAACAAAGAAAACAAAGAATGAAATGAACAATGCACTCTCTCTTCTTCCTTTTGACCTAGGTTTTCTATCTCTTATCTTCTATATATGGCCTTGGACTGATACTACTGGTATATATAGCCTCAAGCTGCTCCCTCGCGATCACTGTAGCAAGAAGATTGCGATTGGCCCGTTTAAAATAAGTCTTCTCAGATTTTGGAGCGAAGGACCGGCGCAGCTGCGCCGTGATTGTACTGAAATGGGGCGCAGCTGCGCCTCACGGCAGTCAAAAACTCAGCAGAGGTGCTGCGCAGCTGCGCAGCAAATGCGAAGGAATGCGGCGCAGCTGCGCCGTGCACCAGTCGAACAGCCTGTAGAGCTACCGCGCAGCTGCGCAGGGTTTGTGAAGGATTGCGGCGCAGCTGCGCCATGCACCAGTCTTGGACTCTGTGCCATCTTTTCTGCTGCACCCGTTCATCACGCATATCGCTCCCGCATTGAGCCACTTTTGTCCCAAAAATTGCAATTCTTCCTCCCCGCACAAGTTCTAGTCCAAAGCACGCCGGTTTGTCCACAAAAAGGCGGAAATGGCCAATAATAAACTATGGAGCATGAAACCTACAAAAGAGACGTAAACGCATGAAAAGTAATAAAAACTAATGAGAACAAGCGAAAGTTAAAGCAAGTTGGCATCGAAATAGTAGGTATAAAACCTACTTATCACCCCTCATGTCCACCTTATGCGATAATGGTCTTTTCTAAGAATGTACTAAACGAATCAATCTGAAAAATAGATACCTTACTATACAACCATGGCTTCAATCCCTTCTCAAAACGTCGGGCTTTTCATTTTTTAGTGTCCATTTGGTGTGGAGTAAAACGTGGGAGTTCATTAAATTTGGTCGCATATTGCACCACTGACATCTCTCGCTCCTTCAACTCTAGAAATTTCACCATTGGGTTTTGCATACTTTTTGGAAAGTAATTTTCAAAAAAAATTGCTCTTTAAATTTATCCCATACCATAATCCTTCTCCTACACATTATCGATTAGCTTTCTACCATAAATTTTCCTCCCCTTTCATGAAATACATGGCAAATGCAGTCTTCTGATCGTCTCCTACTCTCGCAATCTCGAACGCCTTCTCTATCTCATTGACCCAAAATTGGGCCTCGATCGGGTCCGTCATCCCCTTAAATTCTGGCGGTCTTACTACTTTAAAATATTTTAAATTGAGTACTAGAGCCACTGGGGGGGGGGGGGGTTGATGTTTATTGGCTCGAGGCTTTTTTGCTGAAACGCTCCTTCTAATAAGTCTACTAATCTTTGCATTGGGTTTGCCTGACCTCTATCATTGTTAACTGATTCTTCTTGTGTTGGTGGTGCTTGTGGTCTACGTCTAGTCGATATTCTTTATTTAATAACACTTTATATTATTATCTCATTATCCACTATGAACAATTTTATGTAATGTAGTATTTAATAATAAAAACACATTTAATAAAAATATTTATATTCATATACCACTGCCTTATTACATCATACATTATATCATGTGGCATATTTCTATAATTGCCCAAATCATCATCTATCAGCTACCCCTAATATATAAAAAAGATGGGGACTTATTAATATACTATCTTGCTATCAAATACAGAAGTTTGGGTCTACAACCATTATCCTATATATAACACAAAATGTTGAGATTTACATAACATGTTTCCCTACTATGAACAAAAGTGGAAACTAATACCTATATCTACATACATAATATTATATCAAATACATACACAAGACCTCCCTACAGAAGTATACCACACTCTACTGCATCATCGTACTCATGCTGTCAGATGTGGATCACTCAATCATGACTCATCGTGTAGCGAGTCTGATCATCCTATGGCGAAAAATGGTACACTCGGTCCATCCAACGACCGAATGCAGTATGAAATGCGTATCCCATCCGATCCATCCTCCTCCTATTTCATTGTACCCCATCCTCTAGATCTCTGACCCTCTCTCTTGCATCGTCCAACTGCTCCTCAACATGGATCCTATTCGCAAGTTCTTCCTCTAGCTGGGCCCCTTCTCAGCTTGAAGACTCTTCTCGTCCAATTGATCTAAATTCCCTACCAGCCCTACGTTCCTTGCTAAGAGGTGATATATCAAAGCTCCCAACTGCGTAGAGGCCTCCAAACACCCTTGTACTACTGTCTCAAGCTCATGAACCCTATCCTGACACTCTTGGACCTCACCCTCGAAATTCTATACTCTGTCCTCTAGCTCAATAATGCGGTCAGCATACTCCCCTAATAGTTCATCCTTAAATATATCATAATATAGGGATCCTGCCTCAAATCCCTCAGCTGGATCTGACTTCGGTTTAGATCCCTCCACCGAGGCTACTATTGGGATATGCTCAATCATATGAATGTCCTGTGGCTCATCCACTATATGGTTGGGCTCTCCTATCACAGGCATCCTAAAACCATAGACACAAAATAAATAAACTTTATTAGTATCTCACAATAAAATATAAATTCATTGTATGGAATGAAAATATATTCCATGACACTATCGACTCTCTATAACAAGTTGTATGGAATGAAAATATATTTCATGACACTACCGACTCTCTATAACAAGTCTACTATAACTAGTACGTAAACCTCTATATGAGTATTATCTTCTTCTATTCTTACTCTCTTTTCTAAGGTTATAGCCTAAGGATTCTCTTTCTTAAGGTTTATAACCTACAGCTCTGATAATAACCCGTGACGCCCCCAAATTCAGGTATCTCTACCTAAAACTTGGTGCTTCATGATCCAACTCATACATCATAACTAACATCAACTCATTTCGGAATAATAAAAATATTTACATTGATATAACATAAATATTCTCGTCCCAAGTCTCGCAACCATTACTAATACACCACACAACTTAATTAATAACTAACATAAGTTTTAATACAAATAACTAATATCAAATCCTAGAAAAAATAAGTAAAACAAAGCTAATTAGTAGACTTACCCTTTCCTTTATTCTTTCCTGGACCACTGCCTTGCTCGATTTTAAAGAATGAGCAACAAGTTTACTCAGCAAGTGTAAAATCAGCAAAAATAAATAATCATGCTCAAGATTTAATAATTTCATGAACTTTAACAATTGAAAAGCAGTTCACGATATAAGTTGAGTGAAATGAGGACAAATAGTTTTAACTGTTTCAGAGTTTGAACATTTTCGTTACTGAGTGGTTACTATGAACCATGAACACATACGATGATTAATAATATTTTATTGAAAATCCTCAATATAAACAAGTACAGTAGATGATCAGCCTAAAGTACCCTATGTTATGCATAACATTCAGACATGCAGTTCGCGCGCGTGTCAGTCTCCGACGTAAAGTAGTTTCCCCTTATACGAGGGTTGTTCATCTCAGCATACAAGAGTCCGCACCAAGGCAATTGGTTTAGATTGCTTTTTATAAACATGATTGACTTTATGTCATTATTTGTCTAGCCAAATCAAATGGCATATACGCTCTTCTCAAACGTTTATGAGCAATTAAAACTCTTAATGTCTATATGATAGGGTTCGAATAATCTTATAAAGATATTCAAGTATGAATAACTAGGACTTTTAAAATTAATAATTCGATATAAGATTAATCTTGCATGAATGTAAACATGAACATTTGTATATGAATATAAATTATCTTTCAATAAATATAACATTCAAATTACTTGTACGAAATAATAAGGTGTACAAGCTTAAAGTACTTGCCTCAACTGTCGTTACTATTCAATTCTAATTTCTTTCTTTTCGAACAACCTAAGTTCATCATCATCGTCTAACGGTTAATCTCTATTAAATTTTACATAATGATCTAATCGATATAACTTACTAATTTTTCACAACTAGGACTCATAATTAATCTTTATTATTTATCTCTCATACATGTCGTTCACAAAGTATTTCCTTCTTTATGTGTTTAGGTATTCCTTGTTCTTCATTCCATTTATTTAATTTATTCATTAACCTTCACAAATAAAATAATATCTTCATTAATTTATTTGTTTAATTATTCTTATTATTACTTAATTGTTCACACTTTAATTATTAAACATCTTAGTCTATTTATGTATGCTTCGTTGTCTCACAAATAAAATATCATTATTTTTCATTTATTTATATCGGTTTACTCTTCCTTATTTCACAAATAAAATAATTTGATTATTATTTTATTTGTTTAGCTTACAAATTAAATAATCCTTGTTATTATCTTTATTCCCCATTAATTCATAATTAAAATAGTCTTTAATACTATTTTAATTTTTTATGCTTCACTGATCCAGAATTAAAATAATCTTTAACATTATTTTAATTGTTTAGGTCTGATTAATTCACAATTAAAATAATCTTTAATATTATTTAAATTGTTTATGTCTTATTAATTCACAATTAAAATAATCTTTAATATAATTTTATTTGTTTAGTCATAATTAAAGTAATCCTTAATATTAATTCAAAATTAAAAAAAAAAATCTGTAATATTATTTTAATTGTTTATTATTTATTAACTCACAAATAAAATAATTTTAATTATTATTTATTTATTTTATTATTATTATTATTATTATTAATATATTTTTTATTATTTTTTTTTATTTATTTTTTTATTGAACACTTGACCTGACTCGTTTGACCTTGTCCAACCCGGATGTCTAGACCTTGACCTGGTTGGACCAGCACCCGGGTCAACTATAGTATTTAGGAACAACACCCTGGTGCTGTCTCTGGATTTCTAAAAAAAATAAAATGAAACAGTGCCCTAGCGCTTACTTTTAGTGTAAAATTAGCGGTTCTGGCACTCCTAATCAGAATGTTTAGATTCAATTTTTTAGTTTGTTGATTTCTACACTTTTTGATTCAATCTTTCATAACTAACTAATTTTACATCCAAATGGGCTCAAATTTGATTCTTTATTTCATAAACTCATATATTTACAATATTAAAAAATTTAAATCATTTTTCAACAATATTTATTTAGCCAAAATATTGGTCCATCAAGCTAGGGTTTTCATTGACGCGTTTTACAAAATAATTTCACCTTAAATCCATTTTAACTCTGTTTTTGTTCATTCTACTTGAATTATTTCCTTGTTTCATAGATCTACAATATACAATTTTTAGATAATACAAATAGCTTACATGTTTTGTTTCATTTAGCACCAAAACTCATGTTTTCACTAGGTATACCTAGGTTTACATGCTCATATGCATACTCTTTGAACATCTACGCATATAACACATAAATACATACCAAACACATAATCTCATTTACAAATTCCTCCATTATACCTTCTAATCCTTCATGATCCCATAACACAAAACTCACATAACCAAACATATAAATTTATATTACATCACTAAATCATACTATAATATACTAACTTAAAGAAATACTTAGGTTTAGAAAATGTTTATAACTCCTTGAAGCTTTTTTCCTCTTAAAGATGAACTTGAAATAGTTCTCCACCTTCTCATTTCTTCTTAAACTCCTCTTAAACCACCAAATTTACAAGAGTTCCCTTAGATTTCTTAATTTTTCCTCAACTCATTCTTTTCTCTCTTTACTTAGCACTTAGTAAAAGCACGTAAACTTTGCCAAATAACTTGGGAGCTCCTATTTATAGGAGATCTCATGTACTATCTACTTCTCTACGTACATGTACAAATACATGTATTTTATACAACCAACAAGTATTTAACCAAGGGTAAAAGTGAATTTTGAAAAAAGGTGTCCTTAATCCCCATTTCAAGGAAAATAGTCGTGCTCCTAATAATACATGTAACCTTATTTATTTGGACTTTAATTTTGTACCATATTATATGACCATCTAATACCTACATTAGACTTGATTAATAATATATATATATATATATATATATATCTCACCAACATCATCCAATAACTTGTTGGACTTATCCAATTAGGTTTTATTAGGTCACTAATTTAATTTCTTTTGGGCCATGTATCAATATTTTCATTGGGGCTAATTAACAATACATGTAACCTTATTTCTTTGGACCTTAATTTCCAAACATATTAGGTGACCATCCGATACCAACATTAGATTTAATTAATCTTACTAATCCATTTAATTCTTTCATCCTTTCACAAATTAATTAAATTAAATACTTAATTTATTCACCATCACTCATTATGCCACACAAGACATATTACATAAGCTTAGTTAATTATAAAATAAGCTCAAATACAATCTTCACGTGATTTCTTGCTTGTCAATTAATTCAATTTACTTGAATGATTAACTCTCTCATCATGACACATGCACATAGTCATTTTTAAATATTTTTCATTTCATTAATAATATCAGTACATTTTTTTTCCGGTTGTTACAGATCCGCTCCAATTAAAAGAACATCTAGTAAATTGTGAAGATCTGAGAACTTTCATGCCGAAAAGCCCGCGAGAGTAACCCTAGGGTAGGTCAGCTCCAGATAAACCCAGCATTATGAGAAGTTTCTTCATGATCTATTACTCTTTAAATTATTAAGCGCTCTGCATCCAATTTTATATATCATTTTCTGCATCCCGTCATAAAAAAAAAAAAAAAAAAAAAAAAAAAAAAAAAAAAAAAACATTAAACCCTATTTTGCAACAAAAAAAAATAAAAATTCCTATAAAAAATAAACGCATACGCTTATTCTTGCATCTGCATTTTGAAGTTTCAAAACTAACTTGATTATTTTGTTTATTTTCCAAGATTGGTTTGTGGACTCAATTGCAATCTAGGAAAGCTAGAACTCCGCCGATAAAAATGTCAGAGGTGCCAACACCTGATTCTAACCCCATCTCAAGAGAGGAGTTCGAAACTTTCAAGAAGAAGATAACCGAGATGGCTAATCTTTTGAAAAAGCAATTTAAAGTCAATCAAGATCCAAAAGTCACTGTTCCTCCCTAGTCATCCTCTAGAGGAGAAGATCCTACACCTCCTAAGGTCAATGATACGCTGATCCTACAACTTATGTTTCAGTTTGAGAGTAAATCCATAAAGAATATTCATATTAAGGTTCAACCAAAGAGAATCATTGATGTCCCCGAACATAATGAGGCCAGAGAGATCCAAAAGAAAATGAAACAAATGGAAGAAGCCATTAAGAGCATAAAAGGAATTGGAACATATGGTAGTGTTTACTACTCAGATTTATGCATTTTTTTCTAATGCCCGCTATCCTAAAAAATTCAAGATTCCCGAATTTGAAAAGTATAACGGATCGGGCTACCCGTATACTCACTTGAAAGTTTACATCGGGGCGCTTGGTTCTTATGCCGAAGACGAAGGATTAAGGATGTATCTATTCCAGAAAAGCCTCATCGGGGAAGCAAAGACTTTGTATGCCCGGCTAGACAATGCAAAAATCCATATTTGGGAGGACTTGGCCCATACCTTTTTAACTCAGTACAACTTTTGATCTCAAATAATGCCAGATCAGTATCAAATGACGAAAGTGAAAAAGCAACCTAACGAATCCTTTCGAGAATATGCAGCAAAGGTTAGCCTCAAATGAAAACCCTCTGATGGATGATAATGAAATGGTGGTGACTTTCATCGATATCCAGGAGGCCCCGTATTATGATCGAGTGTTAGCTGGCATTGGCAAGACCTTATAAGAAATGATTACACGGTGAGACGACCGAGATGGGCCTTAAGGCCAAAAAAAAATTGAGAATTTACAGCATTGGAAGCAGTTGCCAAACAACTTCAATCAGAAAACTATGCAAGTGTCTCGAGAAGAAACCAAAAGAAGAAGGAAGAAAAACTGTCTTTGGTGCTACAAGGGTAATCTAAGAAAGTCAGCAATAGCCCGCCCATCAAAATGCAATCGAGTCAACCATCACAGCAACAACCGATATTCCATCAAACTTAAGAACACCAGAAGAAGGTTGAGAACACGAGGAATAAAAAATTCACTCCTTTGGGAGATCTTCTTGAGAATGTGTTGTCCTTATTGTTAGCATAAAAGAAGATTACCGAATTACTTCTGCCAATCGATCCTAAGGGGAAAAGATATGACCCTAGCAAACGATGTGCTTATCACTCGGATCACCAGGACATGACACTCAGGAGTGTTGGTCTTTAAAGCATAAAATACAATATCTGATAGATAGTGGGGAGATCATGATCGAACAACCAGAACAACCTAACGTATATACCAATCCTCTTCCACAACACAACATGGAGGGTGTGAATATGATAGGTGTTATGTGACGCCCCCAAATTCGGGTCCCTTGAACCACGGTTTTGGTGCTCACATTACTATTCTACCCTGTCATCACATCCATTAATTTTGAATTAAATAATAAAACTTAATTTACATTTATACATATCTCATCTCAGGTTCTACATACCTTTATACATATACACATCTGTACCTAACATATTATAAAAGATAATATTTACAACATAACTGTTCTCTATTTTTGCCTTCATTGTTGACTAGCTTTTCATTTTCCTTTGTCTATTCTCGATCCCTCAACCTGTTCAGGTTTAGCTGAAATATCATGTTTAAAAGCAAGAGTGAGTATATAATAACTCAATAAGTACATAAGTAAATGATGACATGATATTTCAAAATGGTGAATTAAAATCATTCATGATGGTCATGAATCGTTTACAATAAACTGGATTATTTACAATAAGTTGAGTCTTAAACAATGAAATGGATCATTTTCAATAAGCTGATCAATATCAATAAGCTGATCATTTAAAATAAGTTGGTCAATATTGGTTTAATGTATGAACATGAGAAATATGCATAACTTTACATGATTAGCTAAAAACATGAAACTTGCTTGCTATACGGCCACAAGACCTAGAACTTGTTAAGAATAATACCAATCATGAAGACTGATATTGCCCAAGTTAGTCAGACTGTTGTTCAATTTAGATGTGTACTCTAGGTGATCAGCCCATCGTACCATTATATTGTGCATAACATAAACATCTAGCGACGCAACCATGCCATAAAATTATATTGCTTTATACATTACTCCCCTTTATCAGGGTTATTCTGTTCCAGCATATCATAGAATTCGCACCACAGCAATGTGGATTGGAGCACATGACAATAAACATTTAATTTTAACATGTATCATCATACGTGTCTAGCTAGAATCAAGATTGGCATTGACCTTTTCAAAGTAGTTCAATAGTGAATGAACTTTACATGATTATATGAGTGTATAACATGAATGACTGTTCAATGAACTATAAATGGAAGTTCAGTTAGAAGACTTGCCTTTGTCCTCGTCTATCTAAATTGGAGAAACCTTATCCTGATTGAGTCCTACATAACCATAATATGGGTTCATGCATTAGTTATATATATATGCATGCCATAACTTACTATACAAGCTACCATTTAGCTCTACATAACCCTTAACATATGATACATTGTTCGTTTATGCCTTAATGTCTACTGCATTGATCATTTTTATCAAATTATGGCTTACATACATATTTATATCATTTAATATCAAAATATTTCATTTTGGATTAAAAATAATTTATTTTTCAAAATTCAGTACACGACGCCCCAGCGCCATCTTTCCTTCTTAGAACTGCGCTGGCTGCGAGATTGGCTCGGCCAGACTGCGCCTCAGCTCGCACTAATCTCGCCCCGGTGAGCTCTTCACAACAACACTGCACCCCGGCGCAGTCTCTAGTAGAAAAGAGGGCGCCCCGGCGCAGTGCTGGTTTTTCTAAAAAAAAATTCTCTAAAAAATCCATTCTATTTTTGGCCCTTTTTGGTAAAGCTTGATTCCAACACTTCACATAACACATATAACATGTATTTGACTTGTATGGCCTTCAAAATATTTAAAAATCATAAAATGGCCTTATTTTTCTAATGTTTTCCTTTCGGTTGTCGGCGAATGTTTTAAATGTTTAAAATGAACATTTATTGCCATAGACGTCAAACGACTTCCAATTTAATTCTAACATGTGTATTTAGATGAAACATATTTGTTTGGCCTCATTTTACCATTAATTATCCAAAAAGGCCAAAAATTACACATTTGTGGCATTTTGTCAACTTTAACCATTTCATACATAAACTTAACTTAAGTTCTTGAACTCCATACACCACATAGACAACCCCATACACATTTAGCAACCTTGTGTATTCACATAACTTCCATATGCACCTTCTACTACACTTTACAGATTATGATTTGGTTTACTGTATCATAGGTTAATATAGTAATTTTTCTTAAACAAAACATGCTCTTGAACCATTAATGATCTTATAATACTATCTAACATGAATTTTCACATGTACTCAACATGATCAACACTTTAAACTATGTTTTCATCATTTCTAGCAACACACAACACATGATTATCCATTAATCATGCTTCCTAACTTTGAATATAGACATAAATAGTGCACCACCTTTGTTCTAGCCAACTTTGAGCTTAGGGTTTCATGATATATCCAACATGAAGCACATAGATCACATAGTCAACACATATTTTCCAAGGATACATGCATAGCTTCACTTAAACTAACATTTAAACACATAAACACCATGTTTTATGGCTTGAACATCATTATACCTTCTATGTGCTCTTTTCCTTTTAGCTACAAAGCTTGACAGTGCTAGATTCTCCACTTTAATGGCTACTTCTTCTTCATTTGATCACTTTTCCTTAAAGTCTTGCAAGCTTTTGGCAAAACCCTAGCTCCCCTTCTTTTTTTCTCTCTTAGCTCTCTTAGCAACTTGGAAGGATGAAGTGAGAAAATGAACTAACAAGTTTGATACATACCAAATATATACATACATATCTTGTATGTATAATTCTAGCAATTAACTCACTTAGTTAAGGTTAACTCATGTAAGGTTAGGGGCATTTAAGTCATTTCACATGACTAAGTAAGGACAAATTAGTCATTACTCCATTTTAGGATAGCATGGTCATTTCCCAAATTGTCAAGGGCATTTTGGTCAATTGTTCAAAATCCTAGAGAATTTGTTCTTATTAATTCACAACTTTCTCAATTTTAATCGAATTCAAGTCCTTTTTGATCCAATTTTGCTTCATTAGGCTTGAATTGTATTCTAATATCAAATAATCCATAATTGACTTGTCCCAAAACACTTATCACACTTTAAAATTTAAATTCCATTGATTAATTATTAATTTACAATATTGTCAATTTGCATATCATTACATTTTTCCCTCCTTACAAGGATTTCGTCCCCGGAATCACCATTACAAGATTACATAAACAAACTTAGATATTCTTTCTTCATTTTCCCTTCTAACTCCCATCTTGCTTCATCGACATTGTGGTTCCTCCACACTACCTTTACAGAAGGTATCACCTTGTTCCTCAAAACTTGTTCCTTCCTGTCTATGATTTGAACAGGGGCCTCCTCATATGTTAGATCCTTTTCAATCTGAATCAGCTCATACTCAATCATATGCTTGTAATTCGACTTATACGGTCTCAGTACCGATACATGAAACACATTATGAATGTGCTCTAATTCCGGAGGTAATGCCACAATATAAGTTACCTCACCTATTCTTCTCAATATTTCAAAAGGTCCAATAAATCTTGGACTCAACTTTACCTTCTTTCCAAGTCTTATCTTCTCTTTCCAGGGAGATACTTTCAAAAACACATGGGATCCTACTTTAAATTCTCTTTTCTAGCGATGCTGGTCAACATATTTCTTCTGCCTATCTTATTACTTTGACAATTTCGGCAGTCTGCTGTACTATTTCTGGTCCCAATAACTTTCGTTCTCCAACCTTGTCCCAACAGAGAGGTGTTCTGCACTTCCTTCCATACAACGTCTCATACAACGGCATACCAATACTCGCATGATAACTATTGTTGTATGCGATTTCAACTAACGGCAAATGATCATCCCAATTGTCCTTAAAATCCATTACACACGCTCTTAACATATCTTCCAATGTCTAGATCGTTCTTTCACTTTGCCCATCTGTTTGAGGATGATATGATGTGCTCAACCTTAACTGTGTATGCATACGCTCCTGGAAACTCTTCCAAAAGTTAGGCGTGAAGAGCATATCTCGATTTAAAACAATCGATACCGACATTCCATGTCTTGATACAATTTCATTCACATATAGTTTTGCCAATTGATCCAAATTAAACTTGATTTTGATCGGCAAGAAGTGTGTAGACTTCGTTAGTCGATCCACTATTACCCATATCACGTCATAGCCTTTCTGTGTAGATGGGAGTCCCACGACAAAATCCATTATGACGTGTTCCCATTTCCATTTAGGAATTTCCAACGGTTGTAACAACCCACTTGGCCTTTGATGTTCTGCTTTAATTCTTTGGCAAGTCAGACATTTACTAACACATTCTGCCACATCTTTCTTAATGTTAGGCCACCAAAAATGCAGTCGAAGATCTTGATACATCTTTGTACTTCCTGGATGAACTGAACAACGCGAACTATACGCTTCTTGCAAAATCTCGTCTTTTAACTCAGATACCATTGGCACCCAAACTCTCCCATCAAATCTCAGCAATCCATTGTCATCTATCTTGAACTTTGTCTCATGTCCAACAGCTATGCGGTTTCTAGTCTGACTTCATTTTTGATCTTTCATTTGAGCTTCCTTCACTCTATCCAATAATGTTGGATGAGCTTCGATTGCATATAACTTCTCTTCCATCTCCATCGGATATTTCACTTCTAACTCCAATATTTCCATCTCTTTAATTAGTTCTTCTTGAGCCGTTATCATTTCCAATCTTTCTCGACCCTTTCCACTTAAGGCGTCAGCTACAACATTAGCTTTTCCTGGATGGTACAGGATCTCACAATCATAGTATTTAATTAGTTTTAACCATCTCCTTTGCCTCATATTCAAATCCTTCTAAGTGAAAATATACTTCAGACTTTTGTGGTCTGTGTGTATCTCACACTTTTCTCCATACAGGTAATGCCTTCATATCTTCAAGGCAAATACCATTGCTGCTAACTCTAAATCATGGGTTGGATACCTCTTCTCATAATCTTTCAGCTGTCTTGATGCAGATGCTATGACTTTGCCGTGCTACATTAACAAACAACCAAGCCCTTTGTGAGACGCGTCATTGTAAACAACAAATCCTCCTGTATTGTCAGGCAATGACAACACAGGTGCTTCACTTAACCTCTTCTTGAGTTCTAGAAAACTCTCTTCACATTTATCTGTCCATACAAACTTCATAGCTTTCCTCGTCAAATTAGTTAAAGGTCCTAACAACTTTGAGAAATTCTTAATAAATCTTTTGTAGTATCTAGCCAATCCAAGAAAACTTTATACTTCTATTGGTGTCTTTGGCTGTTCCCAATTTATTACTACTTCTACTTTGGCTGGATCTACTGATATCCCTTCTTGATCGATTATGTGCCCTAAAAATTGCACCCTTTCCAACTAAAATTCACATTTTGAGAATTTTGTATACAGTTTTGCTTTTCTTAACTTTTCCAATACAATTCTCAAATGTTCCTCATGCTCTTCTTGAGTCTTTGAATAAATCAATATGTCATCAATGAACACCACCACGAACTTGTCCAAATACAGTTTGAACACTCGATTCATTAAATTCATAAATGCAGCGGGTGCATTCGTCATTCCAAATGACATTACAAGGAACTCGTAATGACCATAACGAGTCCTAAATGCTGTTTTAGGTACATCTTCAGGTCTCACCTTCAACTGGTGATAACCTCTTCTCAAGTTTATCTTTGAAAAATACTTAGCTCCTCGCAACTAATCAAACAAATCGTCAATCCTTGGTAGTGGATACTTGTTCTTTACCGTCACTTTGTTCAACTCCCTGTAGTCGATACAAAGTCTTAACGAGCCATCTTTCTTCTTTACAAACAGTACTGGTGCTTCCCAATGAGACACACTTGGTTGGATATAACTTTTTATCCAATAACTCTTGTAATTGAATCATTAATTCTTTCAACTCTATTAGAGCCATTCTATACGGTGCCTTTGAAATTGGCATTGTTCCTGGTGCAAGGTCTATCACAAATTCGATCTCCCTATCTGGCGGAAGACCCGTTAATTTATCTGGAAATACATTTGCATACTCCTTTACCATAGATATCTAACCCATTTCTGATCCCACTAATCGTGTATCAACCACATGCGCTAAATATCTTATACATCCTTTCCTTAACAACTTTTCGGCCTGCAACATTGTCAGACAACAAGATTGTCTAGGCAATTTGCTATCATAGAACACTACCTTAGACTTGAAAGGAGTCTAAAGGTTTACACTATTCTTTTGGCAGTCAATCACCGCCCTATAGCTATGTAACCAATTCATTCCCAGTATCACATCAAATTCTCCTAACCGGATGGGAATTAAGTCAACTAGTAGCTTATGCCCTCTTATTGTCAAACAAAAATTCCGATGAATATTTTTCACATGGATTACTTCCTTTTTGGCTACTTCTATATTCAATACAAGGCAATTTTAATTTCTTAGCAAATTTATCATATATAAAATAGCAGGTAGCACCCGAATCAAAATAACACATATGCATGTGTATCATTGACAAGAATGACACCTGATACCACATCCTTTGATGCCACTGCATCCTATACTGTCATGTTAAAAGTGCGGGTTGTTGGTCTCCCTGGCTGTACAGGTCCTCTTATTGCCAATTTTCCACCAATAATTCCTTTACTTCCACTTCCTTCGCCCGCTTTCTTCGTAGGACAGTCTTTAATCTGATGCCCCACTTCTCCATAATAAAAGCATCCTTTGTTCGTCTTTGGTATTGGGCAATTTGCAATATGCCCTTCTTTGTCGCATCTAAAACATACATTTTTCCCTTTTAAGCATATTCCTAAGTGCCCCTTGCCATAGTTAGGACACAGTTTCATTTTCTTCTTCTGTTCCCCTTGCTTATTTTCAGCCGTATTACTATTGCCACTCCATTTTCGCTTGTTGAAGTTGCTTCCTCCACTGTTCCATTCCCTATTGGCTCCATCCTTTTTCTTACCATGCTGCTCTTGCTTGTATTTTGCTAAGGCATCACTACCTCCCTATGCTATAATAGCCTTTTCCATCACCCCAGCAAAGGTTTCGATCTGAAACATTGAGACCTTGCTATATATCCACGGTTTTAATCTGCGTTCAAATTACCTTGCTTTTCTCTGTTCTGTGTCCACTTGGTGTGGAGCAAACCTTGCCAATTCATTAAACTTAGCCGCATACTCGACCACAGTCATATTTCCCTGTTTCAGTTCCAGGAATTGAACCTCCATCATATCTTGCTTTTCTAGGGAATATAAGTCTCGAAGAAAATCTCTTTAAACCTTTCCCAGGGTGCAACTCCTTTTCCCAGTCTTCCTTTATTGGCAGTCCACCAATAATTTGCTTTGCATTTCAACATAAATGTAGCAAAAGCAGTTTTCTATTCTTCTGCCATGTTCGCCACGTAAAACACTTTTTCCATTTCAATTACCCAATTCTAGGCCTCTATCGGATTCATCGTCCCCTTGAACTCTGGGGGTTCTACCACTTTAAAATCTTTGAAGGTAGCAATTTTGGTAGCTATCGGTTGATCAATCACAGGGTTTATATTTCTATTCTGAAAAGCTCCCATCAACAAATCTACAAACTGTTGCATAGGATTAACTGGCTCTTCTGGAGAATTTACCGACTCCTTTAGTGGAGGTTGAACACTTAGTCTGCATCTAGGTGGCATTTCTGTTTAAGAATTTTCATCATGATTAATATATAACAATTACATCTCACATTCTTACGAACTTTAAATACATAATCGTGTTGACACACATTTAATAACAAGATTTATATTCATAAACAACTTAACTAGTGTCTAACACACTACATTACATATAGCACATTGCTATTAGCTTTTCATCCCTTCAGATTACATAAGTCGGGATTCACATTTCATAACTTTATATAACAAACTTAGACCTTCCCTCCTTCGGACAAAAGAGGTTACATAATAGTTTATATCCCTTTTTTATAACAAAACTAGGGGTTTACATGGCATACCCACATAACTATACATACATAACCCTACACAGCTATTACATATATTCTACGGGAGCATCCCTCGTCTCACTGCATCGTCGTATTCTTCATCCATGATTGTTATCATTCTCCACCGACTCAAGGTATTACTCATCTGATCATACTCCATCCGGTAATAGTACACTCTATCATGCTCCCTTCCAAATGCCGTGTGAAATGCATAACGCATATCGTCCATTTTCACTTCCATGTTATCAATTCGGGCTTTCTTGGCCCTCACTTCTTCCTCTAACAAATTTATTCTTCTTACTGCTTTAGCCCCGACATGTTCGTACCTGGCTATCTCAGCAGTTGCCTCACTCAGCTTAGCCTCTAAGGCTTCCTTGTCATTCTTCAATTCTTGGACCTCTTGTTCTTCTTATCTTAATTTATCTGCCAGCTCTATATTCCTACCAACCAATACTTGAACTGCATTTTCATTTTGCTTTGCAGTTGTCTGTCGTTCAGTTGCTTGAGTCTCTAATTCCAATATCTTATCCACATATTTATTATTTTGCTGTATTAAACCATTCACCCATTCCTGGTCTGCTTTTCCTTGCTAAGATAACGCATTATCCGGCAATGCCCCATCCGAGTCTCCTTCTAACTCATCTGGATCTTCCTCTTATTCACTATCATTAGCTGGTTCTACTGCCATAACTGGTATAGTAGTCATTACATTAATCTGTATATCTCTGGGCTCTTCTTCTATTGCCCGACTGGATTTACAAATCTCTGGCATGCTATAAAATCACAAGAATATCTATTTTAGTTCAACACAATTTTTTTTACTCTTAAAGCACATAACACGTAACACATATCACATATTGTGGAAATTGAATCCTTAACAACTACCACCATTCACCTCTTAGAACTCTAAATGAGTTTCACTCTGTTCCTTAAGGTCCTATTCCTAAGGTTTTTCCACCTAAGATTTATAACCTATCAGCTCTGATACAAAACTGTGACGCCCCCAAATCCGGGTCCCTTAAACCATGGTTTCGGTGCTCACGTTACTATTCTACCCTGTCATCACATCCATTCATTTTGAATTAAATAATAAAACTTAATTTACATTTATACATATCTCATTCCAGGTTCTACATACCTTTATACATACACACATATGTACCTGACATATTACAAAAGATAATATTTACAATACAACTGTTCTTTATCTACGCCTTTACTATTGACTAGCTTTTCCTTTTCCTTTGTTTATTCCCGATCCATTAACCTGTTTAGGTTTAGCTAAAATATCATGTTTAAAAGCAAGAGTGAGCAAATAATAACTCAACAAGTACATAAGTAAATGATGACATTATATTTTGAAATGGTGAATTAAAATCATTTAAGATGGTCATGAATTGTTTACAATAAACTGGATTATTTACAATAACCTGAGTCATAAACAATGAAATGGATCACTTTCAATAAGCTGATCAATATCAATAAGCTGATCATTTAAAATAAGTTGGTCAATATCGGTTCAATGTATGAACATGAGAAATATGCATAACTTTATATGATTAGTTGGAAACATGAAACTTGCTTGCTGTACGGTCACAAGACCTAGAACTCGTTAAGAACAATACCAATCATGAAGCCTGATATTGCCCAAGTTAATCATAAGAGTGTTGTTCAATTTAGATGTGTACTTTGGGTGATCAGCTCATCGTACCATTATATTATGCACAACATAAACATCTAGCGACATAACCACGCCATAAAATTATATTGCTTAATAATTTACTCCATTTTATCAGGGTTATTCTGTTACAGCATATCATAGAATTTGCACAACAGCAATGTGGATTGAAGCACATAACAATAAACATTTGATTTCAACTTGTATCATCATACGTGTTTAGCCAGAATCAAGATTGGCATCGACCTTTTCAAAGTAGTTCAATAGTGAATGAACTTTACATGATCATATGAGTGTATAACATGAATGATTGTTCAATGAACTATAAATGGAAGTTCAGTTAGAAGACTTGCCTTTGTCCTCATCTATCTGAATTGGACAAATTTTATCTCGATTGAGTCCTACATAATCATAATATGGGTTCATGCATTAGTTATATACATATGTATGTCATAACTTGCTATACGAGCTACCATTTAGCTCTACATAACCCTTAACATATAATACATTGTTCGTTTATGCCTTAACGTCTACTACATTGATCATTTTTATCAAATTATGGTTTACATACATATTTATATCATTTAATATCAAAATATTTCATTTTGGATCAAAAATAATTTATTTTATAAAATTTAGTACACGGTGCCTCGGCACCATCTTTCCTTCTTAGAACTGCATTGGCTGCGAGATTGGTTCGGCCAGACTGCGCCCTGGCTCGCACTAATCTCACCCCGGCGAGCTCTTCACAGCAGCACTGCGTCCTGGCGTAGTCTCTAGTACAAAAGAGGGCGCCCCGGCGCAGTGCTGGTTTTTCTATAAAAAAATCTCTAAAAAATTCATGCTATTTTTGGCCCTTTTTGGTAAAACTTGATTCCAACACTTCACGTAACACATATAACATGTATTTGACTTGTATGGCCTTCAAAATATTTAAAAATCATAAAATGACCTTATTTTTCTAATGTTTTCCTTTCGGTTGTCGACGAATGTTTTAAATGTTTAAAATGAACATTTATCGCCATAGACGCCAAACAATTTCCAATTCGTTTCAAACATGTGTATTTACATGAAACTTAGTTGTTTGACCTCATTGTACCATTAATTATCCAAAACGGCCAAAAATTACAAATTGGTGGCATTTTGTCAACTTTAACAATTTCATAAATAAACTTAACTTGAGTTTTTGAACTCCATACACCATATAGATAACCCCATACACATTTAGCAACCTTGTGTATTCACATAACTTTCATATGCACCTTCTACATTTAGCAACCTTGTGTATTCACATAACTTTCATATGCACCTTCTACTGCACTTTACAGATTATGATTTGGTTTACATACAAATCATAGGCTAATATAGTAATTTTCCTTAAAATAAACATGCTCTTGAACCATTAATGATCTTATAATGCTATCTAACATGAATTTTCACATGTACTCAACATGATCAACACTTTAAACTATGTTTTCATCATTTCTAGCAACACACAACACATGATTATCCATGAATCATGCTTCCTAACTTTGAATATAGACATGAATAGTGCACCGCCTTTGTTCTAACCAACTCTGAGCTTAGGGTTTCATGATATATCCAACATGAAGCACATAGATCACATAGTCAACACATATTTTCCAAATATACATGCATGGCTTCACTTAAACTAACATTTAAACACATAAACACCATGTTTTATGGCTTGAACATCATTATACCTTCTATGTGCTCTTTTCCTTTTGGCTACAAAGCTTGACAGTGCTAGATTCTCCACTTTGATGGCTACTTCTTCTTCCTTTGATCACTTTTCCTTGAAGTCTTGCAAGCTTTTGACAAAACCCTAGCTCCCCTTCTTCTTTTCTCTCTTAGCAACTTGGAAGGATGAAATGAGAAAATGAACTAACAAGTTTGATACATACCAAATATATACATATCTTGTATGTATAATTCTAGCAATTAACTCACTTAGTTAAGCTTAACTCATGTAAGGTTAAGGGCATTTAAGTCATTTCACATGACTAAGCAAGGACAAATTAGTCATTACTCCATTTTAGGATAGCATGGTCATTTCCCAAATTGTCAAGGGCATTTTGGTCAATTGTTCAAGATCCTAGAGAATTTGTTCTTATTAATTCACAACTTGCTCAATTTTAATCTAATTCAAGTCCTTTTTGATCAAACTTTGTTTCATTAGGCTTGAATTTTATTCTAATATCAAATAATCCATAATTGACTTATCCCAAAATACTTGTCACACTTCAAAATTTAAATTCCATTGATTAATTATTAATTTACAATATTGCCAATTTGCATATCATTACAGGTTAAAAGCATGAGAGAAAACCCAAAATATTTAAGAAGAATTGAGGAGCGTCCTCCAAAACCCGAACCAAGGGTTGTACGGTGGAAACATCTGGAGAAGAATGAAGGCATAATAGAACAACTATGGATGATCCGACATTAGATAAATCAGCTGGCAGTTTTAATCGTATAACAACATTAGCTCACTCCGCAACTCTCATGAGTCAGATAGCCAGGGTATAGTAGGCAGACACCCTTGGTTCAATCCCGGTGGCTCCTAAAACAGTTCCGGTGATGGTTGGTGATCAAATACGATTGAGGGAACAATAAGAATGGATAGAAAAAAATATCAAGGGAATCAAAGTAGCCAAATGCCAAGGAAAATTATCACTTGAATGTAAGGGAGTTCATGAGAGACTATCACATCTTTTAACGTGCGTAAGGGGATCAGCCTATTGTACTTATGTATTGTGCAAAAATATATTAACACATAAGTGTGGACCAAAATTATTGCATCCGATAAACTTTTCCCCTTTTTATAGGGTTGTTTATCTTCGTTTTTAACATTTGAATTTGCACCAAAAACAAGTTGGTTTGGGTTAGCTTTTACAGAAAGTAAGGATTCAATAATCCTACATCAATAACTGTCTAGCCAAAACAAGTAGCTTAGACTTACAATAACAGTTCACATATGGAAGGAACTTTAAAATGTTAATTGAATTCGATATTGAATAAAAAAAATTCAAAAACACGTTATTAATATGACATCATGGTTTATTAACATTAATTGCAATATAGTTAAAATACTCGCTTTTCACCGTTAAGGTTATCTTTATAGCCGTTTACGCTAACTCGTAACTTTATTGTCCAACTTTGGATATGTTGCTCAATATAAGTCTAAATGACTTGCATTTTGGAAACAACCTAGTCCATATTATAATGAACAAAATACCCTAAAGCTTGATCTTTAAAAACTTCTTTAAAATATGAATTCAACAGCTCAAAAGTATGCGATTCACATGATTTTTGATTTTATGCTAGTTTGCATGAAAATCATAAAAACCATTTTAGACTTGTTTTGAAACACTCATACAACTTGAGTGAACTTATAACTCTTGTATGAACATAGAATACCAACAAAGATTAACTAATTTTCCCATGTTAGCAACATAACCTCATGGAGGCATTTTATCAAACACATATACATGCTTTGAAAACTCTCTTTTTTCATGAATTTAATGTATGAACATACAATCTCCAAACTCATTTCCACCTTATATCTGAATCCACTGTGATTCCCATTCAAATTCAACTCCCACAACCAATAAATTCACAACTAGAACTAAGAATTGAACACAAATTATTAAAATAGAAAGACGAGGTTACTTTTAAACCTTGATTGAAGTTAATTTGATTGATGGAATACTTGCTCCAATCTTGATTGGGGTTGAATTAGACTCCCTTTTTGACAGAAATTGTTGTACACTTTCTTCGATTTCAGCTTGAATTCACCCTCTTGTACTATTCTCATCTAATTTAGTGAGATTATGTATAGAATTTAGGAGCTTTTGTGTTGATGGCCTTAGGAACTTAAAGGATGAACTGAGTTTAGGCTTAGAAAAGCTGAACTTAGTAAGAAATGAATTGAATGAAGCTTGTTGCTGTAGAATTCCACTCACACAACAAAGCTTGGTGGCATAAATTAAATAAGAGCCTTACACCTCCTACTTAGCAATATTACTCAACATTTCAATTCCTTTTTATCAGCATACATGCATATTTTATAAATGTACACTAATACATATTACATATATACATATATATGATTTTAGCATTTAAATGTTTATGACATATATATGCATATTATACATATATACATTATATTTATATAATTACCAATACATGTAATTTAATTGATATTAATACATGTATTATAATTATATGTATACCAATATATATTATTAACCTAAGTTGGTAAAGTTATACATTTAAAAACATGTATAAAATATTTCCATTAATAATGGAATTAATCTATTATAAAAAATAAAATAACACTTTTAGTGTAACGAACCAATAATTTATATAATTAAAATTTACTCCATTAATTAATTTAAATAGCTCATTTAGCTTATACAATTAAAATTGTATAATTAAATTAAATTACTTCCTTCCTTCCATAAATTATTTTTAAACGATTTAATTATACATTAAATATATATATTTAATATATTTAAGCATTATTCAACTTATTAATTTAATTTATTGATTTGGTTCCAATATATATCTATTATATATTGAACCTCATTTCATAACTAATATGTTTCCATTTGGCATAATATTACAGGTTAGGCCATTATCCATGTTACATTTAATTATTGTAACATAACATCATTATCACATTTAACTAAATAAATTCTTTTATATAATTATATAAAATAAATATATTAATTCACTAATTTAAATAAGCGAATTAAATACACACTCCATGAATTTTAATTCATATCAACTCATTGTTACACAAGGCTCGTCAAGTTATATTAATTTATAATATTAGCTTTTATTTTAACTCGGATTAGCTAATATTAATCCACTTAACTCAATAGTTTAATTAACTATTAAAACTTATTTGCAACAAACACGTGTGTGTGTGTGTGTGTGTGTGTAATTATAGTTCATCCACAAAACATATTTCGAAAAAAAATTCATTCATTAAATAAAATGTTTATATATAATGTTTTGTAATATCTCTGTATATTACATTCTCCCCTTCATAAAAATTTCGTCCCTAAAATTATAAAAAAGCTAATTAAAAAGATGAGGATAATTCTTTTTTATCTTTTCCACAAACTCTCACGTAGTTTCCTCTGTACTGTGATTTCTCCAGATTACCTTTACAAAAGGTGTAACTTTATTTCTTAAGATTTGTTCATTTCTACTGATTATCTGAATAGGAACTTTATGTTGCCCTCAAATTTGGATCACTTAAATCTCGAGTTCGGTGCTTACAATCCAACCTCTTTTTGACTTTATGTCATTATTTAATAACATAATTAATAAAAACATGTTTTTAAATATTGTCCATCAATATAGATATTAAAACTCAATTATTTAAAACTTAAAAACTTTTCAGTTCCAAAATCGTAATCTTTATAATTCATCTATATATAACCAATCATATATATTATGATTTATTTCAATAATTTAAATATACAAATTCAACTTTCAATATTCAATTTCTTCCTCAATACATTTCTTTATAATCTAGCAAACTAAATAAATTATACAACATGCTGGATTTTCCAAAACGGCAAACTAAATTCTTAACATAATAAGCCACACACTCAACTTATACTATCTTTCATATAGTATGTCAATTATATTACATTACCTAAATATAAGGTTTAAAGCTCTTCATACAAAACCAATATATGTTATTTGATATTTTAAAGTTAACATTGTAATGACCACGAATTCTACTAGACATTGTAATTATATTTTAATAAATAATTAGCAATGAATTAAAAAATTTGTACTAATTAATTGTGCATTAGATAATTGAATGAATATATTTGTGAATATGTATATTTATTTAAAGCAATAAAGCAAGGTGTTATAATTAATTAAAGCAAGTCTAATTGCATTATATTTTAAATCCAAATGAGGTATTAAACTAAGTCAAATTAATTTATCTAGTAGTCTATGTAATTAATTAAACCTTAGTCCATGTAATTAATTAAACAAGCCCAATGCTTGATTAAATTAAATGTAATATAGGTTATTTAATGTTAGTCCAATACAATAAATAAATTGAGCCCAAAGAAATTAAATGGACGAGCCCAATATATTTTATTCCTAAGTTCAATGTGGAGCCCAATAGAAAGTCAAATTGTTGGTCAGTATTTATATATATATCTCTGTGTGTGTATATATGTATAATTAAGCTATAAAAATAATTCAAAATTGTCCAATAAAAGGCCATTTGGCCGACACATCTAGGGGCCCACTTGGGTGGCTTGTTTGCTCAATGTTGCTTCATTTGTACACTTTGTCATAGTAGTTCACCAACCCATGTCAATCAGTAAGTCATTCAAGTGGTCAATCAATCTAATAGTAATCCCAATTAGCTACTAATTCACCAACACTAGTGGATTAGGAAAGTTGATGATGGATTAACAAAGTCCTATAGATATAGTGCTCTACACTTTAGTTATGTTGGTTGGTCATTTGTAAGCAATTCTAGAGAGAAAAAAGGGAGAGCTTCTTGAGAGAAATATAGAGCATACACTTGTGAGTTGAATAAAATAGCTAGAGAAGGAGCTTGGTGAATGTCATAAAGCTTCACAACATACTGTGGAAGGAGAAAAAGAAAAGCACACAAGTCCTTAAGGTTAAAAAGTGCTCTAACCCTTTCTAAGTTCATTTTTATAATCTATATGTGTTTTGAACGGTTAAAATATATTTTTAATTGATTAAAAGTTGTTTTGATGGTCTAGAAATCTTAAACTATGTTATATATGTATATTCATGGTTTGATAAGTTTAAATCATATTTTAGTATGTGTGTTACCGGTAAAACCCTAGTGAACCATGTGCTAGTTAATGTTGTAGTTTGAAATGTACAAATTAAAAAATGGATTTCTATGACTAGAAAGTTAAATATGAGTTTTAAATAAAACTCAACTTGAATCTTTCAAAAATATGGAAAAACAAAGAAGTTGTGGATTTTATCACAACATAGGTCATTTTGAAATCCTAGATGGTTCGATCTTAATTTTCGTGTCAAAATATTTTCAAAAATGTGATTGAACCATAAAATATTGTAAAATAAGAAGTTAGAAAGATAACAACACTAAGTTGGTGTCATTTGAGTGTATAGATTTTACTTTATTCAAGTTTGAACTAATAAAATCAAGAATTTGTGAAGTTAGTTTTCACTTTGTCCTTGTGAGCTGTTTTGAGACCAGTTCCGTTTGTAATTTGGATTTGTGATCTAAAGAAAAATTGTAGAGGGGGGGAATTATAATGAGAATAGACATAAGAATCACCCCAAAATATTTTGAAATAAAAAAGTTATGACAGTTTTAGTGAAGGAGGGTCGGACAGTCCAGGTCGGTCTGGGTCGAATTTTCTTTGAAAATTTAAGTTAAAACAAGTGTAAAATGAATGTGTTTGAATAATAAACCAATATATATAGAATCTATTAGTGACTAATTGGTAGCTAAATGTTTTAAAATAAAGGCTAACGTTAACAAAATTAAAAAGTTAACTATTGGTATTGTTTAAAGATTATTAAAATATTATTAAATGATGAAGAATACTTGTATATGATTAAAAAGTTATTAAATGATTAATAACATTAGTAATTGATTAAAATGTTATTAAATGATTAATAATATTAATAAGAGATTAAAATATGATTAAATGGTTAATAATATTAATAAGGTAATAAAATATTATTAAATGATTAATAATATTAGATAAGGAATAAAATATTATTAAATGATTAATAATATTAGATAATGAATAAAATATTACTAAACGATTAATAATATTAGATAATGAATAAAATATTATTAAATGATTAATAATATTATAAGTCTAATAAAATATTATTAACTTGTTAATAATATTATATAAGAGTTTGAACTATATTAAAGAATTAATATAGATTTTATGTGATTAAAATATTATCAAATGATAATATTTTCTAACTGTTAATATGCCCATAATTATGTAATTACGTGGTTAAGTGTTAGATATGTAAGAGTTATAAATGTTATCATATGAATGTGTATATGATACTAATTTAAGATCAAACTGATTAATTGTTAGGTTTATTCAGAGAGAATTAAATTGAATTGATTAACAGTAGTCTACACAGGAGGCAAGTTTTCTTTATCCTTACTCAAATTTATATTGAGCAATTTCTTTATACCTATTCAATTATTGTTGAGCAAGTCTCTACACTTATATTTACTTGTCAGAACTTTAAGTGGTTTAATTCTTTAAAATTATTCCACATCATTATTGTTATTGTATTCGCACATAGTGCATTTACAAATGTATAGTTCATTAATTCCATAATTGTTTAAGAAAGTCTAATCTAATTGTTTCAGCTAGACAATCCATGTTAAATTCATCACATTGAATATTTTAAAAACTTATTAAAATCATTGGTTGGTGTGGATTCTTATAGTAAGACTGAGAATGAACAACCCTAAATAAGGAAATTTTTTTTATCTGTCGGGAAACCGAATTTGTGCAAGATGTCTGAATGTTATGCATATACATAGGGTACTAGAGGCTGATCCTCTCGTGTAACACGTTTTTTGTAACGACCCCGAAATTCGACAAACCTTATTATCTTAAATTTCATATTTATAATACATTATCTTCCTAACGTCCAAATTTTGGTCCGTTAATAAATCTTTAATCACCTTAATTAATCAATTCATTGACTTTATATCATCAATTATCGAATTTTTCGGTGTAATTTTTTTTCCCAATCATTGTATTAAAAAATTTTGGCATTTAAAAACTTAGCATCTCGATCCTAGTCCCTGGATCGCAACATTTACTTTTTCTTTTCTTTCATGATAAATATTCTTGAATAATCAAAATACATAACTAAACCTTATTTATCCAATCAGAATTTGACATATATATAACTCATAAATTATAGCCACTCATTCTACTAATTTAACCATATCCACTTTCTATATACAAATAAAATATATACAGCAATTACATTTGCAACTTTTCCTAATGTTGTACATAATCTCTAGTCATGATTTAATACTCCTGAAGTTTCATTTTTACCTGCAAAATTTATATTATGCAAGAATGAGCACTAGGGCTCAGCAAGTTCAACAGTGTGCACATAGCACATCACATAACATGCTCTGTGTGTGTCATACATCATGTGTTGTGCTTCTACTAAAGCAATATAACCCACGTGCATCATATCTATTTTCGATTAACAATTACCTAAAGATGGCATTGAGCAACTTCACATATAGTCACATATTTGCACCGAATGCACATAGCGATCATATTAACAATAGATCACATAACACATAATTTTATATGCATTTGAACAAAAATTGATATATACTAATAGATAAACAATTAACATCAAGTACTGAAGAACTTGCCTCGAATATCACAATGTCCCGACTTAACTTGTAATTATTGAGTTAAGTCACTCCAGCTTGTTCGTATCTAAAACCTTTATTCATAATTCATAATTCACATTTCAGTGATATCTAAACTAATTACCAATATCATACTATAAAAGTATAAACAAATTTTCTCGGTCAATTCTCGACCCTCGCGTAAAAACTGTTATGCTTATTTATTAACTAGTCAATATGCGACCAATAATATTCCGACATCTCATGAGTCTACTATATCTTCTAAAGTCTCTAGAATATTATTCTAAATTTTTCAACCAATTTTTCAAATTTCTGGATTATCCGACAATTTTTTGTAATTATTTATACATATAAGAACTATTATTTAATAGCTTTAAAAATAAAAATAATCACTCAACATACTTTTGTATCCCCCAAACACCGTCAATATTTATCTTATATTATTATAAAAAAATTCACCAAGTTTCGTATTTTTTCAACATTCATAAAATTTTTCATGAATTTTCACTTATTTTTACATTAACTTTAAATAGCCATAAAATACAATAAATACCCATGCTCCACAATAATTCACCAAAATTTTTAGAAAAATCAAACATAATATTACAATATTTTTTTCCAGAAATGATTTTAGTACAAAATATTTTTTATAATTAAATTTTATTTTTTAATTCAATAAAACATTTGAAATTCACAATAATTAGCACGTTTATCCGAAAATTACGAATCTTAAGTTCATTTCACACGAAATTTAATTCTATACAACTTTTTAAAAGGAAAATTTTTCAAATTCTACACCAAAATGGACAGGATTTGGACAGATCACGTTTCACTACGCTAAATCTTCATAAATTCATAGAAATTAGCTCGTTTATCAGAAAATTACGAATTTTAAGTCCATTTCACACAAAATTTAATTCTATACAACTTTGTAGAAGGAAAAAAATTTTAAGTTACGCACCTAAATGGACAGAATCGCCCTTGTTCAAGACTGCTCAGTCTAAATTCCAAATTTCATGTTTTTGATCCAACTTTTTCCACAATAATTACTCTAACTATCATATAATCCACATATACACATCCAAAAATGATAAACAACAATTATCTTAAGTATTTACTAATTTTTCAAAAAATTAGTTTATCACTAAAAATACTAAAATAATTTAAATAAATTAGTTTTATACCTTCCATGCGCTTGAAAATCTTCTTTTGAAGGTTTTTCTTCACCTTGTTGGCACCAAAATTATTTTCTCTCTTGGTGATAATGGGGTTTTCCGGGTGGTGGCGGTGGCTTCGGGTGGAGAAAAATAGAGAGAGAGTTTGTTTTAATTTTATTGTGTGTGTGTGTGTGTGTGTATTTTATTTTTTTATTTTATTTTTAATAACTAGAAGAAGTTAATCATTTTGAAAAGAAAAATAAGTCCACCGACTTATTCCATGCCACAACCGACTTGGGTTTTCGGATAATCCACATGCATAAATAAATTTTTTTTTAATACATTACGTAGTTATATCATGTAATAAAGGTTTTACATAATGTCTTTAAAATATTTATTTTAATTCACTAAAATTCATAAAATAATTTATAAATAATATTTATACCTTTTTAAGGTACTTTATTTGATAATTTTTGTACACGCATAATGACATGCATGTAATTATATGAGGTATTTCATACTTCCAAAATTAATAAAATAACACATACAACTTATAAAAATAAATTTTCATAGTTTTTCACTTCGTTACATGGACAACATATTCAATTAACATGTTTACGTTTCTAAAATATTATTTTCCATAAAAATTTAAAACAATTTCATTATACAATAAACATAATTTAATAAATTAAATCATTCATTCTCCTCATTTATTTTTCATTTCTGTACTATTTGACACATTTTATATAGAAATCATATAATAAAATATTGCACTATTTGTACAATTATATTTCCTTTCTTAATTAATGTACTCTTCTTATATAAATTAAATGATTATTTTTATATAATTTATATAATTACTATTTCCTTACTATTTACTTTAAATTTCCTTATATGAATTACGTAATTTATTATTATATAATTTATATAATTACTTCCTCCTCTTAAAATTTTTAAACTTTCATCATAATTATTGATTAATTATATAATCAATAATTTCAATTTTACTAATTCCCTCTTTAGCTTTTCATTAAACTTTGGATTGATTTAATTATTAATCCATTTATCTCCATAATCAATAAAACTTTATCAATATAACAATTGAACATGCACATATATATAAAAATAAATATATCTACATATCTTATTCATATACCTCACATTACCACGTAACACCATTTAAATAACTATTTATGCACCTCCACAACTATTTAAAATATCAAAAAATTAATTGTACAATTTTATTGTACCATTTCATATAATTTTCTTATTCCTCATAAATTATTCTTAAACAATTTATTTACTTTTCAATTATATTTACTTAACACCATTTATTATTATCTCTGTACAGATTTAATTTATCAATTAAATCCCACCACACACTTTAAATCACATAAAATATATCTATCATAAATAATTTAAACAACATTGATAATTTTTGTTAATTAAATTCTTATTTAATATTATTAGAGTAATCTCGAAAATTCGGGTCTTCACATTTTTTCCCCCTTAACAGGATTCCGTCATCGGAATCACAATTACCGTAATAACCCTATGTGTTTCATTTATAGCATTTTGCTATACTTTTATCTTGATAAATAACAACTAAACTCATTAATAATCATAACTTAGCTCTTTAATAGCTGTAAATCACATCTTTAATGCATAACACCATAATGATTATAACAGTCAGAGTATTCAACTCTTAACTAAATTTACAATTTTTTTGTAATATTACTTTTCACTATTCTCTAAAAAGTTTTATTAATAAAACTTTAACTCGTTTCTTGATATACTTATCAATATAGTTTCTCATTTTCTTAAAAAAAAATTCCATTCTTTAATCATACTTACCCTTACTCAATCAACTTATTTCACATTCTCTATTGCACATTATTTATATAAACATCATTCTGCATAGTCAACCTTTTTTTCTTAATTCATTCTCATAAACCTTCTTCACATTCCATTTTTCTTTGTAACATATCCAATATATCCTTCTTCCCTTCCTGTCTAATGATCACTGTCACAAATTGATTTATTAACTCATCACATTTCATAGTTTATTTGCTCCACAAATTCTACTTTCATTATCGCTCACATCTAGAAAATGCTACCCCATCTTACCATCCAACCTTCATAAGAGCAGAGGAATTTAAAAAAAAAATTTATTTTGGAAAAACTTTCATAATATGCTGAATGAATACGTATCCCGGTTTAACAGTATTTCGCTCCCAGAGTACCTCATACTACAAACCATTGACAGAAAATTTATCTGTTATTAAAGTGATGGATATTTCATCCATACGTTGGCACGCCAGGTGATCAGTATGCAATGTTCGTGTTTTGGTATGCCAGGTGACCATTCGATCAACTTGTAATACCCCTTAATCCCTTTATGCCCCCCCCCCCCCTTTACAGAGGTTGTTCATCTCAGTTTTAGAATTCATACAAAAGTAATTTGATTGGGTATAACTTTCAAAGAATATGAATTCAATAAATACATTTCAAAATTTGTCCAGCTGAATCAAATAGCTTAGACTTATATTTCTTCAACGCTTGTCTAGCCAGATCAATTAGCATAGACTTTCTTTTAACAATCTATAACTTGTAGAAATTTTAAAACATCTATCATGCCAAAACTTTTCAAAATGTCTAGCCAAGTCAAATGGCATTGACTTATAGCTTTGACATACTTTCATAAATCAAAATCATTTATGACTTCATGTTACCGCATCATCTTGATAGTATGTTGAGAATTCCGTCGTTAATAATTCCTACAACATACTTTATGATGCCGAATCATCTTATGACATCATAGTACTGCACCGTCTCAATAACACGTTAAGCATTCCATCATTCATCACATCTACACCAGGCTAAAAGGTGCATTGATGATTCTTTTGAAATACATTTTGATATTCAAAAGATTTTTGTCTAGCCGAAACAAGTAGCATAGACACTTTTTAAATTGCTTAAAACATTGAAAATCATTTTAGTTTTTATCATACCGCGACAGACAACGCTGTGTAAATCCACACACCCTTGTTACCGTGCATGCATGATAATAAAATTCATTTACATTTTTAAAAACAAATTAGTGCGAAGTTAGCTTGAGGCCAAGAATTTCAAAGTCTAGCAAAGCTAGAAGAGTGAGAATATCCTAAATTCCAAAATATTCTCCTTCTGCTTCTTCACCTAATTACTGTATTTATTGCTAGGATTATTATTACTTATCATACTAAAATTTCTGGCTACTCTAACTTTTCTATACTCCCGTATAGTTCATCAAACTTACCACACATTATGAGTTCAGGAACTTACCACAAGAATATGAGTTTAGAAGCTTGTCCTAGCAATATGTAGTCTGAGAAACACATCAAAGACTATCCATATGTTGAGGGGCTCAAAACATACCACACGATTATGAGTCATGGACTTACCATATGCATGAGTTTTAAGAACTCGTGCCTAAACTTAATATTATCTATCTATCAAATATACATATAAGAGAAGAATCACCTCCTCAACATATGTATACCGATAACGCGACTCTAACATTTCAATGATTATCACTTTGACAGATAAGTGAACACAAGTCCCCTGCCCATACAAAGGCTTGTGCAACTCAGTCACCACGTGAGTTCTCAATTGAAATTTCGTACCCAAGTTTTCTATCCCCTAAACATAACATTTCTATAATTCATGTCTCATCATTCTTTGAGTTCATCTCGTACTATTTCATAGTACCATATCTCTTTATAACATCAAGCTATACCTTTTAGATCATTAACAGGTCTCTCTGTTATTTCACAGTCTCATTGGATCACATCATGATCTTACTTTACAATCTATTCATTATTCGATTTCTTTATCTCGTGATCGTATCGTAGTAAAATCCTCTTACTCTTCCTGATCATGTTATTATGATCTCTTTTTATGATTTTTAGATTACCTTGTCATCTTTATTGCTTGAATCAAGTGTCCCCTGATTTTCTTTGAGATTCATCTTTGAATCATTTCAAATATTCTTTCAGATATATTCTTAATTGAACTTATGAATTTTCTCAATTCGTTACCTTCATTCAAATCTTTCTTAACATCTCTATCTTATATCTTTCATATTTCCTTAACCTTGGCCAATATTTGAGAACTATATCTCTCAACTTATGGCTCTCTACTCTAATCCTCCCACGTTCATCAAACTTATCACATATTTGGGCTCAGGAACTTACCACAATCATATAGCTTGAGGAGTTTATCCTAGTGAGGCCATAGTCGCCCATTCGCTGAGGGACTCCACCATACAATCATGAGTCACGAGCTTACTATACGCTTTGGTTTTTCAGAACACGCAACTAACCTTACTCTTTCTTACTAAGGTTATAGTCTAAGGTATCGTTTACCCAAAGTTTATAACCTTCAGCTCTGATACCATCTGTAACAACCCCGAAATTCGACAAACCTTATTACCTTAAATTTCATATTTATAATACATTATCTTCCTAACGTCCAAATTTCGGTCCGTTAATAAATCTTTAATCACCTTAATTAATCCATTCACTGACTTTACATCATCAATTACCGAATTTGTCGGTGTAATTTTTTTTCCAATCATTGTATTAAAATATTTTTGCATTTAAAAACTTAACATCTCGATCCTAGTCCCTGGATGGCAACCTTTATTTTTTCTTTTCTTTCATGATAAATATTCTTGAATAATCAAAATACATAACTAAACCTTATTTATCCAATCAGGATTCGACATATATATAACTCATAAATTATAACCACTCATTCTACTAATTTAACCATATCCAGTTTCTATATACAAATAAAATATATACAACAATTACATTTGCAATTTTCCCTGATATCGCACATAATCTCTAGTCATGATTTAATACTTCTGAAGTTTCATTTTTACCAGCAAAATTTATATTATGCAAGAATGAGCAATATAGCTCAGCAAGTTCAACAGTGTGCACATAGCACATCACATAACATGCTTTGTGTGTGTCATACATCATGTGTTGTGCTTCTACTAAAGCAATATAACTCACGTGCATCATATCTATTTCCGATTAACAATTACCTAAAGATGGCATTGAGAAACTTCACATATAGTCACATATTTGCACCTAAGGCACATAGCGGTCACATCAACAATAGATCACATAACACATAATTTTATATGCATTTGAACAAAATTTGATATATACTAACAGATAAACAATTAACATCAAGTACTGAAGAACTTGCCTCGAATATCACAATGTCCCGGCTTAACTTGTAATTATTGAGTTAAGTCACTCCAGCTTGTTCGTATCTAAAACATTTATTCAAAATTCATAATTCACATTTCAGTGATATCTAAACACTAATTACCAAGATCATACTATAAAAGTATAAACAAATTTTCTCAGTCAATTCTAGACCCTCGCGTAAAAACTGTTATGCTTATTTATTAACTAGTCAATATGCGACCAATAATATTCCGACATCTCATGAGTCTATTATTCCTTCTAAAGTCTTTAGAATATTATTCTAGATTTTACAACCAATTTTTCAAATTTCTGGATTATCCGACAATTTTTTGTAATTATTTATATATATAAGAAGTATTATTTAATAGCTTTAAAAATATAAATAATCACTCAACATACTTTTGTATCCCCCAAACACCGTCAATATTTATCTTATATTATTATAAAAAATTTCACCAAGTTTCATAATTTTTCAACATTCATAGAATTTTCGATGAATTTTCACTTATTTTTACATTAACTTTAAATAGCCATAAAATACAATAAATACCCATGCTCCACAATAATTCACCAAAATTTTTACAAAAATCAAACGTAATATTACAATATTTCTGTCTAGAAATGATTTCAGCACAAAATATTTTTTATAATTAAATTTTAATTTTTAATGCAATAAAACTTTTGAAATTCACTATAATTTGCATGTTTATCCGAAAATTATGAATCTTAAGTCCATTTCACACAAAATTTAATTATCTACAACTTTTTAAAAGGAAAAAAATTCAAATTCTGCACCGAAATGGACAGGATTTGAACAGATCACGTTTCACTACGCTAAATCTTCCGAAATTCATAGAAATTAGCTCGTTTATCAGAAAATTACAAATTTTAAGTGCATTCCACACAAAACTTAATTATCTACAACTTTGTAGAAGGAAAAATTTTCGAATTACGGACTTAAATGGACAGAATCGCCCCTGTTAGAGACTGCTCATTCTAAATTCTAAATTTCATGTTTCTGATCCAACTGTTCCCACAATAATTACTCTAAAAATCATATAATCCATATATACACATCCAAAAATGATAAACAACAATTATCTTAAGTATTTACTAATTTTTCACAAAATTAGTTTATCATCAAAAATACTAAAATAATTTAAATAAATTAGTTTTATACCTTCCATACGCTTGAAAATCTTCTTTTGAAACTTTTTCTTCACCTTGTTGGCACCAAAATTATTTTCTTTCTTGGTGATAATGGAGTTTTCCGGGTGGTGGTGGTGGCTTCGGGTGGAGAAAAATAGAGAGAGAGTTTATTTTAATTTTATTGAGTGTGTGTGTATGTGCTTATTATTTTATTTTTTTTTAATAACTAGAAGAATTTAATCATTTTGAAAAGAAAAAGAAGTCCATCGACTTATTCCATGCCACAACCGACTTGGGTTTTCGGATAATCCATATGCATAAATAAATAAATAAAAATTTAATACATTACGTAGTTATATCGTGTAATAAATATTTTACATAATGTCTTTAAAATATTTATTTTAATTCAATAAAATTCATAAAATAATTTATAAATAATATTTATACCTTTTTAAGGTACTTTACTTGGCAATTTGTGTACACGCATAATGACATGCATGTAATTATATGAAGTATTTCATATCTCCAAAATTAATAAAATAACACATACAACTTATTAAAATAAATTTTCATAGTTTTTCACTTCGTTACATGGATAACATATTTAATTAACATGTTTACGTTTCTAAAATATTATTTCCCATAAAAATTTAAAACAATTACATTATACAATAAACATAATTTAATAAATTAAAACATTCATTTTCCTCATTTATTTTCCATTTCTTTAATATTTGACACACTTTATATATTAACCATATAATAAAATATTGCACCATTTGTACAATTATATTTTCTTTCTTAATTAATGTACTCTTTTTATATAAATTATATAATCATTTTTATATAATTTATATAATTACTATTTCCTTACTATTTACTTTAAATTTTCTTATATAAATTACGTAATTTATTATTATATAATTTTTATAATTACTTCCTCCTCTTAAAATTTCTAAACTTTCATCGTAATTAATGATTAATTATCTAATCAATAATTTCAATTTTACTAATTCCTTTTTTAGCTTTTCATTAAACTTTGGATTAATTTAATTATTAATCCCTTTATCTCCATAATCAATAAAAATTTATCAATATAACAATTGAACATGCGCACGCACACACACACACACACACACATACACACACACACACACACACACACACACACACACACATATATATATATATATATATATATATATATATATAATTCATATAACTCACATTATCACGTAACACCATTTAAATAACAATTTATGCACCTCCACAACTATTTTAAATATCAAAAATTTAATTGTACAATTTTATTGTACCATTTTATATAATTCTCTTATTCCTCATAAATTATTCTTAAACAATTTATTTACTTTCCAATTATATTTACTTAACACCATTTATCATTATCTCTGTACAGATTTAATTTACCAATTAAATGTCATCACATACTTTAAATCACATAAAATATATCTATCATAAATAATTTAAACAACCTTAATAATTTTTGTTAATTAAATTTTTATTTAATATTATTAGAGTAATCCCAAAAATTCGGGTCCTCATATTTTTCGAGGTGTCAGATATATATGTCTGTTTTACCATAGTAGCAGTTCATGGTCCTTAAAGACCACTCAACAGTAAAGAGTCAATCCATTCTTATATTAAAAAATTGATTCTTAATTGTTATCTATTGCTGAAAATCCTGATGTTAATTTTCCCATCATGATATAACTTATGCTATTTGTTCTTAAACTTGCTGAGTCATTTAGTTGCTCATTTTTACTATATCAAGACTTATTTCAGCTAAGCCAGAATGTTCTAAGCAAGACAAAGGCAAGAGAAAAGCCAAAGCTTAGAATAACTGGATGCATGCTAGATTAATTACTTATATGTACTTTCTTTTTTAAATCTTTTGTATTCCCTTAAGATATGTAATGTTTATGTTAAGGTTAATCGACCTTGGGAAGTGTAGCTGTAATATCCCAGATATTTTCAAGATTTTAAATAATATCTTAATTGATTTTATTAAAGGTTATGGTTTAAAACCTAGAGTTTGAAAAGTGAGATTTGTAGAATTTGGGTGAACATTTTTTTTAACATAATGTATTTGTTAGAAATTAAATGTGAGAATATTGTAATGATGCATATAGAGAATTTATTAAAGAAATAAATTCATTTGAGAAGTGAAGACGGTTATAAGGATATATATACATAGTTATATATTCCTAGAGTTGTGCTTGTTAGCCAAATACGAAGATGAGTAAATTTAATACTCAATTAAACTAATAAATTAATTAGTTTAAATATAAAATCATGAAATATAATTAATTAGGTTAATTATATTGGTTATGAGTTAAAGTTATATAAAAACTAGAATGTTTGTGTAGAATGACAATAATTAATAAGTTAATTAATTAAGTAATTAACTTAATTATTAAATTGTGGTATAGAGCCCAATATTGATTTAACTGACTAGCTCAATGAAATGGTGTAGCAAGCCCAACGGAGATGTAGAGAAGCCCAATGGTGAGATTTAATTTCCAAGTCAATGATCTAATTAAATTGTGTCAAACCTTAGCTCAATGAATTAATTACGGTAGCCCAACTTAGAGTTTAATTATTTTAATTGTTGGGAGCCCTAAAGGAATTAATCTAGTAGATTAAATTTAAGGAAATTAAAGTGTGAATTGGATTATATAATTTGTCCGAGGAAGGTATTGAATTAAGTTTAATAAAGGAAGTCTGATTAATGAATTTATTAAATTAACGGACTAACCTAAGATTTTTGGGAGGAACCCTAATTAAATATTTAATTAATATTGAATATGGCAAGTCCAATTTGATTACATAAATTAAATTAAATTTGATTATTAAATTGTTCCTTAATTATTTAAACAAACCAATTAATTAAATTAAGTGACGGACTTGTGGAAAATTCTATGTGATTGGGTATTTTATTAATCTAGCCCAATGTTTTAATTAATTGGGAGCCTAGTAAATTAATTTAGTAGCCCAACATTTCAATGGATCAAAGGAGTATCCATGGCCCAAAAAGATTAAATTCCAAAGCCCAAACATTGGCCCATTTGAAAAGAGCTTCTAGAAGGTTAATTAAATCAATTTAGGCTATAAAAATAAATGGAAATTGAGCCATTTAAGGGACATGACCGGTGGATTGATGGAATGGAGTACTTGGACTTTAAAATTCATTCATTTGATTTATTGTTAAAGTGTATGGAACACTCAAGGTTATTGTTAGCATTTTTGAGAAATGGTTGACATCCATTATATACATATATGTGCTATATGTATAATCTTATACTACTATAAATAGAGGCTAGCACTTTTAAGTTAGAGTTTACAAAATTGTTGCTAGAGTTCTTCTATAGAGAGTAGTAAATTTTAGTGAGTTAACTCGGTGAGTTAAAGAAAAAGGGTAGTGAGTTAGTGAGTTCTTTAGTGAGTTACTACCAAGTCAAGTCAGCCAAGCCTAATTCTTCAAGAGGAGTGTGCTTGGATGTCATCTAACTCCATCATCTATCTTTGGAAGGAGAGAAAAATTAGCTCACAAGTCTAAAATGTATAACACTAACCCTAGTTTTGAAGTTCATTATGTTTTATATTGAATATTTATGGTAGAAAAGTTATTCTCAAGCTCTAAAGGTTTAGATCCATGCTAGATTGGTAGATCTAGGGTTACATGGGTGAAACATGAATATTTATGGGTGTTGGTGTTGAAAAGTTTAGCAAAATGTATGAAAACGATTTTTACCGACGGAACCTTAAACGAACGTGTGATTCGGAGCTTTATATTTTGAAACCTAAAAGTTACGTATGATATTTTCTTCTTTAATATGATAAATATATAAGTTAAGAACAAAACCTAGTTGGTATAATGTTCATGTGAGTTGTTATGATCAAGATATGATTTTTAGACCAAAGAAGGTCATTTTAAGAACCCAATGTACAAATAGTCCACTTTGTGGATATTTTTCAAAACCAAAACTTTTCCAAAAATTTGATCCAATGATGGAATATTGTAGTTTAGGAAGATACGAATCCATCGATACCAATTTGAGGTCATTTGGATTTGTAGATTTCATTTTATTCAAGTTTTAATCAAAGGAGCAAAAGTTGAAAAATCAGAAAATGGCAATTTTGCAGATTCTGCAAGAGGAGGGCCGGGGCGCTTGTTTCCTTTGTAAAAGGAGGGTCGGGGCCCTTGGTCACTGTTCACGGCCAGTGAGTTTTCCGTTCCGGGTCGGGTCGGGCCATTCGGGTCGGGTCGGTTCGGGTCTTTTAAGTCCAAAATTGATAAAATTGCTTAAAAATTAATATAATTAATTTGAGACCCAACTTTAATAACTATTTATTATTTATAATAAATAATAAATAAAGTAAATAAAAACTATTATTATAATTAATTATTATTTAAAGGATATTAAATGGTAATTAAAGAAAGATGAAGTTAATAAGGTAATTATTTATTATTTTAATAAATAAGGATAATTAGTTAATTATTATTTAAATGATATTAAATAATAATTAAAGGGAGATAAAGTGAATAAAATGATCATTTGTTATTTAATGAATATTAAATAATAAATGAGATTAATTAACTAAGAGATTATTATTTAAATAATCATTAAAGGATTTGAGGATTGTTAAAATATTATTAAATGGTTAATAATATTAATAAGTGATTAAAATATTATTAAATGGTTAATAATATTAATAAGCGATTTAAAATATTATTAAATTGTTAATAATATTAATAAGCGATTTAAAATATTATTAAATGGTTAATAATATTAATAAGTGATTAAAATATTATTAAATGGTTAATAATATTAATAAGTGATTAAAATATTATTAAAAGGTTAATAATATTAATAAGTGATTAAAATATTATTAAATGATTAATAATATTAATAAGTGATTAAAATATTATTAAATGATTAATAATATTAATAAGTGATTAAAATATTATTAAATGGTTAATAATATTAATAAGTGATTTAAAATATTATTAAATGGTTAATAATATTAATAAGTGATTAAAATATTATTAAATGGTTAATAATATTAATAAGTGATTAAAATATTATTAAAAGGTTAATAATATTAATAAGTGATTAAAATATTATTAAATGGTTAATAATATTAATAAGTGATTAAAATATTATTAAAAGGTTAATAATATTAATAAGTGATTAAAATATTATTAAATGGTTAATAATATTAATAAGTGGTTAAAATATTGTTAAATTATTACTAATATTAATAAGTGGTTAAAATATTATTAAATTGTTAATAATATTAATAAGTGATTAAAATATTATTAAATTGTTAATAATATTAATAAGTGATTAAAATATTATTAAAGGGTTAATAATATTTGATTGTAGTTATATATTATCAAAGGTAGATAATATTTTGAGATATTTGGTACATTATTAAATGTCCAAATCATTAAGTTGCGTAAAGAAGAAAGTTTAATTGAATTAAACCAAGGTAAGAGTCCATTAGTGATTAAATATTAGACAACTTATAAAATATAGGTTGTATGAAGAACGCAAGGTATTGGTGAAAGATGTTTAAGTGTACCCGACATGTCCAACTAGGTTTGGGCTAGGGTTTTGTCCGGAACTTAAGGGTTCGTTTGTCGGACATCTTAAGAGTTAATAATTTAAAGTTAGAGTCTTATATAAAGGCTAAGTAATAGTCATTGCATCTAATGATTATGTTAATTTTCTATATAAATTCTAGGTTGAACGAAAGACGCAAATAAGCATAACTGGTAAAGCAAACCAGACAAGTTTTTCAGATATTGTTGCTATGTGTATAACTGTTATGTGTGCACTTGAAGCATGTGAGAATTTGAATTAAATATGTTTTTGTGAAACCATATGAGATGTGTTGATTCTATATGATAGAAAGCCTGAATTAATTGAATAAGTTGAATTGTATGTCATGTATTCATTCCAATGCATGATCAGTATGTTGCATGAATAAATGCAAAGCATGAGAAGCGTGATGCATTCATATAATGTAATGTATGAAGCATGAGAAGCATGTATAAACATGAACTATGTGTTATGTGCTATCTGTTAGACTGGCTGAGCCGTCGTGCTCACTCTTGCCTAAACCAACATTTTCAGATAGTGCAAATCATTTGAAGTTCTCGATAGATCAAGGAACAGGAAAGCATATTACTTTCACTAAAGATCTAAATATTTGTTGTAGATATTAGTCCGAATTGGACAGGTAAATGATTATGTCGTATAAGACTTTAGTTGGTATGTTATATAAGTGTTAAATACACAAGTTGATTGTAATAGAATGTCGTATCATGTATGATATTAAGACATACTAGGAATGTATAAAGATTTCGATTCTGGAATAGAAAGAGATGTTGTGAAATTGTAAATAAATGGTTATTTATCAATTATAATATTGTTGTAATTCATGAACAATAAGGAAAAAGTAGTACTCGTGTTGAACCGGGTCCGAGGTTCAAGGAACCCGGATTCGGGGTCGTCACAGTAGCATTTTTATAAGGAACCTTTTGTATTATTTCGCGAAATTTAAATGCAAATTATGTATTTAATTGTTATTAAGTATTGTTCAGCGAGAACCAAACACGAGGTTATGGAACCCGGATTTGAGGTCGTCACAAACACAACTCAGTTTGTCTTTATTACAATAAGTCGTTCCGACTTTGTACACAATTAACTAAAGGAAACGTTAAATATTTATTTTCTAAACGACTTCTAGTCTGTTGGGTCTCATTTGAACTGCTTTCATAGCTGCAAATAATACATATTTGCAAGAATGAACATGATAGCTCAACAAGTCTAACAGTTAACACATTTCATGTCTCACATAGTGTACATGCTTTATAATTCATTCATGCGACATACATTTCATAATGTACATTGTATACATGCAGTGTATAATTCCTACCGTGCATATCCCAAACATACAAATTGCATATCAACAGTTATGCAAATTCATCAACTAAGCGTCTTCAGTTATGATCACATAGCATTATCACATTCACGTTGAACGACAATTTCACTAACTACCACAAGTTTATGGTTTAATACAATGTTATCACATATTGTTCATATAACAATAATTTTACAAATTATTGTAAACACTTGCCTTTTAATTTCTCGTTATATGTTCATTCAACGTCCACGCTATAGCTTCACTCGTTGGTTGATATAATATGAACGTTATTCTTCATCGTGTAACCATATAACAATTCGGGTTAAAATGCGTTAATTAATCTCATTCGAGATTTAATTTACCTAGATTAGATTATTAATCTTCACTTCATCTTAGGATTCGATATATATATATATATATATATATATATATATATATATATATATATATATATATATATATATATATATATATATATTTCAATTCAATTTATACCATATGCAGTATAAATTCATATTTTTGCTTCAATATTACTTTGAACTTAACATCCCATATTTGGTTTGTTTCATACCTTTAAAATCATTCCATGCTAAACTACATCATTTGGAAAACTCAATTTTAAAAATAAATTTTAAAAATCAATTCTGGCAGACAGCGCCTTGATGCTATCTTCTTGACTTAAAACTACGCCTCGACGCTCTTCCCTGTAATCAGAATTTGCAGATTTTCTTGTTCATTTAAGCTACCAAATTTAATCATATCCAAACCCAATAAATTCAATTAGCTTATGTACTACATGTTATATATAATACCTTTCAATTCATGGATTTATTTCATGATTTAAATCAAAATTTTCATTTAGGCATTTTATTGAACACCTAGTGTTCAAAGCTAAAAACTCAGTTTTTCATGGTTTCAAAACATAATCCAATTCTCCAGTTCTCAATTCCACCTTATAACGTATGAACCCTTCATGGTTCACCATAATCCAATCCTCCCACAACCAATTCACTATAATTGATCATCAAAATTCAACCAATTTCTATGTATAGAAAAAAGAAAGAAATACATTTACCTTTCATTGAAACTTTGGTTGATTGAATACTTCAAACTCCCTAACTATGGATGAATTGGACTCCTTGATGAAGTCTTGTTCCTCTCTCCTCTAATTTCAGCTTTAGAACAACTATATCCAGTATTCTTGGTTTCATTTCAGTGGAACTTTGATATAATTAACAAAACTCTAGAACATACTTGTACTTGGTTTTGGATTGAGAGAACTTGATATATTCTATTGAACTTAGAAGTTTTAGAGCTGAATGTAAACTTGGTTGCTGTAAAATTCCACTAAGAAACTAACATCAGCCTTAAGCAGCAAGGTGGTATTCCACTTTCAACATAAAACAAGGTGGCATTTCATGTGCTATACACCTTATTTCATTCCATAAATGCTTAAAAAAATTCTCAGTATTATACTTCTAATATTAGTATAGAGAAATACCTATAATACATATTTACATAGTAGCTATAATGCATTTTCATTTCAGCATTTCTATGTATATATACGTAATATACATATTACATTATATTTACATATTGCAATTATGTATTTACTAATACATGAAATATAATTATCATGTATTGAAATCATATTTTCCACCGTTATATGTATTTTAACAAATACATAATTTGAGAATTTATACATTTGTAATAATGTATAAAATCATTCTATTAATTATGGAATCAATCCATAATTAAATTTAACACGTTTAGTGTAATGAATCACTCATTTAAATAATTAATATTTATTTCTTTAATTATTTTAATTACCTCATGTAATTTATACAATTAATATTGTATAATTAAATTTAATCATCTCCCTCTTTCCATAAATTGTTTCAAACAATTTATTTAAATCATTTAATATATTTACTCATTAAATCAGTTTACTGATTTAATTTACTATTTTGGTACCAATATATATATTTTATATATTGAACCTCATTTCACAATTAATTCACATTCATTTGGCATAAAATTATAATTTAGGCCATTATCCATGTTACAATTTAATTATTGTAACATATTACATTTACCATCATTAATTAAATAAATTTCTTTATTCAATTAATTAAAATCAATCTATTAATCCACTAATAAAATTAACGAATTAATTCCCTCATTTCCTATTGAATTTATATTTATTTGGCATAATAGTATATATTTAGCAATTACATAAATATATTACATTCACATGTAATATATTAAAATAATGAGTTTAATTAACTCCTTTATTTTTTTTATTAAACAAAAATACAAACATTAATTCACCATTTTAATTAAGCGAATTAATTAACTTTTTTATGAAATTTAATTCATAATACATACATTGTCATTCAAAGATTAATATTCAAATTATATTATTTCATAATATAATTTTAGCTTAATCTCAATTAATTAATTAATTTTCTTAGCTCCTATATTTTATTTTCCTTGATTATTTCAAATCAATTAATTTAACAGTTTAATTAACTATTAAATTCTCATTTTCCCAATAGATGTATATATTTCACACATATATATACACATTTAATCATTCATAATATTATTTTAATTGTTCATCCTTTATTAATTCATAATTAAAATAATATTTAATATTATTTTAATTGTTTAAATTTTATTTAATTTTTTTTAATTGTTTATACATTATTATTCCACAATTAAAATAATATTTAATATTATTTTAGTTGTTTACAATAATCTTTAGTATTATTTTATTAACTCACAATTAAAATAATTTTTAATTATTATTTTATTTGTTTAATATTATTTTAATTAACTCATAAATAAAATATTTTTTAGTTATAATTTTATTTGTTTAATTTAATTTAATTTTATTATTTATAATTGATTTTTTATTTTATTTTTAGGGATCGGGTCGGATCAGACCGGGACAACCTAACTGGGTTGACCTGGGTTTGACCAACCGGTAAATTGGAAAACCGGAACAGCGCCTCGATGCTTGTTTTTGTTTTAGAAATAGTGCCTCTACGCTTATTTTGAATGCAAAAATAGCGCCTCGGCGCTCTACCTGTAGAATGTTTTTCTAAGCATTTTTTCAGATTTTGTAATTTTAACCTTTTTGATTTAATGTTCCAGAACTTGCTCTTTTTACGTTCGAATGAGCTTAAATCAGTTTTGTTATTTCACAAACTCACAACTCTACAATATTCCAAATTTTAAATTAATTTTTTAAATAAATATTTATTTATCCAAAATTATTGGTTTTTCAAGCTAGAGTTCCATTTTGACATCCTTTACAAGAAAATTCATCATAAATTTATTTTACCTCCGTTTTAGTTTGTTTCACTTAAAATATTTTCGTATTTCATATATGTACAACATATGATTTTTAGATCATGCAAATGGGTTACACATTTTATTTCATTATTACCTAAATTACATGTTTTCAATTAGTGCACTTAGGGTTTAAGCTTATATGCATTTCTTTGGTTCACTTAGACATAAAACACACATGATCATATATAAATCATATATTCTCCTTCACAACCCCTTCCTTATGTCTTTGGAATCCACCATGATTCCCACACATATAAACTCTCATAACCAATCATAAATATTTATTCTAATAACAAAAAACATGTTAACTTAAGTAAATACATAGGGTTAAAAGTATTTGTACCTTCTTGATGCTACTTTCCTTTTAGAAATAAATTTGTAGTAAGCCTCCACTTTCTTTTCCCTTTGCTAGACCACTTTGTTTTTTCACTTGACAAGAGTTTCCATACTTTTCTTATTTTATCTCACTTTATCTCTTATTTTCTTTCTATGGCTTTCTAACTCTCCAACTTGGCAAATGACTTAAGTTAAGCTTGGGAGAGTCCTATTTATAAACGAGGTGGATGTATGCATACACTCCATATACATGTAAAAATACAAGTATATTATCCATTCTAAATGAATATTTACCATTGGTAAAAGTTGTTTAGGTGAAAAGGAGTATGTATCTCCTTAATTTAAGCACACAGGCCATGCTTCCCTTAATTATTCATGCACATAGCTTTCAAGAAAGAAAATTTTCAGCACTTTTCTAGCCTAGGAGGGTGGGATCCGGGCATGGCTATATATATATTTTCCAACACTTTGCACAATGCAACTTTACACACACACACACACACACATATATATATATGCACCTACACATCTCTACATCATACATATATAAACTAACATCATCCATGCATTTTGGCCTATTAATTTAATGTTCACCGGGTCAATAATTAAATTTAATTTGGGTCATGCACACTTAATTCTATTGGGCTCAATAATAAACAACTAACCTTAATTACTTTGGACTTTAATCTTCTAACATATTGGACATGTCACATTAAATTATGTGACATTAATATTGGACTTAAATATTAATTCTCATTAGTCCATTTAATTATTTAATCATCTTACCATTAGTTTAATTAATTAATCCATTTTACTCATTATGCCACACAAGACATATTACATAGACTTAAATTAATCATAATTTAAGTTCACTATCATCATCACGTATTTCTTAATTATCACATTCCTTAATTCAATTTAAATTGAATTATTAATTTTGTAGCACATGTAGACATATAGGTGCACACAATAATTTTCAAATAATTCCTTAATTTCATCAATATAAGTATTTACAAATTTCTTGGATATTACATTCTCCCTCCCTTATAAAGATTTCGTCCATTGAATCAGTACAAGGTTACATAAACAAGTAGGGATAATCTATCTTTATTTTATCTTCTAACTCCCACGTAGCCTCATCGGCATTGTGATTTTGCCATACTACCTTTACAGAAGGTATAACCTTATTTCTTAGAGACTGTTCTTTCGTATCCACTATCTATACATGAATTTTCTCGTACGTTAGATCCTTCTCAAGTTAAATAAGCTCGTAGGATATCATTTGCTTATAATCAAGCTTGTATGGTTGCAACATTAAAACGTGGAACACGTTGTGGATATGCTCCAATTTAGGAGGTAAAGTTATCTCGTACGTCGCTTCGCCTATTCTCTTTAGTACCTTAAACGGTCCTATGAACCTTGGACTTAATTTTTATTTCTTTACAAACCTTATTTTCCCTTTCCACAAAGATACTTTCAAAAACACATAGCTACTAACTTCAAAATCTTAGCTTTGACGGTGTAGATCAGCGTATTTCTTTTGTCGGTCTTGAGCTACAACTAGTCGAGCCCTTATTGTCTTTACTATGTCAGCTATTTCTTTCCATAAAGAGCTTCGTAAGGCGGCATGCTAATACTTGTATGGTAACTTGACAAGAGGTAGGTGGTTATCCCAGCTCCCTTTGAAATCCATTTCACAGGCTCTGAGTATGTCCTCTAAAGTTTGAATAGTTCTTTCGCTCTGTCCATCTGTCTGTGGATGGTATACAGTACTAAATTTCAGTTATGTTCCCAATCATTCTTGTAAGCTTCAAAAATTTGACGTGAAACATGGGGTCCCGGTCGAAAATAATTGATATCGGCACTCCATGTCGTGAAACAATCTCTTTTATGTACAATTTTGCTAATTGATTTAGATTAAATCAGACCTTAATTGGCAAGAAGTGCACTGACTTTGTCAATCTCTCCACGATGACCCTTATCGCATCATAACCCTTCTGTGTGACTGGAAGTCCCACCACGAAATTGTTGGTTTGTAAAAGCATGACATACATACAATCTAATTTTAATAACGAACGGAAGCAAACAAAATAAAATTTTAAAAGCTTACAAACCAATAACTAGGATTTTTCTTATGTGATAATTATTAATTGAGGAAGGATAAAATATTTATACCATTGTAGAACCATGCTTTTACAGGTACAAGTTCAACTCCCTTTAATCCTTCGCGTTCTTCTTCAAATTCACCGATTAAATTCTACGGATCAATGTCAGCTCCCTAAGTGTGAAGCCTCTAGAGGTGATCCACCAAGAGATCTATGAATTAAAGAAGTGAATTTTGATTTCTCCAAACTATGGGTGGCTAGCCCTAATTCTCTCCCTCTCTCTAACTCCTAAGATGTAAAGAATTATGGAGTACTCTTCCAATTCTTATGAAAGAGTGTGTATAACCCCAATCCATAATAAGACTCCTTTTATTCATAGATATATATAGTCAACCCTCATAAACTGTAACGTCCCCGATTTATTACCTTAAATTTTGTATTTATTATACATTATCTTCCTTACGTCCAAATTTCGGTCTGTTAATAAATCTTTAATCCCCTTATTTAATTCATTAATTGATTTTAAAATCAACAATTACCAAATATTTCGATATATTTTTTTTTCCTCAATTTAATCATTGTATGAAATATTTTATCCTTTAAAAACTTCATTTCGTGATCCTAGTCAGGGATCGCAATCTTTACTTTTTCTTTCTGTAACCAATATCATAATGCTCATCATTCAAAATGTACAGTCATTTATTTTCATACAAATATTCCTTGTTGCATCATTCATAATCAAACGTATAATAATTTCTATCGTAACAATTAATTTGAACATTCACGGTTCAGAATTTAATTCTATTTACTCTATACAGGTCCAACGTGTATGAATATACGAAACATCAAAATAAACTTTCTAATTTACCATATTGAATATAACCATTTCGTTTACAATCCTCTAGATTGATCCATCTTTAATATAATCCGATATTTCTGAAATTCATTTCTTAACCTGCAAAAGTTTATTTTAAGCAGGTAATGAGCACAACGGCTCAGCAAGTTCAACAGTTTATGCGTCACGTAGCACATACCTTAACATGCTCGGTGTGTGTCATACATCATGTGTTTGTGCTTCTACTATGATAATATATCTCACATCATTGCACAAAGTACACATAATTGTCATATTAGCCACATATCACATAACACATAATTTATATGCATTTAAACAAGTATTAATAAATCATAACAGACAACATTTAACATTAAATGACTGAAGAACTTGCCTGTAATGTGAAATTAAATAACAAATACCCTTTTAATCATGTTCCTCGTACAACCTATGATCATAAAATAATCAAATAATAATTATTCATCACTTTATGATATTAATTTACTTAATTAATATCATCTATAGTATAATTAACCCTACCCGTCGATTTATTTTAGGGTATTGGGTCAATTATTAATTAATATGGTTAATTATATTTACCTTGTCCCGTAAAATATTAATATAACTTAATATCAAACACATTTAATACGGACAACCCGGCTCATCGGATAAATTTTAACATAATTGGTTGTCAGGATTTTCATTTAATCATTTTCTAACTTTTAAACTTAATAGATTAATATTTAAAATATTTAAATATTAATCTCCAATATTTAATATTTTTACAAAAATATTAAATTTAATGCTCAAACATCATTTCTATATTTTTAGAATTTTTCTATAATTTCTTATAATTTTTAAACATTTATTTCATTATAAACTAATTTCTGGGGGCATTATAGTCATTTCTGCGCTTTTAGGAACACAACCGGAATTTTCCAGAAAGCCCAGGGGTATTTTTGTAATTTCGGCGGCTTTAGGGACTCATTCGGTATTTTCCGGAAAGACAGAGGGCAAAACCGTAATTTCCTAGGCTAAGAGACACGTTCGGTATTTCTTGAAAAGGGCAGGGCCATGCTGGTAATTTCATCGCGTGCCGTTGTCCGCGCATGGCGCGCGGCCCCCCCTTACCGATGCCAAACGGCGTCGTTTCGAGTCACTGTTCGTGACAGCCGCGCATTGCGCGGACGACCGAACTTTCGCGCTCCAAAACGGCGCCGTTTAATACCCGCCTCCGGAAAAAAAAAATGGCTGCCGCGTATTTTGCGCGGCAGCTGTAATGACCACGAATTTCATTAGTCATTGTAAATATACTTAATAAATATTTAGCAATGAATTTAAACTTTTCGCATTAATTAATTGTGCATTAGATAATTAAATAAATGTACTTATGTGCTTGTATATTTATTTAAAGAATTAAAGTAGTGTGTATAATTAATTAAAGCAAATCTAATTGGATTATATTTTAAATCCAAATGAGTTAATAAACTAGGTTAAAGATATTAACCTAGTAGCCCATGTAATTAATTTAATTACTAGCCCATGTAATTAATTAAACAAGCCCAATGCTTGATTTAATTAAATGTAACCTAGAATAATTAATGTAATCCAATGTAACAATTAAATTGAGCCCAAACCATTTGATTAAATGAGCCCAATAGAATTTATTTTCAAGTCCAAAGTGAAGCCCAAATAGAAGTCAAAACTATGGTCAAACATTATATATATAAGTGTATATATATATTGGAGTATATATGTATATATAATTTATAAAAAAATAAAGCAAAATTGGTCATTTATTGAGGGAGTTGCCGGCAAAAGAGAGAAGGGTCACATGGGGTGGCTTGTAGCTTGTCACTTGCTTATAACTTACTCCATCAATAACTTGTAAGTTATCTTGATGGATGTCAATCCAAGAGTCAATCACTCCAATAGTAAACCTAGCTTATCTCTTAATTTGACCAATGCTAGCATATTAAGAAGTTAATGAAGGTTTAGTAAAGACCTATAAATATAGTGCTCTACCAAAGTGTTATGTTGGTTGGCTATTTTGATAGTTTATTCTAGAGAGAAAAGTGAGAGAATTCTAGAGAAAAATAGAGAAAAACTAGTGAGCTATTGAGAGTTTGAGAAGGAATACACAAGGAGTGTTCATCTAGTTGCCAAGGTGGAGTCACTAGCTAAGTACATTGCCAAGAGAAGGAGAGCATTCAAATCAAAAAGGTTTAAAAGTGCTCTATACCCTTATCTCTTTATTTTTATGGTTAAAATGTAGTTTTAACCGATCAAAACTTATTTTGATGGTCTAAAAGTATTTAACTATGTAATATATGTATATGCATAGTTTGACGTGTTTAAATAATGTTTTGGTATGTGTGGATTGCATAAACATGTAAGAAATGTTCATAACGAACTTTACCGGTAAAGCCCTAAATAAGCATGTTATGTTTAACGTTGTAGTTTGAAATGTACAAATCGGAAATTGGATTTTTATGGCTAGAAAACTAGATCTATGGGTTTTAAAGAAAAACCCAACTTGAACCTCTCAATGAAAAAATGAAGAAGTTATGGCTTTTACCGCAAAACATGTCATTTTAAAACCCTAATGCACAATAGTCCACTTGGAGCCCATTTTTCGTGATCTTTACATATCCAAAAATGTGTTTCAATGATGGAACATTGTAGTTCAAGAAGATACGAATCCAACAAGACCAATTTGAGGTCATTTAGATTTATAGATTTCATTTTATTCAAGTTTTAATCAAATAAGCAAAAGTTGGAAAATCTGAAAAATGGCATTTTGGCAGTTTCTGCCACTCAAGGGCCGGGGCCCTCTTCCCTTTGTTATTTAGAGGGCCGGGGCCCTAGTTACTGTTCACCGACAGAATTTTTTTAATTTCGGGTCGGGTCGGTTTGTTTTAAACGGGTCGGTTTAAATCAATTATTACTAAAATGGGTAAAAATATTTTAACATTAATATAATTAATTTGGGACCCAATAAAAATAAAATATATAATTATTTATTATGTGGATATTAAATAAAAATTTAGAGTCATGAAGGTAATTAATTACTATTTAATTAATATTAAATAATAATTAAAATGAAAAGAGATAGTAACTAATTATTTATTTAGTAATAAATAAAGGGTAATATAAGTAATAAAATATTATTAAATATTTAATAATATTAGATAATGAATAAAATATTATTAAATAATTAATAATATTAGATAAGTAATAAAATATTATTAAATGATTAATAATATTAGATAATGAATAAAATATTATTACATAGTTAATAATATTATATACTTAATAAAATATTATTAAATGATTAATAATATTAGATAATCAATAAAATATTATTAAATGATTAATAATATTAGAAACTTAATAAAATATTATTAAATGATTAATAATATTAGATACTTAATAAAATATTATTAAATGAGTTAATAATATTAGATAATTAATAAAATATTATTAAATGTTTAATAATGTTAGATACTTAATAAAATATTATTAAATGATTATTAATACTAGATACTTAATAAAATATTATTAAATGATTAATAATATTAGATAATGATTAAAATATTATTAAACGATTAATAATATTAGATACTTGATAAAATATTATTAAATAGTTAATAATATTAAATAATGAATAAAATATTATTAAATGATTAATAATATTAGTTAATCCTAGAAGATTTATAAGGTATTATTAAATGATGAATAATACTACAATGCTAATAAAATATTATTAAATTGTTAATAATATTAGAAAATTGTTTGAACTATATTAAATAGTTAATATAGGTTCTTCGTGTTTGAAATATTATCAAGTAGTGATAATATTTCCTAAGTGTTTAATTACCCATAATTAATCAATTATGTGGTTCATAAGGTTTATAAAGGTCATTATACTTACAAGTATATGATACTAATTTAAGATCAAATTGATTTAATTGTTAGGTCCGTTCAAGGATTGTTAGATTAATTTGGTTAGCAGTAAACGACGCACGATGCAAGTTTTCTAACTTTAACTTGTAATTCTTATTGCAAGTCTTCTACTCTTAACTTGTACTTATTGTTGCAATTATTATTCAACTTTAATTACTTTGAGCAATTCAATTATTGTTGAGCAAGTATCTACACTCGTAGATATTTGACAGACCTTTGAGTGAATTAATTATCGAAAATTACTTCACATCGTTATTGATTATTGTATTCGCACATAGTGCTTTTGCAAACTGTTTAAGAACGTCTAAGCTAATTGTTTCGGCTAGACAAATGCATGTTAAATTCATTTAGTTGAATATTATAAAAGCTTATCCAAATCATTGGCTGGTGCGGATTCTTACAGTAAGACTGAGATAGAACAACCCTAGTTAAAGGGGATTTTTATTTGTCGGAGACCCGACAGCGCGCAAGAAAACTAAATGTGATGCATATACATAGGACATGAGAGGACTGATCCCCTCAAGTGTCCCGTTATTTTAACAAGGAGTCAGACATTGTATGTCTGTTCTACCTTAGTAGCAGTTCAGGGTCATTAAAGACCACTCAGCAGTAAAGAGTCAATTCCTTCTTTTATTGAACATTGATTCTTGTTATCTTTCACAATTGCTATTGTGGAAACCTTGAAGTTATTTTCCTTCATCATGATATATCGTATGATTGTTGTTTATAAACTTGCTGAGCCATTTAGTTGCTCATTCTTGCTATATCATGACTATATTTCAGCCATTCCCGAAAGCTCTAAATCGGACAAATGCAAGGGGAAAGCGAATGCTTAGTTTTAGTAATTGCATGCTAGTTTATATTACTGTTATGTAATTACTGTTGTAAATCTTTTGTATTTCCCTTAAGATATGTAATGTTAAGATTAAGGTAATAGACTTTGGGAAGTGTAGCCTTTTGATTAAGGAACCTTTTGTATTATTCCGCGAAATTTGAATACAATTTATGTATTTCATTATTGTTAAGTATTGTACAGAGAGAACCAAACCCGGGGTTAAAGAACCCGGGTTTGGGGTCGTCACAGCAGCCCTTCTTCTTCTTTAGTTTTTTTTTTCCCGCGAACAGTGCACCAACTTAGCCAAAAATTTCCATTTTTGATCAAATTTTTCCCCACAAAACAACTCTAAAAATCATGTAATTCACACATATATATCCAAAAATTATTTGGAATAATTATTTTATTTATTTTCTATTTTCCCACAAAATTAATTTATCCTCATAAATAATAAATAAACCAAATAAATAATTTCTTATACCTTCCTCAAGCCAAAGAAAGCTTCCATGATGCTTGTTCCACATCTCTAGTGGTGGCTATGGAGGTCACGGTGGTCATGAGTGGTGGCGGTGGTGGCTCTCGGGTGAACAAAGAAAGAGAGAGAGTTGGGTTGTTTTTATTTGTTTTACTTTCTTTGCATGCTTGCTTTTTCTTTCTTTTTCTATTCTCTTCCTTTACTTTTATAGCCAACAAGCATTTAATTCTTTAGGAAATACTCCACAATTCCACCGCCTCATTCCTTCCCGAAATTTCCAAAAATGTTCACAAATCATGTATAAACAATTTATTTAATACATTATGTAATTATTTCATATAATAAATATTTTATATAATATATATAAAATATTTATTTTAATTCACTAAAAATCAGAATTTGATTTATAAATAATTTTAATACCTCTTTTGGGTACTTTACTTGATAAATTTTGTACACGCATAATAACATGCATGTAATTATATGAGGTAATTAATACCTCCAAAAATCATAAAATAATTCCTATAACTTATAAAAATTATTTTTCATAATTTTTCACTTCATTACTTGGACATCATATTACACTAAGATGTTCCCGTTTCTAAAATATTATCATTCATACAAATCATAACAATTCAATTATGCATAGACATAATTTTTTAATGAATTAAAACATTCTTTTTTCCTCATTTAATTTCACTTCTTTACATTTCACATTAATTTCTTTATATATAAATTATATAATTTAATATTATATAATTTATATAATTACATTCTTCTTTTAAATAATTTCTTAAATTCCTCCATAATTATCAATTAATCAATAATTTCACATTTATTAACTCTCTCATTATTTTAATTCTCTTATATAAATTATATAATTATCCTTATATAATTTATATAATTATAATTTCCTTTATACATCACTTTAATTTTCTTATATAAATTATATAATTACATTTTTTTTCTCAATCAATTTCTAAATTTCCACCATAATTCTTAATTAAATCTAGAATCAATAATTACAATTTTACTAACTTCCTCATTAACTTTTCATAAATTTTCGAATTAATTTAATTATTAATCCCTTAATTTTCATAATTAATAACATTTATAATTACAACAATTAAGCATAAACACATATATATACATATATAATTCATATTTCTTACATTTCCATATAACCTCATTTAAAACATAATTTCTGCACTTCCATAATAATTTAATTGTACAATTTATTGTACATTTACATGAAATTTCTCTTATTCTTAATAAATTATTTTTAAACAATTTATTTGCTTTTCAATTACTTTAATTCCATACCATTCATCATGATCTCTTTACAGATTTAATTTACTAATTAAATCTCATTAAATCACATAAAATAATAATTAATTTAACAACCTTGATAATTTTATCAATTAAATTCTCACTTGATATTATTAAAGAAATCCTGAAAATTCGGATCCTCACATAAACTATTTAGGTTTAGGATTTTAATTTAATTCTCAATTTAATTAGGAACTAAATTAATTAATTACAATTCCTCAATCATTTAGGAATTGAATTATTTAATATGAGAGTACTTCTTATTAATTAATTCCTAAACCATTTAGGAACTAAATTAATTATTATAATAATTATAATTCCTAAACCATTTAGGAACTTAATTGTTTATAATACCATTACTATTTATTAATTAGTTACCAAACCATTTAGGAACGAAATAATAGTAATAATAATAATAAAAATAATAATAATAAGTCTCCTCTTATTAATTTATAATTAATATTTTTAAATTATTAAATTATAAATATTAAGTCATTTAATTTATTCTATCACAATAGTATAAATTAAATACACTTAATTTATTATTACGATTATGCCATCCACTTTTAAAATAAATATTACTCTTTTGCGATATGACCCTTTAAGTTTTCCATAATAAACTGGTTGTAAAATAAATTAATTAGAACAATTCTAATATTTTTTATATAAATAAATTAAACTATTTAATTTATTAATAAATAATATTTATTCTTACAATAAGGGTAAGCCCCCTTAACGATCAATGACTTTTCAAATAATATAGATTTAAATATTTGATCATAAAAGAACCTTTCAATGAATAGTTACTGTACAATTAAATACTTTTACCACACATTGTCCTAGTCAAATATAAGATATGAAATTTTTGTGAAGTCTTATTTGATCATATGCATTTCAATTCTCAAATGTACAACTCTAATGTAAATTAGAAACTCCTTTCTAATTTTTATTCTACCTTGGTCAAGGATTTTTGAGTTGTCATTTATCGAATTACATAAGACATTATTTCCCTTTACTAGAAGTGGTAGATCATTTGTTAACCATTCAGCTACCTCCATGTACAACTTATTATACCCGATCATACCCTTTAGTATACCCTAAAGGTCTTAAGGAATATGCAAAAATATAACTCATCATACACAAGGTACTATGATGATCTCAAGTCCAAGGATCACTTGTACTACTATCACAAAAGAAACTCCGATTGACAGACAAGTAAAACTCCATTAGGTGTTCCTTGAGCAAGTCACGTTCAGTGAACGTATTCTCTAATAAGTACCTACATACTTGTTTTAGTGTCTCTATTCAAATAATTATGAGATTAATCATCATCTTCATAAGAGCAAGCATAGTATGTACCAATCTATCTGGATTCACTAATCCCCTTTTAGTGATTCCACGATTAGGAACATTTTAGTTTTGAGCTATTAAGAATTTAGATCTCATTAGCATGATCCTCATCATGATTATAAAAATATTGCTCAAAGCTTTGAGTTTATTCATATAATTAATTCAGTCAATTAATCATGAATAACAAAATGCCATAATACTTTTATTAATAAACGAATATTATTATAAAGAATATGCTTATCACATCAAATGTAATTGACATAAGGGCATACTACTTTCAATCTCTCACTTGCATTAAAGCCAATAGCCATTTGGTATTCCCATACCATTATTCTCTAGGTGGCGTACAAATTACTTATTAAATTCTTTAGTTAGTGGATCTATAATGCTGTACTGAGAGTCTATCATCTCTATTGTGTCTTCTTCTTTTCAATAATCCATCTAATCATATAGAAGTGCTGCAACACATGTTTGGAATTTAGATGAGACCCAAGTTTCTTAGTGAACTAAACTCATTTAATTCTAGGAACCATTCCAAGTTCTTTAATGAACTGGTTGAACCAAACAATCACCTTTGCATATTCACTTAAAGTTATTTACTTTGTCTTTATCACTAAATCACAACTCCTTGATGTTTGAAACTTTTTCAACTCACTGCACTACTGTTTAAGGTAATCATATAACCTGAAATGGATATGCTGTTGTCTTGGTTAGTCTGATTGTTAAGCTCTCTAGTTTCAAATAAGACCCATCATTAAAAACTCTTTTCTAAAAATTTTCTCTAGGAATGAACTGATATATGCTTATTATACATAAGCAATATCAGGTCTTGTACATATCATCGAATCAATGTACGTTCCATGGGTTAAGTCAAGCATTCTTTATAATCTATCTCTATAGACCTTTATCTTGAACAAAATGTTAGGATGCTTCTCCCAAGTTCTTGATGGAGAAGTTTTTAGACAATCACCTCTTTACTGATTATAGAATCGATATGTCAATTCTTATCAGTAGTATATTAACATATAGTACTAGAAATGTCACAGTACTTCCACAAACCCTTTTGTACACATTTAGTTTATCCACGTTTTTGATAAAATCAAACTCTTTTGATTATTTCATCAAAACGGATGTTCCATTTTTGAGAATATTACTTCAATCCATAATTAGATTGTTGTAGCTTACATACTTGATATATTCCATCTCTATGGAGACAAATCTCATTGGTTGTATCATACATACAACCTCTTTGTAAAGTAAGTTGCAACTGCAAGTAAAATCCGAATGGTTATATGTATTTTTACTAGTGAAAAAGTTCATCATAGTCAACTCCTTGACCTTGTTTGAAACCTTTTGCCACTAGTCAGGTCTTATAGGTCTCCACCTTGCCATATGCTTTAGTCTTTATTTAAAGACCCATTTCAGATTTCATGGTCAACAACCATTTCTCTTGAGTCTCTACAACTCATACCCCATCGTATGTAATTGGATCACCATTCACTATAATGTGTACCTCATCATCATCATCTATGATAAATTCATATCTCTTAGGTATATTCGGTACTAAACCAGATTTACGACTTGGTTGTGGTGCAATAGATTTATCTACTTGTACAGGTTCCTTCACTTGATCTGTAGTGTTTTATGGTTCTAGAACTTTTTCAAGATCTATCTTACTCTCACTAACCCTTTAAGGACAAACTCATTTTCCTAGAAGGTGACGTGTTTTAACAAATACCTTTTAATTAGTCAGATTATAGAAGTGATACCCTAAACTTTCTTTAGGATATCCCACAAAATTTCATTTGTTAGATCTTATCCCAAGCTTATCATTTTCAAACCATTTAACATAAGTTAGATAATCTAAATCTTAAAATACTTAAGATTTAGTTCCTCCTTATCAATAACTCATATAGAGTCTTAGGGATGAAATTGAAAGGTATCTTATTTAGTAGATATGCCATCGTTTCTAGGACATTACCTTAGAAGGATACTAGAAGATTGGTAAAAATTCATCATGGATCATCACCATGTATATTGTGAGATAATATCATTTCGCTTGAGATAATTTAGAAACTTACTACTTAAGTATTCCCTTCTCAATCTAATCGAAGAACTTTAATACTTTTGGCCGTTTGTTTTTATACTTCACTTTTGAATTATTTGAACTTTTCATACGATTTGGATTTGTATCTCATAAAATACATATATCGAAATCTAAAATTATCAGTGAAAGTAATGAATGAATACCCTCCTCTTGTATTTGTTGTCATAAATTCCACACACAACTATATGTACCAACTCTAACAACTTTGCAACGTTCTCTCCATGTCTTCTAAAAGGAGATTTAGTCATATTACCCTTGATAGAAGATTCACAAGTTGTATCAAAAGGCTCTAAAAACCTATCTTTATACAACTTGTTACTTCTTATTTATTAATATAACCGAATCTACACTGACATGTGAAAATTTGATTCATATCATCTTATTGTCTTTAATTTGTTCAATTTAAAATATTTTTCATGTAAGTCAAGTATACAATGTCCATCAAGTAATCAACATAATAACAACTTACTAACTTAATAGACTTACCGGTAGGAAATGCTAAACTATAAGTTTTACTTTAATATTTTTTAATTATTATTTAATATTAATTAATTAATTATCTTTATCTATTATTTAAATAATAAATACTTAGCTTATTATTAAATAATAATTTTTCATTACTAACATTATTAATTTAATAAGGTTTTAATCAATTTAATATCATTAATAAAAACCTAATAATATAATAATTACCCAAATTAAAATTTATAATATTATTTATTAAATTAGAAAATTTCTACCTACGAACCCGCTCCGAAATCAGATCCGAACAGCCTGAACCTGCCCGATCCGTTTCCAGTAGAAAATCAGACCAATTGAAAAACCCGGATCGACCTGCATCGCCTGGATTTGCACTGAAATCCGGCGCTGCAGCGCTGATGGTCAGGGACTTTGGATTTTTTTTCCTGATTTTACTTCCTTTGCACAAACTTAAATAATATGAAATCTACAAATCTAAATGACCTCAAATAGATCTTGTTGGATTCGTATCTTCTTGACCTACAAGATTCCATCATTAAATCAAATTTTTGGATATGTTTTGGTCATGAAACATATGCATAAAGTGGACTAGTGGGTGTTAGGGTTCCGATAGTGAGTTTCAATGGTTCCAAAAATCATAACTCACTCATTTTAAATCATTTGAACATGATTCCAATTGGGTTTTTCTCTTAACTTACATAACTAACATGTGAAGAAATAAAATCATAGAAATCATTTGTAGGTTTTAAAATGAAAAACTTTAAAGCACCCTTTACGGTTAGGGTTTATGGGTAAAATTGTTTTTTTTTGTTTTTTGCTAAACTTTTCATAATAAATACACATAAACACATGTTAAGCCCATTGAGCCCTAGATTTACTAATCCAGCATGTATATAAGTATAGAGAGTTTTGAAAATAATTTTCTACCACAAAAATCACATATGACACAAGAGAAAGAACAGAACTATGGTTTCACGAACTTTTATACCTCTTGGATCTATGAGCTCTTCTTTTAGACATTCCAAAGTATGAATTGAGATTTGTGGACATCTAAGAACCACCCTTGAAGCTGCCTCCCCTTCCCCTTGTACCTCTCTTAATTATTTTTAATTATACTCTCAAAACACAAGTGATTCCTACTTTCTTTCTTGAAAGCTCTATAGCTTCTTTCTTTTTTTTTTTTTTTTTTTTTTTCTGTAACCTTAACCAAATGAAATAAACTTCTAACTCTAGGGAAATGGATTCTATTTATAGAGATTTGCTAAGCTTGCTTATCATCTTTAATCACTTAAGGTTGTGCAATTAGTTTAATAAATCAAGGGACCAAGATCCACATTTTAGGGGGATTGTACAAGCTTGGGAGTAAATTACGGGGGGAGGGGGGGTGTTTTCTAGGAGATTTCTTAAGCCTTACACCCCAAGTGGGGCCCTCTCATGGCCGGCTCCCTCCCCCATTTTCATTTATTTTAATTGAAAATTTGATTGATTTAAACATATATGTACACACACACCCACATCCACGAATATATATATATATATATATATATATATATATATATATATATATATATATATATATATATATATATATATTATGGGTCATCTATTTACAACCCTTTGGGTTCCCAAACTCCCAAATTGGATCCAACTAATTTATGCATTGGGCTTATTAATTCACCAATTTGGCTTGCCACTTATAAATTCCATTGGGCTAGATTAATTAATTTATATAACAAGCTTACTAGTTCATTGCACAATTTATGGTTTGGGCTAGTTTAATTAAACAATTGGACTAGTCCACTAGTAATAAATTCCAAGTTGGACTATCAATTATCATTATTAATATTTTACACATTGACATTAATTAACAACTGCATCAATTAATTTACTTAATCCAATTAGACTTGTTATGAATCAAGTTAATTGAATTATGACATAACTTACAAATCTTATCAATGATTTGATATTACATTACCTAGGTTGGTCCATTAATTTAATTAACACATTATTTGGACATTCCTTTAATCATCTCAACACATAAGCAAGTACATTAGACTATCCCACGATGATTTAATTTAATTGCACAAAATTTAATTCATCAATAATTAATTTCATTAATATAGGTTAAAATATTTGCGGTTATTACATTAACCAACTTATACCTTTAGAGGTTTACATTTTCCTACTGACTTATCATATTACACAATTTAATATAACAACTTTCCTTTATGTTTCTCTATGGAATTACCGTTCCTTACCATTTAGCTTTACCGGAACTTCCGGTCTTCTCGTACTTATCTGAAAATATCAGTTTAAGACAAGAATGAGCACGACAACACAACAAGTCTAACAGATATCACCTTTTATGCTCGTAGTTTATATACATGCATTATACTTTTCATGCTATGCATATTATCCATGCATCATATCTATCATGCTGTGTATTTTCAAACATAAATCTCATATATTGCATATAACAGTTAAAATAATATAGTTGCACAAATTGTAAATTTCAAAACATATCCACGTTGATTTTAGATAACACAGAAATCTTATACATAGTTACGAATTAGTTTACATATAACAATTTATTTTATTTCAACAAGTTCTGAAAAGCTTTTCTTATAGCCATATGTTGGTTTACAAAAATATGACATACATATAATCAAATTATATAAGCGCAACGGAAGCAAGAAAAATCAGATTTTAAATTTTTTTGTACAAACCAATAACCTGAATCTTTCTTATGCGACTATTATTAATTGAGGAAGGATAAAATAATTTATACCTTTGTAGAATCAAGCTTCCACGGGTACAAGTTCATCTCGCTTTAATCCTTCACGTTCTTCTTCAAATTCACCGATTAGATTCCACGGATCAATGTTAGCTCCCCAAGTGTGAAGCCTCTAGTGGTGATCCATGTAACGACCCCGAAATTCGACCCAATTTATTACCTTAAATTTCATATTTCTTATACATCATATTCCTTACGTCCAAATTTCGGTCCGTTAATAAATCTTTAATCACCTTAATTGATCCATTATTTAATTTCAATATCATCAATTACCAAATTTTCGGTATAAAATTTTCTTTTTCTCAACTTAATCATTATATTAAAATATTTGGATATTTAAATTCTTACATCTGGATCCTAGTCCCTGGATCGCAACCTTTACTTATTCTTCTCTTTCTTATATCATAAAGCTCGGCATTCAAATTTTTATATCATTCATATCCATACAAATATTCCTTGTATCATCATTCATAGATTAAATCTATAATAATTTATAGCGCAACCACTATTTTGAACAATTATAGTTCACATTTCAACTCTGTTCATCTTATCCGAATCCCATATATGTGTACATTCGAAAGATCAATATAACATTCGCAAAATAGAACAATAACAATCACTACCTTCTGTGATTATCCATCTCTATATCATTTGATATTTTTGAAATTTATATCTTTACCTGCAAAAATGTTTATTAAGCAAGTAATGAGCACAATGGCTCAGCAATTTCAACAGTTATACTTCACGTAGCACATACCTTATCATGCTTGGTGTGTGTCATACATCATGTGCTTGTACTTCTACTATAGCAATATATCTCATATATATTCATATTGTTGCACAAAATACACATTGTGGTCATATTAAACACGTATCACATAGCACATAATTTGTATGCATTTAAAACAAGAATTGCATATCATAATAGTTCAATATTTGACATAAAAGGGACTGAAGAACTTGCCTGGCGTTCAATTATTTAAATTGTTAGCTCAAACCCTTAACTCGATCAACTTTTCTTGAAGCTTGTTCTACCTCTAAAGGCACCAAAATTCTCTTCCTTGGTGGCTATGGAGGTTATCCGGTAGTGTAGTGGTGGCTCTCAGTTGGGAAGAAAGAAGGAGAAAATGAGAGAGTGTTTTTGTTTTGTTTTATGTTTTCTCCTTTTTCTTGCTTCTTTTCCCTTCTTTTATATAATTACAATACTTAATCATTTTTAGTAAAAACCATAAGTCCACCGACTTTGCACGCAACCGACTTTAGCAATTTCGGATAGCCACAAAATTTCATGCATAATTAATAATTTAATACATTACGTAGTTATTACGTGTAATAAATATTTTATATAATATATATAAAATATTTATTTTAATTCACTAAAAATCATAACATGATTTATGAGTAATATTAATACCTTTTTTGGTATTTTATTTGACAAATTTTGTACACGCATAACGACATTCATGTAATTATATGAGGTAATTTACACCTCTAAAAATCATAAAATAATACATGAAACATATAAAAATTATTTTTCATAATTTTTCACTCCGTTACTTGGACAACATGTTACATTAACATGTTCACGTTTTCGAAATATTATTCTTCATAAAAGTCATAATAATTCCATTATACATAAATATAATTTTTAATAACTTAAAATATTCTTTTTTCTTATTTATTATTCAATTTCTTTAATAATCACATAAACTTTCCTTATATAAATTATATAATTTAATATTATATAATTTATATAATTACATTATTCCTTTCTAATTATTTTCATTTTTCACAAATACAATTTATAAAATTTACTTCCACCCTTAATTATATTTAATTCTCTTATATAAATTATATAATTTTTCTTATATAATTTATATAATTATTATTTCCTTCATACAACATTTTAATTTCCTTATATAAATTATATAATAATTATTATATAATTTATATAATTACATTTCTTCTCAATTAATTTCTAAACTTCCTCCATAATTTATAATTAATTTAAAAATCAATAATTACACTTTTTACTAACTTCCTCATTAACTTTTCATAAATTTCCGGATTAATTTAATTATTAATCCCTTAATTTTCATAATTAATAACATTTATAATTATAACAATTAAGCATAAACACATATATATACATATATAATTCCTATTTCTTACATTTCCATATAACCTCATTTAAAACATAATTTCTGCACTTCCATAATAATTTAATTGTACAATTTATTGTACATTTACATGAAATTTCTTTTATTCTTAATAAATTATTTTTAAACAATTTATTTGCTTTTCAATTTCTTTAATTCCATACCATTCATCATAATCTCTGTACAGATTTAATTTACTAATTAAATCTCATCCCATACATTAAATCACATAAAATAATAATTAATTTAACAATCTTGATAATTATATCAATTAAATTCTCATTTAATTTTATTAAAGAGATCTTAAAATTTCGGGTCCTCACAATCCACCAAGAGATCTATGAATTAAAGAAGTGGATTTTGGTTTCTCTAAATCATGGGTGACTAGCCCTAATTCTTTCTCTCTCTAACTCCTTAGATATAGAGAATTATGGAGTACTCTCTCTATTCTAATGAAAGAGTGTGTAACCTTGATCTATAATAAGACTCCTCTTATTTATAGATCTAGTCAACCCTCCTAAACTATTTAAGATTAGGGTTTTAATTTAATTCCTAATTTAATTAAGAACTAAATTAATTAATTATCATTTCTAAACCATTTAGGAAATTAATTATTTAATAATGAGAATACTTCTTATTAATTAATTACTAAATCATTTAGTAACTTAATTAATTATTATAATTACAATTCATAAACTATTTAGGAACTTAATTATTTACAATACTACTACTACTTATTAATTAATTCCGAAACCATTTAGGAACTAAATAATAATACTAGTAATAATAATAATAATAGTAATAATAATAATAATAAGATTCCTCTTATTAATTTATAATTAGTATTTCTAAAATACTAAACTATAAATATTAAGCTATTTAATTTATTCTATCACTATAGTATAAATTAAATATACTTAATTTATTATTACAGTTATGCCATCCACTTCTAAAATAAATATTACTCTTTTGCGGTGTGACCCTTTAGGTTCTCCATATTAAACCGGTTGTATAATAAATAAATTAGAACAAATTTAATTCATTTATTACGAATTAACTCTTTAATTCAGAATAAATAATTATTCCACAATAAGGGTAAACCCCCTTAGGGATTAGTCGACTTTCCAGATAATATAGATTTCAACATTTAATCGTAAAAGAACCTTTCAGCAAATAGTTACCGTACAATTCAATCCTTCTACCATACAATGTCCCAATCAAATATAAGACACGGAATTTCTGTCAAGTCTTATTTATTTGATTATATGCATTTTAATTCACAAATACACAACTCTAGTTAATGTAAATTAGAAACTCCTTTCTAATTCCATTCAACCCTGGCCAGGGATTTCTGAGTTGTCACTTATTGAATCACATAGGACATTCTCTCCCTTTACTGGAAGTGGTAGATCATTTGTTGATCATTCACCTATCTCCATGTGTACCTTATTATACCCAAGCATATCATTTGATATACCAATAGGTCTTAAGGAGTATGTCAAAGTATAACTTAGTACACACAAGATACTATGATGATCTCAAGTCCAAGGATCACTTGTACGACTATCACATAAGGAACTCCTATTGACAGACAAGTAAAACTCCATTAGGTGTTCCTTGAGCGAGTCACGTTTAGTGAACTTATTCTCTAATAAGCAACTACATACTTGCTTTAGTGTCTCTACACAAATGATTATGGGATCAATCATTCTCTTCATAAGAGCAAGTATAGTATGTACCAATTTATCCAGATCTACTAATCCCCTTTTTAGTGATCCAACGATTAGGAACAATTTTAGTTTTGAGTTATCTTGAATTTAGATCTCATTAGCATGATCCTCATCATTGCTCGAAAACTATGGGTTTATCCATTTGATTAATTCAAGTAATTAATCATGGATAAAGAAATGTCTTAATTCTTATATTAATAAATGAACAAGATTATAAAGTATATGCTTATCACCTCAAATGTGATTGGCTTGAGGGCATACTACTTTCAATCTCCCACTTGCACTAAAGCCAATCGCCCTTTGGTATCCCCATACCATTCTTCTCTAAGTGGCGTACAAATTGCTTAGTAAATGCTTTAGTTAGTGGATCTGTAATGTTGTTCTGAGAGCCTACCATCTTTATGGTGTCGTCTCCTTTTCAATGATTCATCTAATCATATGAAAGTGTCGCAACACATGTTTGGATTTCAGATGAGACTTAGGTTCCTTGGCGAATTAAACTCCTTTAATGTTTGGAACCATTATAAGTTCTGTAATGAACTTGTTTAACCAAACAATTACCTTTGCAACTTCACTTATAGTTATTTACTATGTCTTTGTCACTAAATCAGTAACTCTTTGCTATTTAGAACTTTTTCAACTCACTGCAGCACCGTTCACGGTAATCATATTACCTGAAACGGATATGCTATTATCTTGGTTAGTCTGAACAAACTTGAATTTGGTAAGCACTCTAGTTTTATATCAGACCCATCATTAGAAACTCTTTTCAATTGTTCTTCTCCAAAATTAAACTGATATCTGCTTATCATACATAAGTAATATCAAGTCCAGTACATTTCAACGAATCAATGTACGTCCCTTGGGTCAAATCGAGCATCCTTTATGATCTATCTCTATAGACCTTTATCCTAAATAGAATGTTAGGACACTTATCCCAAGTTCTTAATGGAGAAGTTTTTAGACAACCACATCTTTACTAATTGTAGCATCAGTATGTCATTCCTTATTGGTAGTATATCAACATATAATACTAGGAATGTCACAGTGCTCCCACTAACCTTTGTACATACTTGGTTCGTCCTTGTCTTTGATAAAATCAAACTCTTTTGATTGTCTCATCAAAACGGATGTTCCATCTTCGATAAATTTTCTTCAATCCATAATTGGATTGTTGTAACTTTTATACTTGATTTACTCCATCTCTATGGAGACAAATCCTTTTGGTTGTATCATGCATACATACTTTGTATAGTAAGCTACAACTGCAAGTAAAATCCGAATGGATATATGCATTTTTACTAGTGAAATTTTTTATCATAGTCAACTCATTGACCTTGTTTGAAATCTTTTTACCACTAGTCAGGTCTTATAGGTCTCCACCTAGCCATCTGCCTTAGTCTTTCTCCAAAGACCCATTTCGAATTTTATGGTCATCGACCATTTCTCTTGAGTATCTAATACTATACCTCATCGTATGTATCTGGATCATCATCCACTATGATGCGTACCTCATCATCGTCATCTATGATGAATTCATACCTTTCAGGTATCTTCGGCACTAAACCAGATTTACGACTTGGTTGTGGTACAATAGGTTTATCTACTTGTACAAATTCCTTCATTTTATCTGTAGTGCTTTGTGGTTCTTGAACTTCTTCAAGATCTATTTTACTCCCACTAACCCTTTAAGGAAAAACTTCTTTTTCTTATAAGGCAGCGTGTTTCAACAAACACATTTTAGTTAGTCGGATTATAGAAGTGATACCCTAAACTTTCTTTAGGATATCCCACAAGTTTACACTTATCAGATCTTGTCCCTCGCTTTTCATGTCAAACCTTTTTGACATAAGCTGAACAATTCAAATCTTAACATGCTTAAGACTTAGTTTTCTTTCTATACCATAACTCATATGAAGTCTTAGGGACGGATTAAGAAGGTATCTTATTTAGTAGATATGCGATCGTTTCTATAGCATAACCCTAGAAGGACACTGGAAGATCGGTAATACTCATTATGGATCATCACCATGTCTATTCTGTGAGAATACCATTTCGCTTGAGATGACCTAGAAACTTACTACTTAAGTATTCCCTTCTCGATCTAATCGAAGAACTTTAATACTTTTGGCCTTTAGTTTTTATACTTCACTTTTGAACTTTTCAAATGATTTGGATTTGTATTTCATCAAATACATATATCGAAATCTAGAATCATCAGTAAAAGTAATGAATAAATACCCTCCTATTGCATTTGTTGTCATAGGTGCCACACACGACTGTGTGTACCATCTCTAACAACTTTGTAACTCGCTCTCCATGTCCACTAAATGGAGATTTAGTCATATTGTCCATGATACAAGATTCACAAGTTGTAATTGATTCATAATCAAAAGGCTCCAAAAACCTATCTTTATACAACTTGTTTAGTCTTGTTTCATTAGCATGACCGAGTTAATAGTATTGCATGAAGGTATGATTCATATCATCTCTTTGTCTTTAGTTTGTTCAAATTGGAATATTTTTCATGTAAGTCAAGTATGCAAAATCCATTAAGTAATCAACCAGTTCTAAATAAAACATCAACATTAAAATAGAACAACGATTGTTCATTATTATAATGTCAAAAACCCTTCCTTGTCATCACATGGAACTGAAATAATGTTTCTAAGAACTGGAACCTAGTAACAACTTACTAACTTAATAGGCTTGCCCGTAGGCAGTGCTAAACTATAAGTTTTCATGGCTAATGCAGTAACCTTTGCTTCATTCCCCAGCACATAATTACTTATCCTTTGTTTAGCTTTCTACTTCTACTTAGTCTCTGCAACGACTTACATATGTGAGACCACCATTCGGTATCTAATACCTAAGTAGAAACTTGACTTATAGAAAGTTCTATTTCATTAATTATGAACAAATCTATATCTGTAGCTGAAGTTTCACTAAGCTTCTTCTACTTAACTACTACAACTCTCTTGCAGTTGTTCTTCCAGTATCCCAACTTATCGCAATGAAAGCAAACTCATTTGCCCTCAGGATCACTTTTATTTATGTCATTTGTTTAGCCTTTCTTTTGCCTTATACTCTTTCTAACTCCTCAGAAATACCTTTGGCTATCTTCCTCCGTTTAGAAGATTCATCTACGAGTAAGACTTAGTTTTTCTAGGAAGGAAAGTGACTCTCAACAGTCTTCAACATATTTAAGCAAATCAGTTAAACTGACTTCTAGCTTATTAATGTTTGAAGTTCACAACATATTGTGAATTAGAGTCAGTGAGTGACTGCAAGATCGAATCTTGACTCAACTCTCCATCCTTGACAAAACATGTTTGTCCTAATTGATCAATCCAATTGATCATCTTTAGGACATGCGTCTTTTACTGTAGTGCCATTGATTATTATAGATCGGAAGAGCTTCTTAGATATCTTATATCTAGTTGACCTACTTTGCTCATCATACAACTATTGGATGTGCAGCAATATAGTAGGTGAATCCATTTTCTCGTGTTGACGTTGTAACTTGATACTTATGGATGCGAGCATGATAAATTGAGCCACCTTTGCATCATCTTGCCATTTAAAATAGCAATATTTTCCTCTGAGGCTTAGTCTACAACATTTGTAGAGATAGACAAATTAAGGACATTTGTTAGCTTTTCAGCATTGAGAACTATTCTCAAATTTGTTTAATCAATTCGAACAATTCGGTTCGATTAATTGTTAACATACATTATGCTATGCAGTGTTAGTGAATTAAATATAGCAATATTCTTTCAGTGAATTAATAACAACATTAACATGCATTCGTTTTATTAATTACCAAAATAAATTAGGTCTTTATTTAAAATGGTGTCTCCCACTATTTTCTACAAACTATATTACCCTCCTTTTATAGTTCGGCAAATCTAGTTAAAGATTTGCTAGTGAGAATAAGGATCATATTTCAAATGTATATAGCCTTGTGTGACACAACAAACGATATATATATAAATAGGTAGACAACTCTTGTCAATTACATCAACATGTAACTTCTTTTATTTTGCCTCTTAGATTATTATGATCATGTGTGACACATCCGAATCAAAATTATCCAAGTTAAGTCCAACCTAGCATTTTCTTATATTAGAAGAGAAAAAGACTGTCCTTGTGTGACACATCAAAACAGTAATGTTCAATTCTTTTATAAACATCAAATGTGATAAAACAATATCTCAAAAAATTAATATAAGCCTTGTGTGACACAACAAACTTATAATGATTATTTGATACTCTATCGTTTTACCATGCTAGAAGGCGACGTTCGATATTTTAATAAATATCTTTGAACGTTACAACTTAATATTATGAGTAGTAGAATAAATAAATTAGAACCATTCTAATTTTATTTAATTGAATTAAACTCTTTTAATTCATGAATTAAACATTTTAATTCATTTTATAAATAATATTTATTCTACATCATGAGGGATTTGTTCATATTAATTGTCTCATCTTGTTTAACGCACATGCACATATGTATATAAAATACGCGTCATATTAATTAACATGCGAATGATGTTTGATAATATATATAATATATATAAAAATAAGCATGCACATATAGAATACTTGTAATGACCCCGAAATTCGACCCACTTTATTACCTTAATTTTCATATTTATTATACATTATTTTCTTAACGTCCAAATTTCGGTTCGTTAATATATCTTTAACCACCTTAATTGATCCATTATTTGATATGTAAAATCAACAATTACCAAAATTTTGGTATACATTTTTCTTTTTCTCAATCATTGAATTAAAATATTTGGATATTCAAAAACTTAATATCTTGATCATAGTCCCTGGATCGCAACCTTTACTTTTTCTTTTCTTTCTTGTATCATAAAGCTCGGCATTCAAATTTTTATATCATTCATATCCATACAATTATTCTTTGTTTCATGATTCATCATTAGACATATAATAATCTCTATCATAATATTCATGTTGAAAAATTATAGTTCACAGTTTAAACTATACTCATTATATTCAGATCCACTTATCTGTACATATAACATATCAAAGTAACTTGGCAATTATCCACATTGATTTATAACATTAAAAATATAATAACAGTCACGTTTTCTACCTTCTAGACAATTCATCTATAACATAATCTAATATTCTTGAATTTCATTTCTTTCTTGCAAAAATGTTTATTAAGCAATTAATGAGCACAACTGTGAGGATCCGAATTTTTAGAATTATTTAATAAAATTAAATGAGAATTTAATTGATAAAATTATCAAGGTTGTTTAAATTAATTATTATATTATGTGATTTAAGGTATGTGATATGATTTAATTGATAAATTAAATTTGTACAGAGATTATGATAAAGTATGTTGAATTAAAATAATTGAAAAGTAAATAAATTGTTTTAAAACAATTTATGAGAAATGAAAGAATTTTAGGTAATTGTACAATAAATTGTACAATTAAATTATTATGGAAATGCATAAATTATGATTTAATTGGGGTTACGTGATAATGTGAAATATATTAAATTAGATATGTATATATATACATTTGTATATATATAAATATATATGTTTAAGTGATAATTATAAATGTTATTAATTATGGAAATTAAGGGATTAATAATTAAATTAATCCAATTTTAAATGAAAAGCGAATTGGGAAGTTAATAAAGTTGTAATTATGGATTTTAAATTTAATTAAGATTTATGGTGAAAATTTAGAAATTAATTGAGAAGGAAAGGTAATTATATAAATTATATAATAATAATTATATAATTTATATAAGGAAATTAAAATAAGGTATGAAGAAAATAATAATTATATAAATTATATAAGAATAATTATGTAATTTATATAAGGTGATTAAATGGAATAAAGTTGGAGGAAATTAATAAATTATTTAAAAGGAGAATGTAATTATATAATATTAAATTATATAATTTATATATAAAGAAATTAATATGAATATTAAAGAAATTGAATAATAAATTAGGAAAAGGAATGTTTTAAGTTATTAAAAATTATATTTATGTATAATGAAATTATTATGACTTTTATGAAGAATAATATTTTAGAAACGTGAACATGTTAATGTAACATGTTGTTCAAGAAATGAAGTGAAAAATTATGGAAAATAATTTTTATAAGTGATATGAATTATTTTATGATTTTTGGAGGTATAAATTACCTCATATAATTATATGCATGACGTTATGCGTGTATAAAATTTGTCGAGAAAAGTACCCAAAAAAGGTATTAATATTATTTATAAATCATATTATGATTTTTAGTGAATTAAAATAAATATTTTATATACATTATATAAAATATTTATTACACATTATAATTATGTAATGTATTAGAAAATTAAATTGCATGCATGATTTTTTTTGAAAAATCTGGAAAATTCCAAGTTGGACCGAGAGATAAAGAGGCGGTGGAATCAAGTTTGTATAAAATTTAGTTAATATGCATGCTTATAAAAGGGGGGGGGGGGGGGGGGGGAAGGGAAAAGAAATAAAAAGAAAAACAAAGCAAAAACTCTCTTTCTTCTTCCTTGTTCCACCGCCAACCGCCGCCACCATGCCATCCAAGACCACCATAGCTACCAAGGAGAGGAGATACCAAGCTTCAAGGAAAGATTTTTGAGTTTTTGAAAGGTATAAATTAAGTTATTTCATTTAATTATGTATTTATGAGGATAAATTAATTTTGTGGAAAATTAGAAATTAATTAAGATAATTGTTTCAAATAATTTTAGGATGTACATCTATGAATTTTATAATTTTTGGAGTAGTTTTGTTGTGGAAATTTGTGAGAAAAAATGGTGTTTTTCCTTCTTGGCTGGCTACTGTTTCGACTGGGAAGAAGAAGGCTGAAGCGAGGCCAAAACGACGTCGTTTTTGGCCGCGCGGAAGAAAGGGCCGCGCATTGCGCGGAAGCCAATTCCTCGCCAGGCCAAACGACGTCGTTTGGCTGGCGAGAGGGGAGGCTGCGCGCCACGCGCGACCAACGCAATGCGATGAAATGACAACTTTGCCCCTGCCCTTTTAAGAAAATACCGACTGTGTCCTGGCCTTGTAAAATGACGCGCGCACCCCTGAACTTTTAAGAAAATGACCAGCGTGTCCCAAGGCCGCGGAAATTACAAATATGCCCCTGTGCTTTTTCGGAAATTCCGGTTATGTCCCAAAGGGCGCCAAAATTACAGAATTGCCCCCGGACCTTCCAGAAAATGCCGGATATGTCCCTTTAGCTGCGGAAATTACCAAATTGCCCCCAGAATTAGTTTTTAATGAAATAAATGTTTAAAAATTGTTTAAAAATTCCAGAAAATTATAGAAAAATACTAAAAATATAGAAATGATGTTTGGGCATTAAATTTAATATTTTTGTAAAAATATTAAATATGGGAGATTAATATTTAAATATTTTAAATATTAATCTAATGAGTTTAATGATTAGAAAATGATTCAATAAATTTTTCGGACAACCAAATATGCTAAATTTTATCCAATGAGCCGGGTTGTCCGTAGTAAAGGTATTAAATATTAAGTTATGCTAATATTTTAAGGAATGAGGTTATTATAGTTGGCCATATAAATTAATAATTGGCCTAGAGATGATATTAATTAAGTAAATTAATATCATAAAGAGATAAATAATTATTATTTGATTATTTTATGATCATAGGTTGATCGATAGAGGGTTCTGAGCTATCAATTAAATAATTGAACAAGCCAGGCAAGTTCTTCAGTCCATTTTATGTTAAATGTTGAATGTTATGATATATAATTCTTGTTTTAAATATATACAAATTATGTGTTATGTGATACGTGGATAATATGTTAACTATTTGTACTTTGTGCAATGATATGAGATATATTGCTATAGTAGGAGCACAAGCACATGATGTATGACACACACCAAGCATATTAAGGTATGTGCTATGTAACACATAAACTGTTGAACTTGCTGAGCCGTTGTGCTCATTACTTGTTTAAAATAAACTTTTGCAGGATAAAGAAATAAGTTTCAGGAGTATCGGATTAAGTTTGAGATGAAGTACCTAGAAGGTAGAAAATGTGATTGTTATATTGTTAATATTATAATTCAATGTGAGAAATTTGTTAAATTACTGTGATGAATTGTATGTATATATAAGTTGAACATGGATATGATAAAAGTTAAATTATGAACTGTGATTGATCAGGATAATTGTACGATAAAAATAATTATATGTTGGATTACGAATGACGCAACAAGGAATATTTGTATGAAAGTAAATAATAGTAAATTTTAAATGATGAGCTTTATACTACATGAAAAAGAAAGAAAAAGTAAAGGTTGCGATCCAGGGACTAGGATCAAAATGTAAGGATTTTAAATATCCAAATATCTTAATACAACGATTGAATCGAGAAAAAGAAAAAAAATTATATGAGAATTTTGATAATTGATGATTTTAAATATCAGATAATGGATCAATTAAGGTGGTTAAAGATATATTAACGAACCGAAATTTGGACGTTAAGGAAATAATGTTAAATAAACATAAAAAATAAGGTAATAAAGTGGGTCGAATTTCGGGGTCGTTACAACAACGGCTCAGCAAGTTCAATAGTTTATGCATCACATAGCACATACCTTAACATGCTCAGTGTGTGTCATACATCATGTGCTTGTGCTTCTATTATAGCAATATATCTCACATCATTGCACAAAGTACACATAGTTGTCATGTTATCCACAGATCACATAACACATAATTTATATGCATTTAAGCAAGTATTTACATATCATAACATGCAACATTTAACGTTAAAGAACTGAAGAACTTGCCTGGATGTCCAATTAATAAATTGATAGCTCAAACCCTTAACTCGATCAACCTATGATCATAAAATAATCAATTAATAATTATTCATCTCTTTATGATATTAATTTATTTAATTAATATCATCTCCGGACTAATTTTTAATTTATACGGTTAATTATATTAACATCGTCCTTTAATATATTAATTTAACTTAATGTCGAATACATTCACTACGGACAACCCGACATATCGGATAAATTTTAGCTTATTCGGTTGTCCAAATTTTCATTTATTCACTTTCTAACCTTTAAACTTAATGGATTAATATTTAAATATTAATCCCCAATATTTAATATTTTTACAAAAATATTAAATTTAATTCCCAAATATCATATCTATATTTTTAGTATTTTTCTATAATTTTCTATGATTTTTAAACAATTTTTAAACATTTATTTCAATTAAAATCACTTCTGGGGCATTTTGGTAATTTTCGCACTCTTAGCGATATATTCGGTATTTCTCGGAAAGCCCAGGGGCATTTCCGTAACTTCAGCAACGTTAGGGACACAACCGCCATTAATAGAAAAGATCAGGGGCATTTTCGTAAATTTGGTGCGTCTAGGACACGCTTGGTATTTTCCAAAAAGGGCAAGGGCACACTAGTAATTTCCAGCCGTCGGCCGCGCATGGCGCGGCCCCCTCTGTCGAAGCCAAAATACGTCATTTAGCTTCGGTTTCTGGAAAATTCTTCCGCGCATGGCGCAGCCCATCCCTTCAAGCTCCAAAACGACACCGTTTTGTTGCCTATTACCGAAAAAAACGCCCGCGCAATGCGCGGGCTATTCCTTCTTCTTCCTCTTCTGCAACGTGAACAGTGCACCAACTTTTCACCAATTTCACCATTTTTGTTCACTTTTTCATCACAAAATAACTCCCAAAATCATGAAATTCGTAGGTATACATCTTAAAATTATTTAGAATAATTATACTAATTATTTACAATTTTTCCACAAAATTAATTTAACATCATAATTACCCAAAATAATTCAAAATAAAATTGAATTATACCTTATTTGGCTTTAAAAATCTTTTCTATGATGGAATAAACCTCCTCTCTCATGGTAGTAGCTATGGTGGTTGCCGGTGGACATGGTGGGTGGCTTCGGGTGGTGCAAAGAGAAAGAAAGAGAGAGTTTTTTTTTTCTTTTTCCATTTCTTTTCCTTTTTATGCTTTTGGTTTCCTTTTATACCAAATTTATTCACCCACGTTGGCCAAAATTTCCACCGCCTTTGACCATCTTGAAACTTCCGGATTTGGCAAAAATGAAGCTTAAAAATATTTTAAACACATTACGTAAATATTTCGTGTAATAAATATTTTATATAATGTATATAAAATATTTATTTTAATTCACCTAAAATCGTATCATGATTTATAAATAATTTTAATACCTCTTTCGGTTACTTTTCTTGATAAATTTTGTACACGCATAATACCATGCATGTAACTATATGAGGTAATTTTTACCTCCAAAAATTATAAAATAATTCATATAACATATAAAAATTATTTCTCGTAATTTTTCACTTCGTTACTTGGACATCATATTATATTAACATGTTCCCGTTTCTAAAATATTATCCTTTATAAAAGTCATAATAATTCCATTATACATAACCATAATTTTTATTAAATTAAAACATTCATTTTTCTCATTTATTTATTTATTTATTTATTTATTCATTTATTTACAAATTACATTAACTTCTTTTATATAAATCATATAATTCAATATTGTATAATTTATATATTTACATTCGCCTTTCTTAAATAAATTCTTAAATTCCTCCAACCTTATTCCATTTAATCACCTTATATAAATTATACAATTATTCTTATATAATTTATATAATTATTATTTTCTTCATACCTTATTTTAATTTCCTTATATAATTTCTTATTATATAATTTATATAATTACTTTTCCTTCTCAATTAATTTCTAAACCTCCTTCATAATTCTTAATTAAATCTAAAATCAACACATACAATTTTACTAATTCCCTCAATACCTTTTTATTTAAAATTGGATTAATTTAATTATTAATCCCTTAATTGCCCTAATTAATAACATCTATAATTATCAATTAAACATGCACATTTATATATATACATACAGATGTATATATATACATATCAAATTTCTATATTTCACATTGGCACATAACATTATTTAAATAATAATTCCAGCACCTTCACAATAATTTTATTGTACAATTTATTGTACCATTACATGGAATTTCTTTTATTCCTTATAAATTGTTCTTAAACAATTTATTTACTTTTTCAATTATTCTAAAATCAACACAATTCATCATCATCTCTGCACAGATTTAATTTATCAATTAAATCCCTTCACATACCTTAAATCACATAAAATAATAATTAATTTAACAACCTTGATAATTTTATCAATTAAATTCTCATTTGATATTTTTAAAGAAATCCTGAAAATTCGAATCCTCACAATACTATATTCTACTAGGATTGATTATGGACTTTTATTCTAGTTTGATTTATTCGAGCTACCAAATAAATCAATTGGTCAAACCTAGGGTGCAAGAATAAATTAAATTAAATGTAACTCTTACATTTAAATTCGGGCTCCATTACAAACGGGTCTTCATGCACTCCTTGCTTCTTTACTCCAATTCTTCAAAATAATTCTAACTAATCCTATTACAAATTATTTACAATAAATAGAAACCTTGATCAACAGTCAAGGGGAAGTACATAGGAAGGAGATAAAATTATACATAAGAAAAATTAGAAAGACGAGGTATGCATACCCCATTTATTAAAACCCATTCATTCATGCATTTAATTAAAATTAAATCCAATCATATTGGTCAATAGTCCATAATCAATCTCATTTATTATCATATATATCAACATATATATTAATAAATAATATTCATCTCATGAATTAAATAAAACATTCCATATATGTATTGGTATCATTTAATGGGCAATTTAAAGTTGCATGAAATCCAATTTCATATTTAAAATAAACCATTTATTTTTATTATAAAATCATGTAAAAATAAACTATTTATTTTTATTATATTTTTATAATTTTTGAATTTTTTAAAATCACCCAAAATAAACCATTTATTTTTTAATTTAAAAAATCTGCTCAAGATACAAAAATAATTGAAAATTCAGAAGTTGGGTTAATTTACGAAAATACCACTGCGTACAAGCCCGCGCATTGCGCGCAAATCCTTCCCCGCACACTACGCGCAACCAGCTTCCAGCGCCTTGCGTGACCCGTGCCTTGCCCGCGCCATGCGCGCCTCGCCCATGTTCGCGCATTGCGTGCCTGTTGCCATCTCCGCACATTGCGCACATTGGCACTGTTCCAGTACTGTAGCAGTTCACGAAAAATTTAAAAAAAAAACTTTTTTTTTTCTTTTCAAAACATGATTTTTGCAATTGATTTTCAAAACCCATGATTCTATTCAACAAATTATGCCTAATAAATTGTTCTAAACACATACTTATACATATATGAAATTAAAATAATTCATAATTCGCATAAGTTTGGCTCTTGATGCCACTGTTGGTTTGCAAAAATATGGCATACATATAATCAAATTAAATAAGCGCAACAGAACCAAGAAATATCAGATTTTAAAATTTTTTGTACAAACGAATAACCCGGATCTTTCTTATGCGATTATTATTAATTGAACAAGGATAAAAAAATTTATACCTTTGTAGAACCAAGCCTTCCACGAGTACAAGTTCATCTCCCTTTAATCCTTCACGTTCTTCAAATTAACCGATTAGATTCTACGGACCAATGTTAACTCCCCAAGTGAGAAGCCTCTAGTGGTGATCCACCAAGAGATCTATGAATTAAAGAAATGAATTTTGGTTTCTCTAAACCATGGGTGGCTAGCCCTAATTCTCTCTATCTCTCTCTAACTCCTTAGATGTAGAGAATTATGGAGTACTCTCTCTATTCTAATGAAAGAGTGTGTAACCTTGATCTATGACAAGACTCCTCTTATTTATAGATCTAGTCAACCCTCCTAAACTATTTAGGATTAGGGTTTTAATTTAATTCCTAATTTAATTAAGAAATAAATAAATTAATTATAATTCCTAAACCATTTAGGAAATAAATTATTTAATAATGAGAATACTTCTTATTAATTAATTACTAAACTATTTAGTAACTTAATTAATTATTATAATTACAATTCCTAAACTATTTAGGAACTTAATTATTTACAATAATACTACTACTTATTAATTAATTCATAAACCATTTAGGAACTAAATAATAATACTAGTACTAATAATAATAATAGTGATAATAATAATAATAATAATAATAATAATAATAATAATAATAATAATAATAATAATAATAATAATAATAATAATAATAATAATAATAATAATAATAAAAATAATAGTAATAATAATAATAAGACTCCTCTTATTAATTTATAATTAGTATTTCTAAAATACTAAATTATAAATATTAAGCTATTTAATTTATTCTATCATCATAGTATAAATTAAATATACTTAATTTATTATTACAATTATGCCATCCACTTCTAAAATAAATATTACTCTTTTGCGGTGTGACCCTTTAGGTTCTCCATATTAAACCGGTTGTATAATAAATAAATTAGAACAATTCTAATTCATTTATTACGAATTAACTCTTTAATTCAGAATAAATAATTATTCCACAATAAGGGTAAACCCCCTTAGCGATTAGTCGACTTTCCAGATAATATAGATTTCAACATTTAATTGTAAAAGAACCTTTCAGCAAATAGTTACCGTACAATTCAATCCTTCTACCATACAATGTCCCAATCAAATATAAGATACGGAATTTCTGTCAAGTCTTATTTATTTGATTATATGCATTTCAATTCACAAATACACAACTCTAGTTAATATAAATCAGAAACTCCTTTCTAATTCCATGCAACCCTGGCCAGGGATTTCTGAGTTGTCACTTATTGAATCGCATAGGACATTCTCTCCCTTTACTGGAAGTGGTAGATCCTTTGTTGATCATTCATCTATCTCCATGTGTACCTTATTATACCCAATCACATCCTTTGATATACCAATAGGTCTTAAGGAATATGTCAAAGTATAACTTAGTACACACAAGATACTAAGATGATCTCAAGTCTAAGGATCACTTGTACGACTATCACATAAGGAACTCCTATTGACAGACGAGTAAAACTCCATTAGGTGTTCCTTGAGCGAGTCACATTCAGTGAACTTATTCTCTAATAAGCACCTATATACTTGCTTTTGTGTCTCTACACAAATGATTATGAGATCAATCATCCTCTTCATAAGAGCAAGCATAGTATGTACCAATCTATCCGGATCTACTAATCCCCTTTTTAGTGATCCAACGATTAGGAACAATTTTAGTTTTGAGCTATCTTGAATTTAGATCTCATTAGCATGATCCTCATCATGGTTCTAAAAGCATTGCTAAAAAACTATGGGTTTATCCATTTGATTAATTCAAGTAATTAATCATGAATAAAGAAATGCCTTGATACTTTTATTAATAAATGAACAAGATTACAAAGTATATGCTTATCACATCAAATGTGATTGGCTTGAGGGCATATTACTTTCAATCTCCCACTTGCACTAAAGCCAATCGCCCTTTGGTATCCCTATACCATTCTTCTCTAAGTGGCGTACAAATTGCTTAGTAAATGCTTTAGTTAATGGATCTGTAATGCTGTTCTAAGAGTCTACCACCTTTATGGTGTCGTCTCCTTTTCAATGATTCATCTAATCATATAAAAGTGCCGCAACACATGTTTGGATTTCAGATGAGACCTAGGTTCCTTGGCGAATTAAACTCTTTTAATGTTAGGAACCATTATAAGTTCTGTAATGAACTTGTTTAACCAAACAATCACCTTTGCAGCTTCACTTATAGTTATTTACTATGTCTTTGTCACTAAATCAGCAACTATTTGCTGTTTGAAACTTTTCCAACTCACTGCAGCACCGTTCACGGAAATCATATTACCTGAAACAGATATGTTGTTATCTTGGTTAGTCTGAACAAACTTGAGTTTGTTAAACTCTCTAGTTTTATATCAGACCCATCATTAGAAACTCTTTTCTAATGTTCTTCTCCATAATTAAACTGATAGCTGCTTATCATACATAAGCAATATCAAGTCTAGTACATTTTAACGAATCAATGTACGTCCCTTGGGTTAAGCCGAGCATCCTTTATGATCTATCTCTATAGACCTTTATCCTAAATAGAATGTTAGGACGCTTCTCCCAAGTCCTTAATGGAAAAGTTTTAGACAACCACATCTTTACTGATTGTAGCATCGGTATGTCATTCTTTATCGGTAGTATATCAACATATAATACTAGGAATGTCACAGTGCTCCCACTAACCTTTGTACACACTTGGTTCATCATCGTCTTTGATAAAATCAAACTCTTTTGATTGTCTCATCAAAACGGATGTTCCATCTTCGAGAAATTTGCTTCAATCCATAATTGGATCGTAGTAGCGTTCATACTTGATTTACTCCATCATTATGGAGACAAATCCTTTTGGTTGTATCATACATACATCCTTTTGTATAGTAAGCTGTTACTGCAAGTAAAATCCGAATGGATATATGCATTTTCACTAGTGAAAATTTTCATCTTAGTCAACTCATTGACCTTGTTTGAAATCTTTTTACCACTAGTCAGGTCTTATAGGTCTCCACCTAGCCATCTGCTTTAGTCTTTCTCAAAGACCCATTTCGGATTTTATGGTATATATCTGGATCATCATCCACTATGATGCGTACCTTATCATCATCATCTATGATGAATCAATACCATTCAGGTATCTTCGGTACTAAACCAGATTTACGACTTGGTTGTGGTACAATAGGTTTATCTACTTGTACAAATTCCTTCACTTGATCTATTGTATTTTGTGGTTCTTGAACTTCTTCGAGATCTATTTTATTCCCACTAACCCTTTAAGGAAAAACTTCTTTTTCTTATAAGGCAGCGTGTTTCAACAAACACCTTTTAGTTAGTCGGATTATAGAAGTGATACCCTAAACTTTCTTTAGGATATCCCACAAGTTTACACTTATCAGATCATGTCCCTAGCTTATCATGTCAAACCTTTTGACATAAGCTGAACAATCCAAATCTTAACATGCTTAAGACTTGGTTTCCTCCCTATCCATGACTCATACGAAGTCTTAGGGAGAGAATTTGAAGGTACCTCGTTTAGTAGATATGCGATCGTTTCTAGAGCATAACCCTAGAAGGATACTGGAAGATCGGTAATACTCATTATGGATCATCACCATGTCCATTGTGAGAATACCATTTCGCTTGAGATGATCTAGAAATTTACTGCTTTAAGTATTCCCTTCTCGATCTAATCGAAGAACTTTAATACTTTTGGCATTTAGTTTCTATACTTCACTTTTGAATTCTTTGAACATTTCAAACGATTTGGATTTGTATTTCATTAAATACATATATCAAAATCTAGAATCATCAGTGAAAGTAATGAATGAATACCCCCCTCTTGCATTTGTTGTCATAGGTCCCACACACCACTGTGTGTACCATCTCTAACAACTCCGTAACTCGCTCTCCATGTCCACTAAATGGAGATTTAGTCATATTATCCATGATACAAGATTCACAAGTTGTATTTGATTCATAATCAAAAGCTCTAAAAGCCTATCTTTATACAATTTGTTTTAGTCTTGTTTCATTAGCATGACCGAGTTAACAGTATTGCATGAAGGTATGATTCATATCATCTATTTGCTTTTAGTTTGTTCAAATTGGAATATTTTTCATATAAGTCAAGTATACAAAATCTATTCTGTAATCAACCAGTTCTAAATAAAACATTATTATTATAAACAGAACAATAATTGTTCATTATTATAATGTCAAAAACCCTTCCTTGTCATCACATGGAACTGAAATAATGTTTCTAAGAACTGGAACATAGTAACAACTTACTAACTTAATAGGCTTGCCCGTAGGCAGTGCTAAATTATAAGTTCACATGGCTAATGCAGCAACCTTTACTTCATTCCCCAGCACATGATTACTTATCATTTATTTAGCTTTCTACTTCTGCTTAGTCTCTGCAACGACTTGCATATGTGAGACCACCATTCGGTATCTAATACCTAAGTAGAACTTGACTTATAGAAAGTTCTATTTCATTATGAACAAATCTATATCTGTAGTTGAAGCTTCACTAAACGTCTTCTACTTAACTACTACAACTCTCTTGTAGTTGTTCTTCCAGTGTCCCAGCTTATCGCAATGAAAGCAAACTTCTTTGCCCTCAGGATCACTTTTATTTATGTCCTTTGTTTAGCCTTTCTTTTGCCTTCTACTCTTTCTAACTCCTCAGAAATACCTTTGGCTATCTTCCTCCGCTTAGAAGATTCATCTACAAGTAAGACTTGATTTTAATAGGAAGGAAAGTGACTCTCAACAGTCTTCAACATATTTAAGCAAATCAGTTAAACTGACATCTAGCTTAATAATGTATGAAGTTCACAACATATTGTGAATTAGAGTAAGTGAGTGACTGCAAGATCGAATCTTGACTCAACTCTCCATCCTTGACAAAACTGGTTATCCTAATTGATCAATCCAATTGATCATCTTTAGGACATGTGTCTTTTACTGTAGTGTCATTGGTTATTATAGATCGGAATAGCTCCTTAGATATCTTATATTTAGTTGACCTACTTTGCTCATCATACAACTATTGGATGTGCAACAATATAGTAGGTGCATCCATGTTCTCGTGTTGACGCTGTAACTCAATACTTATGGATGCGAGCATGATACATTGAGCCACCTTTGCATCATCTTGCCATTTAAAATAGCAATATCTTCCTCAGAGACTTAGTCTACAACGTTTGCAGAGATAAACAAATTAAGGACATTTGCTAGCTTTTCAGTATTGAGAACTATTCTCAAATTTGTTTAATCAATCCGAACAATTCGGTTCGATTAATTGTAAGCATACATTATGCTATGCAGTGTTAGTGAATTAAACATAACAATATTCTTTAAGTGAATTAATAACAACATTAACATGCATTCATTTTATTAATTGCCAAAATAAATTAGGTCTTTATTTAAAATGGTGTCTCCCACTATTTTCATCAAACTATATTACCCTCCTTATATAGTTCGACAAATTTAGTTAAAAATTTGCTAGTGAGAAAAGGATCCTATCGACATAAGTACAACCTTGTGTGTGCACAACAAACTATAGTTTATTCAATAGGTAGACAACTCCTATCAATTACATCAAATGTAACTCCTTTGTATTTTGCCTCTTAGATTATTATGATCATGTGTGTGCACATCCAAATCAAAATTATCTAAGTTAAGTCAAACCTAGCACTTCCATATAAGTGAAGAGAAAAATAACGCCCTTGTGTGTGCACAACAAAACAGTAATGTTCAATTCCTTTATAAGCATCAAATGCGATAAAACAACATCTCAAATAATCGATATGAGCCTTGTGTGTGCACAACAAACTATATCGAGTATTTGATACTCTATCGTTTTATCATGCTAGAAGGCGACGTTTGATATTTTTAATAAATATCTTTGAACGTTACAACTTAATATTATGAGTAGTAAAATAAATAAATTAGAACAATTCTAATTTTATTTAATTGAATTAAACTCCTTTAATTCATGAATTAAACATTTTAATTCATTTTATAAATAATATTTATTCTACATCATGAGGGGTTTATTAATATTAATTGTCTCATCTTGTTTAGCGCACATGCACATATATATATAAAATACGCGTCATATTAATTAACATGCGAAGCATGTTTGATAATATATAATATATATAAATAAGCATGCACATATAGAATACTATATTCTACTTGGATTGATTATGGACTTTTATTCTAGTTTGGTTTATTCGAGCCACCAAATAAACCAATTGGTCAAACGTAGGGTGCAAGAATAAATTAAATTAAATGTAACTATTACATTTAAATTCGAGCTCCATTACAAATGGGTCTTCATGCGCTCCTTGCTTCTTTGCTCCAATTCTTCAAAATAATTCTTACTAATCCTATTACAAAATATTTACAATAAATAGAAACCTTGATCAACAGTCAAGGAGAAGTACATAGGAGGGAGATAGAATTATACATAAGAAAAATTAGAAAGACGAGGTACGCAGACCCCATTTATTAAAACCCATTCATTCATGCATTTAATTAAAATTAAATCCAATCACATTAGTCAATAGTCCATAATCAATCCCATTTATTATCATATATATCAATATATATATATATATATTAATAAATAATATTCATCTCATGAATTAAATAAATCATTTCATACATGTATTGGTATCATTTAATGGGCAATTTAAAGTTGTATGAAATCCAATTTCATATTTAAAATAAACTATTTATTTTAATTATAAAATCATGTAAAAATAAACTATTTATTTTTATTATATTTTTGTAATTTTTGGATTTTTAAAATCACCCAAAATAAACCTTTTATTTTTTTAATTTTAAAAATCTGCTCAAAATACAAAAATGCCATTGAAAAATTTGAAAAAATAATATTTACGAAACTGCCATCGGAACCAAGTAATTACGAAAATGCCACCGTGCGTTTTATTTATGAAAATGCCGCCGCGCGTTTTATTTACGAAAATGCCACCGCTCAGTTTAATTACAGAATTGCCACCGCGCAGTTTAATTATAGAATTGCCACCGCGCAGTTTAATTACAAAATTGCCACTGCGCCAGGAATTTACGAAAATGCCATTGCTTCAGGAATTTACCAAAATGCCACCGCACCAGCTAATTACGAAATTGCCATTACGCACGAAAATTACCAAATTGCCATTTCCGATTACTGTAGCAGTCGCGATTTTTTTTTTCTTGTTCCAAAACACAATTTTTGGAATTGATTTTCAAGACCCATGATTGTATACAACAAATTATTCCCAATAAATTGTTCTAAACACATACCCATACATATATGAAATTAAAACAATTAATAATTCGCTCTTGATGCCACTGTTGGTTTGCAAAAATATGGCATACATATAATCAAATTAAATAAGCGCAACGGAAGCAATAAAAAACAGATTTTAAAATTTATGTACAAACCAATAACCCGAATCTTTCTTATGCGGCTATTATTAATTGAGGAAGGATAAAAGAATTTATACCTTTGTAGAACCAAGCTTCCACGGGTACAAGTTCATCTCCCTTTGATCCATCATGTTCTTCTTCAAATTCACCGATTAGATTCCACAGATCAATGTTAGCTCCCCAAGTGTTGAGACTCTAGAGGTGATCCACCAAGAGATCTATGAATTAAAGTGTGACGACCCCAAATCCGGGTTCCTTGAACCTCGGATCTGGTTCAACACTAGTACTACATTTTTCTTATTGTTCATGAATTACAACAATATTATAATTGATAAATAACCATTTATTTACAATTTTACAACATCTCTTTTTATTCCAGAATCGAAATCTTTATACATTCCTAGTATGTCTTAATATCATATATGATACGACATTCTATTACAATCAATTTGAGTATCTAAGACTCATAATACATACCAACCAATTCTTATACTACACAATCATTTTACCTGTCCAATTCGGACTGATATCTACAATGGTCGTGCTAGACCTTCAATGAATGTAATATGCATTCCTGTTTCTTGATCCTTATCAAGACTTCAAATACTTGTATTATCTGAAAATGTTGGTTTAAGCAAGAGTGAGCACGACGGCTCAACAAGTTTAACAGTTACACATAACACATTACATGCTTCACATATACTCTGCAATTTATACTTACATCATGCTTTTTATGCATTTCAGTTTATGTCATACTGCTCATGCATCACATATAACATCTAGCATTTCATGCTTCATATTTTACATGTAATCATACCTCATGCATATCACAATTTTCATCAATATCTTACTATTAACAATTTAATATCACATCATAGCATGTTAAGGCACATTGGAGCAAGTTCTGAAAAACTTGCCTGGTTTGCTTCTACCAGTTACGCTTATTTGCGTCTCTCGTTCAACCTACAATTTATATAGGAAAATTGAAATAATCATTAGATGTAATGACTATTACTTAGTCTTAATTTAAGACCTTAACTTCAAAGTATTAACTCTTTAGTTGTCCGACAAATGAACCTATACGTTCCGGACAAAAACCCTAGCCCAAATCTAGTTGGACAGGTTGAGTACACTTAACCAACTTACGCATTCACTACACATGCTTCGTACGACCCACTTTTAATAAGCTGTCTAAATTAGTCACAAATGGACTATTTACATTAGTTTAATTCAATTAAACTTTCTTCTTTTACATAACTTAATGATTCGGATATTAAATAACGTATCAAATATCTCAAAATATTATCTACCTTTGATAATATACAACTACCTTCGAATATTATTAATCATTTAATAATATTTTAATCTCTTATTAATATTATTAACCATTTAATAATATTTTAATCACTTCTTAATATTATTAACCATTTAATAATATTTTAATCACTTCTTAATATTATTAACCATTTAATAATATTTTAATCACTTATTAATATTATTAACCATTTAATAATATTTTAATCACTTATTAATATCATTAATTATTTAATAGCCTTTTTAATCTTATACTAATGTTATTAATCATTTCATAACATTTTAGTTACTTACATATTTAATCATTTAACCATATTTTAATACTCTTTAAACCATACAAATAGTTAACTTTTTAATAATGTTAACCTTAGTCTTTATTTTATACATTTAACTATCCATGAGTCACTAATAGACTTTACATATATTAGTTTAATATTCAAACACATTTATTATACAAGTTTATCTTAGGTTTTAAGTCCCTAACTGTAATGTCCTAGAATTTTCACGTCATTATTAATTAAATTATTAATTTAAATTCCGACGAGTTAGTTTTACGAGATTATTTAAATTTTTATGTGATTAATTAATTATGTGATTAAATAATTATGTAATTAATTACTAGAATTAATTAAAGGGGGGTCACTAATATGTTATTAAATTAGTGAACAAACCCTAAAGTTTTAATATCAAAATAATTGATAAGTTTCCTATTAATTAAATATTCAATTAAATTGAATATAATGAGTGAATTAAATATAATAAATTAATTAATATGATTATTAATTAATGTAAATAATGTGAAATATTAATAATAATATTTATTAGTCCATTTAGTAATTTAATACTAATGGGTTAAAATATTTAATTATTTATTCAATCTAATTATTTATTTAATCATGGATTGAATAATTAATGTGTAAATTAATAAATTAGCCCAACATGGGTCAATTAGTAGCCCAAGTGTAGAATAATAAAATTTGACAATTTAGTAGCCCAAACAATTTAATAGGAGCCCAATTGGTATTTTAAATTAAAGCCCAATGATTGGCCCACTTGAAAAATACTTAATTAAACTATTAATTATTAAAAAGTAAGAAATGTGACATTAAAATTGGGACAAAGTGATGCTATCAGCCGAGAGTACAAGGAGAGAGAAAATGAGTTGTTTTATTTTCTTTTATTTTTCATTTAATTAAATTAAGGTTGCTTGTTTTAATTTTTGGTACAAAAATACGGAAATTAAATGTTATGCATACACATATTGTACTGAGGCTGATCCCCTCGGGTACATATTTCTGGTAGTAACCATTGAGTCAACCTGCTATTGACCTACAGTGGATATTTATAGTTCATAGTCTATTTGACTATCCTAATTTTAAAAGCAACTTATTATTCCTGCTTATGTTATTCACATTATTGAATTGTTCAGCTATTCCCTTTCATTCATGATATATTGTTCCTTGTTGTTATTTAAACTTGTTGAGCAAACTAGTTGCTCACTCTTGCTATATCATGAAACCTTATTGCAGTGCAACCCGAGACTTCGGGAAAGAACAAGGGTAAAGGAAAGATGAAGTAATAGACTTCGAGATTGCAGTCCTGTAGCTAATTTAAATTAACTGTTATGTAATATAAACCCTAAGTACTTTATTAAGGGTATTTGTGTACTTTTTGTAAGGTTATCGTATCTTGGGACTAGTAACACCTTTTGAATGAACAACATATGTTTATTATTCCGCATTTAGTTATTGTATGTTGTATAGAGGTGAATGTTTGTATTGGATCGTGATGACCGGATCCGGGTATTTGGAACCCGAATTTGGGGGCGTCACACTAACGACATTTCGTTTAAACTTTTCATTAACCGACAAGTTAAACCGGAGTTCCGACTTGATAAAACTTTAAAATATCAAAATTTGGAATTTTTTTCACTGTACCAGCGCTGCCAGCGCTGGTCATAGTGTTATTTGAGAGCTGCCAGCGCTCAAAACAGAATGTCCGAGCGCTGGCGGCGCTCATTTTGGCTGTCCGGACCTCCTTTACTCAAACTGCCATAACTTTTTCATACGGAACTATTTTTGAGTGATTCTTGAGTCTAAATTGTGTAGAATTTCAAGATCTACAACTTCTATTTAGATCGCAAATCCAAATTCCTAACGAACCTATACTAAAAATGGCTCACAATACAACTTAGGGTTTTAAAATCAACATCCTTTGCGATAAAAGCCATAACTTCTTTGTTTTTTCATCTTTTTGTGAGATTCAAGTTGTGTTGGCTTTATAACTCACTCATAAAACTTTCTAGCCATATAAATCAAGTATTTAACTTGTACAATTCTAAATGACACAAAATATAGCACATAGCTACATAGGGTTTTACCGGTAAAGCTTTATATAGCGTTTTCTTCAATTTATATGTACACCACCCATACCAAATCATGTTATAAACCTATCAAACCATGATTCTACTAATATAACATAGCTTAAGACTTCTAGAACATCAAAATAACTTTTGATCGTTTAAACTATATTTTAACCGTTTAAAACTTATATAGATTACAAAAATGAACTTAGGAAAGTTTAGAGTACTTTTTAACCTTATGGACTTGTGTGCTCTTCTTCTTCTCCTTCCAACGTATGCTATGAAGCTATGTGCCATCCACCAAGCTTCTCCTCTAGCAATCTCCTTCAACTCACAACTGTTTGTTTACTTTTCTCTCCAAGAGCTCTCTCTTTTCTCTCTAGAAATTCTAGATAAATGGCTAACAAACATAGCCAATGTGTGGAGCACTATATTTATAGCACACCCTTAATCATCATTAACTCTTACTAATCAACTAACATTGGTTAAATTAGAGACTAATTTAGGATTACTATTTGATTGATTGACTCTTGGATTGACATGTTGATTGACCTCCATCAAGTTTGCTTACAAGTTATCAATTGAGTAAAACAAAAGCAACCTTTCTCCAACACTTAACTAAAGTGTGGTTAAGACTATTGCTCTTGTAACCTATGTTAACTTAACTACCAACCATGGTTCAAGCTCATCAATTAAACATACACACATCTTCCACCAAATAACCCAAGTAAGGTTAATTCTCTACAATTAAGTATACATATATATCCAATATATTTATATATTTACTAGCACTTAACTCTAGCATTGGTTAAGGTTTTATTTTTTTATGTCCTATATAATTATATAAGCATCTATATATATATACACCAATATATGTATATATATTCACTTATACATACACAATACTTGTATTTTTGATATTTAAAATGTCATCCATCAACTTGACTACAAGCAACATAAATGGTGAAGTGTAAAATAAGCAACAATCACCAACACTTAACCCATATGTGGTTAACTCTCTACAACATCCAACCCATGGTTACATATAAATTATACCTTGGTGAATTATATACATACACAATTGTATCTATAATATTCTTCCTACAACTAACCCATGCATAGTTAAATCTTTAATTTATTTACTACCTAGGGTTACTCAACTAACTCATCCATAGTTAATTCTCATCATCAAATTCACCCACCTAGCATTTAACCAATGTTTGGTTAATGCTCTCTCTTATCTACCAACTAGGGTTGTTCAATTAACCCTACATTAGTTAATTATCTACACTTAACAATACTTGAATTTATTCTCCCAACATATTGACCAATATTTGACTTTTAAATTTGGACTCAATATTTGGGCTACTAGTTTATTTTGCATTGGGCTCTCTTATTTAATTATTTGGGCTACCCAACACAACTCACACATCTTTATAACTTGGGCTAGGTAATTAATTTAATTTGACTTATATTAATTATCTCTTGGACTATAATCAACATAACATTTGGGCTTATTATTTAATTACCCACTTCATATCAATATTCCTATATTGGGCTAACATCTATAATTCTTTTGGTCTAGTCCACTAGTAGTAATTAAATTACTTGGACTCTTCATGAGGATAGATCCTTAAAGTTATTTGGACCTCTATAATTACCAACAAGACTTTCAACCATTCAAATATTGGGCTTGCTTAAATCCATTAATGGACTCTATACAACAACTTAATAATTAAGTTAATTACTTAATTAATTTAATTTCTTAATATTGTCATTCTAGACAATCATTCTAGCTTCACAATAACTTTAAATCTTAACTAATATAATTAACTTAATTAATTATATTTTATGTCTTTCCTTCTTATTCCATTTTTAAACTAATTATTTTATTAGTTTAATTGAGTACTTAATTTACTTCACACATCATCTTGTTTGACTAACAAACTCAACTCTAGGTGTATATATTAATATAGTCACCTTCACTTTTCAATTGAATTTATTTTCTTAATAAATTCTCTACAAGCATCGTTAAAATATTTCCACATTTAATTTTCTAACAAATACCTTATGTTAAAAAAAAATGTTCACCCATTTTCTACACATCTTACTTCTCAAATTCTAGGTTTTAAACCTTAACCTTTAATAAAATCAATTAGGATATTATTTAAAATCTTGAAAATATCTGGGATATTACATTCACCCCTTCTTATAAGAATTTCGTTCCCGAAATTTTATCATACTCATTTCTAACAAATTTTCATCTCTGAATATATATCTTCACTCATCACATTCCATGACCACCCTTTTCTAGGAAGTTCATACTTTTCACAATTCCAGAACAATGGAATATCTTGCAGGAGAATAAATTGAAAATCAAAATATTCATTAAAATTTTCATACTATTCTGAGGGGTCATAAAGACTGTGAACATACTGCGAGAATGTTTATCAATCACAAAGACTGAAAACATACCACAATGGTTTCGTACGCTAGGTGACTAGCCTATCGTACTCTTGCGCTGTGCACAACGACTTCTCTCGGGGTCGAACTCTTTGGATTTACCAACCCATATCAGCATGCCACCACTGTTGGGCGCCCCCTCGCGGGTTCTTTATTCATGGCTCTGACATATCCCCCATTATGGGGTTGTTCGCCTCAGACTTACTACAAAATTCCGCTCCAGCATAAGTTGGATTGGAAAATAAAACTCGAGTCATTTCTGACCAAAAAATGTCCAGTCAAAATAAATGACATAGACTCACATCATTGAATTATTCGTATATTACGACTCAAAAATCATTTCAGATTAGTTAAAGTAACTAAAATTCATTTATAGGACTTCATGATACCGCACCTTTGCAACAGTGCGTTGAGGATTCCGTCTTTTTCATCTTTGCACCATGGCTTTAATGGCGTGTGATGATTTTATAAATACATTTTGATATTTTCAAATCAATTTGTCTAGCCGAAACAATTAGCATAGACTCTTTTTAAACGTTTCAAAATATTGAAAATTATTTTATGACTTTGTCATATTACATCATACCATAGTGGGCTTAAAAATACATCCAACACTAGGTTACTCTGCATTTATGACTCCATCGTTTATCATCTCATCACAAGTAACGATGGACTTCTCCATACCTCATGTTACTGCGACTTAATAATAAAACAAGAAAATTCATTTGTCTTTTCAAAAGCACAACAGTGCGAATTTAGCACGATTTTAAGACTTTCAAAGTGTAGCATAGCTAGAAGATTTGGAATATCCTAAAACCTCAAAACACCTCAAATTTTTCCTCCACATTCTTTTCCAGCTTAATAACTATATCTAGTATAACTTTAATCTTGCTACTTAACTCTACCCATACTCATTGTTCATCAAACTTACCACGTATTTGGGCTCAGGAACTTACCACAATCATATGGTTTGAGGAGCTTGTCCTAGTCAGGTCAAAGTCGCTCATTCGCTGAGGGGCTCCACCACATGACTATGAGTCACGCACTTACCATGCGTGTCGGTTCTCAGAACACGAACTTATCTTAACATCCTCTACCTATCCGTTATGCACATGAGAAAAGTATCACCTTCTCAACATACATATAACGAATAGCGCGACACCAGGTTTCAATCGATTATCACTGTAGAAATTTAAGTGGTCGTCAAACCAAACACAATCTCCTGCCCATACAAGAAATTGGTCAACTCGGCCACTAATCAATATAGAAAGTCAAGCGGTCGTTAAACCAAGAACAAATACATCAGTTTCCCAACTGTTCAACACTGTAAGGAAACACGTGCCACCAGTGCATATCTTTCTTCTTCGATACACACTGATCATGCAAGTTTCGCAGCAGCATCTCCCAAATTGGTTCGCTGACATATCATAGCCCCCGCCCATACAAGGGTTCGTTTAACTCAACCACTATATTAATATAGGAAGCTAAGCGGTTCTAAAACCAAGCATAAATTTCCCGCCCATACAAGGAATCATACAACTCAGTCACTAATATGAGTGTTTAATTTAAAAACTCACAAACCTCTAATTTTTCTTACCTGAATACGAATTTTCTCCATTCATATTTTGGCACATCTGCCCCATTACGAGTTCATTTCTCTAGATCATTTCATGATCTCATTAGCATTTTCTTTATGCTTCTCAAAATCTTATCATAAGATATTTTTCTATCATTTATTCAAATTAGGTACAACATGACCTTTTTCATCTCTCTTATATCTTCTCAAATCCTTCTTTGGATAATCTTCTCTATATGAATTTTCCAAATTCATCTTTTATAACTTAAACTCTTCCGGAGTTTATTCATTTATCATTCTACTTATCTTCTACACGGTTATAGCCTAAGGTACTTTTACCAAAGGTTTTTAACCTATCAGCTCTGATACCAACTTGTGACGACCCCAAATCCAGGTTCCTTGAACCTCGGATCTGGTTCAACACTAGTACTACATTTTTCTTATTGTTCATGAATTACAACAATATTATAATTGATAAATAACCATTTATTTACAATTTTACAACATCTCTTTCTATTCCAGAATCGAAATCTTTATACATTCCTAGTATGTCTTAATATCATATATGATACGACATTCTATTACAATCAATTTGAGTATCTAAGACTCATAATACATACCAACCAATTCTTATACTACACAATCATTTTACCTGTCCAATTCGGACTGATATCTACAATGGTCGTGCTAAACCTTCAATGAATGTAATATGCATTCCTGTTTCTTGATCCTTATCAAGACTTCAAATACTTGTATTATCTGAAAATGTTGGTTTAAGCAAGAGTGAGCACGACGGCTCAACAAGTTTAACAGTTACACATAACACATTACATGCTTCACATATACTCTGCAATTTATACTTACATCATGCTTTTTATGCATTTCAGTTTATGTCATACTGCTCATGCATCACATATAACATCTAGCATTTCATGCTTCATATTTTACATGTAATCATACCTCATGCATATCACAATTTTCATCAATATCTTACTATTAACAATTTAATATCACATCATAGCATGTTAAGGCACATTGGAGCAAGTTCTGAAAAACTTGCCTGGTTTGCTTCTACCAGTTACGCTTATTTGCGTCTCTCGTTCAACCTACAATTTATATAGGAAAATTGAAATAATCATTAGATGTAATGACTATTACTTAGTCTTAATTTAAGACCTTAACTTCAAAGTATTAACTCTTTAGTTGTCCGACAAATGAACCTATACGTTCCGGACAAAAACCCTAGCCCAAATCTAGTTGGACAGGTTGAGTACACTTAACCAACTTACGCATTCACTACACATGCTTCGTACGACCCACTTTTAATAAGCTGTCTAAATTAGTCACAAATGGACTATTTACATTAGTTTAATTCAATTAAACTTTCTTCTTTTACATAACTTAATGATTCGGATATTAAATAACGTATCAAATATCTCAAAATATTATCTACCTTTGATAATATACAACTACCTTCGAATATTATTAATCATTTAATAATATTTTAATCTCTTATTAATATTATTAACCATTTAATAATATTTTAATCACTTCTTAATATTATTAACCATTTAATAATATTTTAATCACTTCTTAATATTATTAACCATTTAATAATATTTTAATCACTTATTAATATTATTAACCATTTAATAATATTTTAATCACTTATTAATATCATTAATTATTTAATAGCCTTTTTAATCTTATACTAATGTTATTAATCATTTCATAACATTTTAGTTACTTACATATTTAATCATTTAACCATATTTTAATACTCTTTAAATCATACAAATAGTTAACTTTTTAATAATGTTAACCTTAGTCTTTATTTTATACATTTAACTATCCATGAGTCACTAATAGACTTTATATATATTGGTTTAATATTCAAACACATTTATTATACAAGTTTATCTTAGGTTTTAAGTCCCTAACGACATTTCGTTTAAACTTTTCATTAACCGACAAGTTAAACCGGAGTTCCGACTTGATAAAACTTTAAAATATCAAAATTTGGAATTTTTTTCACTGTACCAGCGCTGCCAGCGCTAGTCATAGTGTTATTTGAGAGCTGCCAGCGCTCAAAACAGAATGCCCGAGCGCTGGCGGCGCTCATTTTGGCTGTCCGGACCTCCTTTACTCAAACTGCCACAATGTTTTCATACAGAACTATTTTTGAGTGATTCTTGAGTCTAAATTGTGTAGAATTTCAAGATCTACAACTTCTATTTAGATCACAAATCCAAATTCCTAACGAAACTATACTAAAAATGGCTCACAATGCAACCTAGGGTTTTAAAATCAACATCCTTTGCGATAAAAGCCATAACTTCTTTGTTTTTTCATCTTTTTGTGAGATTCAAGTTGTGTTGGCTTTATAACTCACTCATAAAACTTTCTAGCCATATAAATCAAGTATTTAACTTGTACAATTCTAAATGACACAAAATATAGCACATAGCTACATAGGGTTTTACCGGTAAAGCTTTATATAGCGTTTTCTTCAATTTATATGTACACCACCCATACCAAATCATGTTATAATCCTATCAAACCATGATTCTACTAATATAACATAGCTTAAGACTTCTAGAATATCAAAATAACTTTTGATCGGTTAAAACTATATTTTAACCATTTAAAACTTATATAGATTACAAAAATGAACTTAGGAAAGTTTAGAGTACTTTTTAACCTTATGGACTTGTGTGCTCTTCTTCTTCTCCTTCCAACGTATGCTATGAAGCTATGTGCCATCCACCAAGCTTCTCCTCTAGCAATCTCCTTCAACTCACAACTGTTTGTTTGCTTTTCTCTCCAAGAGCTCTCTCTTTTCTCTCTAGAAATTCTAGATAAATGGCTAACAAACATAGCCAATGTGTGGAGCACTATATTTATAGCACACCCTTAATCATCATTAACTCTTACTAATCAACTAACATTGGTTAAATTAGAGACTAATTTAGGATTACTATTTGATTGATTGACTCTTGGATTGACATGTTGATTGACCTCCATCAAGTTTGCTTACAAGTTATCAATTGAGTAAAACAAAAGCAACCTTTCTCCAACACTTAACTAAAGTGTGGTTAAGACTATTGCTCTTGTAACCTATGTTAACTTAACTACCAACCATGGTTCAAGCTCATCAATTAAACATACACACATCTTCCACCAAATAACCCAAGTAAGGTTAATTCTCTACAATTAAGTATACATATATATCCAATATATTTATATATTTACTAACACTTAACTCTAGCATTGGTTAAGGTTTTATTTTTTTATGTCCTATATAATTATATAAGCATCTATATATATATACACCAATATATGTATATATATTCACTTATACATGCACAATACTTGTATTTTTGATATTTAAAATGTCATCCATCAACTTGACTACAAGCAACATAAATGGTGAAGTGTAAAATAAGCAACAATCACCAACACTTAACCCATATGTGGTTAACTCTCTACAACATCCAACCCATGGTTACATATAAATTATACCTTGGTGAATTATATACATACACAATTGTATCTATAATATTCTTCCTACAACTAACTCATGCATAGTTAAATCTTTAATTTATTTACTACATAGGGTTACTCAACTAACTCATCCATAGTTAATTCTCATCATTAAATTCACCCACCTAGCATTTAACCAATGTTTGGTTAATGCTCTCTCTTATCTACCAACTAGGGTTGTTCAATTAACCCTACATTAGTTAATTATCTACACTTAACAATACTTGAATTTATTTTCCCAACATATTGACCAATATTTGACTTTTAAATTTGGACTCAATATTTGGGCTACTAGTTTATTTTGCATTGGGCTCCCTTATTTAATTATTTGGGCTACCCAACACAACTCACACATCTTTATAACTTGGGTTAGGTAATTAATTTAATTTGACTTATATTAATTATCTCTTGGACTATAATCAACATAACATTTGGGCTTATTATTTAATTACCCACTTCATATCAATATTCCTATATTGGGCTAACATCTATAATTCTTTTGGGCTAGTCCACTAGTAGTAATTAAATTACTTGGACTCTTCATGAGGATAGATCCTTAAAGTTATTTGGACCTCTATAATTACCAACAAGACTTTCAACCATTCAAATATTGGGCTTGCTTAAATCCATTAATGGACTCTATACAACAACTTAATAATTAAGTTAATTACTTAATTAATTTAATTTCTTAATATTGTCATTCTAGAAAATCATTCTAGCTTCACAATAACTTTAAACCTTAACTAATATAATTAACTTAATTAATTATATTTTATGTCTTTCCTTCTTACTCCATTTTTAAACTAATTAATTTATTAGTTTAATTGAGTACTTAATTTACTTCACACATCATCTTGTTTGACTAACAAACTCAACTCTAGGTATATATATTAATATAGTCACCTTCACTTTTCAATTGAATTTATTTTCTTAATAAATTCTCTACAAGCATCGTTAAAATATTTCCACATTTAATTTTCTAACAAATACCTTATGTTAAAAAAAAATGTTCACCCATTTTCTACACGTCTTACTTCTCAAATTCTAGGTTTTAAACCTTAACCTTTAATAAAATCAATTAGGATATTATTTAAAATCTTGAAAATATCTGGGATATTACATAAAGAAGTAGATTTTTGGTTTCTCTAAACCATGGGTGGCTAGCCGTAATTCTCTCTCTCTCTCTAACTCTTAGATCTAGAGAATTATGGAGTACTCTCTCTCTCTAATGAAAGAGTGTGTAACCTTGATCTATGATAAGTCTTCTCTTATTTATAGATCTAGTCAACCCTCCTAAACTATTTAGGATTAGGGTTTTAATTTAATTCCCAATTTAATTAGGAACTAAATTAATTAATTACAATTCCTAAACTATTTAGGAACTTAATTATTTAATAATGAGAGTACTTCTTATTAATTAATTACTAAACCATTTAGCAACTTAATTAATTATTATAATTATAATTCCGTAAACTATTTAGGAACTTAATTATTTAATAATAATATTACTACTTATTAATTAATTCCAAAACCATTTAGGAACTAAATAATAATACTAGCAGTAATAATAATAATAAAAATAATAGTAATAATAATAATAATAAGACTCCTCTTATTAATTTATAATTAATATTTCTAAAATACTAAATAATAAATATTAAGCTATTTAATTTATTCTATCATCATAGTATAAATTAAATATACTTAATTTATTATTACAATTATGCCATCCACTTCTAAAATAAATATTACTCTTTTGCGGTGTGACCCTTTAGGTTCTCCATATTAAACCGGTTGTATAATAAATAAATTAGAACAATTCTAATTCATTTATTACGAATTAACTCTTTAATTCAGAATAAATAATTATTCCACAATAAGGGTAAGCCCCCTTAGCGATTAGTAGACTTTCCAGATAATATAGATTTCAACATTTAATCGTAAAAGAACCTTTCAGCAAATAGTTACCGTACAATTCAATCCTTCTACCATATAATGTCCCAATCAAATATAAGATACGGAATTTCTGTCAAGTCTTATTTATTTGATTATATGCATTTCAATTCACAAATACACAACTCTAGTTAATGTAAATTAGAAACTCCTTTCTAATTCCATGCAATCCTGGCCAGGGATTTCTGAGTTGTCACTTATTAAATCGCATAGGACATTCTCTCCCTTTACTGGAAGTGGTAGATCCTTTGATGATGTGACACCGCAGGATTTTACAGAAATTTTAAATAAGGATTATTGATAATTAAGTGAAGGTTATAAAACAAAACCTAGTTAAAATGACTAAATGAGATTATTTTGGGATTAAATTGATTTTGTAAGTAATAAATGTGATAGATGTGACCTGTGTGGTTGAAATGGTACAGATGGATCCGTTAGAGATTGAAGTGTCTGAGAGACTTGAAATATGATGGAATAATAAATGAATATGAACTTTGATGATCAAATGGTAATAAAATGATAATATGAATGCTTAAGATAAACGATTTAGGGTAATGCCTACATTAAGGCCATGTGAAGAGAATCAATGTAGAACATTATTGTGTTCGCAAGTGATGACATGAATATATGAAAATGTATATATAAGTGTATGTTTGTAATGGACATATTAAAGATAGGAGGAGTTAACGTTTAAGAAAATATTGGAATAAGAAATGAGCATGTGAATTGATATGAGTTATGAATATTGGTAACAAGTTAAAGGAATAGGCCTGAAGAGGCGAAGATAAGAGAATGACAAGGAAAGTTAGTATGTGTAGAAAAGAAGGGTTTAAGATAGAGATTAAAAGTATGATAAGATTTATGATATTTCAATATTTGGAGTTTTCTAAGGAATGGATATTTATGTGAATTAAATGAGATAATTATGAGTACAAGGGGTAAATGCAGAATGGAATAAACTGAGAACGAGTAAAAGGAAGTTGATATGCAAGAATAAATTGAATTGGTTTCATGTGTGTTAAATAAGTAAGTGAAATAATGTAAAAGTCGTGGAAAGGATTATAGGAATTATTAAGAATAACGGACGATGGATTTTGGTAATCCGGTCGGGGTTCGCTTCTCGAGGAAGCGGTTTATGGAAAGAGCGATCGTTGTGAATATTGGAGATGTTGGGAATTCGGAATAAATTGAATAGAGAACCAAAAAGGGTTCGTAAATAATTTTGAAGGGAATAGGATGTAAATTGGCAATTATGGCAAATTATAGTAAATAATTGATGAATTAGCATTTAGAAATGTGACAAGTAATATGGGACAAGCAAATTATGGAGTATTGGATGATACAATGAAATTCAAACATAATGAAACAAGTTTGGATCAAAATGGACTTGAATTGGTGCAAAAATGAGCGATTTGGAATTAAAGGGATTAAAATTCTCTAGATTTATTGGCAAATGACCAAAGTACCCTTGTCAACTTGATTAATGACATATGTGTCCAAAAAGGTGTAATGACAAAAATATCCTTAGTTAGTCAAGTGAAAAGTCCTTAATGCCCTTAACTATGCATGGTTAACTTAACTAATGTTGGGTTAAAAGTTGGAGCACTTGTATTTATATATGTGTATGTATGTTAAGCAAGCAAAGAGCTGATTTTAGTACTAAGTTTCTAGCAAGTTCGAAGGCCAAGAGAGAAAGAGAGAAGAAGGGCTAGGGTTACATGTAAACTAAGATAAATTGCTGAAAAAGGGTTCAAGGAAGAAGAAGTAGCTATTAAAGTGATGAACAAGGCTCTACCAAGCTTGGAAGTTAGAAGGAAGTCAAGTTCATAGAAGGTATAAACATATTCGTGTATTAAATTTAAAGTTTATGAGTTTAAATGATAGATTAAGACTAGCCATGCTAATATTTGTGGCTAGATGTAAAGATTATGTGAATTATGAGTTCTATATGTGAGCTAAGTCATGGAACCCTAAACTTGAAGGTAGTAGACAAAGGTGGTGTAATATTTATGTATAAAATTAAGCTAGGAATCATGAATTAAGACATGATCATATGTTATATGTTACTAGATTTGATGAAAACCTAGTTTGGAAGGTTAAACATGTTTGAAGCATGAGATATAACATGCTAGATAGCTTTATAAATTCCAGTATACTTGAAAACCAGGATTTATTTAAGGAAGTTTGAATATTAGGCTATACTTTTTGTGTAGTCAATGTAATAATCTGTAAAGTGTATTAGGATGTGCAGTTAGAAGCTATGTGGACTTATAAAGTCATTAAATATGTATTGGAATGCTTATGTGTTGTGTTGAGTTAAGGAGTCAAGTTGAGGTCGAGTATTGAAATTGAAAAGTTTACAAAAGTTGATGAAAATCCATGTCATAGGTGATTTTTGGCAATCTTGAGTAATTAAGGTAGAAATGAGGCCAAATGGCTTGGTTATATGTTAATACAAGTGTTTAGGTTGATTTGAGAATCAACGGATTTAAATTTGAGCGAAAAGGCGATTCGAACGATCGAAATCGATCGTTTCGATTCGAAATGGATTTTAACGGACAAAAGTCGCCTCGTGCGAAGTTTTATGGTTTTGAAAGTTTGGACATGTCATATATAGGTTATATGAACTATGTCAAGTGTTGAATTGATGTTTTAAATCAAATGGCCAAAAATCACAAGAATTACAAAAGTTGGTTTTGAAAATTCTGAAATTTCCTAAGTATAGAAACAAGTTGAACAGCCCTCCTACGGGCTAAGATATCTATGATTTTAAGGAGCCAAATGTGGAAATAGAAAATTTTATAAAATACTATGTTATAAGGTTTACATGTGTACCAATTTTGATCTTGATTGGATTTGTAGTTAAGGAATTAAAAATCACCAAAGCAGTAGAGAAAATCAGAAATTGCCGAACCAGGGACTGCGCCGGGGCGCAGTCATTAAGCCTAGACACTGCGCCGGGGCGCAGTGTCACTGTTCATCGGCCGAGAGCTTTTCGTGGCCAGCGAGATTGAGAAGAAGAAAAGTGGCGCCGGGGCGCAGTTACTGTAGCAAGTCAAAAAATTTTAAGTGTCCAAAATGTAATAATTTGACAAGGAACAATAAGAATGGGTTATGTAAACCCTAGATAGATAAGAATGGACTATATAAAGGATGTCCAGGTATAATGAAACGATAAATGGCATAATGTAACATGCCTAAAGCTAAGCCAAAGTGAGCTAAAGGTTATGAAAAATGTCGAGGACAAAGTTGAAATATAATATGAACCTATGTAAGGTTTAATACATTAAATGGGAAATGATTAGAGACGAATGGTGGTATAATTATGAGTTAAGTTTGATAATTCATATTAAGTTTATGGTCATATATTGATGTTTATAGATTGTATGTTTACAGAAAAGGTTCGATCGAGTAACCTGAGGTAAAGATGGATAGATCGGCCAAGCAAGGCGACAGAGGTTAAGTTAATAAATGCATTACAGGCAAGTGTTCAGACTATAAGGTGTTATGTTCTAGGTGAACTGCGTGTTAGTGGAATATTTGAAATGTGCCTTACGTGCAACTATATGTTTTAACTGTTAAGTGTAATACGTGGCATTCATGTATAACATGATTAAGTAGAGAAGCATAACGCATAAATAAATTGTGAGCATGAAATGTGCTATCTGAATTACTTGTTGAGCTTTATGCTCACCCTTGCCATGAACTAACATTTCAGGTAGAATACAAGAAGGCCGGAGGTTCCGGTGATGCTAAGGTAAAAAGTGTGAATGCATGGAGATGCGTGAAGAGATTTGTAAATTGTTTCTATGAGATATTCATGTAAATCAAATGTATGCAAATTTGCATATATGCAAGTTATGTAATAACCGATTTTAAATATTAAACCTAGATGGTAGAAAGGAATGTATAATTTGCTAATTTGTATTATCGGCGGATGAAAAGTGTATGTATATATTGTCCAGGGAAAGTGGAAAAGTGATACATGTGATAAACTTGTATGTGTAGTACAGAAATATGTAAATAAATATATGAATAGGAACAGGTACAAACAGGTGTAAGTAACCAGAGCTATGTACGAAAAGTTCATGGCGAAATTTTATTTCAGATTATGACATCATATATATATGACTATAATAGGTCACAAATTATTAATGTTTGACCTAAGTTTAATGAAGGATAAGTAAACGTTGCGATCCTGAGACAGGTTTAAGGAATGTAAATTAAATAAGTTTTAAAAAAAAATAAAAAAATATGGACCAAATTACGGTCAATTAAAGTTAAAGGTCAAAGGTTAACGTTTAACGCACGGAATCCCGGTTAATAAGGTTTTAAAGATAATAATGATAATATCCTGAGATAATCAGATAATTAAACAAGGTTAGGATTTCGGGGCGTTTCAGTTGGTATCAGAGCAATCAGGTTATAGACCTTAGGTAGGAGTACCTTAGGCTATGACCTGTGTGTGAAGAAAGGAAATAGAAAGGTATTGGACTGTAGAGGAGTTGTGTAATAAAGAAATGAATTTTGGGAATTCAGGATTGAGAAATAGTAAAGGATACTTGAAGATAAGACAAGATAAAGGGCAAATGGGCCATGAGATCCTAGGAGATCAATAAGACGAAAACGGGACTCTAGATGAGTTGTAAATGGTAAGATAAGATTAAGGGACTCTTAAGAAGTTGCGAATAGTAAGTTATGAATATAGGGGACTCATGATGAGTTGTGAACAATAAGATGAAGGGACTCTTAATGAGTTGTAAGATGTGAATTGATAAAATTCATATCAGGTAAAGAAAATTGAGGAATATTAGGGTATGTGAGATCTTTCATTGAAGACTCATGGTAGTGGCCGAGTGTGCACTTCCTCGGTATGGGACGGGGATTTGTACTTGCTTAGCTTCCTATCGTGATAATCAGTGGAGATCCAGCGTCACGGTAAGAAATGAGAAGAGTTAAGTAAGAAAGATTTAGATTAGTTGCGTGTTCTGAAAATCCAAGCGTATAGTAAGTTCGTGACTCATGATTATGTGGTGGAGCCCCTCAGCGAATGGGCGACTATAGCCTAACTAGGACAAGCTCCGTAAACCATATGTTAGTGGTAAGTTCCTGAGCCCAAATGCGTGGCAAGTTTGATGAACAGGGTTGGGTTTAGAGTAGAGAGCCATAAGTTAAGAGATATAGTTCTTAGATATTGGCTAAGATTAAGAATATATGAGGAAATAGAAGTATAAGAAAGAATTGAATGAATTAATGAAGTAAAGAAGAGATTATTAGGATTGGGTAGGCAATCCACTCTTCTAGCTATGCTAGACCATTCATGTTTTTAAAATGTGCTTATTTTTGCACGTTAGTGCAGCAAAATGCTTTGTTCAAATATTGAAAAGTGATTTTTTAAAATTCCGTGATTCATGGTATATGCCAATTGATTCGGCTAGACAAAGTTATTTTGAAAATTTCAAAATGTAATCATAAAAGTCATTGTCACACTGTTGATTATGGTGTGAAATGATAATATGGCGGAATTCTCAACGTACTTCTATGACGGTACGGTATTAAGAGGTCTTAAATGACTGAATTCTCAACGTACTGCTAAGATAGTGCGGTATTATGAAGCCTTTTAAAGGATTTTCTTGGATTCAAGTTTTGAGATAATGATAATATTTTTGAAAAGTTTTAAGTTTTCGAAGAATGAACAGTTTAATGATGAGGGTCTATACCATTTGTTTCGGTTAGACCGTTTTGAAAAAAGCAATGAACAAATGTTTTTAAAATCCAGATAATGGATAAAACAAATGTTTTTAAAGTCTGAGGTGAACAACCCTGAAAAGGGATATGTTATATGGGTTGGTTAACATGGTTCAGCCCAAAAGAAAATGTAAAAGGGTACCATAGGCTGATCACCTAGTGTACTAAATATGGTAGTTTCTAGTCTCTGTGACCGGTAAACAGGCCAACAGCAAATTAATGGCGTGGTTGCGTCGTGACTCAGGTTCATTGGTCTTTATTGACCCCTCAGCAAAAGCATCAATTTTGTTTTAAACGTAAAAGTTTTACGTTTTAAAGAAAAAGCTACTCTTATTTATTCAATACGACTTCACAGTTCTTGTATAATTATGAAGATTCTTGAAAAACATTCCAATCTTCTGGAATGAATGTTAGAAAGGGGTAAGATGGGTAGAGAGAAGAGAGAATGTAAAGGTTAGTTGAAAACCTAGCTATGTGGATTGAATACAGAGAGTTGTGAATGTTGCAAAGCAAGATATGAGTACAAAGCAATTTCGAGGACGAAATTTTGTTAAGGAGGGGTGAATGTGACACCGCAGGATTTTACAGAAATTTTAAATAAGGATTATTGATAATTAAGTGAAGGTTATAAAACAAAACCTAGTTAAAATGACTAAATGAGATTATTTTGGGATTAAATTGATTTTGTAAGTAATAAATGTGATAGATGTGACCTGTGTGGTTGAAATGGTACAGATGGATTCGTTGGAGATTGAAGTGTCTGAGAGACTTGAAATATGATGGAATAATAAATGAATATGAACTTTGATGATCAAATGGTAATATAATGATAATATGAATGCTTAAGATAAACGATTTAGGGTAATGCCTACAATAAGGCCATGTGAAGAGAATCAATGTAGAACATTATTGTGTTCGCAAGTGATGACATGAATATATGAAAATGTATATATAAGTGTATGTTTGTAATAGACATATTAAAGATAGGAGGATTTAACGTTTAAGAAAATATTGGAATAAGAAATGAGCATGTGAATTGATATGAGTTATGAATATTGGTAACAAGTTAAAGGAATAGGCCTGAAGAGGCGAAGATAAGAGAATGACAAGGAAAGTTAGTATGTGTAGAAAAGAAGGGTTTAAGATAGAGATTAAAAGTATGATAAGATTTATGATATTTCAATATTTGGAGTTTTCTAAGGAATGGATATTTATGTGAATTAAATGAGATAATTATGAGTACAAGGGGTAAATGCAGAATGGAATAAACTGAGAACGAGTAAAAGGAAGTTGATATGCAAGAATAAATTGAATTGGTTTCATGTGTGTTAAATAAGTAAGTGAAATAATGTAAAAGTCGTGGAAAGGATTATAGGAATTATTAAGAATAACGGACGATGGATTTTGGTAATCCGGTCGGGGTTCGCTTCTCGAGGAAGCGGTTTATGGAAAGAGCGATCGTTGTGAATATTGGAGATGTTGGGAATTCGGAATAAATTGAATAGAGAACCAAAAAGGGTTCGTAAATAATTTTGAAGGGAATAGGATGTAAATTGGCAATTATGGCAAATTATAGTAAATAATTGATGAATTAGCATTTAGAAATGTGACAAGTAATATGGGACAAGCAAATTATGGAGTATTGGATGATACAATGAAATTCAAACATAATGAAACAAGTTTGGATCAAAATGGACTTGAATTGGTGCAAAAATGAGCGATTTGGAATTAAAGGGATTAAAATTCTCTAGATTTATTGGCAAATGACCAAAGTACCCTTGTCAACTTGATTAATGACATATGTGTCCAAAAAGGTGTAATGACAAAAATATCCTTAGTTAGTCAAGTGAAAAGTCCTTAATGCCCTTAACTATGCATGGTTAACTTAACTAATGTTGGGTTAAAAGTTGGAGCACTTGTATTTATATATGTGTATGTATGTTAAGCAAGCAAAGAGCTGATTTTAGTACTAAGTTTCTAGCAAGTTCGAAGGCCAAGAGAGAAAGAGAGAAGAAGGGCTAGGGTTACATGTAAACTAAGATAAATTGCTGAAAAAGGGTTCAAGGAAGAAGAAGTAGCTATTAAAGTGATGAACAAGGCTCTACCAAGCTTGGAAGTTAGAAGGAAGTCAAGTTCATAGAAGGTATAAACATATTCGTGTATTAAATTTAAAGTTTATGAGTTTAAATGATAGATTAAGACTAGCCATGCTAATATTTGTGGCTAGATGTAAAGATTATGTGAATTATGAGTTCTATATGTGAGCTAAGTCATGGAACCCTAAACTTGAAGGTAGTAGACAAAGGTGGTGTAATATTTATGTATAAAATTAAGCTAGGAATCATGAATTAAGACATGATCATATGTTATATGTTACTAGATTTGATGAAAACCTAGTTTGGAAGGTTAAACATGTTTGAAGCATGAGATATAACATGCTAGATAGCTTTATAAATTCCAGTATACTTGAAAACCATGATTTATTTAAGGAAGTTTGAATATTAGGCTATACTTTTTGTGTAGTCAATGTAATAATCTGTAAAGTGTATTAGGATGTGCAGTTAGAAGCTATGTGGACTTATAAAGTCATTAAATATGTATTGGAATGCTTATGTGTTGTGTTGAGTTAAGGAGTCAAGTTGAGGTTGAGTATTGAAATTGAAAAGTTTACAAAAGTTGATGAAAATCCATGTCATAGGTGATTTTTGGCAATTTTGAGTAATTAAGGTAGAAATGAGGCCAAATGGCTTGGTTATATGTTAATACACGTGTTTAGGTTGATTTGAGAATCAACGGATTTAAATTTGAGCAAAAAGGCGATTCGAACGATCGAAATCGATCGTTTCGATTCGAAATGGATTTTAACGGACAAAAGTCGCCTCGTGCGAAGTTTTATGGTTTTGAAAGTTTGGACATGTCATATATAGGTTATATGAACTATGTCAAGTGTTGAATTGATGTTTTAAATCAAATGGCCAAAAATCACAAGAATTACAAAAGTTGGTTTTGAAAATTCTGAAATTTCCTAAGTATAGAAACAAGTTGAACAGCCCTCCTACGGGCTAAGATATCTATGATTTTAAGGAGCCAAATGTGGAAATAGAAAATTTTATAAAATACTATGTTATAAGGTTTACATGTGTACCAATTTTGATCTTGATTGGATTTGTAGTTAAGGAATTAAAAATCACCAAAGCAGTAGAGAAAATCAGAAATTGCCGAACCAGGGACTGCGCCGGGGCGCAGTCATTAAGCCTAGACACTGCGCCGGGGCGCAGTGTCACTGTTCATCGGCCGAGAGCTTTTCGTGGCCAGCGAGATTGAGAAGAAGAAAAGTGGCGCCGGGGCGCAGTTACTGTAGCAAGTCAAAAAATTTTAAGTGTCCAAAATGTAATAATTTGACAAGGAACAATAAGAATGGGTTATGTAAACCCTAGATAGATAAGAATGGACTATATAAAGGATGTCCAGGTATAATGAAACGATAAATGGCATAATGTAACATGCCTAAAGCTAAGCCAAAGTGAGCTAAAGGTTATGAAAAATGTCGAGGACAAAGTTGAAATATAATATGAACCTATGTAAGGTTTAATACATTAAATGGGAAATGATTAGAGACGAATGGTGGTATAATTATGAGTTAAGTTTGATAATTCATATTAAGTTTATGGTCATATATTGATGTTTATAGATTGTATGTTTACAGAAAAGGTTCGATCGAGTAACCTGAGGTAAAGATGGATAGATCGGCCAAGCAAGGCGACAGAGGTTAAGTTAATAAATGCATTACAGGCAAGTGTTCAGACTATAAGGTGTTATGTTCTAGGTGAACTGCGTGTTAGTGGAATATTTGAAATGTGCCTTACGTGCAACTATATGTTTTAACTGTTAAGTGTAATACGTGGCATTCATGTATAACATGATTAAGTAGAGAAGCATAACGCATAAATAAATTGTGAGCATGAAATGTGCTATCTGAATTACTTGTTGAGCTTTATGCTCACCCTTGCCATGAACTAACATTTCAGGTAGAATACAAGAAGGCCGGAGGTTCCGGTGATGCTAAGGTAAAAAGTGTGAATGCATGGAGATGCGTGAAGAGATTTGTAAATTGTTTCTATGAGATATTCATGTAAATCAAATGTATGCAAATTTGCATATATGCAAGTTATGTAATAACCGATTTTAAATATTAAACCTAGATGGTAGAAAGGAATGTATAATTTGCTAATTTGTATTATCGGCGGATGAAAAGTGTATGTATATATTGTCCAGGGAAAGTGGAAAAGTGATACATGTGATAAACTTGTATGTGTAGTACAGAAATATGTAAATATATATATGAATAGGAACAGGTACAAACAGGTGTAAGTAACCAGAGCTATGTACGAAAAGTTCATGGCGAAATTTTATTTCAGATTATGACATCGTATATATATGACTATAATAGGTCACAAATTATTAATGTTTGACCTAAGTTTAATGAAGGATAAGTAAACGTTGTGATCCTGAGACAGATTTAAGGAATGTAAATTAAATAAGTTTTAAAAAAAAAAATATATGGACCAAATTACGGTCAATTAAAGTTAAAGGTCAAAGGTTAAAGTTTAACGCACGGAATCCCGGTTAATAAGGTTTTAAAGATAATAATGATAATATCCTGAGATAATCGGATAATTAAACAAGGTTAGGATTTCGGGGCGTTTCAGTTGGTATCTCCATGTGTACCTTATTATACCCAATCACATCCTTTGATATACCAATAGGTCTTAAGGAATATGTCAAAGTATAACTTAGTACACACAAGATACTAAGATGATCTCAAGTCTAAGGATCACTTGTACGATTATCACATAAGGAACTCCTATTGACAGACGAGTAAAACTCTATTAGGTGTTTCTTGAGCGAGTCACGTTTAGTGAACTTATTCTCTAATAAGCACCTATATACTTGCTTTTGTGTCTCTATACAAATGATTATGAGATCAATCATCATCTTCATAAGAGCAAGCATAGTATGTATCAATCTATCCGGATCTACTAATCCCCTTTTTAGTGATCCAACGATTAGGAACAATTTTAGTTTTGAGCTATCTTGAATTTAGATCTCATTAGCATGATCCTCATCATGGTTCTAAAAGCATTGCTCAAAAACTATGAGTTTATCCATTTGATTAATTGAAGTAATTAATCATGAATAAAGAAATGCCTTGATACTTTTATTAATAAATGAACAAGATTACAAAGTATATGCTTATCACATCAAATGTGATTGGCTTGAGGGCATATTACTTTCAGCGTTTGCATTTAATTTAGATAAATATGCTTCCTAAGATAAAATAATCTTTTGATCTGCAAAACAATTATTAAACTTAGTTGCTTCACAAATAGCAGTAGATTTGTCTGAATAATAAACTAGTAGCGTTCTTAGCAATTAAACAAATCAATCATAAAATTAAGCATAGAAAAATATTCAATACTCAAAATATAAATTGAACGATTAAAATAAATTAGATCTCACAGTGTATAAATCTTGATGGCTTCAATCACTTAAACCAAGAAAAATAATTTAGCTACTCATATTTGTAGAGAACACTAAAGAATAGAAGGAAGAATTTTTTCTAATAAAAGTTGTGTAGTACATTGGGTCTCAAACCCTCTATTTATAGGCTACAAAATCCTCCTAACCCTAGTAGTAATTACTCTTTTCAAAACCTAATACGATTTAAAATACAAAATAAATAAATATAAAAATTATATTTACTTTCTTACTCCAAATTGCAATTGGATTCCATAATTATTGCTTGCAATTTATTGGCCTAGCTGGACAGAAATAAAGAAACAATCTGTTGCTCTGCGCACTGCCACATGGCAAGGAGAGAGAAGGAAAATAGCAACCGCCAACCCTTTTTTTTACCGTTGGCGCGTGTAAGACATGCGCCTGTGCCAAACGAACACGGTCGCGCATTGCGCGCGGTCCTTTGCTTGCTGCCAATCCAAACGATGTCATTCTGATCCGCGCTATTGATTCCTTCTCGCGCCATGCGCGGGCGCCGACTATTCTAATAATTGCAGATTTGCCCCTAGCAGTTCAATATTTACTATTTTGCCACCCAAGCTTCAATTAATTCCTACAAAATCAAATAAAAATATTTAAAATAATATAAAATTATTAAAAATAATAAAAACACATAATAATTAATAAAACACATAAAATACTAAAAATACTTAAAAACTCACAAATAATTAAGCCTAAAAATACCTAATACATTGATATAAAATCGACTTATCACCTTTTCCTTAAACTCTAGCATTTATCCATGAGCGGCATCCATTTGTGCCTCCATTGCAATGTTCGTATCTATTTCTTCCTGCTAGTAGCCCTCGATAGCATACTTCTCAGTCTACATATGTTGAATCTTCAGCTGAGCCTCTACTAACTTAACATCTGACTCTGCTAACTTAGCTTGCAGTTCGGTATCCTGATCAACCAACTGATAGGTCAATGCCCCAATATGCTCAACAAAGTCTTCATACCCCAGCACCTACTCCTCCAAATCTGCTACTTGATCATTCAACTCAGTATTCTCGCTAGAGAACTGATATGCCAACACCTTGTACTGATCCTCCATATTCTGGTGGTTCAGATTCTTCTCCTCCAAATGCTAGACTTTTTGCTCTAACTCGTCATTCCTAGTGGTCAGCTCCTCAATGATTTCATTGGCAGTAGTGATAATGGGCTTTTATACCTATTTATTAGATATTTTTAGGCTTAATTATTTGTTAGTTTTTAAGTATTTTAATTAATTTTAGGTAATTTATTTAATTTTATGTGTTATTATTATTTTCAGTATTTTTATATTATTTTTACTTATTTTTAATTAATTTATATTTTATTTTGTAGGAAAATAAATCTTGATAGCAATATGGTAATTTAAGCAGCCGAGTGGCATTCTTGTAAATAAGGAAAACAGGCGCTAGGCGCATTGCGCGGAACAGGATTTAGGAGTAGAAGGCGCACGACGTCGTTTGGTTGTGGATTCAGCGTATCATCGATTGCGCGCAATGAGCGAGGGTGGTTGGCACGGAATAACAAAGGAACGACGTCGTTTCAATTAGGCGGGATGTTGCAGGTGCGTCATGCGCTGATTGGTCTGAGGCGGCTGAGTGTGTGTTGACGTGGCACAGGCGAGGTTTGACCGGGTCATGGTCTTGTTTGGCTTGCACATTAATTCTAGAAACGACATTATTTGCGGATATTTGCATTAATTTGATTCCAAATTGGATTTCTTTTCCACATTAACTTAGGATTATTATTGTACTCCTATAAATATACTATGTAGCTATTATATTCAGTATTTTTAACATAGATTAGAATAGATTATGATAGAATAGCAGATTATTAGAGTAATTTAGGAGTAGTTTTAGGAGCAAATATTTAACGCGAAGGATTCAATAATTGAAGGCGAAGCTTGGGAATTGGAGACTGTGATCCGAGTGACAGATAGATATCAACACAGATTTGATTTTTTTTCTTTCTCTTTTATTTTTGTAATTTTAAGATGTTGAATTATTTGTGGTTAATTTATTATTTAATTATTAGTTAATTTTTATTTGAGATTCCAATTGAATCCAATGTGTAGTTTAATTTAATTTGTTTTGTTTTAAAATATTAATGATTATATATGAGTTGTTTATCATATTTTATGCATTCATGTATAATTATTTGCGCAATAATTAATTGTGATATCTTAGAAGGAATTGAAAAAGGAATTCTAGGATTAGATCCGGTTATGATAATATGTGAATTTGTTGATTCTTTATAGGAAGAGTAGCATAATAGTGTGTAGGATGAAGATACCTATATACCACATGTAACTTTATTGAGAGTTGGATCTTAATGAGTTTATTTCAAGTTATTTTGCATAGAAATATAGTAACTTAATTGGAATAAATCTTTTTATTAATTCTTGAAAAATGTTAGTAAATAGTTAAGAAATCTCAGTTAACAATTATATATAGTTAATTAATTAAAAAAAAAAAGATTTAAATGAAGCATTTGGGGAAATTGTGATCTTAACTATTTTAATTTGATTTAATCATTTTTATTAGTTTAATTTAGTTAATAATTTTGATTAGTTTATTTTATAATTAAATTGAGATTGTTTAAATAGAATTAATTTGATATTAAATTAGTGTTTGGTAATTATTATTATTTAATTCTTTGTGGGTTTGACACTCTACTTTATTATTTTATTACTTGTTGATCGTGTATACTTGCACGCATATATTTATATAGAAAATACCCAACAAGTAGTGCCCATGCCATTCACATACTCATCTGGCTCATCTTCCTCAATCACTAGATCCTCCATAGGTTTCAGCTCTGACTCTGACTCCTCATATGTAGCTAGTTGCACTGTATCCACCTAGATATCTATGAACTCCTCCTCTATATTATGACTCGACTCACCAATCTTTGGCATCCTACATCATAAAATAAATAAAATGACATCAGTATCACAATAAAATATATTCAATGATGAAATGAAAGTATATTTAATTGTGTTACCACTCAACTTAATGAATTTCCAAAACTCTTCACCTAAAACTCAATATGAGTCGACTCCTCTAAGGTTATATCCTAAGGTTTTGCACCCTAAAGTTTTATAACCTACAGGTCTGATACCAACCTGCAACGCCCTTAAATTTGGGTTCCATAACCTCGAGTTTAGTGTTCACAATCCAATACATAAATAACATCTAAATACATAATCTTCATTAACTTAGCGGAATAATACATAACTATTTCTTATAAAAAGGTAAGACAATCCCAAGGTCTTCTAACCTTAGCATAATCAATACAAATCTTAAGGGTTCACAAAAGATTTACAATATCAAAAAAAAATATTAAACAATACTACTAGCATTTAACCTTAACATAATCAATACAAATCTTAAGGGTTCACAAAAGATTTACAACATCAAAATAAATATTAAACAATACTACTAGCATGCAATTTCTACTCTTTGGCTTTTTTCTTACCTTTGTCTTTCCTAGAGCACTTATGCTTAGCTGAAAAATAGTTCATGATATAGTAAGGGTGAACAACTAGCTTGCTCAACAAGTTTAAGAACAATAAATTACAAGAATGATATTTCATGATTAAATAGAATTTACTTCTGAGATTTCAACAATATATAATAATTGTGAAAGAATGAGAATCAAGTTTCAATTAATATAATTGATTGAGTTTTTACTACTGAGTGGCTACTAAGGATAATGAACTAATACTTAAGATAAATCATACATGTATCTGACCCTTTTATTGTTTTAGTATTTGAGGGAATTAGCCTCTTGTACCATATGTATATGCATAATATTCAGACATCTTGCGCAATGGTCAGTTTTTCAAATATAATCCCCTTATTTAGGGTTGTTCTTTCTTAGTCTTGCTATAAGAATATGCATTAACCAATAGTTTGGATAAGCTTTAAAAAATATTCAAGTTAATGAATTTATACATGTGGTGTCTAGCTAAAATAATTAGCTTAGACATTCTTAAACAATTCTTGAATCAAACAAACTATAAATCTTAAAATGCACTATGTGTGAATACATGAACAACATTGATGTGGATTAATTTTCAATAATTAAACCACTTATAACTCTTAAAAATAAAATACAAGTTTAAGTATAGGAAACTTGCCTTGATGGTTGTCTATAGCTAACTAATATAAATTTATTTTTCTTTAAAATGACCTAACAATTAATAAAGTTAATCTTCAAAATAGTATCATATCTAAGTTCATATAATTATCCTTATACATTTAACATTATAAATATTTAATCAAATAATTAAATATTTAATAATACATTAAACACTTATAAATATTATCGTCTCTTGATAATATTTTAATCACATAATACCAATATTAATCATTTAATTTTCTTTAAACCTTTATCTAATATTGTGAATCAAATAATAATATTTAAAGACTTTACTAATATTATTAATTATTTAATAATAATATATCTATTTAATATTACATTAATCATTTACTAATATTATTAATCATTTAATAATATTTTATTCATGTTATAATATTATTAATTATTTAATAATAGTTTGTTCATTTACTAATATTATTAATTATTTAATAATATTTTATACCATTATTATTATTATTATTATTTAATAATATTTAAATTATTTAAATTTTGTCTAATAATATTATTATATTAAATTACATTTTATGACTTGTTTGATACTAAAAAGATTCGACACGACCTGTTAAATATGGCCTGAGCAGACCCAAATTAATAATTTTTTTAAAAAAATCTGAACTGGTGCTATGGCACCCGATTTTGTACTATAAATCAACGCTGGTCAACAGAAATAAATTTTGATTTTTGTTTTATTTTTTAACTTTTGCTCTTTTGATTCAATTTTCAATAAAACATGTTATAGACATCCAAATGACTCTAATTTTGATTTGTTATCTTTGTAACTTAATGTTCTTCAATATTATATGGATCGATCACATTTTTGTAAATTTTCTTGATACAAAAGTTAGGATCGATCGACTAGGGTTTTAAAAATAACATGTTTTGCTACAAATTTCATAACTTACTCACTTTAACATCTTTTTTCAAATATTCAAGTTGGGTTATCTTAAAGACTCATAGATCTAGCATATAAGTCATAAAAACCACATAAACAACTTTTACAACTTGAGTTACAACTCATCAACAAACACATCTAGCTAGGGTTTTTACCGGTAAACATATATATGCACTTTTCTTGCTTCTTCTCACACACCCAACATGTTAAAGCACATATTAATAATATTTGACCATAGACCTATATATATATATATCATAGATCTACCATTTTAGAGCTTGAAAATATGTTTTGAACCATCAAAATATATTTTTCACTACAAATATATATTTTGACCATATAAAATTCATATAACACATACATACACATATATCTACCTATTCTCCATCAAAGCTCCATCCTTAAACCTTCGAACCGTTCACGGTTCCATATACAACATAACTCCCACAACCAATCATAGCAAATCATTACATAACAACTTTAAAAGATAAAAATGAAAGACTAAGAAACAGAAAACTTTCCAACCTCTTGATTTTGCTAGCTTTCTTCCTTTTAGTCGAGAAATGAGCTAAAACCACCACCTTGAACACTTTATCACTAACACAAGAGACCCTCTAAGTGTATTCTCTCAAGAGTTTTCTCTCCCTTCTCCCTTCTCTCTAAAACTCTATCTCTCTATAATTTAGTAAATGAAACAAATGAAGTAACATTTTGTTAGCTTTGGTGGAGACCTTTATTTATAGCACTATATGATTTCACCATTAGCCCTCTTAATCAACTAACATTAGTTCATTAAGACTCTAATCCATCTTACTATTACTTTGAATGACCACATGAGTGACAACTTGAAAGACTTCCATGAATGATTAGAGCGGTTAGGTTTGGTAAGGAACTTTATACCTTAAAATCTTCCAACAAGCAAACATCACCTCCCAAGTGGGCCCCCTCCCCCAAATTTCGGCTCTATGGCCATATTTCAACCAATTTCCATTTTCTTTTGTCATATACATTCATCAATATACTTGTATACTTATACACCCATACATACACACATTTCACCAATACTTTCATTCTTTTGGCCTCCACATTAGGTTATTGAATTAATTCAATGTAAGCTTCTAGTTTATTTTTGTTTAGACTCAAACATTAATTCATTTGGGCTACTAATTGATTTATTTAAGCTAACAATACTTGGGCTATCATATAATACATTCAAGTATACATTCATTGGACCCTATTTATTAAGGGTTAAACACATAATTCAATTAAACTTATTATTTAAAAGTTAATTGGGCTACTAGATTGAGCTAGTTTACCAACATAGGCTCTCATTAATTGGGCTAACTTATGATACTTGAAATAAAAAAAATAAAAAAATTAAGTATTGGGCTAGTGTATAACAATAACACTTAGACTAGTTTAATCAATTTGAACTCACCATATATTTCATACATGATTCACTAAATAAATCATATAAGGCTACCACATCGGGCTCGTTGTTTGATTTACACTTGGGCTACCCAGATAATAATATTTTGTTAATTACATAATCCAATTAGACTTGCTATGTAATAGTCATTTGGACTATTTAATTGGGTTAGATTAATTAAAATCCTAACACGCATCATCTGCTAGATTAGTACTTAATTAATCTATTATATTATTAGACTATAATTAAGTCTCTCGTGACTCACACATGTCATTTGGGCTTCAACTAAAACTACCCACATAATCTACAAGTAACACCACATTGGGTTAATGTATTTAATTCATTTAGTTTTTCTTCTTTCTCATTAATCATATAAGTAATCCACTTATTGATTATTAAACTTCTTATTTGTCATTTAAGACCAACACTCAAACTTTATGATCTCATCACACAAACTCAACTTGCATTTCTTTTCCTTCTTTAGTTAATTCAAATAAATTAAATTAACTACTCACTAATTCTGATCACATAACATAAACACATACACACATACACATCATATTTTTTCATGAATATAATTAAATAAAAAAAAGTATGTTTGTAATTTTCTCGATCATTACGATATCTCCCATTAATTAACTCATGTAAAGTTAATTTTCTACACTCAATTGTCCTAAGTTACTCAACTTTCCAACAATAATCCAACCTCATCATATATATATATATATATATATATATGTTGTCATGCACGGGGTAAAATAGATATTACATGGAGCATTGTGCTAGCTACCTTCATCATTTAATCCAAGTAGGTTTAATTCCCTTATAACAACTAACCTAGGATGAATCCACTATCTCCACCTTAGTTAAGTCTTATCCATCATGTATACATATAATTATATATCCACACATTTTGCTAGCAACTAACCCATGCATGATTAAAGTTTTAACTTATTTACCACCTAGTGTTACTCAATTAACCCATCCATGGTTAATTCTCATTATCATATAGCATTTAACCAATATTTAGTTAATGCACTCACTTGCTTACCAACTAGGATTATTCAATTAACCTTACATTGGTTAATTCTCTACAACTTTTTCTTTCTCCAATATAAGCTACCAACCTAACCCATCATAGCTTCATAGCCTTCACATCTCTTTTTTGCTCATTCTAGTGCGGTTTTAGATAAAACAAAAGCAAAAAGTCTTCTCACCTGTTTTATTTTTCAAGGACACTAATATCCCTCATCTTGCTTGGCAAATGACCTCTATATGCCCTTATTTCTCTAATCTTTTCATAAATGAAAAGTTTCATAAATTTTCTTTTATTTTTAATAGCATACAAGTACAAATATAAATGTACAAACACATTTATTTACACTAACTTTGTTGCAGCCATTCCAAATGTTTGGGCTTGATTTTAATTAAATAATTGGGTTTAGTTAATTTAATTAACTTGAACTCCCTTACAAATCTAGGTTAGGCTTCTACACATTTCAAACACAAAACTTTTTAAAAGCTTGGTTATTTCCAATAACTTGGCTTCCATTTAAATTATATAGATTAAAAAAATTAATCCTCTTTTTACGTATTCTCTTTACCAACTAGGTTAAAAATTTTAACCTTTATTAAATTATTTAATATTATCATAAAAATAAATATTTTAAATATTCAAGTTATCACAGTTATTATAGAATATTTGAGAGAGAATTAATAAGTAATAACATAGATAATTGCATTGATAATTGGATAATTATTGGATGATTTACATTGAGAGAATATGAGATATTTATACTAATTGTGAACTGATAGATTGCCTAACTTAAGGAGATAATCATTACATAATTGTAGGAGATAATCATGAAAGAGTGAATCATGAAAACTGTTGATTGTTTAAATGATTTATTTCTTAATACATAATCAATACTCTAATATTTAGAATATTCTCTAATAACAAGGATTGAGTAACCTCCATGGAAATTCATGTGTTTTTTCTCTACTCTATCTTTACCATCTTTTCAATGCCATTATTCTATAGTTTCTCTCTCTAAAATTTTGATTTTGAGTCTATAAAATGTATAAACTTTGAGCGTTTATTTTCAAATGCTTATTTTGCCTAATCTATAATGAATACTCAAATGAATTTTGCCTTGATTTTTCTCTATTTTAATGATCTAAAAATGGATGAAGAACAATTTGTAGAGACTTGAGTAGATGAAAATGGAGTAAAGAGCGCCAAAATTTGGTATGCTGTCTTAGACACCCAAAAATAAAATTTCACTTTGAAAAAATATTAATGTAGTAGTGCAAGTAAGAGTTGATCCCACAGAAAATGATTAATTTAATTTTATGTTTTTGTAAACAAAAATTAGGGGGTTTTTAATTAAAGAAATAATTAAATAAATTAACTAAAATAATTATATTAGTAATTTAATGAAAGAAATAAGAAAAAAAATTCTTGGTTTAAGTTAACATCCACCATCAAGAATTTATAACTAATCATTGATGCAAGAATAATTACTCTCATTTGAATAATTTTTCTATCTCTCTTTAATTTTAGTTAAATAGAAATAAGCGATCTAAATAACTCTTACTATTAAATAACCTCAGGTAAGCGCTAAAGATTTAATCTAGTAGCAGTTTTAAGAAATAGAGAGATTGTTGAACTAAACAACACAAACACAAGCAGTTGTATTTAATTTAGACGAATATTCTTCCTAAGATATAATAATCCCTTGATAAACTTAGTTGCTTCATAAATTAAAGTGACCAAATAATTACAGATTTGATATTTAATTTTAGCAGTAGATTAATGCGAATAATAAACTAGTAGGTCTCCTAAAAATTAAACGAATCAATCATATAAATAAACACAGAAAAATATCCAATACTCAAAATATAAATTGAACAATTAAAATAAATTAGATCTCATAATGTACTAATCTTGATGGCTTTAGTCCCTTGAACCAAGAAAAATGATTTAACTACACAGTCATAAAAAGCACAAAAGAATAATAGAGAAAATTTTCAAGTAAAAGATTTGTGCTCTCAATTGTATCTCAAGGTTTCCATTTATAGACTACATAATCCTCCAAACCCTAATAGGAATTATAATTTCCAAACCCTAATAGGATTTAAAATACAAAATAATAAAATATAAAAAATTCCTATTTATTTTTCCTTTTTTAATTTACTTTTGGAATTTATCTAATTTGTTGCTAGCTAGAACCGAAAACACGCTGCCATTAATCCAAACAAGCAAAGGAATGGAAGTATTCCGGGACCCACATGTAAAAACCAAAGTTGTTGACATGGGCCTCTAAAAATCCACCACCCACGCATTGCGCGCGAACTGCTTTATCCTTGATGCTGTTGTGCGCATTGTGCGGTTTCTAATGCCAAAAGTGTAATATCCCAGATATTTTTAAGATTTTAAATAATATCTTAATTGATTTTATTAAAGGTTAAGGTTTAAAACCTAGAATTTGAGAAGTAAGATGTGTAGAAAATTGGTGAATATTTTTTTTAACATAATTTATTTGTTAGAAATTAAATGTGGGATTATTATAATGATGCATGTAGAGAATTTATTAAGGAAATAAATTCAATTGAGAAGTGAAGGTTGTTATATATATACCTAAAATGTGCTTATTAACCAAATAAGAAGATGAGTAAATTAATACTTAATAAAACTAATAAATTAATTAGTTTAAATATGAAGTAAGAAGGAAAGTCATGAAATATAATTAATTAAGTTAATTATATTAGTCATGAGTTGGAGTTATGGAAAAGCTAGAACGATTGCCTAAGGTGGCAATAATAAGAAGTTAATTAATTAAGTAATTAAATTAATTATTAAGTTGATATATAGAGTCCATTAATGGATTTAAAACAAGCCCAAGATGGGAATACTTGCATGAAGGTGGGTAATAAAATAATAAGCCCAAATGTTATGTTAATTAATAGTCCAAGAGGTAATTAATATAAGTCCAATTAAATTATGTTGGCAAGTATTGTGATAGTCCAATTAAATTAATTACCAAGCCCAAGTTATAAATAATATGAGAGTTGTGTTGGGTGCCCAAGTAATTAAATAAGAGAGCCCAATGCAAAGTAAGCTATGTAGCCCAAACACTTAAAAGTCCAATGTTGGTCAAAGTGTTGGGAGATATTGTTGAGTGTAGAGAATTAACTAATGTAGGGTTAATTGAATAACCCTAGTTAGTAGACAAGAGAGAGCATTAACCAAACGTTGGTTAATTGCTAGGTAAATAAAAGTGGTGTTGAGAATTAACTATGGATGAGTTAATTATGTAACTCAATGTGGTAGAATAATTAAAAGCAAGTCTAACTGGATTATATTTTTTAAATTCAAATGAGGTATTAATCTAGGTCAAATGAATTAACATAGTAGTCCAAGCAATTAATTTAAACATTGATCTATGTAATAATTAATCAAGCTCAATCCTTGTTTTAATTAAATGTAACATAGGGTATTTAATATTAGTCAAATGTAACAATTAAATTGAGCCCAACCAAATTAAATGGATGAGCTCAATATATTTAAATCCTAGGGTCCAATGTGGAGCCTAAATGGTAGTCAAAATTGGTCAACATTTTTATATGTATGTATATATATATATATATATATATATATATATATATATATATATATATATATAAATACATGTATATATGTATATTTAAGCTATAAAAATAAAGCAAAAATGGGGGATTAAATCCCATTTTGCTGAGATTTAGAGAGGCCCACTTGGGGGTGGCTTGTTGCACTTGTGTTGCTTTTATTTCACTTAACCAATAGCTTGTAAGCAAGCTTGATGCATGTCAATCACTTGGTCAATCAAGCTAGTCATTCAAAGTAATAGTAATCGCCAATTTAGCTTCTAATTGCACCAAGGTTGGTTGATTAAGAAGTTAATGAAGTACTCCTAGAGTTCTATAAATAGAAATCACCAACACATGAGCAATGTTGGTCATTTCTATGCTTGGTAGTATTTTTAGAGAGATGAAAGAATTCTGGAGAGAAGGGAGAGCATTGTTGGAGATTTCCACCAAGGAAAATTGCTAGAGGATAATCAAGGTGGAGTCACAAGCCAAGATCATGTCAAGAGGAAGGAGAGCATCCATGTCTAAGAGGTTAAAAAATGTTTTAAACTTTATTTAGTTCATTTTTATAGTCTATATAAGTTTTAATTGGTCAAAATATATTTTTAACCGATCAAAAGTTATTTTGATGCTCTAGAAGTATAGATCTATGATATATAGGTAGATTCATGATTTAGTATGTTTAAATCAAGTGTCGGTATGTGTGATAAGCAAATAAATGAAAGAAAATTCTATATTGTGATTTATCGGTAAAACCCTAAGTGGTTCGATCTTAAAATTTCTTGTCAAAACGTTTTCAAAAATGTGATTGAACCATGAAATATTGTAAAACAAGAAGTTAGGAAGACAACAACACTAAGTTGGTGTCATTTGGATGTGTAGAGTTTATTTTATTCAAGTTTGAACCATTAAAACCAAGGATTTGTGAAGTTAGTTTTCAATTTGTCCTTGTGAGCAATTTTGAGTCAAGTTCCGTTTGGAATTTAGATTTGTGATATAAAGATAAGTTGTATAGGGGGAAATTCTGATGCGAATCGACTCAAGAATCACCCCAAAATATTTTGAAATAAAGAATGGCTGTCAGAGCGAAGGAAGGTCGGACAACCCAAACTGTAAAATTTTGCTACATGGCTAGGGCGGCCGCGCCACCTTGCGGGATGGCCACGCCACTCCCGCAGATTTTTTTTGTGATGTTTTGTTGTCCGGCTCGTGTGACGCCCAAAATTCGGATTCCTTGAACCTCAGATTCGGTTCATCACTATACAACCTTGTTCTTAACAACCACAATATTCAACAATAATAATTGTTAAAAACTTAATACCAACTGTGACGCCCCGCTCATCAACGAATAAACTCCACAACTTTTAAATAAAAACAATTTGTTGAAAACTCGGTAAATTTAAAATTTTATGGCATTTACTTAAACCTTTGCCTCAGAATCGCAATCTTTACATAATTCTACAACTCAGATCATTTATACCCTTATGACCTAGTGTATTACCACCATTGTGAGCAATAAAACTCGCAATTTAACATTAAGTTGATATGACTATTAGCTAACTGCTTTTAACTACACAAGTTTACAAAACATTAACACTTGTATAGATATACCACTGCCTCTATAATTACAAGGCTTTAAATCCGGGATGATACCTAACGGTAATTATTCCCAACAAAATGGAACTTTAACTTTAAGCAGTTCTAGTGGCAACCTTTGTTAATAAAATAAACTTCGCACATCTTCTTGGCGATTACCGGGATCTTCAAACTCTTCGCCCCTCGCTGAAAATGTTTATAATAAAAAGAATGAGCATGACGGCTCAACAAGTCCAACAGCTAACACGTAACACGTAAGTTACATTTAATTCATGTTTTATACTCCATGATTTGTATTTATATAGGCATCATGCTTATCATGCTTTGCATTTAAATCATGCTTACCATGCATGTCAATATATCTAGGTTATAAAACTCATATAACACATTTCAATCATAGCATTAATTATATATCAGCTATTGACCACATATGACTGTACTCAGACATATTTAGAAATCAGCTAACACATATAACAAGTGCACACATAATACTCTATGTGTAACATCCCCAAATCCGGGTTCCTTTAACCCTAGACTTGGTACGTCACGATACATCATCTTCATACACGTTCTATAACTAATGCGGAATATATAAACATAAATTGTTTATTCTACAACATTTCCCAAGGTTTCTAACCTTAACTTACATATATACCTTTAGATTCATAAAAAGGTTTACAAAATTACTTACATCATATAACAATTTAGTTATAATGCATAACACTATAATCTTGTCTGTTGCTTCTGTCTCCGTCTCTCCTTGGACATTCGTATTATTCTGAAATTTGTTATCATGATATAGCAAGAGTGAGCAACGACTTGCTCAGCAAGTTTAAAAACGATAACGATATATCATGATTGAAAGAAAGAATAAGCTTTTGAATTTTCAACAATATAATAATTGTGAAAGAGTACGAGTCATAATTTCAATAATTGAATGACTAAATTAATTAATGTTGAGTGTCAATAATGACCATGAACAAATTTAACTAAACCTTATGGTAATGAAGGTGATCAGCCTTTCATACCTGATGAACACATGCAACAAGCACTATGTGCGAATCAACAATTTAAAGAGGTGGAATAATTATACAGAATTAAACCATAGCATGCTTGAAACGTAACAACTTGAGTTTGAGTTAGGAACTTGAACAATAAAATAATATATCCTGTTCGAATATAAATTGAGTAGGGTTTAGGAAACTTGTCTGTCTGCTCAGCTACAATTAATGTCTAGCTTTAACTAACTAGCTTTGAAAGACCTAACATTAGTAAAGTTGGTCTAATAATTTGTACAACGTATTTGTACAACTATACGCTCATTAAGAAACTTATCTACCACACGTAAGTACTAACACATAATTTACATCAGTCAAAACAATATTATTAACCTTATAGACCCTCAATCAAATTAGGTTAATAATTTAATAAATTACAAAATATTTTTTTTAAGTGTTGGACACTTATTAAACTATTAAACAATTTATTATAATTGTTTAAACAAAAGAGTTAAAAGACATTTTCTTTATTTCATTTAATTACTATTTAATATTAATTAAATAGTAAGAAATTAACTACCTTTAGTTATTATTTAATAATAACTTACTAGATTTATTTATTATTTAAAATTAATCAAATTATATTATATTAAAAATAATCAAATATCTTTAGTTATTATTTAAGAATAAATAATAACTAATTAACAAGATTCATTTATTATTTAAAGTTAATTAAATAATAAATAATAAAATTATATAGTAAATACTCAACTATCATTAGTTATTATTTAATAATACATAATAACTAACTGAATTTATTTATTATTTAAAGTTAATCAAATAATAAATAATTAAATACTCAATCTTAGTTGTCTTTAATTATTATTTAATAGTAATTAAATAATAATTAATTAAAATATCATCCTTGTTTATTATTTAATATTAATTAAATAATAAATAATTAATTAAATCATAAATTCAGAAGATATAATATTAAACTAACTAGATTAATATTTAAAACATTTAAATATTAATCCTAAATATTTATTATATTTGAAAAATATAATATTAAACTAACTAGATTAATATTTACAACATTTAAATATTAATCCTAAATACTTATTATATTTGAAAAATATAATATTAAACTAACTAGATTAATATTTACAACATTTAAATATTAATCCTAAATATTTATTATATTTGGAAAATATAATATTCAATACCTAAATATAATTTTTGTATTATTAATATTTTTGTTATAATTTTAAATTAATTTTTAAACATTTAAATTAATTTAAATTATCCAGAATGGCATTTCCATAAATAAGTTGAAAAACCGGACCCATGGCAATTTCGTAATTAATCTGAAAACCAAACGGAGGGGCAGTATCGTAATTTCACGCAAAAAATCTGTTGACGCGCATTGCGCGTGCCGTCAAAAATATGGCCCCAAAACGATGCCGTTTTAAGGCACCGTAGCTGGCTTCCGCGCATTGCGCGCGGATGAAATTTTTATTCGCCAAAACGACGTCGTTTTGGCTCCGTGTCCGATAGTAACAATTGCTTGCGCGCATTGCGCGGCCACCCTCTTTTTTTTCTCTTTCAGCAGATCATGAACAGTGGCTATTTTGATTAAAATTATACCTTCAAGAAATCTTTAAGTCCTCAATAAAAATCCAAAGAAATTACCAAACACTTAATATCAATTTATAACATGAAAATATAATTTTTCATGATTTAATATTAAAAAAATTTATAAAAATTTTTACATCACATAAACTACCACAAATCATAACTTTTTGTGTATAACTCCATTTTGAGTGATTCAAACTTTGTTTTTCTCATGATTTAATGTTCTATAATATTAGAACATTAAATTTAAATATTATAAAAAATTATTTTTGGTCATTATTTTGAGACTTGATTTAACACCACCAAACACATGTTTTTAGCATATAAATTATACCAAAATACAAATCAAGTATATTAAACTCAAGCATGGCATAAATATTACTACTACACATTATTAACTATATTAATATGTTTATACTCACATGTTAGTTTATTTAATTAAAAACAAACAAACTACATTTAAAATAACCATTACCTCATTTTAATGGTTATCTTCATTTTTCTTCCAAAATGGGTTGTGAAGGAGGATGGCATGAACCAAGAATTTCTTCTCTACCTTCTCCTTGCTCTCTCTCAAAATACTTACTCTCCCAAGCTATTTCTCTCAAACTCTCTCTTTTGGAAACTTGGAAAAATAAATGAAATGCAATGTCTACAATTTCAAGTATACTTGTAAAATTCCTAGATACAAAAATTATATCTATAATTCATGATGCTCCTACTTGGATACTTGCACAAGAAATGGCTAAAGTACCTAAGTTGGTGAAAAGAGGCATGGTCCATGTACCAAAAAAATAAAACAAGCAACCTTAATTTAATTAAATGAAAAATAAAAGAAAATAAAACAAAACTCATTTTCTCTCTCCTCCCTCAACTTGGTCGGCTGATGGACATCATTCTTGTCCCAAAATGAGTGTCACAAGCTCACTTTTTAATAATTAATAGTTTAATTAAGTATTTTTCAAGTGGGCCAATCATTGGGCTTTAATTTAAAATACCAATTGGGCTTCTATTAAATTGTTTGGGCTACTAAATTGTCAAATTTTATTATTCTTCACTTGGGCTACTAATTGACCCATGTTGGGCTAATTTAATAATTTACACATTAATTATTCAATCCATGATTAAATAAATAATTAGATTGAATAAATAATTAAATATTCTAACCCATAACTATTAAATTACTAAATAGACTAATAATATTTTACATTATTTACATTAATTAATTATCATATTAATTAATTTATAAAATTTAATTCACTCATTATATTCAATTTAATTGAATATTTAATTAATGACAACTTGTCAATTATTTTGATATTAAAACTTTAGAGTGTGTTCGCTAATATATATAATCTATATATATTATTTATACATATTACCTTACCTCAAAAACAATTTCACAATAAATTATGAAATTTAAATAAATACCATATATAATTTAATATATATTATTTAGGCCATAAATTAAATTATTTAATACATTTACATTAAATAATTCATTTCTCATCAATTATGGAAATAATTCCATATACCCGAAAATACATTGAAATAATAATATATTTACTCAATTTCTTATTTAAATAATTTATTTAATTATTTAATTAATATTACACAAATAATTGTATAATTAAATTTCTCACTCTCATAAATCATTTACAATGATTTATTTAATAATAGAATATATTCATTTAATATATTCAATTACTATTTAAAATTACTTACTTAATTTAATCCCTTTATATATATGTACATATATATGAAATTAAATGTTGTACATATATACAATTACTAATCTCCCTTAATTAATTCAATTACTTTATATAATTTATAATTATATAATTTACATAATTATTCCTCACAAATAATTTATCAACAATTTGCATAATTGTTGATTAATGAATAAATTAATTCCACAATAAACCTTTTAATTCAATTCGGATTACTTTAATATTAATCTATCTATTTATCACAATTTAATTAACCATTAAATTATGTTACTAAATATGCACGCATATATATATTCATATAAATACATATTTAATTTACACGCAACCACGTCGCATAATTACATAACTCCACTAATTAATTCTCTTAATTTAATTATCACTTTACTTGCTAACTTATCAAAATTTTGATATCACTATATCTAAGTTAGTCCGTTAAATTTAATTTGGACCTCTATTTATCTATCACTACTAGGTTATCAAACTCCAACCTTTATTAAATATTAAATATTTTATTTCTAATTCATTTAAATATCCGGGATATTACACTATGCAAATAACACATAGCACAGAAAAATAACTTGCAGGAATAACAAATATCACTTAAAGAACTTGCCTGGATTGCAACATCAGTTTATGCTAACCTTTCGCGTTCCTTGCACCACCTATACAACATGAGAGATCAACGGTGCATTATATTAGTCAAAGTTTGACTCAATATTTAATCATATTCTTTGGATGCCTACTTCCTTTTATCGTCCCATTTATTCACTAGGGTTGATTCATTAGTTTAGTTCATTGTGGATTCATCACATTGTTTCACATAAACACCGTAAACCTTCTATACTTAACTCTGTATATCCGACATTCCTTAATGCCATAACATTATCATTTGGGTCAATCTACCACTTAGTCACTTAATAAACCTTACTTGATTTAAATTCCACAATTACCTCATCACTTTGACATAATAATATCCGTCTCAAATAATACATTAAACTCTTACTAATCCCATTAGTATTACACCAATTAGCTTCTAGTGTTATTAAAAACACCTTAATTAAACATCAATATTATTAGTCCTCTTTAATAACATTTTAAAACCTTCATCGATTTTATTAATCATTTGATATTAATTACTCATTGTCTAACATTATTAATCTGTTAATAATATTTTAATTAATAATACATTTTCTGAAACTGGCGACTGAGCCGAGGCTCAGAGCCTGAACGCAACATCTGGGCTGGCAACTTTACGATCGCCGAGTGAGGGTCACTCTACGATTTCTCAAGACTGACCCAGACTGCTCTACGACTCGGCGAATACAAAGCACTCTATGATCTCGAGTGGACTTTACGATCTCCAGTGGCTAGTGCCACTCTACGATTTGCGAGTGGGAACCACTCTATGATTCACAGGTCTGGTTTAGACTGCTCGATGATTCTTCATGCGAGTTTACTCTACGATTTCCGATTGAGGCCACTCTACGATCTCAATGACGAAGCCACTCTATGATTTGCAGGTTCACCCTACTATTCTTTCTCCTGACTTGGTTAAGTCATTCAATGGCTGGCGAGTGAGCTCTACGATCAGAGGGAAACCACTCTACTATCTCCGAATTCGCTCTACTATTCTTACTGCAACTAAGGTAAATTTTCCAAATTAATTAATGAATTATACCTATTATTTAATATTACTTAAATAACAAGTTTACAACCATCATAACCTCCTTTAATTATTATTGATTAAATAACAATTTGTTACTCATCCTTACCTATTATAAGTTAAATAATAGGCAATTACTTATTTTATCTTATCTTTCTTTAATTATTATTTCATCAAATAATAATTAATTAATTACATTTATTACTCTTTAATCATTTTAATGTTGAGTAATAATTAATTACTTTTTCTACTCTTTAATCATTATTTAATATTAAACAATGACTAAATACCTTTACCTATTATTTAATCACAATTAAATAATAAATAATCACTTTACTCGACGATTTCATAAGTCTGGCCGAGACTAGTCGACGATCGTCGAGTGAAAGTCACTTTACGACCTCGAGTTATACTCTACGATTGCTCAAGTTTGATCGGGACCGCTCAACGATTCTACATGTTGTATTACATTGTTGCCAATTCGCAACGTCAATGCCACGCGTTTTATTTAAACCTTAGTTAATTCACAACTTCTTCGTCCCAATTCGGAATTGGCTCAACTTTGGACAATGATCTATCCATAACATATTCTAGCTACATGCATAGGTGTCTTAAACCCAAATTACTTGAACTCAAAAAGTTCCAAAACAGCCCACTCAAAATAGTGAGTGACAACTTACTTTTTGTCCCGACTTGTTTTACGGTAAAATTCATATAAAATGATTTATAAAAAAATTTAATGTCGTTCCTTCTTGACATATCTTCGTAACTTAGAGATCTACAACTTTTGTTTAGGTTTGAGAACCTAATTTGGTACACACTAGGTTGTACACCTCAAAGAATAGCTAGGTAAAAAAAATTGTCCCGAGAACAAACTGGCAGTCAGACACTAGTTCACCATAAAATTCATAACTTATTCGTTACATGTCCGTTTTTGATCATCTTTACATAAAATTAAAGCTTATGAAGTTTACTTTAAATCTTGTTTAGACCTTGACTTCATCCCATGCACCAAACAACACAGATCGAAGAGTTCACCCAACCTGTCCAGACAGTTTCAGTCACTGGACAGTTGCACAAAATTAAATTTTTCAAAAATGCTATGCTCCATAAAATGGTTAAATATTTTGGGTACTTCTAGATAACTTCCATATCTACAGCTTTGTAGTTTATACCAACTTCAAATTCGAAACACATGAGTTTCTATAATTTTTACAAACCCAAAAATTGCAGCAGATTCTGGGCAGACCATTTTCGGTCCGAGCCAGACTGCTTCAATCAGTCACCACGAACAAACCACAAGGAATTTCTGTGATATAAAAATTTCTACAAAACTTTTACTTCCGTAGCTTTAATTTGATATATATCCCACTCTCTAATTCCAAGTATTCAATTTTATAAATATTCCCAAACCAACTGCACACAACACATAATTCTGCGAATTGTGTTCTCCAATTCATTTAAATAAATTCGTGAATCAAGTACTAGATTCATGAAAATCTTTGGTTAGACCATTATACACAAGTTACTCATGATCTACCACCATTAACTAAATTAAAACCTAATATTTACCCAAGAAAATCAAAGGTTATTCAAGGGTTTAGTGATATACCTTCCATAGCTAGCTTCTCTTTGGTTTAATCTTCTATTTCTTGCTTGCTCTTCTCCTTCTCTTTTTCTCCTCCAGCCCGTGAGCACATCTCTCTCTATATTACTCAAGTTGCTGATTTCTTTCTTCTCCCAACGTGGGTTAGCCAAATAAATTAAATAATCAATGTAAGAGATAAGGAAATGTGTTGAATTTTGATTGGTTAACTTGGATTACATTAGGATAAAGCATTAAGTGGCTTAATAAATTATCCAACCACTAAGTTGCTGAGAAATACAGCTGGCGCCATTTAAAAAAATATCTGGAGAGTTATTTTTTTATTTTGGGTCCCACTTTTAATTATCTGACCCGCTCAATAACTGGTTAACCCGAAAATCATATTTTTCAATATTACAGTCAATTCCTACTAATTCGGACGTTCCCGACGTCATGGTAACATCTGTTTCTTCAAATTCACTTCCGAACTTCAAGTTTGACTATTTTCCATAGAAAGTCAAACGGTCAACTTTGATCAAAAAGTCAATCGGAACTCCTATTGTGTTTACAATCCATACTTACTAAATTTGACGTTCCCGTCGCAACGACGAAGTCCGTTTCTCAAAATTTTTCTCCAAACTCAAACTTGGACTTTTCATCTTTCGAAGTCAAATGGTTGTCTTTGACCATAAAGTCAACGCCGACACCAAATTGTGTTTACCATATCTTCTAGCTAAATTTGACGTTCCGGTCTCAACGGTGCAGTCCGCGTCTCCAAATTCCATTCCAAACTCAAATTCGGGCTGTTGACTTCTTTTAGTCGATTTTTGACTATTTGACCATTTTGTCCTTTCTTAGTCACGGACCTTTCGAATATTTCCTCTCTTCTATAACACCAAGGTTATTAATCAACGTGTCAAGGGTAGCTTGGTCATTTTTCAATTTCTACTAACTTTTCATTTATAGAAACTTCCTAACTTTCCATTTATGGTAAGTTTTACTCTCCTCCCATTGGTCTATTCCAATTCACGAGGGTTCCATACGAACCATCTTGGTTACACATTCTCATTAATTAATAACCGTATTAATTAATTTTCCTAAGTCATCATACACTGATTTAATTATTTGCCCAGAAATTTACAATTACTGTCAATAATTTTATTTCTTTATATTAAAATATTCCGGGTTGCTACATTCTTCCCTCCTCATAATAATTTCGTCCTCCAAATTTCAATATAAGGTAAATCCAAAATATAAGGATAACTCTTCCTCACCAGGTTCTCTGTACCTATATACCATATAGATACCTGACTTAGTATATACCTTATCATATACTCTTTCAACCAATTCTAGGTTTTAAACTCTCAACCATTGTTTTCCTTAGATTAAGTTTTAAACTCAATCCTTACAAATGATTCCATCCTTGGAATTTCCATTACTAATGAAATATCAGAGTTTGTTTCATTTCCAACTCTTTACAAACTCATAACTATCCGACAAATCGCATCGATTATCTTATTCTAGGCATCGCTTTACTTATTATTTTATAAACACTGTCCTAGTCTCTTCATGACAGGACTCTAATTCATTTCCAGTGATTGTCCATCACTTTACCAGGGTTAACTTTATATCTTAATTTCAAATTTCTCTTGAATCCTCGAAAGCTTAAAATTTCCTCAAATCGACTATCCATTACTTCCTCATCCAAGGATTAACATAGCCTTAAATCACATCAATTACCTAAGACCGTACTTATTAGTCTTATGAATATCCACAATTTACTTAAAACTATACTCATCAGTCTTATGAATTTCCGGGTCATTACATTTGTGAGGATCCGAATTTTCAGGATTTCTTTAATAATATAAATGAGAATTTAATTAATAAAATATAAATGAGAAATTTAATTGATAAAATTATCAAGATTATTTAAATTAATTATTATGATTTAAGGTATGTGATAAGATTTAATTAGTAAATTAAATCTGTACAGAGATCATGACGAATTGTGTTAATTTAAAATAATTGAAAAGTAAATAAATTGTTTAAAAATAATTTATGAAAAATAAAAGAAATTTCAGGCAAATGTACAATAAAGTGTACAATTAAATTGAAGTGGAAGTACAGAAATTATGATTTAAACGAGATGATATGGTAATGTGAGAAGTAAGATTTAAATATGTATATTTATATATGTGAATGTTTAATTAATAATCTTAATTTCATTAATTATGGAAATAAATGGATTAATAATTAAATTAATCTAAATAAAAAGTGAATGAGGGAGTTGGTAAAATTGTATGTGTTGATTTTAGATTTTATCAAGAATTTTGGAGGAGGTTTAGAAATTAATTGAGAAAGAAAAGTAATTATATAAATTATATAATAATAAATTATATAATTTATATAAGGAAATTAAAATAAGGTATGAAGAAAATAATAATTATATAAATTATATAAGAATAATTATGTAATTTATATAAGGCGATTAAATGGAATAAGGTTGGAGGAAATTAAGAAATTATTTAAGAAAGGAGAATGTAAATATATAAGTTATATAATATTAAGTTATATATAATTTATATATATATAAAGAAATTAATGTGAAATGTAAAGAAATGAAATTAAATGAGGAAAAAGGAATATTTTAATTCGTTAAAAATGATGTTTATGCATAATTAAATTATTATGACTTTTATGAAGGATAATATTTTTAAAACGTGAACATTTTAGTGTGACATGTTGTCCAAGTAAGGAAGTGAAAAATTATGAAAAATAATTTTTATATGTCCTATGAATTAATTTATGATTTTTGAAGGTATAAATGACCTCATATAATTACATGCATGTCATTATGCGTATACAAAATTTGTCAAGAAAAATACCGAAAAAGGTATTAATATTACTCATAAATCATGTTATGATTTTTAGTGAATTAAAATAAATATTTTATGTATATTACATAAAATATTTATTACACAAAATAATTACGTACTGTATTTAAATTAAAACTTGCACGCCTTTTTCTTGAAAAATTCGAAAGTTTCATGTCAAAGTCGGTGGAATTAATTGATAGCAAAAAGTGGGTAAGTGTTGCTTATAAAAAGAGAGAAAATAAGGGAGGAAAAAAGAGGCAAAAAAGAAAAAGAAAAAGAAAAAGAAAAAGAAGAAGAAACAAATTTTTCTTCTTCTTCATCACCCGCCACCGCCACCTCCACCGGAAATTTCCATGGCCGTCGCAAGAGAGGAGTTTATTGGTGCCTACATGGGTAGAGAAAGCTTCAAGGAAGGTTGATCGATAGAGGGTTTAAGCTATCAATTAAATAATTGGACGCCAGACAAGTTCTTCAGTTCTTTTTATGTTAAATGTTGGACTATTATGATATGTAATTCTTGTTTTAAATGCATAAAAATTATGTGTTATGTGATACGTGATTAATATGACCACAATGTGTACTTTGTGCAACAATATGAATATATATGAGAAATGTTGCTATAGTAGAAGCGCAAGCACATGATGTATGACACACACCAAGTGTGAGGACCCGAAATTTCAAGATCTCTTTAATAAAATTAAATGAGAATTTAATTGATAAAATTATCAAGATTGTTAAATTAATTATTATTTTATGTGATTTAATGTATGGGATGAGATTTAATTAATAAATTAAATCTGTGCAGAGATTATGATAAATGGAATTAAATTTATGTAAATAAATTGTTTAAAGACAATTTATTAAGAATAAGAGAAATGTTAATATCGGGAAATTGTTGTGGAGGTGTGAAAATTAAATGAGGTTATATGATAATGTAAAATGTATGAATTAAATATGTGTATAATTATATATATACATTTGTATATTATATATGCAAATGTTTAATTGATAATCTTAAATTCCATTAATTATGGAAATAAAAGGGATTAATAATTAAATTAATCCAAATTTAAATAAAAAGTGAATGAGGGAGTTGGTAAAATTGTATGTGTTAATTTTAGATTTTATCAAGAATTTTGGAAGAAGTTTAAAAATTAATTGAGAAGGAAAGGTAATTATATAAATTATATAATAATAAATTATGTAACGACCCCGAAATTCGACCTACTTCATTCCCTTAAATCTTGTATTTATTAAACATTATTTTCTTTACGTCCAAATTTCGGTCCGTTAATAAATCTTTAATCACCTTAATTGATCCATTAGCTGATTTCAAAAATCATTAATTACCAAATTTTCGGTATAATTTTTTTCTTTTTCTCAATTCAATTATTGTATTAAAATATTTGGATATTTAAAATCTTTACATCTGGATCCTAGTCCCTGGATCGCAACCTTAACCTTTTTCTTTTCTTTTACTAGTGTCATACAGCTCAACATTCACAATTTAGTATTGGTCATATCCATACAATTTTCTTTGTTTCATAATTCATAATAATTTATATCCTGACCATCATCAAGAACAATCACAATTCATAATTTAACAATATTCGCTCTGTCCAGATCCAACATATATGTACATAAAAAATATTAATGTAACATTGACAATTTTTCACATTGAATCATAATATAAACATTTCATAATAACTTCACAGCCTTTTAGAAAATTTCGTCTCTATATAATCGGATATTCTTGAAATTCATTTCTTAACCTGCAAAAGTTTATATTATGCAAGTAATGAGCACAACGGCTCAGCAAGTTCAACAGTTATAATTCACGTAGCACATACCTTAACATGCTTGGTGTGTGTCATACATCATGTGTTTGTGCTTCTACTATAGCCATATATCTCATATATATTCATATCGTTGCACAAAATACACATTGTGGTCACATTAATCACGTATCACATAGCACGTAATTTTTATGCATTTAAAATAAGAATTACATATCATAACATTCCAACATTTAACATAAAAGGGACTGAAGAACTTGCCTGAAGTCCAGTTAATTAATTTGATAGCTCAAACCCTTAACTCGATCAACCTATGATCATAAAATAATCAAATAATAATTATTTAACTCCTTATGATATTAATTTAATTAATTAATATCATCTCTAGGCCAATTATTAATTTATATGGCCAATTATATTAACCTCGTTCCTTAAAATATTCGTTTAACTTAATATCCAATACCTCTAATACGGACAACCCGGCTCATCGGATAAAATTTAACATATCTGGTTGTCCGAATTTTCATTTAATCATTTTCTAGCTTTTAAACTTAATAGATTAATATTTAAATATTAATCTCCAAAATTTAATATTTTTACAAAAATATTAAATTTAATACCCAAATATCATTTCTATATTTTTAGTATTTTTCTATAATTTTCTATTATTTTTAAACAATTTTTAAACATTTATTTCATTAAAAACTGATTCTGGGGGCATTTTGGTAATTTCCGCGGTCAAAGGGACAAAACTGGCATTTTTCGGAAAGCCCAGGGGCATTTCCGTCATTTCGGCAACGTTAGGGACAAATCCGGAATTTTCCGGAAAGTCCAGGGCCATTTCCGTAATTAACCGAGGGTCAGGGACACGCTGGTCATTATCCGAAAAGTTCAGGGGCATTTTCGTACTTTCGGCGTGCCAAGGGACACGCTCGGCAATAAATAAAAAGACCAGGGACGCTTTCGTAATCTCATAGCGCGTAAGCCGCGCATGGCGCGCGTCATTCCTTCGTCATCTCAGAACGACGTCGTTTGGCCCCCCCTTTTCCGGAAACTTCAGCCGCGCGATGCGCGGCCCTGCCCCTTACCCCAAAACGGCGTCGTTTTGGTCCGGTTTCCGGAAAATCCCTCCGCGCATTGCGCGGAGCACTGTTCATTCTTCTATCTTCTTTCTTCCGGAACAGTGCGTCAATTTCATCATTTTTCACCATTTTGCTCATTTTTTTCACCACAAAATCATTCCAAAAAACATGAAATTAATAGATATACATCCTAAAATTATTTAGAATAATTATACTAATTATTTTCTAATTTTACATCACAATAATTAATCATTCATAATCACAAATAAAACAAATAATTAAATTATTATACCTCCCCAAAGCTTGATTTCTTTCCTTGAAGGCACCAAAATTCCTTCTTCCCTCTCTTGACAGCCATGGAGGTTCGGTGGTGGTGACATGGTGGCTCGGATGGTGGTGGAAAATGAAGCAATGTTCTTGTTGCTTTCTTTTCTTTTTCTTTTCTTTTCTCTTTATTCATTTGCCTTTTATAATCAAAGTCATCAACTATTTTTTTTTTTAAAAAAATGAGAAGTCCACCGACTTACTTTCTCTCTCTCTCTCACGCCAATTTCGGGAAATTTCCGGACAATTCCCATGCGAAATTTAGAATTTTAATACATTACGTAACTATATCGTGTAATAAATATTTTATATAATGTATATAAAATATTTATTTTAATTTACAAAAAATCATAATATGATTTATAAATAATATTAACACCCTTTTTGGGTACTTTACTTGATAAATTTTGTACGCGCATAACGCCATGCATGTAATTCTATGAGGTAATTTATACCTCCAAAAATCATAAAATAATTCATAGGACATATAAAAATTATTTTTCATAATTTTTCACTCTGTTACTTGGACAACATGTTACATTAACATGTTCACATTTCTGAAATATTATCTTTCATAAACGTCATAATAATTCCATTATACATAAATATAATTTTTAATAATTTAAAACATCCCTCTTTCTTATTTATTATTCAATTTCTTTAATATTCACAATAATTTCTTTATATATAAATTATATAACTTAATATTATATAATTTATATATTTACATTCTCCTTTCTTAATTAATTTCTTAACTTCCTCCAACCTTATTTCATTTAATCACCTTATATAAATTACATAATTATTCTTATATAATTTATATAATTATTATTTTCTTCATACCTTATTTTAATTTTCTTATATAAATTATATAATTTATTATTATATAATTTATATAATTACCTTTCCTTCTCAATTAGTTTCTAAATTTCCATCATAAATCTTAATTTAATTTAAAATCCATAATTACAACTTTATTAACTTCTCCATTCGCTTTTCATTTAAAAATTGGATTAATTTAATTATTAATCCCTTAATTTCCTTAATTAATAACATTTATAATTATCACTTAAACATATATATTTATATATATACAAATGTATATATATACATATCTAATTTAATATATTTCACATTACCACGTAACTTCAATTAAATCATAATTTTTGCATTTCCATAATAATTTAATTGTACAATTTATTGTACAATTACCTAAAATTCTTTCATTTCTCATAAATTGTTTTTAAACAATTTATTTACTTTTCATTTATTTTAATTCAACATACTTTATCATAATCTCTGTACAAATTTAATTTATCAATTAAATCCGTTCACATACCTTAAATTATATAATATAATAATTAATTTAACAACCTTGATAATTTTATCAATTAAATTCTCATTTAATATTATTAAAGAAATCCTGGAAATTCGGATCCTCACAAATTATATAATTTATATAAGGAAATTAAAATGAGGTATGAAGAAAATAATAATTATATAAATTATATAAGAATAATTATGTAATTTATATAAGGTGATTAAATGGAATAAAGTTGGAGGAAATTAAGAAATTATTTAAAAAGGAGAATGTAATTATATAAATTATATAATATTAAATTATATAATTTTTATATAAAGAAATTAATATGGATATTAAAGAAATTGAATAATAAATAAGAAAAATGAATGTTTTAAGTTATTAAAAATTATAATTATGTATAAAAAAATTATTATGACTTTTATGAAGGATAATATTTTGGAAACGTGAACATGTTAATGTAACATGTTGTTCAAGAAATGAAGTCAAAAATTATGGAGAATAATTTTTATAAGTCATATGAATTATTTTATGATTTTTGGAGGTATAAATTACCTCATATAATTACATGCATGGCGATATGCGTGTACAAAATTTGTCAAGTAAAGTACCCAAAAAGGGTCTAAATATTATTCATAAATCATATCATAAATTTTGGTACATTAAAATAAATATTTTGTATTTATTATATAAAATATTTATTACACGAATTAATTACGTAATGTATTAAATTAATTGATTACGCAAGAATTATGCATGTAAATATTCTGGAAAGTTCGTGGTTGCGTGAGAAAGATGGGAGAGAGTCGGTGGAAAATTTTTAAATCAAAACATTGGTTATGTGGATGGATATAAAAAGAAAGGAAAGGAAATAAAAGGAATAGAAAAGAAAAGAATAAATAAACACTCTCTCTCTCTCCTTTCTTCTTCACCGTGAACACCATCACCGCCACCATCTCCACCACCGTGAACCGCCATGGCTGTCAAGAGAGAGAAGAAGGAATTTTGGTGCCTTCAAGGAAAGAAATCAAGCTTTGGGAGGTATAATAATTTAATTATTTGATTTATTTGTATTTATGAATGATTAATTATTATTGTGGAAAAATTAGAAAATATTTAGAATTATTATTCTAAATAATTTATGGGTGAAGACATGTTAATTAGATAATTTTTGGAGTGATTATGTTGTGAAAATTATGAAAAAGTTTTTAGTATTTTTGGTTTAAATTATTGCATGGCTGGGTACTGTTTGTGCGAAACTGGAAGAAGAAAGAAGGGAGGGCCGCGCATTGCGCGCGGCCATTTTTTTACCGAAGGCAGGCTTGAAACGGCGTCGTTTTGGGACGCGATATCTGTCGTCCGCGCAATGCGCGGATATGGCTCCAAACGACGTCGTATTGGAAGAAGCCGGAGAAGGAACGGCCGCGCCTTGCGCGGCTGTGTTTTGTGATGAAATGACGACTGTGCCCTTGGGCTTTTTCAGAAATACCGAGCGTGTCCCAAGGCCGCGGAAATTACATAAACGCCCCTGGACTTTTTGGTTAAGTCCGGTTATGTCCCTAATGTTGCGGAATTTACGAAAATACCCTCGAGCTTTCCGGAAAATGCCAATTTTGTCTCTTTGACCGCAGAAATTACCAAATTGCCCCCAGAATTAGTTTTTAATTGAAATAAATGTTTAAAAATTGTTTAAAAATCATAGAAAATTATAGAAAAATACTAAAAATATAGAAATGGTGTTTGGGCATTAAATTTAATATTTTTGTAAAAATATTAAATATTGAGGATTAATATTTAAAGGTTTAAATATTAATCTAATAAAGTTACCATTTAAAAAATGGTTAAATAAAATTTTGGGACACCCAGATATGTTAAATTTTACCCAATAAGCCGGGTTGTCCGTAGTGAGTGTATTTGATATTAAGTTAAAGGAATATATTAAGGGAAGAGGTTAATATAGTTAACCATATAATTTGGAAATTAGTCCAGAGATGATATTAATTAAGTAAATTAATATCATAAAGAGATAAATAATTATTATTTGATTATGTTATGATCATAGGTTGATCGAGTTAAGAGTTTGAGATATCAATTTAAATACCTGGACGCCAGGCAAGTTCTTCAGTCCCTTTTATGTTAAATGTTGGAATGTTATGATATGTAATTCTTGTTTTAACTGCATACAAATTATGTGTTACGTGATACGTGATTAATAGGACCACAATATGTATTTTGTGCAACGATATGAATATATATGAGATATATTGTTGTAGTTAAAGCACAAGCACGTGATATATGACACACACCAAGCATGTTAAGGTATGTGCTACGTGAAGCATGAACTGTTGAACTTGCTGAGCCGTTGTGCTCATTACTTGCTCAATAACATTTTTGCAGGAAAGAAATGACATTCAAGAATATTGGGTTTTGTTAAAGATAAATTGCCTAGAAGGTAGAAAACATGATTGTTATATTATACTGCAATGTGGATAATTTGCCAAGTTACTTGGATATGTTATATGTACATGTAAGTGGGATATGAATATGAAGTGTATAGTTAAATTATGAATTGAAATTGTTCTATATGAATATTATGATAGAGACGATTATATATCTATGTTTAAATGATGAATCATGGGATAAAGAATATTGGATAAATATAAACAACATTGAATTTGAATGTTGAACTTTATGATACGGGTTACAAAGAGAAAAGAATAAGTAAAGGTTGCGATCCAGGGACTAGGATCCAGTTATAAAGATTTTAAATATCCAAATATTTTAATTAAATGATATGATTGAGAAAAAGAAAAATTTATACCAAAAATTTGGTAATTGATGATATTGAAATTAAATAATGGATCGATTTAGGTGATGAAAGATTTATTAACGGACCGAAATTTGGAAGTAATGAAAATAATGTTTATTAAATACAAGATTTAAGGGAATAAAGTGGGTCGAATTTCGGGGTCGTTACAGTTGGTATCAGAGCTAGAGGTTATAAACCTTAGGTAAATGATACCTTAGGCTATAACCTAAAGTAAGAAAGAGTAAGATAGTTGTGTGTTCTGAAAACTCAAGCGTATAGTAAGCTCGTGACTCATGATTGTATGGTGGAGCCCCTTTAGCGAATGGGCGACTAAGGCCTGACTAGGACAAGCTCCTCAACCATATGATTATGGTAAGTTCCTGAGCCCAGATACGTGATAAGTTTGATGAACATGGGGGAATTAGAATGGAAAATATGTAAGTTAAGAAATGCAGATTTCAGATATTGATTAAAGTAAAGGAAATATGAAAGAGATAAGATTATAAGGAAGAGGTAAAGATGTTAAGAAAGATCTGAACGAAGGCAAGGAATTGAGAGAATTTATAAGTTTAATTAAAAATTTATTTGAAGGAATAATTGAAATGATTCAAAGATGAATCTCAAAGAAAATCAGGGGACACCTGATTTAAACAATAGGGATGACAAGGTAATCCGAAATGTATAAGAAGAGATCATAATAACATGATCAGGAAGGGTAAGAAGATCGTACTACGATACGATCACGAGATAAGAGAAGCGAGTAAGAAGTAGGTTGTGAAGCAAGATCATGATGAGATTAAGTGAAAATGTGAAATAACGAAAGACCTGTTAATGGTCGAAAAGGCATATTTTAATGTTATAAAGAGATATGGTACTATGAAATAGTACAAGAAGAATTCAGGGAATGATAAGACATGAATGATGAGAAATGTTATGTTAAGGGGGCAAAAAGCTTGGGTACGAAATTTCAATTGAGGACTCATGTGGTGACTGAATTGCGCAATCCTTTGTATGGGCGGAGGATTTGTGTTTACTTAGTTACTATGTGATAATCATTGGAATGTTAGAGTCGCGCTAGCAGGTTTGATAGATATATAATATTAAGTTAGGCACGAGTTCTTAAAACTCATGCATATGGTAAGTCCATGACTCATAATCGTATGGTATGTTTGAGCCCCTCAGCATATGGATAGTCTTTGATTTGTTCTTAGACTACATATTGCTAGGATAAGATTTAAAACTCATATTCTTGTGGTAAGTTCCTGGACTCATAATGTGTGGCAAGTTTGATGAACTATACGGGGGCTATAGAAAGTTGGAGTAGTTAGAAATTTTAATATGATAAATGAAAATAGTCCTAGCAATAAATTAAATATTTAAGTAAAGAAATTGAAGGTAAATGTTAGGGAATTTAGGGTATTCCCATTCTTCTAGCTTTGCTAGATTTCGAAAATTTTGGCTTCAAGTTGATTTGGCACGTGTGTGCTTTGAGAAATACAAACGAATATTTTTGAGCAATTTTAAAAGTGTCTATGCTACTTGTTTCGGCTAGACAAAAATGTTTTTATATCAAAATGTATTTCAAAAGAATCATCCACACACCTTTTAGCCCGGTGAAGATGTGATGAATGACGGAATGCTCAACGTGTTGTTGAGACGGTGCGGTACTATTTCGTTATAAGATGATTCAACACCATAAAGTATGGTTTATGGTGTAGGAATTATTAATGACGAAATTCTCAACGGACTGTCAAAATGATGCGGTAACATGAAGTCATAAATTATTTTGATTTATGAAGGTATGTCAGAACTATAAGTCAATGCCATTTGACTCGGCTTGATATTTTGAAAAGTTTTGACATGATAAATGTTTTAAAAAATTTCCGTGGATTATAAAGTGTTAGAGAAAGTCTATGCTAATTGATCTAGCTAGACAAGCGTTGAGAAAATATAAGTCTGAGCTATTGATTCAGCTAGACAAATTTTAAATTATATTCATTGAATTCGTATTTTTTGAAAGTTATAACTAAACAAATTTCTTTTGAATGGATTCTAAGGCTGAGATGAACAAAAAGATTAAAAAAAAATACGGGCATGACAGATTGTTCTACTGGCGTGCCAAATTACGGATTAAATATACATCACTTTAATGACAGACTGATCCACTGTCAGGGTTTGCAGTACGACGTACTCTGGGAGTGAAGTACTGTAACCGGGGTACATGTTTACTTTAATGACAGACTAACCCACTGTCAGTGGTTTGCAGTACGACGTACTCTGGGAGTGAAGTACTGTTAAACCGGGATAAAAGTTCATTCAGCATACTACAAAAAGTTTTGTTTAAAATTTTAAATTCCTCTACTCTTATGAAGATTGGATGGTAGGATGGGGTAGTATTATTTAAATGTAAGTGATAATGAAAGCAATAATGTAAAGTAAAGAAAATATGAAATATGAAGGATTAGAAAATTGCAATGGGCAATGATCACGAGAAATGAAGGGAAGAAAGATATGTGGAATAAATATAAAGAAATTGTGAAGTATGAGTATATAGAAATTTCGAGGACGAAATTTTATGAAGGAGGGGTGAATGTGATACCCCAGGAATTTAGAATAATTCCAAATAAGGATTATGATACATCAAGTAAAGGTTAGTATTTAAAATCTAATGTTGAATAATGGAAGTGTTAAAGAATGAATTATGAAATATGAAGAAGGTTATGAATGTGAATTAAGAAGAAAATGATGAATATACAGAGTATAAATGAGGTGTAATAGAAGGTATGAAATAAGTTGGTGAAGTAAGGATAAGTACGATTAGAGAAAAAAAAAGTTTTCGAAAAATGAGAACATATCTTGATAAATACATCAAGGAAAGAGCTAAAGCTTTATAGTCACAAAGAAATTGTGAATGTGATTAAGAATTGAATATTCTGACAATTATGATTTTATGAGGTTATCCATGTAAATTAGGGATATTAAAGAGGTAAAATATAATTATTATGGATTTAATTGTGATTTATCAAGATAAAGATATAGCAAGGTGCTAGAAATAAAATACGTATAAATATTACGACAATTATGATTCCGATGACGGAATCCTGTTAAGGGGGGAAGAATGTGAGGACCCGAAATTTCAAGATCTCTTTAATAAAATTAAATGAGAATTTAATTGATAAAATTATCAAGATTGTTAAATTAATTATTATTTTATGTGATTTAATGTATGGGATGAGATTTAATTAATAAATTAAATCTGTGCAGAGATTATGATAAATGGAATTAAATTTATGTAAATAAATTGTTTAAAGACAATTTATTAAGAATAAGAGAAATGTTAATATTGGGAAATTGTTGTGGAGGTGTGAAAATTAAATGAGGTTATATGATAATGTAAAATGTATGAATTAAATATGTGTATAATTATATATATACATTTGTATATTATATATGCAAATGTTTAATTGATAATCTTAAATTCCATTAATTATGGAAATAAAAGGGATTAATAATTAAATTAATCCAAATTTAAATAAAAAGTGAATGAGGGAGTTGGTAAAATTGTATGTGTTAATTTTAGATTTTATCAAGAATTTTGGAAGAAGTTTAAAAATTAATTGAGAAGGAAAGGTAATTATATAAATTTATAATAATAAATTAAATAATTTATATAAGGAAATAAAAATGAGGTATGAAGAAAATAATAATTATATAAATTATATAAGAATAATTATGTAATTTATATAAGGTGATTAAATGGAATAAAGTTGGAGAAAATTAAGAAATTATTTAAAAAGGAGAATGTAATTATATAAATTATATAATATTAAATTATATAATTTTTATATAAAGAAATTAATATGGATATTAAAGAAATTGAATAATAAATAAGAAAAATGAATGTTTTAAGTTATTAAAAATTATAATTATGTATAATGAAATTATTATGACTTTTATGAAGGATAATATTTTGGAAACGTGAACATGTTAATGTAACATGTTGTTCAAGAAATGAAGTCAAAAATTATGGAGAATAATTTTTATAAGTCATATGAATTATTTTATGATTTTTGGAGGTATAAATTACCTCATATAATTACATGCATGGCGATATGCGTGTACAAAATTTGTCAAGTAAAGTACCCAAAAAGGGTCTAAATATTATTCATAAATCATATCATAAATTTTGGTACATTAAAATAAATATTTTGTATTTATTATATAAAATATTTATTACACGAATTAATTACGTAATGTATTAAATTAATTGATTACGCAAGAATTATGCATGTAAATATTCTGGAAAGTTCGTGGTTGCGTGAGAAAGATGGGAGAGAGTCGGTGGAAAATTTTTAAATCAAAACATTGGTTATGTGGATGGATATAAAAAGAAAGGAAAGGAAATAAAAGGAATAGAAAAGAAAAGAATAAATAAACACTCTCTCTCTCTCCTTTCTTCTTCACCGTGAACACCATCACCGCCACCATCTCCACCACCGTGAACCGCCATGGCTGTCAAGAGAGAGAAGAAGGAATTTTGGTGCCTTCAAGGAAAGAAATCAAGCTTTGGGAGGTATAATAATTTAATTATTTGATTTATTTGTATTTATGAATGATTAATTATTATTGTGGAAAAATTAGAAAATATTTAGAATTATTATTCTAAATAATTTCTGGGTGAAGACATGTTAATTAGATAATTTTTGGAGTGATTATGTTGTGAAAATTATGAAAAAGTTTTTAGTATTTTTGGTTTAAATTATTGCATGGCTGGGTACTGTTTGTGCGAAACTGGAAGAAGAAAGAAGGGAGGGCCGCGCATTGCGCGCGGCCATTTTTTTACCGAATGCAGGCTTGAAACGGCGTCGTTTTGGGACGCGATATCTGTCGTCCGCGCAATGCGCGGATATGGCTCCAAACGACGTCGTATTGGAAGAAGCCGGAGAAGGAACGGCCGCGCCTTGCGCGGCTGTGTTTTGTGATGAAATGACGACTGTGCCCTTGGGCTTTTTCAGAAATACCGAGCGTGTCCCAAGGCCGCGGAAATTACATAAACGCCCCTGGACTTTTTGGTTAAGTCCGGTTATGTCCCTAATGTTGCGGAATTTACGGAAATACCCTCGAGCTTTCCGGAAAATGCCAATTTTGTCCCTTTGACCGCGGAAATTACCAAATTGCCCCCAGAATTAGTTTTTAATTGAAATAAATGTTTAAAAATTGTTTAAAAATCATAGAATATTATAGAAAAATACTAAAAATATAGAAATGGTGTTTGGGCATTAAATTTAATATTTTTGTAAAAATATTAAATATTGGGGATTAATATTTAAAGGTTTAAATATTAATCTAATAAAGTTACCATTTAAAAAATGGTTAAATAAAATTTTTGGGACACCCAGATATGTTAAATTTTACCCAATAAGCCGGGTTGTCCGTAGTGAGTGTATTTGATATTAAGTTAAAGGAATATATTAAGGGAAGAGGTTAATATAGTTAACCATATAATTTGGAAATTAGTCCAGAGATGATATTAATTAAGTAAATTAATATCATAAAGAGATAAATAATTATTATTTGATTATGTTATGATCATAGGTTGATCGAGTTAAGAGTTTGAGATATCAATTTAAATACCTGGACGCCAGGCAAGTTCTTCAGTCCCTTTTATGTTAAATGTTGGAATGTTATGATATGTAATTCTTGTTTTAACTGCATACAAATTATGTGTTACGTGATACGTGATTAATAGGACCACAATATGTATTTTGTGCAACGATATGAATATATATGAGATATATTGCTGTAGTTAAAGCACAAGCACGTGATATATGACACACACCAAGCATGTTAAGGTATGTGCTACGTGAAGCATGAACTGTTGAACTTGCTGAGCCGTTGTGCTCATTACTTGCTCAATAACATTTTTGCAGGAAAGAAATGACATTCAAGAATATTGGGTTTTGTTAAAGATAAATTGCCTAGAAGGTAGAAAACATGATTGTTATATTATACTGCAATGTGGATAATTTGCCAAGTTACTTGGATATGTTATATGTACATGTAAGTGGGATATGAATATGAAGTGTATAGTTAAATTATGAATTGAAATTGTTCTATATGAATATTATGATAGAGACGATTATATATCTATGTTTAAATGATGAATCATGGGATAAAGAATATTGGATGAATATAAACAACATTGAATTTGAATGTTGAACTTTATGATACGGGTTACAGAGAGAAAAGAATAAGTAAAGGTTGCGATCCAGGGACTAGGATCCAGTTATAAAGATTTTAAATATCGAAATATTTTAATTAAATGATATGATTGAGAAAAAGAAAAATTTATACCAAAAATTTGGTAATTGATGATATTGAAATTAAATAATGGATCGATTTAGGTGATGAAAGATTTATTAACGGACCGAAATTTGGAAGTAATGAAAATAATGTTTATTAAATACAAGATTTAAGGGAATAAAGTTGGTCGAATTTCGGGGTCGTTACACCAAGCATGATAAGGTATGTGCTACGTGAAGTATAACTGTTGAACTTGCTGAGCCGTTGTGCTCATTACTTGCTTAATAAACATTTTTGCAGGAAATAAATGAATTTCAAGAATATCAGATTTTGTAGAGACGGATTTTCCTAAGAGGTTGTGAACATTACTATTATATGTTTAAATTATAAATCAATATGAATACATTCGCAAAGTTTGTATTGACGTGATGTATGCATGTACAAAAGATGGTATTGATGTGATATATGCATGTATTAATGGGATCCAGACAGGACGAATAGAGTTATATTATGAACTTTAATTGTTCAAAATGATTATTATGATAAAGACGATTATATATCTATGTTTAAGTGATAAATCATGAAACAAAGAATATTTGATGGATATAAACAACATTAAATGTGAATGTTGAGCTTTATTGAGTTCCATGATAATGATGATAGAAAGAAAAAGTAAAGGTTGCGATCCAGAGACTAGGATCAAGATATAGGGATTTTAATATCCAATTATTTTAATGCAATGATTAAAAGAAAAAGAAAAATTTATACCGAAAATTTGGGTAAATATTAATTTTAAAATCAATTATTGGATTAAAGAAGGGATTAAAGATTTATTAACGAACCGAAATTTGGACGTAAGGTAAATAATGTTTAATAAATATGAAATTTAAGGTAATAAAGTGGGTCGAATTTCGGGGACGTTACAACATTCACCATTCTTCTAAGAATTTCGTCCTCGAAATTACAACATACTTACCCCTTTACCCATTCAATTTCCAGAATATTGGGATATTTCGCAGAAGTCTTCAACAATTGTTCAATAATTGTAAAGGAGCTTGAATAACTAGGAAGTAGAAAGAATTCCTTTAAAATAATTTCATATCTGACTGAGGTGTCATAAAGACCATGAACAAATACCAAGGAATCAATCATTCGACTGACCCTTTTAAATTCACAAAATGATTCAATAATATGAACTGGATATAATCAATGCAGAATTTGATAAGTGACAATTGATTTTAAATGTTGAGTGGTCACCTTGACCATAAACGTCTGGTGAGGCATCAGTCACTTGATTGACCCTCTTAGGTTACATGTCCAGACCGCACTTGAGGCATCAGTCTCTTGATTGACCCTCTTAGGTTATTCCATGTATCAATTATTTGATACTTAGGTTGCTCCCCATTATGGGTTGTTCTCTCAGCTTCAGAATCCGTACCAACAAAAGGTTTGGATAACTTTTAAATGTCAAACATGCAAATGTCTAGCCGAAACAATTGGCATAGACTTACAATAATAGTTCGGATATCAATTGGAACTTTAAACTCTTCAAGAGCACATTCGTGCAATAAAATTTAGGAAGTTCATCACTTCAAGTTAAAATTAACAATGTCTAGCCGATACAAATGACATAGACCCTCATTTAAACGTTTCAAAAATAATGTTTCAAAAGCAACTGAAAATCATCATTCAATTCTTTCAAAAGGCACATAAGTGCAAATTTTGGCACGATTACAGGAATTTCATAGTCTAGCACAGCTAGAAGATTTAAAATATCATAAAACCTCAAATAATCACCAATTTTTACTCTTCATCTTTTTTCAGCTTAATAACTATATATAGTATAGTTTTAATCTTGCTACTTAACTCTACCCACACTCATTGTTCATCAAACTTACCACGTATTTGGGCTCAGGAACTTACCACGGTCATATGATTTGAGGAGCTTGTCCTAGTCAGGCCAAAGTCGCCCATTCGCTGAGGGGCTCCACCACATGACTATGAGTCACGAACTTACCATACGTGTCGGTTCTCAAAACACGAACTTATCTTAACATCCTCTACCTATCCGTTATACATATGAGAAAAGAATCATCTTCTCAACAGACATATAACGAATAGCGCAACACTAGGTTTCAATTGATTATCATTATAGGAAGCCAAGTGGTCGTCAAACCAAACACAATCTCCTGCCCATACAAGTAATTGGTCAACTCAGCCACTAATCAATATAGAAAGTTAAGCGGTGGTTAAACCAAGAACAAATCCCCTGCCCATACAAAGGATTGTTCAACTCAACCACTATATCAATATAGGAAGCTAAGTGGTTCTAAAACCGAGCACAAATTCCCCGCCCATACAAGGAATTGTACAACTTAGCCACTAAAATGAGTCCTCAATTAAAAACCCACAAACCTCTAACTTCTCTTAACTTGATATGAATTTTGTCAATTCATACCTTATCACACTCAACACTTCAAGAGTTCAGTTGTTACTATTTCACAGTATCTTCATTCTTATAGCATCATGCTATTTATAAATTCTCTTAATCATTTAACAGACCATCTGTCATCTCATGATTTTACTATGATCACCGTGATCCTATTTCACAATTGATTTCACTGTATGATTTCTCGCTTATTCTAGGATCGTTTAATTCTACAATCTTCTCGCTCATCTTTAATCATTTTACTGTACGATCCTTCCTTTTAAATTATTGAATCAAGCTTTTCCTGATTCTTTTCCATTCATTTTGAATTCAACCTTGAAGATCCTTTTTTGAATCTACTCAAATATAACTTATTTTCTTCTTTATGAATTTCATATATTCGACTCTTATTGCTTAAACTCCATCCGAGTTTATCCTTCCACTGCCTTCAATATATTTTCACGATTATAGCCTAAGATACTACTACCTAAGAACTATAACCTATCAGCTCTGATACCAACTTGTGACGCCCCCAAATCCGGGTTCTTTGAACCTCAGATTCGGTTCATCACTGCACAACCTTGTTCTTAACAACCACAATATTCAACAATAATAATTGTTAAAAACTTAATACCAACTGTGACGCCCTGCTCGTCAACGAATAAACTCCACAACTTTTAAATAAAAACATGTTGTTGAAAACTCGGTAAATTTAAAATTTTATGGCATTTACTTAAACCTTTGCCTCAGAATCGCAATCTTTACATAATTCTACAACTCAGATCATTTATACCCTTATGACCTAGTGTATTACCACCATTGTGAGCAATAAAAGTCGCAATTTAACATTAAGTCGATATGACTATTAGCTAACTGCTTTTAACTACACAAGTTTACAAAACATTAACACTTGTATATGTAATATCCAGGATATTATGACGCGTAAAAAGTTTAAATAAATAAAATGTGTGTATTTTAGTATTTAAAGTAAGCAATTAATGTGACTTATGTAAATTAATCATGGATGTATATTTTTATTACGGTTATTAATTTAATGGTATATGTTAATGAAAAGAGGATGAATATTGAAAATTTATCCTGAAGTAAATTAAAGTTAATAAGGTAATTGATGAAGTCAAAATTATTAATCATGGATTAATTTATAATTATGAGGAAATTTGGAGATTATTATGAAAGGAATTATATATAAATATATAAGGAAATATAATTATGTGTGAAGGAATTTTGGTTATATAAATTATATGAGGGTGATATATAATTTATACAAGAAAATAAATTATTAAAGAAAAGGTTAATAATTATATAAATTATACAAAATTTATATTGTATAGTTTATATAAAATATATAAAGTAGTAAAAAGAATAATAAATAAATATGAATGATTATTATTTTTAATAAAATAAATTATGTTTATGTAAAATAGAATTATTTTTATTTTTATGAGATATAACGTTTTATGAATTATGCATGTAAGAGAAATTGTTATAATACATAATATATATAATAATTAATTTATGTATATATTATGTAGTAATAGAAAATACATGGATGTTTACGTAATGTATATGTAATAAAGTTGAAACATACGAAAATTAATTTTATTAAGTTATGCGACTTATTTTATTAATTTTGGAAGTATAAAATACTACATATAGTTACATGCATGTCCTTATGCGTGTACAAAATTTATCAAATAAAGTACCCCAAAAATATATAAATATTATTTATAAATTATTTTATGAATTTTGATAAATTAAAATAAATATTTTATATACATTATATAAAATATTTATTACCCGAATTAATTGCGTAATGTATTAAAAATACGCATGCATGGAAAGAAATTTGTCACCGACTTAAGTAAGTCGGTGGAATCAATGAGAGGTTTGAAAAAATGCTAAAAAGTTGGGTATGTATATATATAGAGAGAGATAGTGTATTGATAATAATAATATAACAACACTCAACCTTATCAAGCAAAACCAACTAACATAGCTATATTCATCATCTTCTTCCTTCATCACCATCGTCCGTCACCACCGACCACCTACGCCGCCACTAACAGGAGAGAGGAAGAAATTTTAAGCCACCCAAGTGCCACACAACTTCAAAAGAAGGTATAAATTAAATTATTGAAATTATTTGTCTAAATTTTGTGATAAAATAAGTGTATGAAAAATTGGTAGATAATTATATAATTGTTCTATATAATTTTTGGAGGTGTATCTATGAATTTTGTGACGTTTGGGATAATTTTGTGGTGTAAATAATGATCAAAAGATGGAAAATTACTCTTCCGGCTGGCTACTGTATCGCCAGGAAGAAGAAAAAAATATAAGGCCGACCGCGCATGGCGCGGCGGCCATAATTTTTTTTTGTGGCTAGAATAAAACGGTGTCGTTTTGGGACGCCAGACGGGGGCCGCGCCATGCGCGGCTGTTGATTTTCCGGGGCAGGGCCAAACGACGTCGTTTGGTGCCGCGGAAGGCTGGGCCCGCGCCATGCGCGGCCGACCGGCTTTCCGCGAAATTACCGTTTTGCCCCCTGTTCCGGTTTTCAGATTATTTATAGAAATGCCATTAGAAATGAATTTAATTAAAATAAATGTTTAAAAATTGATAAAAATTATGTAAAAAATCATATAAAATCAGAAAAATATATAAAAATGTTTTATAAATTAAATCTAACAAATTTCCAATTTTGAGGAATAATTCCAATTAATTATTAAAGGTTTAATAATGGGAATTTAAAAGAACATAATTAGAATAATAATCAAATTAGGTTATAATTAATTATAAATGCCCATATAGAGCCGATGGGTAGAATAATTAGGTTAAGAGTGATATTAATTATATAAATTAATATCGTGAGTTACTAAATTATTATTATTTGATTATGTTATTATTATAGGTTACTCAAGAAAGGATAGTTAACCGTTAAATTAGTAAACGGACATCGAGGCAAGTTCCTAAACCCTATCTTTGAACTACTAATTTTAAGTCAGACATTAAATTCTTTACTGAGCTCTATTTTCCAAGTTTTGTCATTATTCCATTTCCTTGAATGTTGAACTCAATTGATATTGTAAATTGTTCAGTAAAAATTTAAAAATCTCTGTAGTTATTCACAGTCATCTTTATGCTATCCATAATGAATTATAATTATTGATTAGTGAGTTAATGATTGTAAGTCTATGCCACTTGTCCGGCTAGACTTTTGGGTACAATTAAATTTCAAATTACTCTATATTGTTTAATGCCGAGCCAAACCAAATTGTTTTGGTGCGGACTCCTAGAAACTGAGATGAACAACCCTATTCCAGGGGTATAGCTCATCGGAAGCTTTAATTTCCGATCCCCCACGATATGCGATAATATGATGTGCACAGTCATAGGTACGAGAGACTGATCACCTCGAGTACGGATTTAAGGTTTTATGGTCTTTATGACATAAACGGGTTATCAATATTAAAATTGAATAACTTACGTTCAATGGTCTTGTGACCCTCAGTTTAATTCATTTGTATCACGTTTCAAAAGATAATTCATGCACTTATTTTTCTTCATTTTGATTGAATTAATGTTACATTATTGGTATAAATTCTGATCCTCATAATACATTGTTATTATGTTCATTATACTTGCTGAGCACTTTAGTTGCTCACTTTTACTTGCTTAAAATGTCGCAGACAAAGATGTAAAACCCTAGAATCTAGATAAGAAAGACAAAGGCAAAGGAAAGATATCGGACTGAAGAAATTGATGTGTTATCCACAGCCGGTAGTCTTAAATCTATGTTGTGACTGTAGATAGAAAATGTTATCTTAGTAATGTTACATGTATGTAAAGGTTAATGACCCTGGGAGTGTGAGAGATGTATTTTGTTTTATGTTGGAGACTAGCATATGTAATGTATATTAATGGTAATTCTGGGTAGTGATTAATGTATGCAATATTATGAATAGTGAACACCAAATTCAAGGTTCCAGGAGCCTGAATTTGGGGGCGCCACAGTATAAATATACCACTGCCTCTATAATTACAAGGCTTTAAATCCGGGATGATACCTAACGGTAATTATTCCCAACAAAATGCAACTTTAACTTTAAGCAGTTCTAGTGGCAACCTTTGTTAATAAAATAAACTTCGCACATCTTCTTGGCGATTACCGGGATCTTCAAACTCTTCGCCCCTCGCTGAAAATGTTTATAATAACAAGAATGAGCATGACGGCTCAGCAAGTCCAACAGCTAACACGTAACACGTAGGTTACATTTAATTAATGCTTTATGCTCCATGCTTTGTATTTATATAGGCATCATGCTTATCATGCTTTGTATTTAAATCATGCTTACCATGCATGTCAATATATCTAGGTTATAAAACTCATATAACACATTTCAATCATAGCATTAATTATATATCAGCTAGTGACCACATATGACTGTACTCAGACATATTTAGAAATCAGCTAACACATATAACACGTGCACACATAATACTCTATGCAAATAACACATAGCACTGAAAAATAACTTGCAGAAATAACAAATATGACTGAAAGAACTTGCCTGGATTGCAACACCAGTTTATGCTAACCTTTCGCGTTCCTTGCACCACCTATACAACATGAGAGATCAACGGTGCATTATATTAGTCAATGTTTGACTCAATATTTAATCCTATTCTTAGGATGCCTACTTCCTTTTATCGTCTCATTTATTCACTAGCGTTGATTCATTAGTTTAGTTCATTGTGGATTCATCACGATATTTCACATAAACACCGTAAACCTTCTATACTTAACTCTGTATATCCGACATTCCTTAATGTCATAACATTATCATTTGGACCTCATAATTATTTAGGTCAATCTACCACTTAGTCACTTAATAAACCTTACTTGATTTAAATTCCACAATTACCTCATCACTTTGACATAATACTATCCGTCTCAAATAATACATAAAACTCTTACTAATTCCATTAGTATTACACCAATTAGCTTCTAGTGTTATTAAAAACACTTTAATTAAACTTCAATATTATTAGTCCTCTTTAATAACATTTTAAAACATTCATCAATTTTATCAATCATTTGATATTAATTACTCATTGTCTAACATTATTAATCTGTTAATAATATTTTAATTAATAATACATTTTCTGAAACTGGCGACTGAGCCGAGGCTTAGAGCCTGAACACACCATCTGGGCTAGCAACTTTACGATCATCGAGTGAGGGTCACTCTACGATTTCCCAAGACTGGCCCAGACTGCTCTACGACTCGGCGAGTACAAAGCACTCTATGATCTCGAGTGGACTTTACGATCTCCAGTGACTAGTGCCACTCTACGATTTGCGAGTGGAAACCACTCTACGATTCACAAGTCTGGTTTAGACTGCTCGATGATTCTTCATGCGAGTTTACTCTACGATTTCCGATTGAGGCCACTCTACGATCTCAATGACGAAGCCACTCTATGATTTGCAGGTTCACCCTACTATTCTTTCTCTTGACTTGGTTAAGTCATTCAATGGCTGGCGAGTGAGCTCTATGATTAGAGGAAAACCACTCTACTATCTCCGAATTCGCTCTACTATTCTTACTGCAACTAAGGAAAATTTTCCAAATTAATGAATGAATTATACATATTATTTAATATTACTTAAATAATAAGTTTACAACCTTCATAACCTCCTTTAATTATTATTGATTAAATAACAATTTGTTACTCATCCTTACCTATTATAAGTTAAATAATAGGCAATTACTTATTTTATCTTATCTTTCTTTAATTATTATTTCATCAAATAATAATTAATTAATTACCTTTATTACTCTTTAATCATTTTAATGTTGAGTAATAATTAATTGCTTTTTCTACTCTTTAATCATTATTTAATATTAAACAATGACTAAATACCTTTACCTATTATTTAATCACAATTAAATAATAAATAATCACTTTACTCGACGGTTTCATAAGCCTGGCCGAGACTGGTCGACGATCGTCGAGTGAAAGTCACTCTACGACCTCGAGTTATACTTTACGATTGCTCAAGTTTGGTCGGGACCGCTCAACGATTATACATGTTGCATTACATTGTTGCCAATTCGCAACGTCAATGCCACGCATTTTATTTAAACCTAAGTTAATTCACAACTTCTTCGTCCCAATCCGGAATTGGCTCAACTTTGGACAATGATCTATCAATAACATATTCTAGCTACATCCATAGGCGTCTTAAACCCCAAATTACTTGAACTCAAAATAGTGAGTGACAACTTACTTTTTGTCCCGACTTGTTTTACGGTAAAATTCATATAAAATGATCTATAAAATTTTTTAATGTCGTTCCTTCTTGACATATCTTCGTAACTTAGAGATCTACAACTTTTGTTTAGGTTTGAGAACCTAATTTGGTACACACTAGGCCGTACACCTCAAAGAATAGCTAGGTAAAAAAAATTGTCCCAAGAACAAACTGGCAGTCAGACACTAGTTCACCATAAAATTCATAACTTATTCGTTACATGTCCGTTTTTGATAATCTTTACATCAAATTAAAGCTTATGAAGTTTACTTTAAATATTGTTTAGACCTTGACTTCATCCCATGCACCAAACAACACAGATATAAGAGTTTACCCAACCTGTCCAGACAGTTGCACAAAATTAAATTTTTCAAAAATGCTATGCTCCATAAAATGGTTAAATATTTTGGTTACTTCTAGATAACTTCCATATCTACAGCTTTGTAGTTTATACCAACTTCAAATTCGAAACACATGATTTTCTATAATTTTTACAAACCCAAAAATCGCGGCAGATTCTGGGCAGACCATTTTCGGTCCGACCCAGACTGCTTCAATCAGTCACCACGAACAAACCACAAGGAATTTACGTGATATACAAATTTCTACAAAATGTTTACTTCCTTAGATTTAATTTGATATATAGCCCACTCTCTAATTCCAAGTATTCAATTTTATAAAAATTCCCAAACCAACTGCACACAACACACAATTCTGCGAATTGTGTTCTCCAATTCATTTAAATTAATTCGTGAATCAAGTACTAGATTCATGAAAATCCTTGGTTAGACCATTATACACAAGTTACTCATGATCTACCACCATTAACTAAATTAAAACCTAACATTTACCCAAGAAAATCAAAGGTTATTTAAGGGTTTAGTGATATACCTTCCATAGCTAGCTTCTCTTTGGTTTAATCTTCTATTTCTTGCTTGCTCTTCTCCTTCTCTTTCTCTCCTCCAGCCCGTGAGCACATCTCTCTCTATATTACTCAAGTTGCTGATTTCTTTCTTCTCCCAACGTGGGTTAGCCAAATAAATTAAATAATCAATGTAAGAGATAAGGAAATGTGTTGAATTTTGATTGGTCAACTTGGATTACATTAGGATAAAGCATTAAGTGGCTTAATAAATTATCCAACCACTAAGTTGCTGAGAAATACAGCTGGCGCCATTTAAAAAATTATCTGGAGAGTTATTTTTTTATTTTGGCCCCCACTTTTAATTATCTGACCCGCTCATTAACTGGTTAACCCGAAAATCATATTTTTCAATATTACAGTCAATTCCTACTAATTCGGACGTTCCCGACGTCATGGTAACATCTGTTTCTTCAAATTCACTTCTGAACTTCAAGTTTGACCATTTTCCATAGAAAGTCAAACGGTCAACTTTGATCAAAAAGTCAACCGGAACTCATATCGTGTTTACAATCCATACTTACTAAATTTGACGTTCCCGTCGCAACGATGAAGTCCGTTTCTCAAAATTTTTCTCCAAACTCAAACTTTGACTTTTTATCTTTCGAAGTCAAATGGTTGACTTTGACCAAAAAGTCAACGCTGACACCAAATTGTGTTTACCATATCTTCTAGCTAAATTTGACGTTCCGGACTCAACGGTGCAGTCCGCGTCTCCAAATTCCATTCCGAACTCAAATTCGGGCTGTTGACTTCTTTTAGTCGATTTTTGACTATTTGACCATTTTGTCCTTTCTTAGTCACGGACGTTTCGAATATTTCCTCTCTTCTATAACACCAAGGTTATTAATCAACGTGTCAATGGTAGCTTGGTCATTTTTCAATTTCTACTAACTTTCCATTTATAGAAACTTCCTAACTTTCCATTTATGGTAAGTTTTACTCTCCTCCCATTGGTCTATTCCAATTCACGAGGGTTCCATACGAACCATCTTGGTTACACATTCTCATTAATTAATAACCGTATTAATTAATTTACCTAAGTCATCATACACTGATTTAATTATTCGCCTAGAAATTTACAATTACTGTCAATAATTTTATTTCTTTATATTAAAATATTCCGGGTTGCTACAGGTCGGGTCGGTCCGGGTCGGATTTTTATGAAAAATTAAGTTCATATAAGTGTAAAATGAGTGTGTTTGTATAATAAACTAATATATGGAGTTTATTAATAAGTGATTACAATATTATTAAAAGAGTAATAATATTATATAATAAATAAAATATTGTTAAATAATTAATAATATTAGATAATGAATAAAATATTATTAAATAGTTAATAATATTAATATGTGATTAAAATATTATTAAATGGTTAATAATATTAATAAGTGATTAAAATATTATTAAATGGTTAATAATATTAATGTGTGATTAAAATATTATTAAATGGTTAATAATATTAATGAGTGTTTATAATATAATTTGGTTAATAATATTAATATGTGATTAAAATATTATTAACTGGTTGATAATATTAATAAATGACTAAAATATTATTAAATGAATGATAATATTAGAAAGAGATTTACAATATTATTAAATGGTTAATAATATTTGAATATAGTTGTATGTTATCAAAGGTAGATAATATTTTGAGGTATTTGATACATTATTAAATGTTTGAATCATTAAGTTATGAAAAAAAAGAATGTTTAATTAAATTAAACAGATGTAAATAGTCTATTGTGATTAGTTTAGACAACTTATTCAAAGTAGGTCGTACGATGAACGTGTAGTGAATGTATAAGTTAGATGAGCATACCTGACATGTCCAACTGGGGTTGGGCTAGGGTTTTGTCCGGAACTTAAGGGTTCGTTTGTCGGACATCTTAAGAGATAATAATTTAAAATTAGAGTCTTATATAAAGGCTAAGTAATAGTCATTGCATCTAATGATTATGTCAATTTCCTATATAAATTGTAGGTTGAACGAAAGACGCAAATAAACATAACTGGTAGAAGCGAACCAGACAACTTTTTTAGATATTGTTGCTATGTGTATAACTGTTGTGTGTGCACTTGAAGCATGTGAGAATTTGAATTAAATATGTTTTTGTGAAACCATATGAGGTGTGTTGATTCTATATGATAGAAAGCCTGAATTAATTGAATAAGTTGAACTGTATGTCATGTATTCATTCAAATGCATGATCAGTATGTTGCATGAATAAATGCAAAGCATGAGAAGCATGATGCATTCATATAATGTAATGCATGAAGCATGAGAAGCATGTATAAACATGAACTATGTGTTATGTGCTATCTATTAGACTTGCTGAGCCGTCGTGCTCACTCTTGCCTAAACCAACATTTTCAGATAGTGCAAATCATTTGAAGTTCTCGATAAAGATCAAGGAACAGGAAATCATATTACTTTCACTGAAAATCTAAATATTTGTTGTAGATATTAGTCTGAATTGGACAGGTAAATGATTGTGTAGTAGTAGACTTTAATTGGTATGTTATATGAGTGTTAAATACACAAGTTGATTGTAATAGAATGTCGTATCATGTATGATATTAAGACATACTAGGAATGTATAAAGATTTTGATTCTGGAATAGAAATAGATGTAAAATTGTAAATAAATAGTTATTTACCAATTATAATATTGTTGTAATTCATGAACAATAAGGAAAATGTTATACTCGTGTTGAACCAGATCCGATGTTCAAGGAACCCGGATTCGGGGTCGTCACAAAAAGTCTTTAAACAACATCGTTCCAATCCCCGTTTCTAGCCCCTCTATTCGCACATGGCACGATCACCTATTCCTGTTGAAATTACCGAAATGCCATCAGCTCTTACAAAAATTACTAAATTGCCATCCAAGCTTTATTTTACCTACAAAATGAAATAATACAAAAATTCTAAAATTAATGAAATTTCATAAAATTAAATAAATAACCTAAAACACTAAAAATGCTTTAAAACTCCCAAATAATTAAGCATAAAATACCTAATAAATAGACATAAAATCTACTTAACAAATACTCGCACACTTAAATTTTTATTTGTCCTTAAGTAAAACAAGAATAAAAACTATAAAAATAAAAACCCTACTAAATAAATCAATTAACCCGACTGACTTACCTGAACAACAAATGAATATAAATTCAATATTAGCCTCAAAGATTTTTTAATTGATAACTCAAAGAAAATTTCAAAACTATGCAAAATCTAGAACTTCAACATATTTATTAATCTTAATTTACTCAAGACCTTTTGTGTGTGTGAGAATCCAAATGTATCAAATTAATCAAAACTCGAATAAGTTTAGGTTATTAATTACCTTATAAAAGATATATAACAAAACTCAATATACTTATTTTTCACATCACTTTTTGCTAATATAAACAAATATATGCTAAAAGATCAAAAGCTTTCAAATAATTAGGCATACTAGGATTAGTAACAATTTTTCAAATATTTTTTCTATTTTTTTCTTTTAATGGGTGCATTTTATACTCCATCTCATTATTTTTTTCTCTCTCACAGTGAGTGCATTTTATGCTTCATCTCACTTTTTCATATGTTTATGAGTGAGTGCGTTTTACGCTTCATCTCAACCCACCACAAGATTTTTTTCTAACAATCCTAATTTTTTTTTACCTAAATCATCTCCTCCAAATTATATGTTGCCTTATATTTCACTTTAAATAATTATCAAATAAGATATAGAGCTCGAAAATATCTTCCAATAAGTATTTAACCATATAAACTTCTTATGATTAAAATTAGCTCATACAAATGGATATAAGTGCGTAAAAATTAAAATGATCTCAAACAAAATAATAACCAATAAAAAGTCAAAAAAATAAAAAAAATAAATAAACTAAGCAAAAAATTATCCTTTTTTCAAAAGTTATTAAATCAAAATTTTATCATTGGTTAAAAATTTAAAATCCAATTAACTCATTGCTCAAGTGATTCTGTGGCGACCCCGAAATCCGACCCATATTCTTACTTTAAATTTTGTATTTATTATACATTATCTTCCTTACGTCCAAATTTCGGTTCGTTAATAAATCTTTCATCACCTAAATTGATCCATTATTAAATTTCAAAATCCTCAGTTCCCAAATTTTTGGTATAAATTTTTCTTTTTTCTCAATCATTGTATTAAAATATTTGGATATTCAAAATCCTTACATCTGGATCCTAGTCCCTGGATCGCAACCTTAACTTTTTTTTTCTTTTACACATATCATAAAACTCATCATTTAAAATTTACTGTTATTTATTTTCATACAAATATTCCCTGTTGCGTCATTCGTAATCAGACATATAATAATTTCTATCGTAACAATTATCCTGAACAATCATAGTTCATAATTGAACTTCTATCATATCCAGATTCAACTTATATATACATACAATTCATCACAGTAAATTAATAAATTTCTCACATTGAGTCATATTGTAAACATTTCATAATAAGTTCATAGCTTTTTAGGAAATTCCGTCTCAATATAATCGGATATTCTTGAAATTCATTTCTTAACCTGCAAAAGTTTATATTATACAAGTAATGAGCACAACGGCTCAGCAAGTTCAACAGTCATAATTCACGTAGCACATACCTTATCATGCTTGGTGTGTGTCATACATCATGTGCTTGTGCTTCTACCATAGCAATATATCTCATATATATTCATATCGTTGCACAAAATACACATTGTGGTCACATTAATCACGTATCACATAGCACATAATTTTTATGCATTTAAAACAAGAATTACATATCATAACAGTTCAATATTTAACATAAAAGGGACTGAAGAACTTGCCTGAAGTCCAGTTAATTAATTTGTTAGTTCAAACCCTTTAACTCGATCAACCTTCCTTGGCTTGTTAATTTCCTTGTTGGCACCCAAAACCTCATCTCTCTAAGCGGTCATGGAGTTTTCCGGCGGTGGCAGGTGGTGGTCATGGTGTTGCCGTGTGGGAAGAAAAGAGAGAGGATTGCTTTGTTTTCTTTCTTTTCTTTTCCTTTCCTTTTTATTTCTTTGGTTTGCTTTTCTTCCCTTTTTATAATTACAAGCTGCTTTTAAAATTTTCCACCGACTTATTCATTAACCGGATAAGCCACGCATGCCAACCTTCCTTCTCTCGAATTTTCCATGCATAATTAATTATTTAAATACATTACGTAATTATTTCGTGTAATAAATATTTTATATAATGTATATAAAATATTTATTTTAATTCACCAAAAATTATATCATGATTTATAAATAATATTAACACCCTTTTTGGGTATTTTACTTGACAAATTTTGTACACACATAACGCCATGCATGTAATTATATGAGGTAATTTATACTTCCAAAAATCATAAAATAATTCATAGGACATATAAAAATTATTTTCCATAATTTTTCACTTCTTTACTTGGACATCATGTTATATTAACATGTTCACGTTTCTAAAATATTATTCTTCATAAAGGTCATAATAATTCCATTATACATAAATATAATTTTTAATAACTCAAAACATTCATTTTTCTTATTTATCATTCAATTTCTTTAATATTCACAATAATTTCTTTATATATAAATTATATAACTTAATATTATATAATTTATATATTTACATTATCCTTTCTTAAATAATTTCTTAATTTCCTCCAACCTTATTTCATTTAATCACCTTATATAAATTACATAATTATTCTTATATAATTTATATAATTATTATTTTCTTCATACATTATTTTAATTTCCTTATATAAATTATATAATTTATTATTATATAATTTATATAATTACCTTTCATTTTCAATTAATTTTCAAACTTCTTCCAACATTCCTGATAAGATCTAAAATCATTCATTACAATTTTTACCAACTCTCTCATTCACTTTTTATTTAAATTTGGATTAATTTAATTATTAATCCCTTTAATTTTCATAATTAATAACATTTATAATTATAACAATTAAGCATAAACACATATATACATATATAATTCATATTTCTTACATTTCCATATAACCTCATCTAAAACATAATTTCTGCACTTCCATAATAATTTAATTGTACAATTTATTGTACATTTACCTCAAATTTCTCTTATTCTTAATAAATTGTTTTAAAACAATTTATTTACTTTTTAATTACTTTAATTCAATACTATTCATCATAATCTCTGCACATATTTAATTTACTAAATAAAATCTCATCTCATACATTAAATCACATAAAACAATAATTAACTTAACAATCTTGATGATTTTATCAATTAAATTCTCATTTAATATTATTAAAGAAATCCTGGAAATTCGGATCCTCACATTCTTCCCCCCTTAACAGGATTCCGTCCTCGGAATCATAATTGTCGTACTAATCATAAGTATTCTATTTATCGCACATTACTATACCTTTATCCTGATGAATAACAATTAATTCCATAATAATCATATTTTATTTCTTTAATATCCGTAACTTACAAAAATAATACCATAATTGTCATAACTATCAGAATATTCCATTCTTATTTCAATTCATAATTCATTTGTAATATTGTATTTCACAATTTTCTAAAACTTTAACTCATTTCTTGATGTACCTATCAAGATAGTTTCTCCTTCTTCGAAAACTTTCTTTTTCTCTAATCGTACTTATCCTTACTTAACCAACTTATTTCATACCTTCTATTTACACCTCATTTATACTCTGTACATTCATCCTTTTCTTCTTAATTCACATTTATAATCCTCTTCATATTTCATAATTCATTCTTTACTACCTCCATTATTCAACATTAGGTTTTAAATACTAACATTTACTTGATTTATCGTAATCCTTATTTAGAATTATTTTAAAATTCTGGGGTATCACATTCACCCCTCCTTCATAAAATTTCGTCCTCGAAATTTCTATGTACTAATATCTCATTCATTTGCAACATATATACTTCCCTTGCACTCATTCCACCTATATTTCTTTCATTCTGTCCTCGTGGTCATTACACATTGCCATTTCTAAACTATTACATTTCCTAGTTACTTTACTTCGCAATTATTACTTTTCTTACCACTCACAATCAAATAATAATAACCCATCCTACCATCCAATCTTCATAAGAGTAGAGGAAAAATAAAACTTTTTGTAGTATGCTGAATGAACTTTTTATCCCGGTTTAACAGTACTTCACTCCCAGAGTACGTCGTACTGCAAACCACTGACAGTGGGTTAGTCTGTCATTAAAGTAAACATGTACCCCGGTTACAGTACTTCACTCCCAGAGTACGTCGTACTGTAAACCCTGACAGTGGATCAGTCTGTCATTAAAGTGATGTATATTTAATCCGTAATTTGGCACGCCAGTAGAACAATCTGTCATGCCCCTGTTTCTTAATCTTTTTGTTCATCTCAGCGTTAGGATTCATTCAAAAGTAATTTGATTGGTTATAACTTTCAAAGAATATGAATTCAATATTTCACAAAATTTGTCTAGCTGAATCAATAGCTTAGACTTATATTTTCTCAACGCTTGTCTAGCTAGATCAATTAGCATAGACTTTCTCTAACACTTTATAATCCACAGAAATTTTTAAAACATTTATCATGTCAAAACTTTTCAAAATATCAAGCCGAGTCAAATGGCATTGACTTATAGTTCTGACATACCTTCATAAATCAAAATCATTTATGACTTCATATTACCGCGTCATTTTGACAGCCCGTTGAGAATTCCGTCGTTAATAATTCCTACACCATAAACCATACTTTATGGTGTTGAATCATCTTATAACGAAATAGTACCGCACCGTCTCAACAACACGTTGAGCATTCCGTCATTCATCACATCTGCACCGGGCTAAAAGGTGCGTGGATGATTCTTTTGAAACACATTTTGATGTAAAAATATTTTTGTCTAGCCGAAACAAGTAGCATAGACACTTTTTGAATCGCTTAAAATTTCATTTATATTTTTCAAAGCACACACGTGCCAAATCAACTTGAGGCCAAAATTTTCGAAATCTAGCAAAGCTAGAAGAGTGGGAATATCCTAAATTCCCTAATCATTCACCTTCAGTTCTTTCACTTAAATATTTAATTTATTGCTAGGACTATTTTCATTTATCATATTAAAATTTTTATCTACTCCAGTTTTTCTATACCCCCGTATAGTTCATCAAACTTGCCACACATTATGAGTCCAGGAACTTACCACAATAATATGAGTTTAGAAGCTTGTCCTAGCAATATGTAGTCTGAGAACAAATCAAAGACTATCCATATGCTGAGGGGCTCAAAACGTACCATATGATTATAAGTCATGGACTTACCATATGCATGAGTTTTAAGAACTCGTGCCTAACTTAATATTATTTACCTATCAGAAACTCTTAGCGCGACTCTAACATTTCAATGATTATCACATAGTAACTAAGTAAACACAAATCCCCCGCCCATACAAAGGATTGTGCAACTCAGTTACCACATGAGTCCTCAATTGAAATTTCGTACCCAGACTTCCTGCCCCCTTATCATAATCTTTCTATCATTCATGTCTCATCATTCTCTTAATTCTTCTTGTACTATTTCATAGTACCATATCTCTTTATAGCATCAAGCTATACCTCGTTGACCATTAACAGGTCTTTCTATTATTTCATATTCTCACTTGATCCCATCATGACCTTGCTTTATAACCTACTTCTTACTCGCTTCCCTTATCTCGTGATCGTATTATAGTACGATCCTCTCATTGTTCCTGATCATATTATTATGATCTCTTCCTATACATTTTGGATTATCTTGTCATCTTTATTGCTTGAATCGGTGTCCCTTGATTTTCTTTGAGATTCATCTTTGAATCATTTCAAATATTCTTTCAAGTATGTTCTTAATTGAACTTATAATTTTCTTAATTCATTACCTTCATTCCGATCTTTCTTAACATCTTTATTTCTTCCTTATAACCTTCTATCTTTCATATTTCCTTTACTTTAGCCAATATCTGAGATCTGCATTTCTTAACTTACATCTTTCTATTTTAATTCCCCCGTGTTCATCAAACTTATCACGTATTTGGACTCAGAAACTTACCATAATCATATGGTTGAGGAGCTTGTCCTAGTCAGGCCATAGTCGCCCATTCGCTAAAGGGGCTCCACCATATAATCATGAGTCACGAGTTTACCATACGCTTGAGTTTTCAGAACACTCAACTAACCGTACTCTTTCTTACTTTAGGTTATAGCCTAAGGTATCATTTACCTAAGGTTCATAACCTCTAGCTCTGATACCAACTGTGGCGACCCCGAAATTCGACCCATATTCTTACTTTAAATTTTGTATTTATTATACATTATCTTCCTTACGTCCAAATTTCGATTCGTTAATAAATCTTTCATCACCTAAATTGATCCATTATTAAATTTCAAAATCCTCAGTTCCCAAATTTTTGGTATAAATTTTTCTTTTTTCTCAATCATTGTATTAAAATATTTGGATATTCAAAATCCTTACATCTGGATCCTAGTCCCTGGATCGCAACCTTAACTTTTTCTTTCTTTTACACATATCATAAAACTCATCATTTAAAATTTACTGTTATTTATTTTCATACAAATATTCCCTGTTGCGTCATTCGTAATCAGACATATAATAATTTCTATCGTAACAATTATCCTGAACAATCATAGTTCATAATTGAACTTCTATCATATCCAGATTCAACTTATATATACATACAATTCATCACAGTAAATTAATAAATTTCTCACATTGAGTCATATTGTAAACATTTCATAATAAGTTCATAGCTTTTTAGGAAATTCCGTCTCAATATAATCGGATATTCTTGAAATTCATTTCTTAACCTGCAAAAGTTTATATTATACAAGTAATGAGCACAACGGCTCAGCAAGTTCAACAGTCATAATTCACGTAGCACATACCTTATCATGCTTGGTGTGTGTCATACATCATGTGCTTGTGCTTCTACTATAGCAATATATCTCATATATATTCATATCGTTGCACAAAATACACATTGTGGTCACATTAATCACGTATCACATAGCACATAATTTTTATGCATTTAAAACAAGAATTACATATCATAACAGTTCAATATTTAACATAAAAGGGACTGAAGAACTTGCCTGAAGTCCAGTTAATTAATTTGTTAGTTCAAACCCTTTAACTCGATCAACCTTCCTTGGCTTGTTAATTTCCTTGTTGGCACCCAAAACCTCATCTCTCTAAGCGGTCATGGAGTTTTCCGGCGGTGGCAGGTGGTGGTCATGGTGTTGCCGTGTGGGAAGAAAAGAGAGAGGATTGCTTTGTTTTCTTTCTTTTCTTTTCCTTTCCTTTTTATTTCTTTGGTTTGCTTTTCTTCCCTTTTTATAATTACAAGCTGCTTTTAAAATTTTCCACCGACTTATTCATTAACCGGATAAGCCACGCATGCCAACCTTCCTTCTCTCGAATTTTCCATGCATAATTAATTATTTAAATACATTACGTAATTATTTCGTGTAATAAATATTTTATATAATGTATATAAAATATTTATTTTAATTCACCAAAAATTATATCATGATTTATAAATAATATTAACACCCTTTTTGGGTATTTTACTTGACAAATTTTGTACACACATAACGCCATGCATGTAATTATATGAGGTAATTTATACTTCCAAAAATCATAAAATAATTCATAGGACATATAAAAATTATTTTCCATAATTTTGCACTTCTTTACTTGGACATCATGTTATATTAACATGTTCACGTTTCTAAAATATTATTCTTCATAAAGGTCATAATAATTCCATTATACATAAATATAATTTTTAATAACTCAAAACATTCATTTTTCTTATTTATCATTCAATTTCTTTAATATTCACAATAATTTCTTTATATATAAATTATATAACTTAATATTATATAATTTATATATTTACATTATCCTTTCTTAAATAATTTCTTAATTTCCTCCAACCTTATTTCATTTAATCACCTTATATAAATTACATAATTATTCTTATATAATTTATATAATTATTATTTTCTTCATACATTATTTTAATTTCCTTATATAAATTATATAATTTATTATTATATAATTTATATAATTACCTTTCATTTTCAATTAATTTTCAAACTTCTTCCAACATTCCTGATAAGATCTAAAATCAATCATTACAATTTTTACCAACTCTCTCATTCACTTTTTATTTAAATTTGGATTAATTTAATTATTAATCCCTTTAATTTTCATAATTAATAACATTTATAATTATAACAATTAAGCATAAACACATATATACATATATAATTCATATTTCTTACATTTCCATATAACCTCATCTAAAACATAATTTCTGCACTTCCATAATAATTTAATTGTACAATTTATTGTACATTTACCTCAAATTTCTCTTATTCTTAATAAATTGTTTTAAAACAATTTATTTACTTTTTAATTACTTTAATTCAATACTATTCATCATAATCTCTGCACATATTTAATTTACTAAATAAAATCTCATCTCATACATTAAATCACATAAAACAATAATTAACTTAACAATCTTGATGATTTTATCAATTAAATTCTCATTTAATATTATTAAAGAAATCCTGGAAATTCGGATCCTCACAGATTCAACTTAAAAATAAAATAAAAAATAAAAACTACACCATTTTTGTAGGAAACACGGTTACACTTAGCATGTACAATAAGCCTTTAAACCCCAATATTATCACAAGTGGACGAGTTGTGTCTCGTGAGAGTTTACAGTGAATATACCCACAAAATTTCAAAAATTTTAAAATTCCCTAAAAAAAAATTAAAAAAAATGTAAAACAAATATTCTAAATCCCTTCCCTCACACTTAAAACTTACATTGTCCTTAATGTAAAGAAAAATGCAAAGACAAAAAAAAAATAAAAAAAAATTCGCAAATAACTAAAATAAAAACGCAAAAAATAAAAAGAAAAAAAAATTATACTCCCCTTGGGTTGCCTCCTAATATTTATTGTCATTGGCTCGACAGCATGCCAAATTACTACGTCACTCAAATTTCATGAATTTTGAGTATCACATCCATCACGTTATCTTTCATAGGTAAGTTCAATCTCCCTTGCGGTCGACATGAAAGTTTAACTCCCTCTTCAAGAAACAAGTATTTGATATGGTTATGGAAAGTCAATAAATTTGGAATGGGATTCTGTAAAACAAATGATAAAAATTTGTAATAAGTAATAGGCAATGGAATGAAAATAATTGCATTATTATCTAAAATCATTGGTAAAGAATTTAATGCAGTCTCATCCTCTTTCAAATCTTGTTTCAGCTCAATTTTTTCTTCTCCCTCGAACTCCAAATTATTGGTCATTGCAATCTCCAAATTTTCCTTGTTTATTTTCCCAAAAATTTCCTCCACCTTATGCATGTCATCATCAAAAATAATATCATTGTCTATATTGACACTATCCGCTTTATTGATGTTGCTCACTTTCTCTTGCTTCGGCGATGGAGGGACTTTCTTTTTTGGATTTTCTACATCGTTACTACTTCTCAACCCTTGTGCACTTGTATTCTCCATTAGATTATCCACCGTTTGATAAGGTATTTTCTCAAAACTTTGCTCCTCTAATTGATCGATTGCGATTGCCATTGTCCCATTGAGTACGCAAACGGTGAATAATTGCATTATTTTTCTGAATACTTGCCCTCGTTTCCTGTTGAAATTTCAAAGTGTTAGTTTCAAGTAATTTAATCATATCCTCTAAAGATATATCAAAATTAAATGATTGGCCCTGTTGTGATTGTAAAGTGTAAGCGGTAAGTTATTTAATCATATCCTCAAAAGACATATCAGAATTATTTGATTAGCTTTGTTGTTGTTGGGGATGTGGCTGCATGTATTGTTGATAACTTGAAAAATTCTGATTTGCGGGTGGATTCATTTATGGAATCTCATAGCCAAAATTAGGATGATCACTACATCCTAAATTATACACGTTTGAATAGGGATCATATTTCCTTTGTGGTTGACCAGGGAAACTACTTGCTACATTGACTTGTTCATAGGACTCCTCTCGATGAATAGGGCACATATCAGTTGAATGTCCTACTACCGCACAAATCCTACAAGCTTCCACCGGTTGCACATTACCTATAGTTATTTGATAAACAAGGGAAGTTAGACTATCAATTTATTGTTCAAGAGAAGAAATAGTTACCTCATTGACATAATCATTCATGATTTCCATCCTTAACCTACACAAACTCAATTAAAGTATGAAAAACTAAAAGAAAAAAAAAATCTAAGAAATATTACTAAATTAAAATAAAGTTCACAAAAGCACAAAAATTAAATTAGAACCAATCCCCGGCAGCGGCGCTAAATTTTGGTGTGCTATCGCATGCACTCAAAAATAAAATCTTAATTTGGAAAAATATTAATGTAGTAATGCAAGTAAGAGTCGATCCCACAGAAAATGATTAATTTAATTTTATGTTTTTGTAAACCAAAATTGGGGGGCTTTTAATTACAGAAATAATTTAAATTAATTAATTAAAATAATTATGCAAGTAATTTAATGAAAGAAATAAGAAGAATATACCTTGATTTAAGTTAACATCCACCATCAAGAATTTATAACTGATCATTGATGCAATAATAACTCAATTAATATTTTAAATATTCAACGTTAAATAATTACTCTCATTGAATAATTTTTCTATCTCTCTTTAATTTTAGTTAAATAGAAACAACCAATCTAATTAACTTTTACTATTAAATAACTTCAGACAAGCGCTAAAGATTTAACCTAATAGCAACTTTAAGAGATAGAGAGATCGTTGAGCTAAACAACACAAACATAAGCGGTTGCATTTAATTTTGATGAATATTCTTTCTAAGAAATAATAATTCTTTGATCTGAAAAATAATTATTAAACTTAGTTGCTTCATAAATTAAAGTGACCTAACAATTACGGATTTGATATTTAATTTAGCAGTAGATTAATGCGAATAATAAACTAGTATGCCTCCCAGCAATTAGAAGAATCTATCATATAAATAAACACAGAAAAATATTCAATACTCAAAATATAAATTGAACAATTAAAATAAATTAGCTCTCACAGTGTACTAATCTTGATGGCTTTAGTCATTTAAACCAAGAAAAATAATTTAGCTATACATAGCCATAAAAAGCACAAAAGAATAATAGAGAAAATTTTCTAGTAAAAGATTTGTGTTCTCCATTATATCTTAAACTCTCTATTTATAGGCTACATAATCTTCCAAACCCTAATAGGAATTATAATTTCCAAAACCCTAATAGGATTTAAAATACAAAAATAATAAAATATAAAAAATTCCTATTTATTTTTCCTTTTCTAATTTACTATTGGAATTTATTTAATTTTTTCCTAGCTGGAACCGGAAGCATGCTGCCATTAATCCAATCAATCAAAGGAATGGAATTATTCCGGGACCCACACGGAAAAAACCAAAGTTGCTGACATGCACTTCTAAAAATCCATCATCCGCGCATTACGCGCGGGCTGTTTTATCCTTGTTGTCGCTTCATGCATTGCACGGTTTCTAATGCCAAAAGCCTTTAAATAGCGTCGTTCTAATCTCGGTTTCCAAGCCCCTCTATTCGCCTATGCGTTCACCTATTTCTGTTGAAATTACCGAAATGTCATAAGCTCTTGCAGAAATTACTAAATTGCCATCCAAGCTCTATTTTACCTACAAAATGAAATAAAAAATACCAAAATTAATGAAATTTCATAAAATTAAATAAATTACATAAAACACTAAAAATGCTTAAAAATTCACAAATAATTAAGCATAAAATACCTAATAAGTAGACATAAAATCTACATAACAAGATAGGAACAACAAAATTTACTTTTTTATGTTTAAATTAATTAGTATTTTTTGTGTGTGTGATAATGGAGATATTTATATACATTATCACTGAAACGACATTTCATTATTAAGGTGGAGATTTTGTGACGCTCCCAAATCCGAGTCTCTCGAACCATGGGTTCAGTGCTCCTAATACTAATCTACCGTTTATTCCTAACCATTCATTTCTGAATAACATAACTTAATTTACAATATTACATAACTATCACATGTTTACAGACCTTTATACATTACAAAACATCTACTGTCTGACATATGATAAAAATATTACATTTCTAATAGTTCCATACTACATAATTATTGCTTGTTGGCTTTTCCCTTCCCTTTATTTGTTCCTAACCCCTCTGCATGTTCAAACTTAGCTGAAATATCACGTTAAAGCTAGAATGAGCTTAAACTAACTCAACAAGTATATAAACAAGTAATGACATGATATCTCAGAGTAATAAAAGAAAATCTTTTACAATAGGGTTAAACAATTAAACGGTTCTGTGATTTTTTTTTAGAACATATCATAAACCTTTGCATAATCGACTTGAAACATTAATTTTGCTAGCTGTAAGATCACAAGAACAAGAACTCGTTAAGAACAATACCAATGATAAAGATTGATACTACCCAATTCAGTCATAAAATTGCATTTTATTTCAAATGTGTACTCTAAGTGATCAGTTTATCGTACTTTATATTATGCACAACATAAACATCTAACAATGCAACCACATCATGAAATTTATACTCCCTTTTACCTTTATCCTTTTTTTTTTATCAGGGTTGTTCTATTCCAGTATATCCATAGATTCCGCACCACAACAATATAGATTGGAGAGCATAACAATGAATATTTGAATTCAAAATGAACTATCTCATATGTCTAGCAGAATAAAGATTGGCATCAATCTTTCTCAAAATAGTTTAACAATAAATGAACTTTAAAATAACTTATAGGAATATATAGCATATATCACTATTCAAGGAACTACAAAAGAGAGTTCGAATAGAACACTTGTCTTTGTCCTCGTTTACTTTTACTGTTAATACCTTATCATGTTTATGTCCTACACAACTATAATATTGGTCCATGCATTAGTTATATGCTTTACACGTTCTACCTTGATATACAAGTTACCATTTACCTATACATATACCTTAACACATAACAGGTCATTCACTTATACCTTAATACCTACCACATTGATCATTTTTATCAATTTATGGTTTACAATACATGTCTCTATCATATAATATTAAAATATTTCATTTTGGATTAAAAAAAATTAAAAATTAGGACATCGCGCCCCAGCGCAGTGTTTTGTTCTAAACACTTCGCTGGCCGCGAGATCCTCTAAGTTGCACTACACCCCGGTGCCGACTAATGTTGCCCCCAGCAAAATCTTCTCAATTACACTGTGCCCCGGTGCAATGTTTAGTTCAAAAGATCTCACCCCGGCACAGTGCTACATAATCAGTTTTTTTAGAAGAAAAAGAAATTATTCAAATTTTCATGATATTTTTGGCCCCTTTTTACAAAACCTGATTCGAACACATGATTTAGCATACATAACATATATATGAATTTTCTAGGCCTTCAAAAATATTAAAAGTTTTCAAATAACCCTATTTTTCCAAAAATTCCATTTTAGGTGCCGGCGAATGTTTTTAAATGTCTAAAATTCACTTTTATCGCCATAAACACCAATTGACCACCAAATCGACACGAACACGTGTATTTACATAAAACATAGTTATTTGACTTCTTTTTACTATTAATTACACAAAATGGCCAAAAATCACCTTTTTGTAGAATTTTGTCAACTTAACAAAATTTACTCTTAAACTCATACTTGAGTTATTAAACTCCATACATCATATACATTATCACAAGCTTATTTACTAACTTTGTATATTCATATAACATCTATATACACATTCTACCAACTTTAATTTGGTTTACATGCACAACATAGCCTAATATTATATTTTCATGTGCAAGTCATACATTTCATCCATTAAAGAACCTATTATGCTATCTAACGAGAAATCACACGTGTTTCTAACATGTTCATCCATCTAATTTAGGGTTCCACTATAACTATCAACATATAGCACATGATTTTCATCAACTACACATGTAGCACATAAACTCACATAAATCATACTTTTAGCCACAAATACATGCATAGCTACACATAATCTTACATTTGAACACATAGATGAAGAGTTTTAAAGCAATAACACTTTTAAACCTTCATTGTGCTCTTCTTCTTCTTGCTATGAAGCCTCTTAATGATGGATTGATCCACTTTGATAGCTAGTTTTACTTCCCTTGATCACTTACTTTGCAATCTCTTAAGCTTCCTACACAAACCCTAGCTTCTTCTTCTTTCTCTCTATGAACTCTCACACTTAGCCAACTCTGGAGATGAAATAAAATGAATATCATAGCTTATACTTGCAAGATAAATAAATACATAAGTTGTATGTAATCTTCCAACAACTAACTCTCCTTTAGTTAAGCTAACCATGCCTAGTTAAGGTCATTAAAGACAAATTCCCTTAATATTTAATGGTACAATTGACAATTCACATGAATTAGGACACTAAGGTCATTATCTAAGTTATCAAGGGTACTTTGGACAATTTTCAAAAATTCTAGACAATTTTATATATTATAACTCATTTTTGTTCCTTTTTGATTTGTTCAAGTGCGTTTGGCCAAAAATTAAATTTCTAGACCAAATAAAACATAATTTACATGTCCCAAAACATGTGTCACACTTCAAAAATCTCAGTTCATTATATAATTATAATATTTACAACATTATCGAATTCACATATCATTACAGTGTTTATCTCCTAATTATACGCCTACTCAATTTTTTTTTGTTAAAAGTCAAAGTAGTCTAATTATTTTTGTAATAGTTTGTAAGAAAATTAAAATTTAGTTAGTTGTTGAATAGAAAAAAAAAAGAAAAAAAAGAGAGGGTTCAATGAGGCGTTTGATAGTTCGTGTAAACTAGGGTGGTGACAATATATATATATATATATATATATATATATATATATATATATCAAATACAAACTACATTTTTAAAACTAATTATAAATAGAAATAGTCACACTTCTTAAATAATTCTAAACACCCCTTGCTTGTAGATTCCATCTTTTGGTTGGAGTCACCTACTTTTTGCTATTCATGCATTCATTCTGGTATGCTGACCTTAACTAAACGTATGTATCCATCCAGTCAGCTAGCTTGAATGTTCCTTTATTGACAGTTTTGAATAACTTTAGTTACTTTTTGAAGCGTTCCTCGAGAGCAAGAATGATATCTTCAACTATTCTAGCATGGTACTTTTGAATGCTTTTATGTGTATCTTACAGTTCATTACACCCGAGTGTCGCATCATAGCATGTAAAATGACAATTTTACACATACTACAATTAAATATTATTTCAAATATTACATACATTTCAATTATTAAAAGTCTGACTTGACACAGATTTTTGTGTCATGTCTCATCTTTCAATAGTTGAGATCAAAATGTTATGTTTGGTGTTGTGTACTTACACTTATTCTACTTATATATATATATATATATATATATATATATATATATATATATATATATATACACACACACACACACACACACACACACACACACACACACACACACATATTAAAACATATGTTATTAGCATTAATACTTTCAGTCATGACTTTTTGAATCTGTGGCGGACTAAGATGAACGAAAAAAATATTATTAAGACAGTGCATTAAGGCTTATTATGTTAATGATTTAAGTGGAACTTGAAATTTAATTCAAGTTGTTACATCATTTTTCAAAATCTTAAAATTTTACAAATAAAACTCATGGGAATAATAAATGTCTTGTTGGTGTGGTTTTTATAGTAATATTTTTTTTACTAATTCTATATCCTACATTCACTCATTTGTCATTTACCCAAAAATAATGGTATGCACAAAAACTATACACAAAGAATTATACACAAATAGTATAAATAGAGAAAGTAAGAAGCAGTATATATCATTGGAATTCTTTAGATATTTTTATTTGTATGCAATACACGAGTCCCACAATTAATGCACATATAGTTCATACACAATAATTATTTTTCCGAATCCACATTCTTACAATGAGTAGACAATATCGTTGTTGGAAATTTAGTGAGAAATTTAAATTAGAGTAGACTCTATAGTAGGCTAGCAGCACATGTAACTAAAAAAGTTATGAATATTTATGTTATTTCTTTCATCTTAGTTAACTTAGACAAGTGTCCTTGTTAAATGAAAAAAAATAAATATAGAGGAGAGCAGAAAACCACAATTGGATCCGCAAATGCATTCGCACCGCTTCCGTAGAAAAGAACGCTCTCACTTATAGTGAGAAATGTTAATAAAAACAAGCAAAAACAAGCCTCATGTAGTCCAATGGCACGAGGTCTTGTATTGACAAAAAAGAACAAAAGATTGGTAGTAATAGAAGGATAAATTGCTATTTACAAGGCTAAAAAGAAAAAAAAAGAAAAAAAAGACAAGATGTGTAGTTGTACTGAAAAATGTTTTTTACACCTTGACTTTGATAGTCTGTATAGGGTGGGAAGATATGGCACTACAAATATTGATACTTAAGAGCATCTTCAGCAGGTGGACTATCTCATAAACTATATTTAGTCCATATAATATTAGCAGATGTCCTTTAGTCTCCAATCTTTCCAGCAGCTAGACTATCTTATTGACTATAATATAAAAAGATTAAAATAATCAATGAATTTAAAAAAACTCCAATCATCATTCCATCCTTCTATTTAAATATATTTAAAATTATAGTCCATGGATATAGTCCCTTTGGTTCACCGAAAAAACTCACAGACCATTTAGTTTTTCTACTGGTGTTAAATCTGAGTCTTAGACTATATTTAGTCTACGATCAGAGCATCTCTGACTTGTTGGAGATGCTCTAATTGCTTTGTCAACTAGAAAAATTGTAAGCATCTATTCACACTGTTAGGATCCTGATACAGGAGCATCTGATCTTGACCATGTCAATCTGTTAGCTAGCACATTAATGGCTCTACAGTACCTGGAGAGAGCGGATTGGGACAAAGTAAAAAGGCATTGATGCCCTCAGGCATGTAAGATGGGGTCGGCTTATTAACCTTGAGGTCGGGGTTGGGAATGCTCTTCAAGGACGACTTCAGTTCTTTATTTTTGACAGCTTTTATTTCCTTTTTTATTTTTTTATTTCCTTTATTATTGGGCATATAATCTAGCTATTAATTATTAGGTGTCATATGGTAAATGCACGTGAGTTGGTTACTAAGGTTTAAGGAAAGATAGTGACAGATATTGGGGACCAGCTACGTGGCAGGAGAAAGGAAGATTTGACAGAATCTGTTAGCTACCTTTCTAGTATTTTCCTTTTTAATATTTTCTTTTCTGTTATTCCTTTCTTTGTGCCCAAGTTTTAATAAGCTATATATATACCCGGCAGGAGGTTGTTGAATATTTTGATATAAACGTTTTCTGAGAATTAGAGTAGAGAGTTTCTCCTCTTATTTCTTTTGGTGAATCTCTTGTATCTTTACATGTAGATCTATATTAACTTAGCCAGCAGGATAATCGCTATCCCGCGTCCGGCGTCAGTTGGTATCAGAGCTCATCGTTCACCTGGAAGTTAATACTCACCGGTTTCAATGGCTGGTAGCCGTGGTCGTCGTGGACAGGTTCCAACTGAGGAAGTCTCCCATCGTGATCGCAACGTTCAGGAAGTAATGATTGAGGATTTACAGAGACAAGTTGCAGAGTTAACCCAGCGTCTAACGACGCAAGATCAAGGTCGTCGAGAGCGGTTTCTGACTGAGGAGTCTCCGCACCTTAATCGCCACTATCAGGGTCGTCATGGGCAGTTTCCGGATGAGGAAGTCTAACACCCTATGTTTGAGGAAGTTGATACTGAATCTGATTCCAATTTTGATAATCCTTATCATAACCGGAACCAATTCTGTGAACGAAGAGGTCAAAACGATTATCATCGGGATCTGGGTTTCAAGGTGAAGCTACTGGAGTTCTCTGGTACGCTTCAAACAGAAGGGTTTAGCGATTGGATGAATGAAGTAGAAAGAATCTTCGAGTATAAGGAGGTTCCAGATGCTATGAAGGTGAAACTGGTTGCAATCAAGTTGAAGGGCAGAGCATCTGCTTGGTGGGAATAGTTGAAGAAATCGAGAGCAAGACAGGGAAGATCCAAGATAACTGAGTGGGAGAAGATGAAGAAGAAGATGCAGTCTCACTTCCTTCCCTTTAGCTATACTCAATCCCTGTACAAGCACTTGCACCTATTGAGGCAAGGAGTCAGGTCAGTTGATGAATACACTGAGGAGTTCTACCAGTTAATCGCTCGTAATGATCTATCTGAAACAGAGGAACAGTTGGTGGCAAGGTATTTAGGTGGTTTGAAGCAATCTCTTCAGGATGTGCTTAGCCTCCATTCAATGTGGACAGTGTTCGAAGCCTATCAGCGAGCACGTGAGGTCGAGCAGCAGCAGAACAGAAGGCCGATGCCAAGAAGCATCCCTAGTATTAGACCGATCCCACCACCTCAGCAAACACGTTCGGCACCAACCCAACCACAGGGTAATGTCGAATCTGCCATTAAGTGCTTCAGATGTGGAGAACCAGGACATCGGGAAACCGAGTGCAGAAAACCTGCTAACCAAAAAAGCAAAATTCTTCTAATCGGGGAAGAGGTAGAGGAAGCCGAGGAGTTTGGCGAACCTATCTATGACGATTATGAAGACGAGGATGTGTTGTACGATGATGGTCGAGAGACCTTTGTCATCAGGAAAAGCTTACTGACCCCTAAGGGTGATACCGATGGTGATTGGTTGAGAACCAATATCTTCCACACTACTTGCACCGTAGCCGACAAGGTCTATAAGATGATTATTGACAGTGGAAGTTGTGAAAATGTGGTGTCCAAAGAGGCTGTCCAGAAGCTACAGCTTAAGACGGATCGACACGCCAGACCTGACAAGTTATCATGGCTAAACAAAGGGAATGAGGTAATAGTAGATAAGAAATGTCTCGTTTCATTTTCTATTGGGAAGAAGTACCTCGATAATGCTTGGTGTGATGTGGTATCCATGGATGCATGCCACATACTGTTAGGTCGACCTTGGCAATATGACCGAAGTGTCACTCATAATGGTCAGAAGAACACTTACTCCCTTAGCATCAAAGGAAAGAAGATTGTGTTAGTCCCATGTCAAGAATAAGGGAGTTCGGATTGGTCAGGTAATCATCCCAATTTGTTATCCATGAAAAAGTTCTTACATGAGGTCGGACAAGGAGTAGTGTACACTTTGCTTCCTTGTGAAAACAGCTCAACAGATAGTAACACCGAAGTGCCAGCTGACGTTCAGGAGTTGTTAACCGAATATGCTGACCTTATGCCAGAAGAGCTTCCATCGGGGTTATCGTCGATGAGAGACATCCAGCATCAGATTGATCTTATCCTAGGATCGAGTCTGCTGAACAGACCAGTTTACAGACTCAGCCCCAAGGAGTCTAAAGAACAGCAAAGGCAGGTGGTCGAGTTACTGGAAAAAGGCTACATTCGTGAAAGTATGAGCCCGTGTGCAGTGCCAGCTTTGTTGGTATCGAAGAAGGATGGTTCGTGGAGAATGTGTATATGTAACGACCCCGAAATTCGACCCACTTTATTACTTTAATTTTTATATTTATGAAACATTATCTTCCTTACGTCCAAATTTCGGTTCGTTAATAAATCTATAACCACCTTAATTGATCCATTAATTGATTTTAAAATTATCAATTACCAAAAATTCTCATATAAATTTTTCTTTTTCTTGATTTAATCATTGTATTGAAATATTTGGATATTTAAAATTCTTACATTTCGATCCTAGTCCCATGGATCGTAACCTTTACCTTTATCTTTCTCTTTCTGTAACCCGTATCATAAAGATCCACATTCAACATTTAATATCATTTATATTCATACAATATTCTTATGTCATAATTCATAGTCAGACATATAATAATTTCTATCGTAACATCTATCTAGTACCATCACAGTTTAAAATTTAACTTTTCTTATCCTGTCTGGATTCGACATATATGTACATATGAAACATCATTATAAACTTAACACATGTATCCACATTGAATGGAGAATATAATAAAACGTTTCCCACCTTCTAGACTATTCATCTTTAACAATTAATCCGATATTCTTGAATTTCATTTCTTTCCTGCAAAATGTTTATTAAGCAAGTAATGAGCACAACGGCTCAGCAAGTTCAACAGTTCATGCTTCACATAGCACATACCTTAACATGCTTGATGTGTGTCATATATCATGTGCTTGTGCTTCAACTATAGCAATATATCTCATATCATTGCACAAAGAACACATTGTGGTCATATTTATCACGTATCACGTAACACATAATTTGTATGCAGTTAAAACAAGAATTATATATCATAACAGTCCAACATTTAACATAAAAGGGACTGAAGAACTTGCCTGACATCCAGTTATTTAAATTGTTAGCTCAAATCCTTAACTCGATCAACCTATGATCATAAAATAATCAAATAATAATTATTTATCTCTTTAGGATATTAATTTACTTAATTAATATCATCTCTGGGCCAATTATTAATTTATACGGCCAACTATAATAACCTCATTCCTTAAAATATTAGCATAACTTAATATTTAATATCTTCACGACGGACAACCCAGCTCATAGGATAAAATTTAGCATTTTCGGTTGTCCGAAAATTTTATTTAAGCATTTTCTAACCTTTAAATCCATTTGATTAATATTTAAAATATTTAAATATTAATCCTCAATATTTAATATTTTTACAAAAATATTAAATTTAATACCCAAACATCATTTCTATATTTTTAGTATTTTTCTATAATTTTCTAGAATTTTTAAACAATTTTTAAACATTTATTTCAATTAAAATCAATTTCTGGGGGCAATATGGTAATTTACGCCCCCTTAAGGACCCATCTGGCATTAACAAAAAAGGACCAGGGCATTTTCGTAATTTCAGCAACTCTAGGGGCATATCCGGAATTTCCTGGAAAAATTGAGGGCATAACCGTAATTTTCATTGCTCCAAGGACACGGACGGTATTTCTAGAAAAGATGAAGGGCACGGCTGTAATTTTACAGGCCACGGGACACGGTCGGTATTAACCGAAAAGAGCAGGGGCACGCTGGTAATTTCCAGCGTGTCGTCGGCCGCGCATTGCGCGCGGCCCCTCGTTACCGACGCCAAAACGACGTCGTTTCCAGTCGCTTCTCGACCCTCCGCGCATTGCGCGGCCCACTCCCCCGCACGTCCCAAAACGGCGTCGTTTATAGCCAGGCGCACGAAAAAAATATGGCTGCCGCGCATTGCGCGGCAGCCTTTTTTCCTTCTTCTTCTTCTGCTTCGCCAACAGTACGCAACCCAAGCAAAATAACATCATTTGATCCAATTTTTCACAAGAAAACCATTCCAAAAATTACATAATTCATATATATACATCCTACAGTTATTGGGAATAATTATTATAATTATTTTCTATTTTTCCATAAACTTTATTTAACACCAAAATTACATAATTAAAACAAATAAAATGTTTTTTATACCTTCCAAAGCTTTTCAATTCCCTCCTTTAATAGCTCCAAATTTCCTCTTCCCCCTCTTGTAGTCATGGTGGTTTTCCGGCAAGGGTGGTGGTGTTCGGTGGTTGCCTTGCTAGAGGAGAAAGAGAGTTGGTATTCTTTTATTTCTTTTTCTTTCTTATACTCCTTTTCTCTCTTTTATATAATTAACATTTAATTATTTCTAATAATCCATCAATTCCACCGCCTCACCAACTCAGCCAATTTCCGGAATTTTCTACAGAAACGCATGCAACTTTTCTTTCTAAAGCATTACGTAATTATTACGTGTAATAAATATTTTATATAACAAATATAAAATATTTATTTTAATTTACTAAAAATCAGAATATGATTTATAAATAATTTTAATACTTCATTTAGGTACTTTACTTGACAAATTTTGTACACACATAACGCCATGCATCTAATTATTTGAGGTAATTTATACCTCCAAAAATCATAAAATAATTCATAGGACATATAAAAATTATTTTTCAAAATTTTTCACTCCGTTTCTTGAACAACATGTTACATTAACATGTTCACGTTTCCGAAACATTATTTTTCATAAAGGTCGTAATAATTTAATTATGCGTAAACATAATTTTTAATAACTTAAAACATTCATTTTTCTTATTTATTATTCAATTTCTTTAATATTCATATTAATTTCTTCATATATAAATTATATAATTTAATATTATATAATTTATATAATTACATTCTCCTTTTAAATAATTTCTTAATTTCCTCCAATTTTATTCCATTTAATCGCCTTATATAAATTACATAATTATTCTTATATAATTTATATAATTATTATTTTCTTCATACCTTATTTTAATTTCCTTATATAAATTATATAATTTATTATTATATAATTTATATAATTACTTTTCCTTCTCAATTAATTTCTAAATTTCCACCATAATTCTTAATTAAATCTAAAATCAATAATTACAATTTTATTAACTTCCTCATTTGCCTTTTATTTAAATTTGGATTAATTTAATTATTAATCCCCTTAATTTTCATAATTAATAACATCTACAATTAATACTTAAACATATACATAAAAATGTATATATATAAATATATACATATTTAATTTATGCATTTACATTATCACATAACCTCCTTTAAAATCATAATTTCTGTACTTTCACAATAATTAAATTGTACAATTTATTGTACATTTACCTGAAATTTCTTTTATTCTTCATAAATTGTATTTACACAATTTATTTACTTTTCAATTATTTTAAATTCACATAATTCATCACCATCTCTGTACAAATTTAATTTACTAATTAAATCCCTTCAAACACTTTAAATTACTTAAAATAATAATTAACTTAAACAACCTTGATATTTTTATATCAATTAATTATTATTTAATATTAATAAAGAAATCCTGAAATTCGGATCCTCACATTCTTCCCTCCTTAACAGGATTCCGTCCTCGGAATCATAATTGCCATAATAATTATACGTATATTATTCATAGCACTTTGCTTTACTTTCATCTTGATGAATAACAATTTAATCAATAATAATTATATTTTACCTCTTTAATATCCATAACTTACATGGATAACCTCATAATGGTCATTACCGTCAGAATATTTAATTTACAATTTCTTTATAGTAGTACATTTCATATTTCTCTAAAAATTTTATGAATAACACTTTAATTCATTTCTCGATATACTTATCAAGATTATTTCTCATTCTCCGAAAACTTTTATTTCTTTAATCATACTTACCCTTACACAATCCACTTACGACATTCTTATATCGCACATCATTCATACTCTGCACATTCATCTTTCTCTTCTTAATTCATATAATTCTTCTTCATATTTCATAATTCATTTCTTAACACCATCTATCATTCAACACTAGGTTTTAAATGCTAACCTTTATTTAATTTTATCATAATCTTTATTTGGAACTATTTTTAAAATCCTGGGTGTCACATTCACCCCTCCTTCATAAAATTTCGTCCTCGAAATTTCTATGTATTGATATCTCATTCATTTGTAACCATTACAATTTCTTTTTACTCATTCCATACATCTTTCTTTCATTCCGTTCTCGTAATCATTACACACTGTTATTTCTAATCCATCACATTTCATAATTTCTTTACTTCACAATTATTACCTTCAATAATGTTCACATTAAGAAAAATACTACCCCATCCTACCATCCAATCTTCGTAAGAGTAGAGGAATTCAAAATTTTTATTTTGGAAACTTTCTTGCTATGCTGAATGAACATTTATCCCGGTTTACAGTACTTCGCTCCCCGAGTACTTCATACTGCAAACCCTGACAGTGGATCAATCTGTCATTAAAGTGATGGATGTTTCACCATACATTGGCACGCCAGATGATCAGTCTGTAATGCCTGTGTCTTTCTATGCCAGGTGACCATTCGATCAACCTGCAATATTCTTAATCTTTTTGTTCATCTCAGCCTTAGAACTCATTCAAAAGTAATTTGATTGGTTATAACTTTCAAAGAATATGAATTCAATATTTTACAAAATTTGTCTAGCTGAATCAATAGCTTAGACTTGTATTTCTTCAACGCTTGTCTAGCCAGATCAATTGGCATAAACTTTCTTTTAACAATTTATAATCTGCAGAAATTTTAAAACATTCATCATGTCAAAACTTTTCAAAATGTCTAGCCGAGTCAAATGGCATTGACTTATAGTTCTGACATACCTTCATAAATCAAAATCACTTATGACTTCATGTTACCGCATCATCTTGACAGTCCGTTGAGAATTTCATCGTTAATAATTCCTACACCATAAACCATACTTTATGGTGTTGAATCATCTTATGACAAAATAGTACCGCACCGTCTTAACAACACGTTGAGCATTCCGTCATTCATCACATCTACACCGGGCTAAAAGGTGCGTGGATGATTCTTTTGAAATACATTTTGATATAAAAACATTTTTGTCTAGCCGAGACAAGTAGCATAGACACTTTTTAAATCGCTTAAAAATTTCATTTATATTTTTCAAAGCACACACGTGCCAAATCAACTTGAGGCCAAAACTTTCGAAATCTAGCAAAGCTAGAAGAGTGGGAATATCCTAAATTCTCTAATATTCACCTTCAGTTTCTTTACTTAAATATTTAATTTATTGCTAGGACTATTTTCATTTATCATATTGAAATTTCTATCTACTCCAACTTTTCTATACCCCCGTATAGTTCATCAAACTTGCCACACATTATGAGTCCAGGAACTTACCACAAGAATATGAGTTTAGAAGCTTGTCCTAGCAATATGTAGTCTAAGAACAAATCAAAGACTATCCATATGCTGAGGGGCTCAAAACATACCATACAATTATGAGTCATGGACTTACCACATGCATGAGTTTTAAGAACTCGTGCCTAAACTTAATATTATCTACCTATCAGAAACTCTTAGCGCGACTCTAATATTTCAATGATTATCACATAGTAACTAAGTAAACACAAATCCCCCGCCCATATAAAGGATTGTGCAACTCAGTCACCACATGAGTCTTCAATTGAAATTTCGTACCCAAACTTTCTGCCCCTTTATCATTACATCTCTGTCATTCATGAACATCATTCTCTGAATTCTTCTTGTACTATTTCATAGTACCATATCTCTTTATAACATTAAAATATGCATTTTCGACCATTAACAGGTCTCTCTGTTATTTCCCATTTTCACTTGATCCCATCATAATCTTGCTTTACAACCTACTTCCTACTCGCTTCCCTTATCTTATGATCGTATCGTAGTACGATCTTCTCACTGTTCCTGATCATATTATTCTAATTTCTTTCTGTACTTTTTAGATTACCTGATCATCTTTATTGCTTGAATCAGGTGTCCCCTGATTATCTTGGAGATTCATCTTTGAAACATTTCAAATATTCTTTCAGATATGTTCTTAATTGAACCTATAAATTTTCTTAATTCATTTCATTCAAATCTTTCTTAACATCTTTATCTCTTCCTTATAATCTTATCTCTTCCTTGCAATTTTTTTTCATACTTCCTTTACTTTAGTCAATATCTGAAATCTGCATTTCTTAACTTACATCTTTCTATTTCAATCCCACCGTGTTCATCAAACTTATCACGTATTTGGACTCAGGAACTTACCATAATCATATGGTTGAGGAGCTTGTCCTAGTCAGGCCATAGTCGCCCATTCGCTAAAGGGGCTCCACCATAAAATCATGAGTCACGAGCTTACTATACGCTTGAGTTTTCAGAACACTCAAATAACCGTACTCTTTCTTACTTTAGGTTATAGCCTAAGGTATCATTTACCTAAGGTTTATAACCTCTAGCTCTGATACCAACTGTAACGACCCCGAAATTCGACCCACTTTATTACTTTAATTTTTATATTTATGAAACATTATCTTCCTTACGTCCAAATTTCGGTTCGTTAATAAATCTATAACCACCTTAATTGATCCATTAATTGATTTTAAAATTATCAATTACCAAAAATTCTCATATAAATTTTTCTTTTTCTTGATTTAATCATTGTATTGAAATATTTGGATATTTAAAATTCTTACATTTCGATCCTAGTCCCATGGATCGTAACCTTTACCTTTATCTTTCTCTTTCTGTAACCCGTATCATAAAGATCCACATTCAACATTTAATATCATTTATATTCATACAATATTCTTATGTCATAATTCATAGTCAGACATATAATAATTTCTATCGTAACATCTATCTAGTACCATCACAGTTTAAAATTTAACTTTTCTTATCCTGTCTGGATTCGACATATATGTACATATGAAACATCATTATAAACTTAACACATGTATCCACATTGAATGGAGAATATAATAAAACGTTTCCCACCTTCTAGACTATTCATCTTTAACAATTAATCCGATATTCTTGAATTTCATTTCTTTCCTGCAAAATGTTTATTAAGCAAGTAATGAGCACAACGGCTCAGCAAGTTCAACAGTTCATGCTTCACATAGCACATACCTTAACATGCTTGATGTGTGTCATATATCATGTGCTTGTGCTTCAACTATAGCAATATATCTCATATCATTGCACAAAGAACACATTGTGGTCATATTTATCACGTATCACGTAACACATAATTTGTATGCAGTTAAAACAAGAATTATATATCATAACAGTCCAACATTTAACATAAAAGGGACTGAAGAACTTGCCTGACATCCAGTTATTTAAATTGTTAGCTCAAATCCTTAACTCGATCAACCTATGATCATAAAATAATCAAATAATAATTATTTATCTCTTTAGGATATTAATTTACTTAATTAATATCATCTCTGGGCCAATTATTAATTTATACGGCCAACTATAATAACCTCATTCCTTAAAATATTAGCATAACTTAATATTTAATATCTTCACGACGGACAACCCAGCTCATAGGATAAAATTTAGCATTTTCGGTTGTCCGAAAATTTTATTTAAGCATTTTCTAACCTTTAAATCCATTTGATTAATATTTAAAATATTTAAATATTAATCCTCAATATTTAATATTTTTACAAAAATATTAAATTTAATACCCAAACATCATTTCTATATTTTTAGTATTTTTCTATAATTTTCTAGAATTTTTAAACAATTTTTAAACATTTATTTCAATTAAAATCAATTTCTGGGGGCAATATGGTAATTTACGCCCCCTTAAGGACCCATCCGGCATTAACAAAAAAGGACCAGGGCATTTTCGTAATTTCAGCAACTCTAGGGGCATATCCGGAATTTCCTGGAAAAATTGAGGGCATAACCGTAATTTTCATTGCTCCAAGGACACGGACGGTATTTCTAGAAAAGATGAAGGGCACGGCTGTAATTTTACAGGCCACGGGACACGGTCGGTATTAACCGAAAAGAGCAGGGGCACGCTGGTAATTTCCAGCGTGTCGTCGGCCGCGCATTGCGCGCGGCCCCTCGTTACCGACGCCAAAACGACGTCGTTTCCAGTCGCTTCTCGACCCTCCGCGCATTGCGCGGCCCACTCCCCCACACGTCCCAAAACGGCGTCGTTTATAGCCAGGCGCACGAAAAAAATATGGCTGCCGCGCATTGCGCGGCAGCCTTTTTTCCTTCTTCTTCTTCTGCTTCGCCAACAGTACGCAACCCAAGCAAAATAACATCATTTGATCCAATTTTTCACAAGAAAACCATTCCAAAAATTACATAATTCATATATATACATCCTACAGTTATTGGGAATAATTATTATAATTATTTTCTATTTTTCCATAAACTTTATTTAACACCAAAATTACATAATTAAAACAAATAAAATGTTTTTTATACCTTCCAAAGCTTTTCAATTCCCTCCTTTAATAGCTCCAAATTTCCTCTTCTCCCTCTTGTAGTCATGGTGGTTTTCCGGCAAGGGTGGTGGTGTTCGGTGGTTGCCTTGCTAGAGGAGAAAGAGAGTTGGTATTCTTTTATTTCTTTTTCTTTCTTATACTCCTTTTCTCTCTTTTATATAATTAACATTTAATTATTTCTAATAATCCATCAATTCCACCGCCTCACCAACTCAGCCAATTTCCGGAATTTTCTACAGAAACGCATGCAACTTTTCTTTCTAAAGCATTACGTAATTATTACGTGTAATAAATATTTTATATAACAAATATAAAATATTTATTTTAATTTACTAAAAATCAGAATATGATTTATAAATAATTTTAATACTTCATTTAGGTACTTTACTTGACAAATTTTGTACACACATAACGCCATGCATGTAATTATTTGAGGTAATTTATACCTCCAAAAATCATAAAATAATTCATAGGACATATAAAAATTATTTTTCAAAATTTTTCTCTCCGTTTCTTGAACAACATGTTACATTAACATGTTCACGTTTCCGAAACATTATTTTTCATAAAGGTCGTAATAATTTAATTATGCGTAAACATAATTTTTAATAACTTAAAACATTCATTTTTCTTATTTATTATTCAATTTCTTTAATATTCATATTAATTTCTTCATATATAAATTATATAATTTAATATTATATAATTTATATAATTACATTCTCCTTTTAAATAATTTCTTAATTTCCTCCAATTTTATTCTATTTAATCGCCTTATATAAATTACATAATTATTCTTATATAATTTATATAATTATTATTTTCTTCATACCTTATTTTAATTTCCTTATATAAATTATATAATTTATTATTATATAATTTATATAATTACTTGTCCTTCTCAATTAATTTCTAAATTTCCACCATAATTCTTAATTAAATCTAAAATCAATAATTAAAATTTTATTAACTTCCTCATTTGCCTTTTATTTAAATTTGGATTAATTTAATTATTAATCCCCTTAATTTTCATAATTAATAACATCTACAATTAATACTTAAACATATACATAAAAATGTATATATATAAATATATACATATTTAATTTATGCATTTACATTATCACATAACCTCCTTTAAAATCATAATTTCTGTACTTTCACAATAATTAAATTGTACAATTTATTGTACATTTACCTGAAATTTCTTTTATTCTTCATAAATTGTATTTACACAATTTATTTACTTTTCAATTATTTTAAATTCACATAATTCATCACCATCTCTGTACAAATTTAATTTACTAATTAAATCCCTTCAAACACTTTAAATTACTTAAAATAATAATTAACTTAAACAACCTTGATATTTTTATATCAATTAATTATTATTTAATATTAATAAAGAAATCCTGAAATTCGGATCCTCACAGTATAGACAACCGAGCCATCAACAAGATTACTATGAAGTATCGATTTCCAATCCCACGTCTAGACGACATGTTGGATCAGTTGTCAGGAGCCAAGGTCTTCTCCAAGATCGATCTCAAGAGTGGCTACCATCAGATCAGGATCAGACTAGGAGATGAATGGAAGACGACATTTAAGACTCAACATGGTCTATATGAATGGATGGTCACTCCCTTCGTTCTTTCTAATGCTTTGAGTACCTTTATGAGATTCATGCATCAAGTATTACGACCTTTTCATGGGAAAATTTGTAATTGTGTATTTTGATGACATTCTGATATATAGTCCGAGCCGAGAAGCCCACCATGAACACCTCTGAGCAGTTTTTGAAGTTTTGAGAAATGAGTGTCTGTTCATCAACCAGAATAAGAATTCATACTTCACTACATCAATAACTTTCCTCGGCTTTGTTGTATCGACTCAAGGCGTGCATGCTGATCAATCGAAGGTAGATGCCATTCGGGAATGGCCGACGCCAAAGAGCATACATGATGTCAGAAGCTTCCATGGTCTAGCTTCCTTTTACCGACGGTTCATCAGGGACTTCAGCACCTTGATGGTGCTATCACAGAGTGCCTTAAGGGTAGGAAATTTCAATGGTTGGAGGAAGCCGAAACCAGTTTTCAGCTAGTGAAGTAGAAAATGACCGAAGCACCAGTGTTAGCACTCCTTGATTTTGACAAAGTATTCGAAGTGAATTATGATTCATCAGGGATCGGCATCGATGGAGTGTTGAGTCAGGCGAGTCGGCCAGTGGCATTCTTCAGTGAAAAGTTGTCAGGGTCGAAGAAGAATTACTCTACATATGATCTGAAGTTCTACGCCATAGTTCAATCTTTGAAACATTGGCATCGTTACCTAATACAGAGGGAGTTTATTCTCTTTACCGACCATGAAGCTTTGAAGTATGTCAATGGTCAACATAAGCTGAGCTAAAGGCATGCCAAGTGGGTGGCATACTTGCAGAAGTTCACCTTTACACTTCGGCATCAAGCAGGAAGTCTAAACCGTGTTGCTGATGCTCTCAGTCGACGCACAGTACTTCTTAGTACCATGAGCAACACAATCACTGGGTTTTAAGTCTTCCCTGATATGTATACAGAAGATCTTTCCTTTAGAAAGATAGTTCAAGAAGTGTCTAAAGGTCAACGATGTGACTTCATCTTGCACAATGGTTATCTGTTTAAGGGGCTTCAACTGTGTATACCGGATTGCTCACTCAGACAACAGATCATTAGTGAACTTCACAATGAAGGTCATTTCGAGAGAGATAAGACGTTAGCTCTAGTCTCAGCTAACTACTATTGGCCGAAGCTGTCAGGTGATGTGGCTCGACATATTAAAAGATGTTATGTCTGTCAAAGGTCAAAGGGGATGCTCACTAACGCAGGTCTATATACTCCCTTACCCATACCAGAAGCTCCATAGATAGATGTGAGTATGGATTTTGGGTTGGGTCTACCTCGAACTCATCGGTCATTTGATTATGTCTTAGTGGTAGTAGATCAATTCTCAAAGATGGCACACTTTATTGCTTATCAGAATACAATGGATGCTAACCGAATTGCCAATCTTTACTTTTGGGAGATCGTACGACTGCATGGAATTCCGAAGTCAATCACTTCTGATCGGGATACCAAGTTTGTCAGTAACTTCTGGATGAGCTTGTGAGGAAAGTTCGAAACCAAGTTGAACTTCAGTAGTGCTTATCATCCTTAGACCGATGGTCAAACCGAAGTCTGGGAAATCTTCTGAGATGTCTGGTTGGGACCAAGCCGAAGCAATGGGATCTAGCCCTAGCTCAAGCTGAATTTGCTTACAATCGATCCAAGAACATAACTACAGGGATGAGTCATTTTGAAGTCGTTTATGGGCAAAATCCATCTGGAGTTCTGGATTTAATACCTATTCCCAGGATTGGACGAGTGCAACCAAAGGCAGAGGAGATGGCCGAACACCTTCGGACTCTTCATGATCAAGTCTGTCGATCTATCATCGAGCATAACACCAATTACAAGAATCGGGTCGACCAACGCCGACGTCATGTACTCTTCGAAGTTGGGGATTTTGTGTGGGCTGTTCTGACCCGATAACGATTTCCTGTTGGGGAGTACAATAAGCTTAAGGATCGAAAGATCGAACCGTGTGAGATCCTACAGAAGATCAATGATAATGCCTACCGTCTGCGCATCTCGAGCCATTTACGGACCTCAGATGTCTTCAATGTCAAACATTTAAGCCCCTGCTTTGAAGAACCCGAAGACACTGATGACAACTCAAGGACGAGTTCTTTCCAACTCGGGGTGGTTGATGCAGGAGCATCTGAGCTTGACCGTGCCGATCTGTCAGCTAGCACATTAATGGCTCTACAGTACTTAGAGAAAACGGATCGGGACATAGTAAAAAGGCGTCGATGCCCTCGGGCATGTAAGATGTGGTCGGCTTATTAACCTTGACGTCAGGGTCGAGAATGCTCTTCAAGGACGACTTCAGTTCTTTATTTTTGACAGCTTTTATTTCCTTTTTTATTTTTTTATTTCCTTTATTATTGGGCATATAATCTAGCTATTAATTATTGGGTGTCACATGGTAAATGCACGTGAGTTGGTTACTAAGGTTTAAGGAAAGATAGTGACAGATATTGGGGACCAGCTACGTGGCAGGAGAGAGGAAGATTTGACAGAATCTGTTAGCTACCTTTCTAGTATTTTCCTTTTTAATATTTCATTTTATGTTATTCCTTTCTTTGTGCCCAAGTTTTACTCAGCTATATATATACCCGGCTTGTGGATATAGAGGAGGTTGTTGAATATTTTGATATAAACTTTTTCTGAAAATTAGAGTTGAGAGTTTCTCCTCTTGTTTCTTTTGGTGAATCTCTTGTATCTTTACTTGTAGATTTATATTAACTTAGCCAGCAAGATAATCTATATCCCGTGTCCAGCATCAGATCCAATCTTGGGATTCAATCTTAGCAAAAAAGAACAAAAAATTGATAGTAATAGAAGGATAAATTGCTATTTACATGGCTAAAAAGAAAAAGAAGATGAGATGTATAGTTGTACTGAAAAAATGTTTTTTACACCTCGACTTTGATAGTCTGTACAGGGTGGGAGGATATGGCACCAAAAATATTGACAATTAAATGCTTTGTCAACTGGAAAAATTGTAAGCATCTATTCACACTGTTGAAATCTTATTTCTTGTTTATAGCTGTGGGTTTGCTGATCTATCAAGCCTCTGTGCCGGATTGACTCCTCAGGTTTGATTCAAAAGCCTGTTATGATTTCAAAATAGTAAGCCAAGATCAGAATTCTCATGATCTATATACTTGATGGATGCATACTGAAAAGTAATATGTACCGTGGAAATTAAAAATTCTGATCTATGCGTCTCCTACGACAATTGAACCAACTGAAATCTTTTCCTCTTTAAAATTTAAATTTTATTTAATTGTATTTGATAAAGGAAAATTTTTAAGTTTTCAGGTGGCCATACGTAATTTATAAATTGAGTTCGATTTACTGTGTGATAAAGCAAAATGCATCCGCAGTTTTAAGTTTTTGAAAGTCAGATATGTAGAGACTAAATGAATGGCATTTGCATCCTTATATTATGTACTTTTGGTTGACGCCCATCATTTGCCCATGAACATAATCAGTTTGATATAAGTGGCCAGAAGACTTTTCGGTTTTTAACTACCATGTTAGTAAGTGTCTTTATAAAAGCCTTATAAAACCTTGATCTGCTATTTTCAGAGCCTATCTTTTGTTTTAACAATTTAAGGTACGTTTGGAACTTGGAAACAATGGATGAAAAGATTAAGGGCCCGGGGGGGGGGGGGGGGGGGAGAATGAAAATAAATCGCGCTCTTTCATTTTCCCTCAAGTTTTCCAAGTTCCAAAACTACCCATAAGCTGACGAATGCACAGTTTAGAGTTTGTTTGGTCACTCGCGCTTGCAGCTTTTGCGGTGATAGCATTTAGTGCACACCAAACTCACCACACTATTTTTGGTGCAGTGTGTTTGATCTCAAAAGCTATATCTGTGAGTTAAATAAGTTACGTTTAAAATCAGTTGATTTTAGACAAACAAAATTTTAAAGTACATTTGAATTTCGAAAGACACTAAACCAAACAATCACTTAATTGTGTCAGTAGTTTATAAATTTGTAATTTTGTGTAGTCTCACTTACTTGTGACAGAGGCTTGACTGTTGTTTGGTGAGGGACCTGCACTGTACAACATTGAGTCGGACATATTGTCTTCTGCGAGTGCTCTCAATCTCTCAAGTTCTGGCATGACAACGTTGCCAAGATCCGGTCTATCTTTCCGTCTTAGCTCAGCACACCTGAGAGACATCTTGGCAAAACTTAACGCCTCTTCTACTGGCCAATCAGGCACAGATTGATCCAAAATCTCATGAAAAGTCCCTCTTTCAATAGCCCTTTCAACATGGTGAGTCAAGCCCATAGGTGGCTTGGCAGTTAATATCTGCAAAAACATGATACCTAACGAATATATGTCAGACTTTATACCAAGCATGCCTGTTTGTTGATACTCGGGATCTATATAGCAGAAAGTTCCAGCTGTGGATGTCATACGATACTGAGTAACTGTATCTGCAATAGATGGAGGGACAAGCCTTGCCAATCCAACGTCGCTAATCTTGCTGACAAAGTTTCGGTCCAGCAAGATATTTCCCGGTTTTAGGTCACGATGCACTAGTGGTTCGGGTTTTGTCTGGTGAAGGAATAGGAGCCCAGTTCCAATTTCAGCTGCAATCCGAAACCTATGCTGCCAAGAGAGCGGTCTTGAGTTTCCTCGCTGGAGGAGACGGTCCTCTAAACTTCCATTTGACATATACTCGTAAACTAAGCACCCGTAGTCAGGGCAGGCTCCGAGGAGGAGAACCATGTTAGGATGCCGTATGCAGCTCAGTATTTCAACCTGGGAATGGTTACCAAGCAATTCAAAGAGTAAGAACATACATCTAAACCGATATATAGAACAATAATTTATAACGGAGTACCAAAAAAATATTGGAAGTATAAAATAAAATAAAAAAGATTTAGGAACACTGAAGTGCTGTTCAATACATAAACTTCATAAATTATCTTCATAAGTGATATATAAAACCAAATAAAGTTAAAATGAAATCATATTTTGTATTTAGGATATCGTAGCTTGAAACTTCAAAGTGGCTCGTACTTAAAAAGGGAAACACCACTGCGGCACACAAAGCTTTAATTGTTTTTCTTTTCTTTATTTTTCTATTTGTAATTTCTGAGAACAAGTTTGAGGGCAATCATTGAAATGCTAATTTTTCTCCCCATATATTGGGTAGAAGAATAGACATAATTAGCAATATTAATTTTATACCATTTGCTTTAAACTTGTTTCTCTATTCTTTTTTAAGTTCACACTTTATAGGGATATCATTGAAGCCAGAGCGCATAAAACATGTTTAGGTAGTCAGGGACGGACGCATGATTTATGCCTAGTGGGGCTCTGGTACAATATATAAAATATAAAATATAATATAAATTTAACGTAATATAGGGATAATTAGATAAATATATACTATATGTTAAATACTGATATAAAATTATGAAAAGATTGTAAATTACTAGATAAAGTGAGGACCAAGCCTATATAGAGTGGGCAAACCCATCCTCACATGGATATTGGACAATATATAAATATAGTGGGGAACCATGGACACCGCATAATTTCGAGCACCGCAGTTGTTTAAAGTAAAACTCCATGGTTTGTTTTTTAACGCATTATCTCTTGTTTCTTTTTCATTTGTCAAGATGCACGTAGAATCTTTCTACTTCAGTGCATGTTAGGGAAATACCTATTCACTATAGAAAATCAATGGACGATGTTAATTTGTTCATTGCCACATATACATACCTCTTGCTGAAACTGTGATCTTCCTTGAGCTGCATCTGGCCGTAGAACCTTAACTGCAACAGGAGTGTGGTCCAAATAACATTTATATACTGGCCCATAACCTCCTTCTCCAATCTTACGAGATCGTGCAAAGAATTCAGTTGCAGCTTCTATCTCCTCGATCGAGTACTTTCTGTACCTGCCATCTGACTTTGCTAGGGAATTGAGTGCCTTATTCTTCTCTTCTGACTCTTTAAGCGCCTTCATTTCTGCACTGATTCTCTTTTGTGCTTCAATATCTGCAATCCTCTGAGCAGCTTTAGCATGCTCTATGGCTGCCCTGGACTTGGCTTTTTCCTTTTCTGCAAGTGCCAATGCAGCTTCCTCGGCTAGTCGTGCCTCATCTAGCCTTTGTTGTTCTTCCAATTTCCAGCGTTGGAGCTCCATTGCCTATAAAAATAATCATGTGAGAGCATGCTGTGGAATCATGGCAGTGCTATGTTTCATGGACTCGGGTATGGGAATTGGGCGTTGGTAGTGTCAAGGTGTTAGACTTGTCGATTTCCAAAATTATAGGATACGGTCATTCGTCAGTCATTCATCGTAAAATGATCTATTTTTATATATGAGTGCGTAGATACGACAAGTCCAAATGTTGTTTAAAGTTAATACCATGTGAGTTTTAGTGAAAGGTCATCAAATATTTAGTATTAATTTGAATACAAAAGAAAATTATTTAAGTGATGTTTTAAGTATGACAAGTTTACTGAAGAACGCACCAAGTTTATGGGTTTAAATTCGAAATAACAACTTTATGGGGGTAGAATATCAATTATTGGCTACTCGACGAGTTGAAATGTCTAATCGACAAGTGAAGGATATCCGATACGAATCTCATATTCACGTACACCCATTTCCACTCATGTTGACACAGATACTTCACCCTCAATTGAAGAGTCCACGTAACACAGTGACACTGGAAAAAGGTGATGGAACTTTAGATACCTTTTGCTTTGCTGAAAGTGCTTCTTTACAGGCTGTACTGTACATGTCCATTGTTTGCTTGAGCTCCAGCTTAAGCCTTCTCATCTCTGCTTCCACATCATCCTATAAGTTAAAGAATAATATCAATATTGGAGTTTAAAGTTTATATACTAATTATATCCATACAATATTTTACGGATTCACATGTAATGACGATAAGAATAACATTTCACAAAAACCTTGAAGGGAGAAACCAAGGTCCTCGGGGCAAAACTTACTTATTCCAATAAAAATAAAAAAACAAACAAAAAGAAAAAGAAAAAGAAAAAAAGAAAACCAATTACATTGAAAATAATATAATAGTGCAGACCAATCTTAATTTTCAAATCATTCAAAACAACGTGACGTACTTGGGATGTTTTCATTATTTGATTCGTACAACCAACAATAACAAGCTGCCTGTGTGATATTCATGCAATCTTGTAATGCAGAGCCTTGGATGATACTCCCCAAATTATAAGATTAATATTGATATTTTATAAGTTAATTTATAACATTTTCAAACTCAAAATTGACGTGAATTCATTTAGTTAATGTCAATAAAATTATGAATATTATAAAATACCTAAAGCGTACTACTAGTTATAAGATTTATCGTTTTCAAAACTTAAATGAATCATGCTAATTTTAAATTTGAAAATTTCTCAAATTAAATTTTAAAAATTCAATATTTATATTATAATTTGAAACACACGGAGTATTTAACAAGGAGTATTTAACAAGTAGTCTTATTTGACAGACTTGTTTCCGTTTCTCATTTTATCTGCGAATCAATGAATTTTTTCTATAGTACAGTTTATCAATTCATAAGTGACCTTGACTTTTGTACAGTAACTACACCTCGAAGGATTAATGCCTTGTTCTTCTCTCCATTCAACTTTCCGTTCCGTCAATCTTTAACTTTGGTAAATATGATAACAACTATATTGCAGTAGAATTAAGTATGGATACGCAACAAACTTTAAAAGAACAACAATACTTCCACAACAAACGCATACAGTATGTTCTGTCACAATCAGATATTGGTAACTCGTTTATGGCTGTTGCTCCTTTAATTTTTATTATATTTTTTATGATAATGTAATATTACTAATTTTCACTATATGTTTGAGCACCCACGTGAATATAGATATTTCTTTAGGTGTACTTTTGTCTTATGTGTGCAGTTTCCGGTTGATTATATTTTCACCAGCGGATTCTGATGATTTACACTTGAAGATGTAGTATTTCCACAAATTCTTTCATATGTTACACACCGCAACAATCCCTCGTAATTTTTTTCTTCACACTGCTCTACTAAATTCTCATAAATTGACTTAGCTCGTAAATTTCATTCGGTTCACACAAGACATAATAATGCAAATGGGACAAAAGTTACATACATACATATTTTTTTTAGTTCTGTCACATGTTAAATCTTTCTAGACTCAAATACTTCCTCCGTCCGGCAAAAGATGTCCAAAGTACACCGGTTTCACATAATTTAAGAGAAGTAAAGTAGAGGAGAAAGTATAAATAAGTTCTAATTATAGCAGACCCATGTACAAGCAATGTTTTGAAAATCGGTTCGGAATCGGCGGTTCGACCGGTTGAACCGGGAACCGGTTCTCTTTCTGGTCCGGTTTGGACCGGTTAACCAGTTTTGGTCAATAACCGGTTGACCACCGGTTCAACCGGTAAAACCGGTTAGTTGGCCCGGTTGAACCGGTTTTGAAGCTTTTTTTTTTTTCAAAAATATTTTTACCAATAACATAACATAATTTCATTATATTTTAGCTTACAAAAAATTAGATATTTTTAAATTTTATTAATTATTAATAATATATATTTATGACGTCACTGGATCAATAACGGTTCGATCACTAGTTGAACCAGTGACCCATCCACCCGGTACTTTTTTCGGTTCGCTGAACGAACCGGTTCTGAGAACATTGTGTACAAGTACACAATGAACATAGTCTTTTTTAAAGCTAATGAGCCCAACCTACATATACTTTGAGGGTAAATCAGTCATTATATATATATATATATATATATATATATATATATATATATATATATATATTGTGTGTGTGTGTGTACTTTTAGATTTCCTTTGATGGACAATTTCTTTTGAAATTATTGGCAGCATTTCGGGGACAGAGGGAGTATTAATGTGGAATTGAACTTTGAAGTTTGCTCTTCTTTTTCTTTCATTTTTTCCCCCAATCTTCACGTACTTTTAATTAAATTAGACAAATTCTATATTTCTTCGTATACATTACGTAGGATTTTATCTTTATGCAAATGCACAAAGCGATGCAGAAACTCAAGCACCTTTCTGCAGCTGATTTTTAACATAGCACTACAATAGGGAGATCAAAGCCCTGAATCCCACTATCTAGTTTAACATGGTGAATTAAGACTTTTTGAATACTAACATAATAATATATATGTCACATTGTAAGCAATCTTAAACCATATTTTCCAATTTAGTAGTTCTATGTGCACAAACAAAGAGAAAAAATAATATGTGGCCCTCCCATTTAAATTATTGATAAAGTTTTTTAACTTTTCGTCATTTTTTACTATTCAATACTGGGATAATAGTATTTGTGCACAACTGTTTGTACACAGCTTGTCCACATAGAATTACTGTTTCCAGTTATTTTGGTTTATGTTTGATATCAAGCTTAAAATTGTAACGTGAATTCTAAAGCATACAACTGTTGCAGAGGTCGTAGAGTTAGAATGCCTACATATATTTATACGCGTATGCAGGTAGATTTAACATTAATTTCCTTACCGTTGGTGGTGATGTAGAGGGATTAAAATCACTGTCAGACGAGGCATAAGAGAGTTCACGCGGTGTGTTTGAATCCACTGATCTGCGTCCAAATTGATACGACTCAAACCCTTGGTTGTCTATATCTGAGAAGTTTGAAAACCTTGGGGTTGAACCCGTCTCAAAACTGTCAAAGGAAGGAAGCATGCGCTCCACGCTCTGTCTACCAGAACTGACAAATGATATGTCATTATCAAGTTGTGAGAAATCTCCGTATGATCTTCCATTTGGGCCTCTCCTATGAGAGAATGGTGATCTGTTTCCAGTGATGTAATTTAGAGTAGGAATTTTCAGCTAGGAGTTAAGGTGTTATAATCTATAAAAATAATTCGTTTTCATTTTGCACTACTAGTCTCCATGCACTGTAGTCAAATTGTGGTTAACAGGAACGTTGATCGACCGGATACCGCAAAATGAAATCGGGTACGAGGAATGCTATGTATAGTAGACTGCGTAAGGCATCTAAGCTCTCGTACCACGATTCAGAGGGATAGTATCCGGTAAGCAGAACACATGCCAATAAGAGATCCCTCGTAACCTTCTAAACCACTAAAAATAGTTCGCCTCTTTAATGTCTTGGAAAGGTAAGATGAATCTTGACTTACTTGAAGCTCGAATCATTTTGAACGCTATTAAAAGATTGCTCGGATGGTGGCCGTGGAACTCCTTATAGAGAAGACATAAATTAACTTAAAGTTAGCATAGGTAAGGGAAAAGATATCGAAAGAGGATTATTTATGCGTTTAACCTCTAACCTTTCAAGCTAAAGGCTAATGCTACCTCCGTATCGGATTTGGAGCTGGCCTGATGCAGTATCTGGTTACGGAGAGGTGCAGAGGCTGGGGCCGACCGTGAAGCAGATCGTGTTGTGGAAATCTTTCCTTTGGAGATAACATATACCGTACAAAAATCTGGGAGCCCTTTTAATACACTTCCCGGAATATCTTTTGCTTTGAATCTTCTGCCAGGAAATAGTAGTGAAGTTAGAACTTGAGAATCTGTGAAATATTTTGCGCCTTTAACTGTAAGGCTTCATTCAAGCAATCAATGAATTTGATTTGACAAGTGCAAAAGGAGTGTAATTATTGCTTATGAATGTAGAGAGCAAAGGGATATATAAAAGGAGTAATTAATTCTATGCGCATAAGCTGTGTATAAAGTTGTGAACAAAATGTAAAAAACTATTACCCCATGTATCGAATAGTAAAAAAAGATGATGTAAAAGGTTAATAAACCTTATAAATAATTTAAATGGTAGGACCAATAGAAAAGCTCATCAGTCTTTGTTTTGACCCTGCAAGATATAAGACTAGAAACAAGAATACATCTCGAAAGAAAGACCTCATTAAGCTGGGATTACTAATTAACAAAAATCTAATACGATCGACATCCTAAAATTACACTCAACTTTAAAAGTCAGAATTTCTAAGAAAAATATGACTTCAATATAATCAACAGTCAAAAACATAATTTACTTCAAGATAATAGCTGGTTTTATACATTAATTATAAAAGTACTATGATCCTGCTATGTACTGACATCCCAAAAATAGAAAGTAAACTACTAAAGTCTCATCTCACGAATATTGGTTATTGACATCCAAACTTATCATTTTCAATTATATACGGATTACTAAGGCACATGGAGTGTTTAAAAGGACTCAATAAATTAAAACAATAATGAAAGGTCATTACCATTGGCAGGAGATCAAAAGAAACTTGACTTTACTATGCATACCTAAGAAGACCGCCTTTCGAGCCAGCACCAAGAACCAAAACCTCTATTGCTGATTCTGTAACGTATTGGATTAACGCTTTGGAGACATCTGTATCTTCTAGAACGACATCTTGACACTGAATCTGATATAATGGTTATAAGTCAGATGGCAGGAAAGTTGGAATATGGAGAAAGATAAAGACAGCTATAGCTGGTATAAAGAAATGAAGATGTTCTTTTATTTTTCTTTCGGTTTCACTCTGGATCTCTTTATTGTGTAAGCCAGATAGAGATCATCTAGTTTTAATACTCCCTCCTTCTCAAATTATAAGATCATAATTGATTTTTTAAACTCAATTTGATCAGATTCATTAAAAATTACGAAACAATAAATATTATAATTAGTAATAATTTTTAGATAATTTTCAGTAATCATCATTATATTGATTAAAATCAAATGAATCATGTCAATTTTGAGTTTAAATAAATTTAATAATAATCTTATAATTTAGAACGGATGAACTATGATTTAGTGTTTATTTCTTCAACTGAAAATTGAAATGAATTATAACAAGGTTGAAGGTTGAGTACCCACATCTTTACGTGTACAAAAGCAACGGAAAGGAAGGAACAATTCCTTGCAGGTTTGTGGATCAACATCTCCGGATAGCGATCCAGTTTCATCATTGACATCAGAAATCTGGCTCGATCCTGTGCCCGAAAATCATAACAGTTATTCTTATGAGAATATTGGAGGAGATCGAAACATTGCTTTATGTTTCATATACATTTATCACATAAGGTGCAGAAAACATAAAGAGATTCTTTTTATCTTTGTTTTACAATTTTTGTGTCGTAATCAATGTTAGACGGACTCGGATGGAGTGTCCGATTAGATAAGATATTTTAAAGAGTCCGACATAGGAACTCCTCAATTTTGTCAATTTTTCACACTAAAAAGAAATGTCCAGTACTCATAATCTTGTCCGAATGTCAAGTATTAGATGCGGATACTTTAGAATAAAGTGACGAGTTTGTGTAACGTAGGCCGTAATCTTAACTGCATTAGTACATTATATTTGCAGTATTTTCCAGTATGAACTTTGTTTAATTTTTTAATAAAATTCTCAGAAGCATGTTTATGGTTGAATAACTTGAACGTAATGTTCTTCATTGTTTTGTCTCACTTTTGCATAACATTGTAAAAGTTCACAGTAATACTTAACTAATGACAACAATAGTTACTGTATATGCATAACCAAATTATTGACTTATTTAACCAGATACACAATGCTATGGGACTTCAAATTTATTAGAAGCAGATCCCGTCCTGAAGGAAAGGGCAAAACAAGGGTTCCAAACTATTGGAAATCATTCAATGAGCATGTTTAGATTGACTTTATATAATTTATAATATAAAACAGAGCGACTTAAATTTCAAGGCTTCAATATTCAATGGTCTCAAATCAATTTAGGCTTCAGTATCCAGCAGTCTTAAATCATTTGGCGCTTCAACATCCAACGGTCACTACCAAATTAAATTCATCACTACACTATAATAATAATAATAATAATAATAATAATAATAATAATAATAATAATAATAATAATAAAAATAATAAAAATTGCACGTAAACATGGGTCACCCTTTTAGCATTGATGTCATTTTTCTGTTTTTCGGGTATTGCGGTCGTTATGTTTCAACATGCAAATTAATTTGGGCGGGAAATCACAGGAACAGTTTAGATTTATTCTAATTGATTTATAAGTTATTTTAAGTTGCAAAAAGTCTTTAGGTAATAGAGTATTTTTGAAATTTTAATCTACGTCGTGCCTTCAGGCACAAACAATTACGTGTCATCTCTTTGGTGTTTTTATGGGCTATATCGAGAGCTAACAACTATTGTAGTAGGCTCTAATTCATGGTATGAGAATATTTTGTCCAATTTCAAGAAAAAAATATAGAGGAAAAAATGTTATGGTGATGCGATTTAATTGGTATTATGACAATACTGTTTTGTTTGGACTTAGATGGTTTATTTTATACTTTTTGATATATATGCAAAGGCGTTTCTTTTGGATTTTTACATCCTTTTTTTTCTCATTAGATCCCACCAAATGACTTATAGTACTACCATTTTTTCACATGAAATATTATTCATGGATCATATTGATCAATGGTTAGAGATACAGGAGGTAAATCAATACTGCCAAACTTCTCATTCTGTTTTGTCAAAAAGAAAAGGTGTGTAGGATACCCAAAAATATTATATTACACAAATTTGAGCCCGCTATTGTCACTCAATTAATTGCTCAAACCTGCTAAGAACTAATTTTAAGTTGGGAATGAGTAGCACACTAATATTTGCCTCAAAAAGAAACTATGACTAGATTGAGTATCAATATTTTTATATTAATGGTTCGACTCTCAGTTCTATTATGGAACTGAAAGTCTACAACAGTTTTAGATTTTTCAATCTAAAAATATTAAATACAGTACTCAACTGTTATATTAGTTGTACTGTGTCTTAAGGCACGGGTTATTCCTAGTTTATATTATTAAGGGATAGCAGAAAAAATAACTAATTTCTTAAAACTGTGTTACTTTTCTAACTCTCTTTCTATCTCCCACTCTTTATCCATAAAATTTCTCTTATATTTTATTAACCATATTTTCCAACTCTTATTCAAATATTTATTTATTTATTTTATTATACACATAGTGTGTGCCACAAATACTAGTCCGAATAGTGGGTTTCAAATTAAAAAGTAAAATTCAGACCGTGTCATTTTATACTAATATCAATAAAAAGAATACCCTTCTTGTAAAACAAAAGATGACAAATGAAACTTTTTTTATTGTATCAGTTCATACTAATACTAATACAAAGAATACTATTTTGTTTTAATTTATTTGTTGTATGACAAAGATGACTTTTTTGGGGAGTACATGAAGTAATGAAATAATCCACAAAAAGGAAATATCAAAAGCAAATCCAAACAAGCTAAACATAAGGTTTATTTGGTTATTAGCTTTTGGTGCATTTAATGTATTACTGTTTGGAGGTCCAAATGCACTATTTCTAGTGAGTTGTGTTTAATACTCAAGACCGTTAAATATCCGCATTTGAAATAAGATGTTACACGAGCAAGATTCTCAAATTACGTTTGGTGCGGATGAAACTTTCAAACACTCCGACTACGAGTAGACGAACAAGCACATAATAACCAATTGCACTAGTGTGATATATATTTGTGTTTGTGTGTGTATATATATATATATACACGCGCACACGTGTGCGCGTGTACACACACACACACATATATATATAGATAGATAGATAGAGAGAGAGAGAGAGAGAGAGAGAGAGAGATTTACTTTGTGAAAGAGACGGTGCAGAAGTGGCAGATCCAATTGATTTGAGCTTGATGTGTATCAAAAGCACTGTGTGGCCCTTGCTAAGAATAGAATCAACAGCCCATTTCATAGCGCCCTGGCTTCCTTTGTCCTTGTCTATTGCCACTGCCACCAATTTATTATTTCCAGACATCCTTTAAAAACTTCAATCTGATTGAAAAAATTCCAAAGAAATTTAAATCTCAAGGATCTGTATTTGAATTTTTCTATTTAAATCTAATTTTTTGCCCCTATTCTCAGATCCCAATACCAAAATGACTTAAATTTTTCTTGGGTACAGGAAGATCTTTGAACAGAAAATAAAGAACTCCCACAGATTTTATTTATTTATTTATTTCTTATCAAAATAACTTCCACAGAATTTGAAAAACTAAAAGGGGTTTAAATATTTTTTACTTTCCCATATGTTCCTTGTTGAACATTATTTTTTCTTCTTTTGGTTTTGACAAGAAGAAATTCTCTATTTTCAAACAAACCTCATTCATGCGAAAGCAAAGACTCCTTAACTTTCCTTCTCCATTCAATTATGTGTGAGGAGCTCCATATTTGGTGGGTAGCTGTTTGTTTCCCCGCTAATTTCTTGATTTAGGGGAATTGGCCCTCGGCCCTCCCACCTCCCTATTTTATACTTTTCCACAATTTTAACTCCATTCTACAAATATTTTACTTTTTAATTAGTATTAACATATATTCATCTCCATTCATAAAAGCATGTCCCAAAGTACATTAACATTTTATCCTTCAAAAATATCTAATAGTACGTAAATAAAGTGTAAAATATGGTAAAAGTTTTTAATTATTAATTGATCATAACGATATCGTGAATATACTAGATAGATCTATATATCTTTATACAAATATTTTTCTCTCTGGTTAATTTCGATTTTTGCGCGGAGTGTAATTGAAGTAAATTTTATGCTCTCTTCACTTATTTGTTAATCGTAATTTATGTGCTCATTCTACTTTTAAACATTGTTTTGAGGACAAAAATAATATAGTACATAATTATGAGTGCACCATTACAAAAAAATTAAAAATTATTAAAATTTCTCTAAAACTAGCGTGGGAGTTTGTGCAAAATCAGACGTAGAATTTTATGCTCTCTATACAGAGTAATACAATGTGTGATATTGGGTTAGCGACGTTTTCGTGTTATTTTTTTTATTTATATAGAGATTTATGCTTTAAAGTTAATGTGGATCTAGATCAAGCATACCAATTACGATTATAAATGGTAAATGTGAGTTTACATATGCTGAACGTGTCTTTGTGCCCTAAGTGACAGTTCCTCTATAAATGATTATTCGACTGAAACATTTTATTTAGTTATTTCATTAAAATTAACTGATAAGTTGTTTACAGGCAAATTTATGTTTATAAATCTTATCATATATCTAAACTTTTAACCACTTTTGCGTTATTATCATATTTTTAGCATAACTCTCTGAACTTTTTTGTGAATAATGAATAGCAAGTATGTTTATGAGTGTTTGTCTTTTGCTTACTGTAATTCTTTACATTGTTGAAATTAGTCGATATATTTTGTGCAAAGTTACTCTATCTTTTGTTTTATTTATTTTTGTTATTAAGTCCCCCCCCCCCCCCCCCCCCCCCCCCCCCCGGGTATCACTTATATATACCTGATTTTTAAATTTCTTACTCTGTTCAAAAATTGAATATTTCTCTGTTCAAAAATTGTATAAGTGATAATTATACACGTAAATTATTTTCAAACAAATAATTGTATTTGTAAACCTTAATATTTTGTTAAGAAAATGATAGACGTCATGATACGTATGCGTGAGGTGAACACCACCCGGATCATTTTTAGCACAGGTTGTATAGATGGAACTGCGATCTTTTGTTTCTATTGAAATAAGAACATTGGTATAAGATAGTAGACACCATAATCAATTATGGAATATTGATTGATAAGTCGGGTTGCACGTCACAGAATAACTCTAAAAAGTTCAATAAGTTCTTAAAGAACCAAAAGAAATAATACTTTCACAAGTAATCTGAATAATTGTGTTGAAATGAATTGTGTATTACACCATTAGCCACGAGGCCTATTTATACTAATACAAAAAAGGGAAACTAATTACATAAATAATAGAATCATAATTATAATAGAAAACTTGCTCCTTGCTGCCTTGTGTAAATGTCGTGCTTTCCCTCTTCTAAAAGCTTGGAATTGCTACAAATTGAAGGAACAATCCTACCGATTTTAGGACTTAAGTTAGCTGCACATTGGGCCTTCTAGAAGCTTGAAACCCTTTCTTGTTTTGGACATTTTTCCTCTTTGCTCTTGGAACCTTAAGTGCTGAAGTTCCTAGTGCCATAAGGTCCTTGTTTCTGTCCTAATTTGGAGTCAATAGAGTTGTCATCCCTTTGATCTAAATTACCGAATTCCTTGCCCAACTTGGACCGCCTCTTTTGAGCTCCATACTCTCCTATGCTTGGCCCAGTAGTTTGGATCATGTTGCTTAGCTTTCGATCAGCTTCTTTCTTGAATTCCCTTGAAGTATTTTCAACCCAAATTTCTTGAATTAGTCCGTTAAGGCTTTCTTTGAATCTCTTAGCTCTAGCTTTTGTAACTGGACCAACTAGAACTTAGATTAGCTTAACCCAAGCCTTAGCTCTCCTAAGATCAGCTCCCACACCTATCCTTGTGTTTCCCTCCTCTTCGAGAGTTGAATTAGTTATGTCCTCATCAGAAAACCATACTAGAATTTATGTAAAATTGAATTATATAATGACTTAGTACAAGTTTTAGGCGAGTTGGATAAATTGGTTAATGGACAACTACACGAAACAAACTCATTGTTGACAGGGCACATACAATCTAATTGTAGTATGCAATGAAAACATGTAATAAATTGAATTTTAAAATTTTTTACTAACCAAAATCAGGATATTTCTTATACGATACTATTAATTAAGAAGAATAACAAGTTATACCTTTGTAAATTCAATTCTTCAACATGTACGAGTTCACCTCTAAGATCATTCGCGTTATTCAAAATCCACTGATTAGAATCTCTAGATCAATGTTAACTATCCAAGCATGTAGCCTCTAAAGGTAATTGTAACGCCCCAAAATCTGTGTACTTGTTACAACAGATCTGGTGCATCACGATACAACCTTCATCCCAATATTTACAACTTTAATTCATATAAAAATAATAAATACATCCTCACTTTGATACCAACTAATACGACAACTCCTCCCATTCCAGAATCCGCAACCTTTACAATATGTTATTACATTTATAGATCATCTTGATCTATTCTATTCGTCGCAAATTATATATAATATGTTTCACTTTGTTACATTGATTGAGAGTATTCGTGAACTCACAATCTAGAACTAGTTATTCCTCTATACAATATGCTTTGACTACACATCTACCATATATAATATCAATACTCCTATAGTATTGTAAGATGCTACGCAAACAAGTTTTATAATGTTTAACATTGTCGTGTATAACTGCTTCGAAGAGATACACCAATATACTAGTTTATTTCCACACCAGATTTCATCACCAAAAATGCGAACTACAAGTACTTCAACTTATTATTTGTTCTTCTATCTGCTACCTTTAACGAAAGCCTCATAGTTCGCTACTTAACTGCAATTGATCATTTAAAGTAAGAGTGAGCAACTACGTTGCTCAGCAAGTTTAATAGATATTCACGTAACACATAACGCATGTTCATTCATGCTTTTCATGCCTTATACATTGTGTTTTGTATATGCATCATGCTTCTCGTGCCTATTTTATGTATGCTTCATATTAATCATGCATTATATTGCATACATGTCATACGGTTCAACTTAAACAGTTAAACCCACGTCAACAATTAAATATCATCAATTCATATTCCATGATTACTTCCATGATTACTCAAAAGCACATTAACATATAACCACAATTCATATTTAACATCAACATACACTTAGTAACAAGTTCTAAAAAACTTGCCTGAATTGCTTTCTTGTTTACGCTTAATATTTCCGTCTTTTGTACGACCTACAATTATAATTAGTCTACAAATTAGTCACTAATAGACCCACATATTGGTTTAATGTACTTAAGTACTCATTTCATATCATATTTAACTTATTTTTCTAATAAAAGCTCGACCCAACCCGGACTGAATAGTATTGGCTTAGTAGGGTTACCACATAGCTGCGTGGAACCTTGGCGCAGGTGCATCAGCCCAGATTTTTCAAACCCAAATTTGTGGACTGCACAACCCTTTTTCACTCAACCGCCCATAACTTCTTCATTGCTTAATATTTTTGCGTGATTCTTGAGTCCATCTTTATCAGCCCTTCTACAACTTTTCTTTAGATCGAAATCAAAGATTCTAATTTGAAGTCAGACTAAAATCACTTATAAGGTCAGATTAAAAACTAATTTCATAGTTCTTTGATTCAAAAATTCGTATCTTGTTTGTTTTCTCATTGGATTGAGCTCAAATTTGAACCATGGGTTTGTGGATTCATCATTTTACCAAAACCAAAGAGTTTTCATATCAAGCATCATTTTTCATATTCCACAACCATGATCGTGAAAGTAGTATGCACATAAGCCAATCATATTTGATATGATGTAGCATATACTTTGTAATCTTATTCATTTATTAATAAAAGTTTATTTATACAAAACCATTTTCTTTATCCATATATAATAAATGATATTAATTGTGATAAACACATAGTTATTGAGCAATGCTTTTAGAATCATGATGATGATCATGCTAATGAGATCTAAATTCAAGATAGCTCAAAACTAAAATTGTTCATAATCGTGAGATTACTAAAATGAGGAATAGTGAATCCGGATAGATTAGTACATATTATGCTTGCTCTTATAAAGAGGATGATTAATCTCATAATTATTTGTGTAGAGACACTAAAACAAGTATGTAGGTGCTTATTAGATAATAAGTTCACTGAACGTGACTCGCTTAAGGAATACCTAATGGAGTCTTACTTGCCTGTTAATAGGAGTTCATTTTGTGATAGTAGTACAAGTGATTCTTGGACTTGAGATCATCATAGTATCTTGTGTATGATGAATTATTTTTTGACATATTCCTTAAAATCATTAGGGTGTATTAAAGGGTATGATCGGATATAATAAGTCATACATGGATAGAGGTGAATGATCAACAAAGAATCTACCACTTCTAGTAAAAGAAGAGAATGTCATATGCGATTTGATAAATGACAACTCAGTAGTCTTTGGCCAAGGCATAATGAAAATTAGAAAGTTATTTCTAATTTATATTAATTAGAGTTATTCATTTAAGGATCGATGTAATGTCCTAGAATTTTCACGTCATTATTAATTAAATTATTAATTTAATTTCTAACGAGTTAGTTTTACGAGGTTATTTAAATCTTTTGTGTGATTAATTAATTTCGTGATTAAATGATTATGTGATTGATTGCTAGGGTTAATTAAAGAGGGTCACTAATGTGTTAATTAAATTAGTGAACAAATCCTAAAGTTTTAATATCAAAATAATTGTTAAGTTTTCTATTAATTAAATATTCAATTAAATTGAATATAATGAGTTAATTAAATTTGATAAATTAATTAATATGATTATTAATTAATGTGAACAATGTGAAATATTAATAATAATATTTATTAGTCCATTTAGTAATTTAACATTAATGTGCTAGAGTATTTAATTAATTAATCAATTCAACTATTATTTAGTTATGGATTGTATAATTAATGTGTAACAAAATTAATAACCAATCATTTGGGTTATATTAATTAGTCCCATGATAAATTAAATGCACTTGACTAAATAATAATCCAAGTCATTTAATAGGAGTTCATTGGATATTAAATGAAGTTCAAAGTATAAGCCCACTTGAAATTAATGGTGTAACTTATTATTTATTAAATGAGTTAACATGTAGCAATCTTTTGGGACACAAATCCCTAAACCTGTCGTGGAATAGGAAGAGAGAGAATAGCTAATTGTGTGTATGGATTGCTGGACAGTAAGTCAGTATATAGTCTCAAATCAGAGGTACCCCGTCATGAGGTCCTTACTGTTAACGGCTAATCTAATATTTTATCTTTGCGTATGTGTATAATCTGTCGAGCTAAGTCGTGACCCTACTCTGCCGATTACAACCTAAAATGATGATTTCTAGGTATGACTGGGAGATAGGTTGGTAAAGCTTCCACCTAAACCTCAGTAATCAGCGGGTAATAATTTCCTATAAATAGATACCGTGTTTTCTCTTGGAAAAGCTTGCTGAGTTATTCAATACTGAGGTAAGAGAGTCTTTGTGAGCTCCGAAATATAGAAAGAGTGTAGTGAGAGAGAGATATTGTGACACCCCAGGATTTTACAAAAATTTTAAATAAGGATTATGAATAATGAGGTGAAGGTTATAAAACAAAACCTAGTTAAAATGATTAAATGAGATTATTATGTGATTAAATTGATTTAGTAAGTGATAAATGTGATAGATGTGACCTGTATGGTTCAAATGGTACAGATGGATCCGTTGAAGATTTGAAGTGTCTGAGAGACTTGAGATATGATGGAATAGGAAATGAATATGAACTTTGATAATTAAATGGTAATATAATAGTAATATGAATGCTTAAGATCAACGATTTAGGGTAATGCCTACATTAAGGCCATGTGAAGAGAATCAGTGTAGAACATTGTTGTGATTAGCAAGTGATGACCTGAATATATGAAAAGGTATATATAAGTGTATGTGTAGATACCCAAATTTTGCACTTGTGTACTAACCCTGACAGGAGGGCAAGATCGTCACTTGACCCGACATGCGAAAAGGAAGGTGGACCCCAACACGAAGTCACCCCAACAACTTACGGCCAAAGCCGCCACAACGAACAACGAGCATCAAGTTACTTGCGGCAAGACGGACAGTTGATCCAGAAGAACCTGATTTGATCATAACTAATGGCCACTACGCTTACGATGTTCGGGAGCAATTTATACATTAGGTAACAGCCTTCCGAAATAATACCGCAGAAATTGGCGAATTAAGACCGCGCGGCACGGAAATCGAGAAAAGCAAGCCGGACAGCCGCGGATGCACCTGCGGCCACCGACAAACGGGACAGTGCGCGACTCGAGGACGGCACACGGCAGCCGAGGATTCAGCGCGGACGGCTGGCGAGCCCAGCCGCAGATGCACCTGCGGCTGCCTGCGGAAGGCTATAGATTGCCATTTCCACCGGAGAGTTGAGGAGAAGAAAAAATGTTTTAAGCTTTTAGAGAGAGAAACACGCGAGGAAGAGAGAGAGGAGCTCGGGTTTGGCTCAAATCAAGTGAAATTTCATGTTCTTTTGCTAGATAGTTGAATACTCTTGTGGTTAGGCTCGATTCGTGAAATATAAAGCTTTGTTTGGTCTATTGCAAGGTAAAAAAAAAAGGTGTTTCTTTTGATATTTTCTTGTTAGTATTAATGTGATAATCTTGTGTTTTGGGTTTGTTTAACATAGAATGTTGTTGTATTAATGATGATCCATGGATTAGGGATTGTTAGCGAGGGTTCCATTGGAACATAATCTCCTCCTAACGCCCCGATGACATCCGTATGGTGATATGTCGTTCGTTGTGGTAATGAGTAGTTTGTAGTGTTGGGTTTGTGATATTTGAGTTATGTAAGGCGATAGCAATGTCTAATGTTGTTAGATTTGGCTTAGTATTGGTTGTGTAGTGATTTGGTGATTGTGAGCCTAGGGAGGAGATCCTCGTGATCGAATCCCGATGATGGACGTTTTGGTATATGTAATCACGGTATAGGGTCCATTGTGGTGTATTTGTAACATCGGGCCTTAACGCGATACCAAATCGTGATCGGGTTAAGGCCCCGTAATAATAATAAAATATGTGATTGTGGGTGTTCGGGGTTGTCTGGATGGCTCACATGCCCATGGATAGCCCCGACACGTTTTGAATGCTTAATTTAGTTTACGACGCAAAATGATTTTTCAAAAATAAAGCAAATGATGAAGATTTTATAAAAGTGATCAAATTAGGATATTAGATACACGAGGTTTAAAAAGTAAAGAGTTTTTGCGAAACTTTGATCATTGCGTGACGAAAAGGCTATATTTGGTTTGAAATGTCATAAAAGATGTTTTCGAAAGATAAATAAACGTTTTAATTAAACTTTGTGCATAGGGTTAAAGAGTTCTAGAAGTTGCCTTCATTTTATTTATATTAACTGTTAGAAGGCAATGTATAGTCTCGATTCCTATTTGACAAAAATTTAAAACTGTTTGTTTTCTAAAATGAGACATCTAAATAAAAAACCCTCAACGTTTTCAAAATTAAAATCAATCTTTCCTATAAAAAAGCGAAGCCTCGTCATTTGGGTCAAAAGACGTCTAAACGCTTTCCTGATAAAACACATTTTGCCATATAAAACCAAAGCAACTTTATGCAAAAGGACACCACAAACATTCATTTAGGCACACACACACACACGCACGCGCACACACACATTTCAAGATTAAAAAATGATAGAAAAACATCGAGATTGCGGTAACCGTATTTCACGGAAGTCAGGGGGTGCCTAACACCTTCCCCTCACTTAAGCAAGCCCCCGAACTCTATGAATCTCGGTTTGCGGACCATTTGAATCGGAGTCACATATGAGCCATTACGATTACGAAAACAAAATTCGGATGAGTTGGTACATCCATTTCAAATATACCAACTGGCGACTCTGGTCAATTGGCTCATAAGAAAATCGACATTTCGAAACCCCGTCGACACTAAGCCGACCCTTTTCAAAAAATCACATCTTAATCTAAAGGCAAAAATTGGAAAGGGCATTTTAATTATTAAAAAACGAAACGACTGAAAATCCCGGCGTCGACAGCTGACGACTCCGCTGGGGACAGTAGAGGGCTTAAGCCGCGTTCAAAATCTCGATGTTTTCCTATCCTTTAAAAATCTAGAAATATGTGGTTGCGTTGCTTGCGTTAAATTACCTTTTTGTGCGTGTATGCGAATGGTGTGATTGCGTTTTCTTTTCAAAGCTTTACTTTATTAGCATCATATGCATACGGTGAGGAACGATGAATGTATGATTGAATGTATGTTGAGCGGTTCCTCCTCCTGAGGCAAATCCGTCGGATGTGGATTACTGGACTCAAAGGGGTGCTCCCCGGCGAGGCTCAGGAAAAGCATCCACTCAGATCCAATCCAATTGAAAGATCGGATTCATTCCCTTCGAGTATGTTGCGATGATCTGGGAACCTTCATGCCAAAAAGCCCGCGAGAGTAACTTAGGGTAGGTCAGCCTCAGATAAACCCGTCGCGTGGAAAGTCTCTTCATACCCTTTTACACTTTACGCGCATAATATCATACTGTAGTCAATCATCTTGTACCAACCACTTCTGTCCAAATAAAAGTACTAACCTCTGTTTTACAGGAACAACTTGGAGAGCATCATAAATTGCACGATGTCATTACTTTGGTTAAAATAAAGGGATACTGACCCTGTTTTGCAGGAAAAAATTACAAAACCCAAAAAAATACAAAAAAATATTTGCTTTAGCATGCATCTCCCAATGTCATTTCCCGGAACTAAACCTTGGCGTATTTTAATTGCAGGATTGCTCCCCAAACCCGTCTCCGATCCAAGAAAGCCAGAGAACCAACAGTCGAAATGGCTGAGAACCCTAGTCCTGACTTGGCTCCCGTATCTCGGGAAGAGTTCAATGCTGTGAGAAATCAAATGACAGAGCTGACTATATTGCTCAAAGAGCATTTCAAACTAAAATCGGGGCCACAGCTCGAGGACCTGCCAGCCATCATCTCAAGGGAACGTACTGACCCCCGAAAATCCAAAAGTTGAGCTACCAAAGCAAGTCATTATCATCCCAGAGGATGAGGTTGCCAGCGGTGTTAGTAAGAAGATAAAGCAGATGGAAGAAGCCATCAAAACTATGAAGGGAATTGGGTCATATGGCAGTGTAAACTACTCCGATTTGTGCATATTTCCGGGAACCAGATATCCCGAAAAGTTCAAACTACCTGAATTTGAAAAGTATAACGGGTCGGGGGATCCTTATACACATCTGAAAGTATACATCGGAGAGCTAGGGGGATATGCTGAAGACGAATCATTGAGAATGCAACTGTACCAGAAAAGCCTGACAGGGGAGGCTAGAATGTGGTACGCGAGATTGGACAATGCTAAGATTCACAATTGGGAGGAGCTGACCCATACTTTCCTAACGCAGTACAGCTTTCAATCCCAGATGGCCCCGGACCGATACCAGATGACTAAGATCAGAAAACAGAACAATGAAACCTTCAGAGACTATGCTCAACGGTGGAGGAGGATGGCAGCCCAAGTGAACCCACCCATGAGTGAGGCAGAGATGGTTATGACGTTCATTGATATCCAGGAGGCTCCTTATTATGAAAGAGTAATGGCGGGAATAGGGAAACCTTTTGCGGAAATGATCAAGCATGGGGAGATGGCTGAGATGGGATTGAAGTCGGGAAAGATCCGAGATTACACAGCTCTTGAAGCTGTTGCTGAGCAAATCCAGAGTGGAAACTACGGCAGTGCATCCCGAAGACCCCATAAGAGAAAGGAAGAGGATGTGTCCCTGGTACTGCAAGGACTATCTGGAAAAACAATGACCAGCCCCCAGTCCGCATGCAAAGAAATGAGGCCCCGCGTCCATCAAATTTCAACAATCAGAGATATGAGGGGCGCCGAAAATTCGAAAAGCCACCAGAGAGGGAGTTCACCCCATTGGGGGATTCATTGGAGCAAATACTGGCCCTGTTGGTAAGCCAGAAAAAGATCACAGAGCTAGCACCTCCGTCAGACCCGAAGAGCAAAAGATATGACCCTAGCAAGAGATGCGCCTACCACTCGGCATCCCCGGGGCATGACACCCAGGAGTGCTGGTCTCTAAAACACAAGATCCAGAACATGATTGACAACAGAGAGATCGTGGTGGAACAACCAGAACCCCCGAATGTGAAGGCCAACCCTCTTCCCGAGCATAATGGAGGAGGCGTGAATGCATTGGAAACTAGTGGGGGCGGAAGGTCCCTTAAGATTGAGATACATAAGGAAGATAGAAGAAGAGGTGGCTGTGACCAATGCCCAGGAGGATGCGCAAAAGGAGCCTATCAAGTTGGCTGGGGCAATTCAAAGTACCAAAAGGGAGTCTATCCGGTTGTCGGCCCCAAGACCCCTCGTTATAGCAGCCAGGTCACAATCGCCAATTACCAGTCTGAAGGCGGTCCCGTGGAATTACGGGGGGAAGGCCGTGGAGGAGGCCAGTTGTGCATCGGTCAGCTCTAAGGGAAATCCATTGTATTTACCAAGGCGGGGTTTTGAGAATAAGAAGAAGGAAAATGGGAAAATCTCAGAAGAAAAAGCATTGGAGTGTTGGAAGAAAATGAATCACGGCAAGACAAATGTGGTTAAGGCACTGGAGGTGCAACCGCCCCTGACATCAATCTTAGATCTTGTATTGGCATCAACCGACCATCATCAAATATTAAGCAAAGTCCTGGAAGAGGCTTACGTCCCCAAGTCAATTAATACAGAGAGATTTGACCACTTGGTGGGTCACCTATTGGACAGCAACGTGATCTCGTTCAACGATGACGACATCCCTGAAGAAGGAAGGGGGCACCGGAGGCCGTTGCACATTGCAGTCATCTCCTCCGGATATGTGATGAACGGAGTTTTGATTGATGGTGGGTCAGCCCTGAATATTTGCCCATATGGTACTCTGGAGAGGATGAAAATCAACCCTAAGTGCCTGCGGGCCAGCCAGGTGGTGGTGAGGGCGTTTGACGGATCTAAAAAGGATACAGTGGGAGAAATTGAGCTACCAGTGGAGATCGGCCCATATACTTTTGATATTTCCTTCCAGGTGTTAGATATCACTGCCAGTTATAACATGCTACTAGGGAGGCCCTGGATTCATATGGCGGGGGCAGTTCCCTCCACCCTCCATCAGCAAATAAAATTCATCGTTGAGGGGCACTTGGTAACAATTGCAGCAGAATCTGAATACCCTGTTCCCTCTGTGAAAGGCATGCCGGTGATCCATGTGGACGAATCGGCCGAACCAATCAGCTATCAGGCATTTGAAATTAGCACCCCTCAGTACAAGCAGTTGGGAGCTCCGGAGTTAAAACTTAAAATATCCCCCGAACTCACCTTCGTTGCCCGGGAAATGATGGCGATGAACTTCCAGTCGGGGCAAGGGCTGGGCAAGCACAGCCAAGGAATCACCGAGCCCATCCAGATACCAGTGCAGTCAGGCAAAGCGGGGTTAGGATATCACGGAGGTATAAGGCCGAAAAACTCATATAAGAAAATTCCCATGCGGATAACCGGAGTCCCGATACCGAGAGCCAATAATGAACAATCCCCGAGGCCTGCGTCTGAAGCAGAGGGTAAGGTGGAGGCTCCCCCAGCCAAAGGATTTGTCCAGCAGATGGATTTCTTGCAAGAAATCATGGAACAGTTTGAGGAGAAGTGTCATCTCCCGGGGCAGTCAGGCCCCAATGAAAAGGGAAAAAAGAAGATAACTGAAGGCAAGCAGATCATGCCATTTATCAATTGGGCCGGGTTAGAAGTGCCCGAGGAAAGTGAAAATGGAGGCCGAAGCCAAGTTGCCGCGATCATAGAGGAGGTGCCAGATACAGAGATCCCCTCCATCACTAGCTATAAAACCGAAGTGATCCCCAGGAATTGGACCGTGCAGCCAGTAGTATCCAGAAAAGGGTAAATGCAGGGGTGTCCGGAAATCTTGTCCAGTAGGGGGATCAAGGGGTTTTTGAGACGGTGTTTTTTGTTTTTATGTATCTGCACGTCTATTGCATATTTTTGTCATGATTATTGAAAAGGAAGTCATGTACTTAATGTTTATATATATGACAAATATTTTTGTTTCATGTCAGGTGTACCGATTTGAGTCATTCTAGCCTAACAAACGATTTTCCAAATTTGAAAGACGATTATGATTTTGATATAGAACTGGATTTCGATTTGATGGGAATTGAGCAGGACGAAGCAGATGATGACGACGCTCCCGACGAGATCAAAGAGTGGGTCGAGGACAAACCCAAACCCAACCTAGAGCAAACCATTACCATCAACATAGGAACCCCGGAAAATCCCAAAGAGGTGAAGATTGGGGCAGACCTGACTCCCGACCAGAAAACAGAAGTAGCTGAACTTTTGAGCCAATACAAGGATGTGTTTGCTTGGTCACATGAAGACATGGTCGGTTTGTCCACGGACATTGTGGTACATCGATTGCCTATCAAGGAGGGTTTCAGACCAGTTAAACAGAAGCTGAGAAAATTGAAACCAGAGTGGAACTTAAAGGTGAAGGAAGTGATAGTCAAGCAATTCAAGGCTGGGATCATCATGGTGTCCACTTACCCAGAATGGCTTTCCAATATAGTTCCAGTGGCGAAGCCCGGAGGAAAGGTGAGAGTATGCGTCGACTATAGGGATCTGAACAAGGCCAGTCTCAAGGATAACTTTCCAGTGCCTTTCATACACATCTTGGTGGATAATACGGCTCAGTATGAAATGTATTCATTCGTCGATTGTTTTGCGGGATATCACCAGATAATGGTGGCGGAAGAGGACCGAGAAAAAACTGCCTTCATCACCCCCTGGGGCACGTTTTGTTATAGGCGACTTGCTTTCGGCCTCACAAATGCGGGAGCCACTTATCAGAGAGCCATGATGACCCTATTCCACGACATGATGCACAAGGAGATAGAGGTTTACGTGGATGACATTATTGTGAAATCGAGGGCGGAATCTGACCATGTGACTCACCTTAAGAAGCTATTTGAGCGGCTTAGGAAGTATAATTTGAAGCTCAATCCAACCAAGTGTGCCTTCGGGGTTCAGTCAGGTAAGCTCCTTGGATTCTTGGTGAGCAATCGAGGCATCGAACTGGATCCGGCTAAGATCAAAGCCATTGTGGATATGCCAGCACCCCGTACAGAGAAAGAGATAAGGGGATTCTTGGGGAGGATAAACTTCATAAGTCGATTCATATCCCATCTGACCACCACCTACGAACCAATCTTTAAACTGTTAAGGAAAGATGCCTCCCGAAAGTGGAACAGTCAATGCCAAAAGGCCTTTCAGACTATTAAGAAGCAATTGACAGAAGCGCCAGTACTGGTACCTCCGAAGGACGGGATTCCCCTTTTCCTGTATATATCCGTGAACGATATGGCGATGGGTTGTATGTTGGGGCAGAAAAATGAATTCGGCAAGGAGCATGCCATTTATTACCTCAGCAAGAGATTCAGCAGCTGTGAGCAGAATTACACACCGATCGAGAGAACATGTTGCGCATTGGCATGGGCTGCTATGAGGTTACAGCATTACCTTCATGGACACACTACCTATTTAATCTCGCGAATCGATCCCCTGAAGTATATATTTGAAAGACCGATGTTGAATTGTCGATTATCAAGGTGGCAGTTAATCCTACAGCAGTTCGATATCCTTTATGTTACCCAGAGAGCCATGAAGGGGCAGGGGATTGCAGATCAGTTATCAGAGATGCCGACAGGGGGGATGGAGCCTTTAGAAACGTCCTTACCGGGTGAAGACATACTGTGGGTCCAACAAACGAGGTGTGATGACGAAGGACAGTTTTGGAAAATATATTTCGACGGTGCCATGAATGCTGAAGGGGCTGGAGCTGGAGCGGTCCTGGTCTCCATTACGGGCGAGCAATACCCATTTCTCACCAAACTACAGTTCAGTAACTCAAACAATACGGTTGAATACGAAGGATGTATACTGGGATTGAGATCCGCCCGCAATATGGGAGTGAAAAGATTAGCCGTGTTCGGAGATTCAGAGTTGGTAATCAGACAGACGACGGGGGTATATGGCACTAAGGAGCTTCGGTTACTCCCCTACCACCGGTGTGTGATCCGATTAATGCAAGAATTTGAAGACATAGCCTTCCGACATATTCCCCGGGGGCGGAATGACTTTACCGATGCATTGGCCACCCTGGCTTCGTTAGTTCACGTACTCAAAAGCAAAGCCACTCCCCAGATTGAAATAACAGTGCAGAATGCCCCCGCTTACGAAGAGTCTATATTGGAGTTATCAGAAGATGTGGTTCAGCCAAATCAGCCCTGGTATCGTGACATCCAGAAATACTTGAGGGATAGGTCACTCCCCGACCAGGCGAATCGAGCGGAAAGGCAGAGAATCCAGAAGATGGCGATGAAATTCTATTTAAGCGAAGATTCCCTGTATAAGAGGGATGTAGGCTTGGGATTATTGCGATGTGTGGACGAGACTCAAGCACAGAAAATCATGGGCGAAGTGCATGGTGGAGTATGTGGGCCGCATATGAGTGGACCGATGTTGGCCAAGAAAATTCTGAGAACGGGGCACTACTGGCTATCACTTAAGGCTGACTGTGACGATCATGTCAAGCGATGTTTCCAATGCCAAGCACATGGTAATGTGATGCATGCGCCTCCTAATGAACTACATTGTATGACTTCCCCTTGGCCTTTCTCCATGTGGGGTATGGATGTAATCGGACCCGTGGAGCCCAAGGCGAGTAACGGCCACCGGTTCATTTTCGTCATGATTGATTATTTCACTAAATGGGTGGAGGCAGCTTCTTTCCCCAAAGTAACGCAGGAAGTCATCGTCAGTTTCATCAGGAACAATGTCATTTGCCGATACGGACAGCCTGAAATCTTGGTGTCCGACAATGCCAAGAATCTGAACAATGCCCTTATGAAGGAGTTATGCGCCCAATTCAAGATCAAGCATCTCAATTCTGTCATTTACAGGCCCAAAATGAATGGGGTCGTGGAGGCGGCAAATAAGAATATAAAGAGAATTATGGCAAGAATGTCTGCCAATCATCGGGGATGGCCAGACTTGCTACCCCTCACACTGTTTGCATATCGGACATCAGTTCGTACGTCTACGGGAGCAACTCCTTACGCTTTGGTATATGGGATGGAGGCCGTTTTGCTCGTTGAAATGGAGATGGCATCTCTCCGAATTTTGCTCGATGCTCGGATTGACGAGGAGGATTGGATACAAAGTCGGTATGACCAATTAGCCTTAATAGATGAAAGGAGGGTGGCGGCTGTATTACACGGTCAGTTGTATTAGCAACGCATCTCTCGATCGTACGACAAAAGGATACGGTCCCGAAAGTTCAAGGAAAATGACTTAGTGCTAAAGAGGGTCATGCCCTGTCAAGACGAAGCCAAGGGGAAATTCGCTCCAAATTGGGAAGGACCTTTTGTGGTCAAGAAAGTCCTATCTGGAGGGGCCCTCATCCTACAAGAAATGGACGGCGAAGTATTTCCGCAGCCCCTAAATTCGGACTCTGTGAAACGGTTCTATGCTTAAAAAAAAAGAAAAAAAGAAAAAAAGAAAAAATATATATATATATTTTTACCTCCCTTGTGACTCGAACTATGTAGGACCTGATCTCCTGACTTTGTGGGAGTACGTAGGAAGCCATCATGGCGCGGTCTATTCTATATAAAATAATAAACCTAGTCCCTATACCAAGCCCACTTCCAGAAAACCCCGAAACCCTACTTTGACAAATACCTTCCAAATCTTCCCCAAACCTAGCCACATAATTAGCCCAAAGTCCAAGACTCACTCCGATGAAATCAGAGGGGCATGCGGCAACATCTGTGGAGTTCCAATCAATACTTGAGGAAAGAAATAAGGCAATATATCAAAATCATAATCGGCTGGATAAAATGAGGATCCGATTAAGGGCGACGATGCATCAAAAAGGGAAATGACTAAACCATAAATATTTCTCTATATATACAAAACATTTTGATTACAAGTCTGTCTTTTAAATAAAAGTGATGAAACTGACATAGTCCGTGCAGGGAATAAAATCATCTACAGGTCGGAGATCAGCTGGAGCAGGATGGACAGAATAGTCGAGGCATCATAAGCCTCCGGCTCACCCGCAATCTGCTGTCCCATACTGTCAATCCGAGTCAAAAGAGCAGCAGCACTGGTAACAGTCGCGGAATGGCCCTCCATGACGACTCTGACCTGCTCGATAACACTATCTCTGGCAGATAGGGCGGCATCACGAGCTAATACAGCAGCATCCCGCTCCGCGTGGGCGGTATCCCTCTCAGTCTCAGTAGTACTCAAAGCTGACCGGAGCCGGGTACCCTCAATCATTAATCTCTGGATCCGATCCGCCGAGTCGAGGGAAGGGACATGTGCCGAAGCAGAAACCTCCTCAACATCAGATTTGGGCGCTAATCCTAAAACCTCCGGAGGAATGATCGCATCTGAACTGGCCTCATCTGGGAAAAGTCCTCGAGAACCATCCAATACCCCAATATGGTCAAAGCCGACAATATCAGAATCTCCTCGCAACCATAGCAGATAAGCGGGTGTCTGACCAGAATGGCTATCCCCGAACTCAGCCGAGACCCGATGGGACCAAAGATCATATACCCTCAGCAGCTCCCTCTCCATCTGAGGCGATATGAGAAATCGATAGTCAGCTGCTCCCGCAAAGAGATGGAGATCCTGCATCTGGTCAAACTGCCCCATGACAGCTAAGGGATGATAAGTCGTTACCCCCTCAAGCCGAGAAGAGGGAGGAAATCAAAAGGTGGCACATGAGTCAGGAAACTCTGGAAGGAGCAATAACCCGAATAAATCAGAATATGGAAAGGCTCCTCAATGGCCGATAAGAACTCCCTCCAGGAAGCTGTATCAGTGCATCGCCGGGGACGAAATGAGAATTGCATGGCCAAGCTGTGGCTGAAACAAAACCCATTTCGACGAAACTGCCCGATGGGTCTGAGATGGCTCATGAACCATACGTACAGCAAAATAGAGCTTCCCCTGAACATGCGACCAGAGAAGGAATGACAATACGAGGCCGATAGGTAGGTCTCGGCAAGTATCATGGGAAGGATAGTATGATCCTCCTGAAGGGCCTGAACCGCTACAATAACCCGCATGTCCAGGAGGTCATCCCCTGCAGGCATGTACATAACTGATGTGACACAAGCCATCAAAACATCCACTCTCAAAGCGCCCGAGCGCTCCTCAGACACAGAAAAATCACTGGAGAATCGAGAAAAGCTATCCACCGAACCGAATCTGTCAATCAAGAAGGATAGAGGAACAAAATGGCTCGAGGAAATCGCAGATAACAGGGCCGTCCTCCGCAAGCCCGTGAAAGTCAGGAACTGACGGCGCATATGGCCTGAAGTAACCCGTGCACAGGGACCATCCACCGATAAACCGGTAAAGCGAGCATACTCCTCAAGGGTGGGAGTCAGATACTCCAGCCCAAACCTGAAAACATGTATGTCCGGGATCCAACAACTGAGAATGCCATCAACAAAATCCGGCGGCACCTGAAATGACAAAAGAGCCATGGAGTGTCCCAAAAGACCCTCTGCAATGATACGGTCAGAGGGTAGCAAACTATCCAGCCACAAGCGGAGCCTGCCAATAATCCCTGAGGGGGTGTAGGGGTCCACGCGAACAACGTCCAGGGATGACATCTGTAAAAAGCAGTATCAAAAGACTATACAGGGGTCAATTTTTCCTTTATCGACATATATAATAAATCATGCATCATGCAAGCTATAAAGGAATAAATGGATCATCATAAAGAAAAGATCATGCATAAAATAAAGATAATTCTGTACATAATACATGGGATGAGAAATAATAATGACAAATAAACCAAACAGGTTCAGATACAGGGGTCCTAGCCTATCTGAATCTAGCAGGCGCACTATAGGCCATCAATAAAAGTGTCATCATCAAACTGGTTCGCATGACCCACGTCCCCGGGAATGGAGGCCTCAGCGCCGAAGTTCAGATCGGGACAGGAATAAGGTGGAGCAGGGGCATCCGACGAGCCGGGAGCTGTACCGAAGTCAGGTCCATACGGGTCTGCAGCGTAAGCTTCCTCTGGATCCCGGCCCAAGCTCCGAACGAAAGATGACAACTGGTCCACTCGCCGAGTCAAGGAAGCAATCTGGTCTGAATGGGTGGGGGCCCGAACGCACTCCATCCAGTCTGTCATCATCATCGACCCGTGAACCAGATCCCCGAGGAAGAAGGTGGCCCGGGTCTGAGGCCCAATGGTACGAGGTCTCCACCAATCACCAAAACTCTCACTCGTCTGCGGGTCGTCGGACAGCATATATCCATCCTCCCCGGCCGTCGCTGCCTCTGGGAGATGGGAATCCATGAGCCAAAATCTCCGGGAAGGAGGAGCGAAAGGGATACGGACCTCCCCGAAAACACATCTGATGGCGCGCTCCCCCAAATACAGCTCCCATCCACCATAAGTCAGGAAGGGAATACGACGAGTGGATAAGGCAAACTCCTGGTCCGCGGCATAACCACCGGCGAGGCCAGCCGCCAAATGATCCGCAGTGTAAGGAACCCATGTCACGTCCGCCGAAGAGATCATCTCTAACTGCAGCCGGCAGTGGGAGAAGCTATCTGACACCGGGGTCTCCGCCAAAGTGCTGTGATGCCATCGACGACCCCGGGGATAAGTCTCTGGACCGAGGGTAGTAATCGGCCGCAAGCAGGGTAGCCGCTCATAAGCCCAAAACTGATAAACAAGAAAAATGGGACATAAGTACCAAGGACGGCAAATGAATGAAACAAATAAAAAGCGGCTAAATGAATGGGACTTACCAGCAGGAAGGGATAAAACCCAAGCCAGGCATCCGTCTGCCCCTCTGAGCGAAGGCGAAGGCCGTGGAGGAAATAAGCGAAGGTGAAGGAACCCCAGTCATAGTCCCCGATCCGATCCACATCTCGAGTAGCACCGACGATACCAAAATGGATGGTCGAGGAGTTGTTCCCCAGAAAACAGCCCCTCATGATAGTCAGGAATAGACGCTGGAGCAGGAAGTCACGAGCGGAGCGGTCCTCGGGAAATGGCACGGAAAAAGCCCCTCCAATGGCATCTACAGCCAAGGCTCCGGATCGGATGCTGCGGGCCTTAAAGACCTTATCCTGAGGAGTGAACCCCAACAAGGATCGAACGGTTACGGGGGTGATGTCCGGCTCCAGAGGAACACGGGGTCCAGAGAACTCCACCCCGGTAATATAACGCCAGTCTAGAGGGGTCAACAACAGCTCGCAGTCCAGTAGATGAAGCGACTGGGTCTGGTGGAACCAGCGCTCAAACAGAGCCCTCATATAGCCCCACGGACATCGACGAGGGGCAATAGTAAAGAAATGTCTGAACCCCCAAGAGTCTACCATTCCCCTGTAGTCAGGATGCAACGCGTGGTAGAGGGTGTAAATGCTGAACCAGTTACCCCGAGGCTGGGTAAACTCAGGAACCTGCGACAGCCGCCGAAACAGTCAGTCCTGATAATCTCACAAGGTTGAATGAATTTAAATAACGGATATACCTCATTAGCCGCAAGGTAGGCTGAGGGGTGACGACCGAGATCAGGACCGAGCAGATCCGGTATCCTAGCACGGGCCCCGGGTAAGGTCCGACGCATGGGAGGAGGAGCCGTTGTGCCCGAGGGACCCGCCTCTGCCTCCGCTGGGGCGTCCTCATCCACATCAGGCTGAACGGGGCGAATAACAGACTCAGCCAGCCTACGGGAATGACGAGTCAGGACTGGAGCTGGAGCTGAAGTGGTCGCTCTACGACGAAGGGCACCCGACGCTCGGGGCACTGAGGAACCACTGGGAGCATCTGGATCCATAACTGGAACGGTATCACAAAATAAGGTACACCTTTAGCTCGTTATCTTTCAAAAGCCTTATTGCATATTGCTAGAAATAATAGGGTGGCATAGCATGATGTGAAAATAGAAAATGCATAAATAAGTCCCTAGTGGTGCGTTAGATTTCCCGAAATTTCGGCAGAGTTTCGTTTGTAAAATGGACATCCCATGCACAATCAGGCATGTTTTATCAAGTCAGACAACCAACAAAACCCAGAATGCGAGTGAAAAATAATGCCTCAAGAGCATAAAATAACTAAAACAATGGAATTTTCAAAATAATGAGGCATTTCTACGAAACCCGGTATTTATCTATGCTACGGGCAACACAAGTAGCACATATAAGCATGCATTGATAAAATTAAAATATTCAAACAAGCAAATGAATAGTCAAATGAAAGCAAAAATCAAAGAAAAAGGAGTTAAAACGTTACCCAAAGTGCGTAGACTGATTTAATCGGAGCAGAATTTCCCAAAAGTTGCCCAAAAGACGAAAAGGCTGGGTGGGGGACAAGGAAAACCGAGAACGAGAGAAAGGAAAATTGAGAAAGTGACTAGATCGTGAGGGGTCGCGATCTGAAATAGGACCGATCCTAGCCGCAGATGCAGCTGCGGCTGGCCGCGGATGCACCTGCGGCTGGGCTCGGTGCCCTTTTGGTCTCCCTGCTCGGCACCCCAGGCCAACATATACCTTGTCCCATGTTAAAATACAAGTTTTAGAACCAGATGACCAATTCAAAACCGACCCGTCAGATACGAGACCTGACCAATCCAAAACCGACCCGTCAGATATGATACCTGACCAATTCAGAAAAGACCCGTCAGATACGAGACCTGACCAATTCAAAATTGACCCGTCAGATACGAGACCTGACCAATTCAAAACCGACCCGTCAGATATGAGACCTGACCAATCCAAAACCGACCCGTCAGATACGATACCTGACCAATTCAAAAAAGACCCGTCAGATACGAGACCTAACCAATTCAAAATCGACCCGTCAGATACGAGACCTGACCAATTCAAAACCGACCCGTCAGATACGAGACCTGACCAATCCAAAACTGACCCGTCAGATACGATACCTGACCAATTCAAAAAAGACCCGTCAGATACGAGACCTGACCAATTCAAAATCGACCCGTCAGATACGAGACCTGACCAATTCAAAACCGACCCGTCAGATACGAGACCTGACCAATTCAAAATCGACCCGTCAGAAACGAGACCTGACCAATCCAAAAAAGACCCGTCAGATACGAGACCTGATCAATTAAAAATCGACCCGTCAGGTACGAGACCTGACCAATTCAAAACCGACCCGTCAGATACGAGACCTGACCAATCCAAAAAAGACCCGTCAGATACGAGACCTGACCAATTCAAAAACGACCCGTCAGATACGATACCTGACCAATTCAAAACCGACTCGTCAGATACGATACCTGACCAATTCAAAACCGACCCGTCAGATACGATACCTGACCAAGCCAAAACTGACCCGTCACATACGATACCTGACCAATTCAAAACGACAAGTCAGATACGATACCTGGCCTTTCAAAAAATAACCCGCCGGAGATGAGACCCGGGCAGTGGTCATTCGTAACTTTGAAAAATGACCTCTACGTGAACATATTAAATGTGACATCGCATCATCTTAACGCACGTGCGACATCGCTAAGTGTATATTTGGCATTTTCATGCATCGGGTGCCTAATTCTTTATCATGTCCATTTCATATTTCATTCCATAAACATGATAAAGAGGGGCAGCTGTAGACACCCAAATTTTGCACTTGTGTACTAACCCTGACAGGAGGGCAAGATCGTCACTTGACCCGACATGCGAAAAGGAAGGTGGACCCCAACACGAAGTCACCCCAACAACTTACGGCCAAAGCCGCCACAACGAACAACGAGCATCAAGTTACTTGCGGCAAGACGGACAGTTGATCCAGAAGAACCTGATTTGATCATAACTAATGGCCACTACGCTTACGATGTTCGGGAGCAATTTATACATTAGGTAACAGCCTTCCGAAATAATACCGCAGAAATTGGCGAATTAAGACCGCGCGGCACGGAAATTGAGAAAAGCAAGCCGGACAGCCGCGGATGCACCTGCGGCCACCGACAAACGGGACAGTGCGCGGCTCGAGGACGGCACACGGCAGCCGAGGATTCGGCGCGGACGGCTGGCGAGCCCAGCCGCAGATGCACCTGCGGCCAGCCGCAGTTGCACCTGCGGCTGCCTGCGGAAGGCTATAGATTGCCATTTCCACCCGAGAGTTGAGGAGAAGAAAAAAATGTTTTAAGCTTTTAGAGAGAGAAACACGCGAGGAAGAGAGAGAGGAGCTCGGGTTTGGCTCAAATCAAGTGAAATTTCATGTTCTTTTGCTAGATAGTTGAATACTCTTGCGGTTAGGCTCGATTCGTGAAATATAAAGCTTTGTTTGGTCTATTGCAAGGTAAAAAAAAAGGTGTTTCTTTTGATATTTTCTTGTTAGTATTAATGTGATAATCTTGTGTTTTGGGTTTGTTTAGCATAGAATGTTGTTGTATTAATGATGATCCATGGATTAGGGATCGTTAGCGAGGATTCCTTTGGAAAATAATCTCCTCCTAACGCCCCGATGACATCCGTATGGTGATATGTCGTTCGTTGTGGTAATGAGTAGTTCGTAGTGTTGGGTTTGTGATATTTGAGTTATGTAAGGCGATAGCAATGTCTAATGTTGTTAGTTTTGGCTTAGTATTGGTTGTGTAGTGATTTGGTGATTGTGAGCCTAGGGAGGAGATCCTCGTGATCGAATCCCGATGATGGACGTTTTGGTATATGTAATCACGGTATAGGGTCCATTGCGGTGTATTTGTAACATCGGGCCTTAACGCGATACCAAATCGTGATCGGGTTAAGGCCCCGTAATAATAATAAAATATGTGATTGTGGGTGTTCGGGGTTGTCTGGATGGCTCACATGCCCATGGATAGCCCCGACACGTTTTGAATGCTTAATTTAGTTTACGACGCAAAATGATTTTTCAAAAATAAAGCAAATGATGAAGATTTTATAAAAGTGATCAAATTAGGATATTAGATACACGAGGTTTAAAAAGTAAAGAGTTTTTGCGAAACTTTGATCATTGCGTGACGAAAAGGCTATATTTGGTTTGAAATGTCATAAAAGATGTTTTCGAAAGATAAATAAACGTTTTAATTAAACTTTGTGCATAGGGTTAAAGAGTTCTAGAAGTTGCCTTCATTTTATTTATATTAACTGTTAGAAGGCAATGTATAGTCTCGATTCCTATTTGACAAAAGTTTAAAACTGTTTGTTTTCTAAAATGACATCTAAATAAAAAACCCTCAACGTTTTCAAAATTAAAATCAATCTTTCCTATAAAAAAGCGAAGCCTCGTCATTTGGGTCAAAAGACGTTTAAACGATTTCCTGATAAAACACATTTTGCCATATAAAACCAAAGCAACTTTATGCAGAAGGACACCACAAACATTCATTTAGGCACACACACACACACACGCACGCGCACACACACATTTCGAGATTAAAAAATGATAGGAAAACATCGAGATTGCGGTAACCGTATTTCACGGAAGTCGGGGGGTGCCTAACACCTTCCCCTCACTTAAGCAAGCCCCCGAACTCTATGAATCTCGGTTTGCGGACCATTTGAATCAGAGTCACATATGAGCCATTACGATTACGAAAACAAAATTCGGATGAGTTGGTACATCCATTTCAAATATACCAACTGGCGACTCTGGTCAATTGGCTCATAAGAAAATCGACATTTCGAAACCCCGTCGACACTAAGCCGACCCTTTTCAAAAAATCACATCTTAATCTAAAGGCAAAAATTGGAAAGGGCATTTTAATTATTAAAAAACGAAACGACCGAAAATCCCGGCGTCGACAGTATGTTTGTAATTGACGTATTAAAGATAGGAGAATTTAACGTTTAAGAAAATATTGGAATAAGAAATGAGCATGTGAATTGATGTTTAGTTATGAATGTTAATAACGAGTATTAGGAATGGGCCTAGAGAGGCGAGGTGATGAGAACGAGAAGTTGAGATATGTATGTATGTGTAGTGAAGAAGGAACCGTATGATTAAATCGGTTATTATAGGTTTATAGAAGGTTAAGCGTACGATATGCGTATATGTGAAAATTATGAAGAAAATGATTATTATTGATGGGAATGAAGCGAGTAATTAAACTACTCGTAAATGCAGAAGGTAATATCCCGAGAGTGTGAAGAAAGAATATTGCATGTAAGAATGTTGAGAATTAGCGTGATGTGTGTGTTAGGTCAATTAACGGAAGGACGTTAGGGTCATAAAAAGGATATTATGAGATTAAAGAATAAATATTAATGGAATTCGATAAATTGGTCGAGGTACGCTTCTCGAGGAAGCAGTTATTGGAAAAAGATGAGTTTTATGACTATTAGAAAGGTCGGAAGTGAAATTGTGAAATGTGGAAACAAGAAAGTTTATAAAAACCGATATTTATATTTTATGGTGAAAAAGAAAGTTGTTTAGTCACATTACGATTAATTAGCAAACGAAGCTATAAAATGAGGCTACGTGGACGTAACATGACTGCAAACGAATGACCTAATCGGTCGATTGGAAGAAGAACCAATTTAAACGATTATGAAACGAAGTAGTGGGGAAAAATGTATGAAAGTCTAGATATGTGGGGGGGAAATTGCAAGAAATGAAAGTTTAGTTAATTTGGTAATTTACCAAAATGCCCCTCAACAATTCAAGTAATGACCATTATGTCCTAAAAAGGGAAAATGACCGAAATACCCTTGACAATTTGGATAATGACTTAGGTGTCCCAAGTGGCAAAATGACAAGAACGTCCCTCACTTATCATGGGAAATGACCAAAACGCCCTTGGTTGATATTAGTTATGGTTAAGTTAACTTAACCCATCTTGGGTTAAGCTTTATTTAAGCAAGCAAAGGCCATTATTTTGTTAAATTGCTGGAAAATATAAGCCACACGTGAGAGAGAGTAAGAAGAAGAAGGAGAAGCCATGGAGGTCATGGAGAAAGGCTAGGAATCCATGAGCTAGGATGCTAGAATGGCCTTGATGCAAGAAGGAAAAGTGATGTACTCATCAAGAGCATGCTAGATATGTAAAGAAGTTTGGCATACAAGAAGGTATAACCATGCTCTTGTTTCAAAGTTTGATGTTTATGAGTTAAATTCAAGAATAAGGATGGCTATGCATGTATCTTTGGGGTACATGGCTTGATTGTATGAGTTATGTTAGTTACATGTTATATATGTGATTATTGTTGAAACCCTAAGCTTGGAAAAGACATTAACAAAGGTGATATATTATTCATGTATGAACTCAAGCTAGGAATTATGGTTTATGAGTCAATTATGTGTCATATATGGCTAGAAATGATGAAAACCTAGTTAGAAGGTATGAACATGTTTAATTCATGAATATTAGTATGCTAGAAAGCTTCAAAGAATTATGAATGAAAGAAAAACATGACTTGGTTAAGTAAAGTGAATATTAGGCTATACTTTGTGTGTGGATGATGTAATAATCTGTAAAGTGCACTGGAATGTGCAGTTAGAAGTTATGTGGACTAATAAAGTCGTTAAATGGGTATATGGTTGCCTATGTGGTGTTGAGAGATTTAGATGTCATGTGGTGTTAAAAGTTTTGAAAAGTTAAGGAAAATCCGGATTAAAGGTGGTTTTTGGCAATTTTGGGTAATTAAAGGTAAACTGAAGTCACATGACTTGTTTTCATGTTATTACACGTGTCTAGGTGGTTTTGGTAAGCAATGGATTTAGATTAGATTAAAAAGGCGATTCGAACGATCGAAAACGATCGTTTCGAATCGAAATGGATTTTAACGGACAAATCTCGCCTCGTGCGAAGTTTTATCATTTTGAAAATTGGGGCATGTCATTTATGACCTATATGAACTTTATCAAGTGTTGAAATTAAGTTTTGAGACGTATGGCCAAAAATCACATAGTTGGGAAAGTTGGTTTTTAAAAATTCAGAGATTTTTCTAAGTCTGAAAATTGTGTGAACAGCCCTCCTACGGACTAGTATATCTTTGATTTTAAGGATCCAAATGAGACAATAGAAAATTTTGTAAAATGCTATGTAGCAAGGCCTAGCACTGTACCAAATTTGGTGTCATTTGGAGTTGTGGTTAGGAAATTAAAAAAATCAGCAAATCAGGTACAAAAATCAGAAATCCTGAAGTTGCAGGACTGCGCCGGGGCGCAGTGTCACTGTTCATGGCCGAGAGCTTTTTGCGGCCAGCGAGATTGGGAAGAAGAAACTTGGCGCCGGGGCGCGATGTACTGTAGCAGAAAAGTAATTTTAATGTCCGAAAAGCTATGTTTTGATATAAAATGATAGAGATGGGTTATGTAAACCCTAAACAAATAAGAATGGACTATATAAAGGATGTCAAGGTATAATGAAACGATAAAGGTCATAATGTAACATGCCTAAAGCTAAGCCAAAGTGAGTTAAAGATTATGAAAAATGTCGAGGACAAAGTTGAAATATATTATGAACCTATGTAAGGTTTAATACATTAAATGGGAAATGATTAGAGACGAATGGTCGTATAATTATGAGTTAAGTTTGATATTTCATATTAAGTTTATGATCATATATTGATGTTTATAGATCATATGTTTACAGACAAGGTTCGATCGAGTAACCTGAGGTAAAGATGGATAGATCAGCCAAGCAAGACGGCAAAGGTTAAGTTAATACATGCATTCCAGGCAAGTGTTCAGACTATAAGGTGCTATTGTTCTAGGCGAACTGTGTATTAGTAAAATATTTGAAATGTGTCTTACGTGCAACTATGTGATTTAACTGTTAAATGTAATACGTGGCATTCATGTATAACATGATTAAGTAGAGAGGCATAACGTATAAATGAATTGCAAGCATGAAATGTGTTAACTGAGTTACTTGCTGAGCTTTATGCTCACTCTTGCTATGAACTAACATTTCAGGATAAATACAAGAAGGCCGGAAATTCCGGTGCAGCTAAAGGTACAAAATGCTAAAAGAATGGATAAATATGGACAAAATTTATTATATGTGCAAAGTGTATGTAAATCAGATGTTGTAAATCCGTAGAGATGGAATAACATGTATGTATGTATAATCCAGTGAGGGGATATAAAGAATGTAGTTGATGTATTATTTGCTAATTAAGTTTGATATATAATAAATTCATAGGTATGGATAGACATGTGAATATATAATGTATATTGTATAGATATGATGTATGATTGTGGGTTATCAGGAACATGTATGTGTAAACAAGGCCATATATACAGAACATTCGTGGCGAAATTTCATTTAAATCTTAAAAATATATTTGATTATAGAAAGTGTATATTATGGGTCACAATTGATAAAATGTGGACCTAAGTTAAATAAAGAGTAAAGTGAACGTTTCGATCCTGAGACAGGTAAGGAAAGTAAATAAAAGAAAGAAAAATATATGGACCGAATTATGGTCAACAGTTTGGATTTAAAGGTTAAAGGCTAAGATTGACGCACGGGATCCCGGTTAATAAAGTTTTAAGTTAATCACTATGTAATCCAGATATAATTGGACCTAATTAAGGAATGTGGGATCTCGGGTTATTACAGATATAGCAAGAAAGCCATCGAGAAGTTGTGAGTAAAGTATCAAGTGGTGGTAACTATGAAGCGGATGTCCTCAGATTACATCACCTACTTCGGGAGAAGAAGAAGAACAGCAACTAGGAAACCATTTTATTTCAACCTAGCTTTAAGGTATAAATAATTCTATTTAATATCTTAAGAAAGTTAGTTATTGATCAATATTATGTTAAAATAGATTGTTGTGGTTACTTTCGGTTAGGAGAAATCTGTTATGAAGAACCATGACGAGTCCAATATATATAAGTTGTATAATGGATATAAAGTAACCTGTGTTCATGTCAACCTATTAAAGAAACCAGTAGGTTCACCAAATATTGATAAACTGTCTAAAAGAATCAGAAGGGTTAATATGTTCACTATTGTGTTTAAAACTGAGATCTGGAAGCCTTCAACTATCGTAAAGTGGCATCGGCCAAGCCTTCGGCTATCGTAGAGTGGCCTCGGCCAAGCCTTCGGCCATCGTAGTGTGGCCTCAGCCAAGCCTTCGGCTATCGCAGAGTGGACTTGGCCAAGCCTTCGGCTATCATAGTGTGGCCTCGGCCAAGCCTTCGGCTATCGTAAGCCTTTGGCTATCGTAGTGTGGCCTCGGTCAAGCCTTTGGCTATCGTAGAATGGCCTCGGCCAAGCCTTTGGCTATCGTAGAGTGGTCTCGACCAAGCCTTCGACTATCATAGAATGGCCTCGGCCAAGCCCTCGGCTATAATAGTGTAGCCTCGATCAGGTCTCGACCATTGCATAGTGATCGTAGGGTGAGATCACTCCGATCATAGAACTGTTTTTGTTCGTCGAATGGGTTGTTGAGGCAGATCTTATGAGTTGTAGAGTAAATCTGCTACGACAGACAGTACAAAACGTTGAGTGACGATTCACCCGACGATAGGAGAGCAGAAAGCTTTTGAATTTGGTTATCAATGACAATCCAACATAAATAAGTTTTATCATTTAATTAATTGTTATTTAATTAACCATTAAATAATAGGTAAACATAATTTGAGGATATAAAACATAATGTATTTATTAGAGTATTAATTAAGTATAGGAAATTGTTTCAAAGTTTAATAAGTGTTTAGCACTTAAGAAAATCTTAATTAAATTCTTAAATCATCAACCTAAGTTTGATTAATTATCTAAAGGGTTAATGATAATATGTTGACTGTGTGTGTTATGTGTTTGACTTCTGTGTTAGTTGAATAGTCTTAGTAAGTGTATCCATACCATTATACACAGTGTTAATTGTTAGGCCAACTTTATTAATGTTAGGTCTTTCCAATCAAGTTAACTAAAGCTAGATGTCAATTGTAGCTGAGCACACAGGCAAGTTCCTTACCTCTAAACTCATTTTATTGAGTAAGTTATTTATTTAAGCTTGAACTGTAATTCCAAGCATGCTTTGAGTGGTTTAATTACTTTACAATTATTTCACATCGATGTTGTTGTTATTCGCACTTGGTGAACTTGATCTTGTACAGTCTTTGACTTATACCTTATTTAATGTTTTACTGTTTAAAGAACTGTTCAAAGTAGATCTAAGTCATTGTTCGGCTAGACATTTATGTTAAAGATTTTAAAAACTATCCAAATCATTGAAGATGCGGATTCTTAGACTATTATGAACATCTCTTTATTATAGGGGAGTACCCTGTATTTAATATCAGGTACAAAACACGGAAATTAAATGTTATGCATACACATATTATACGAGAGACTGATCCCCTCAAGTACATATTTCTGGTAATAACCATTGGGTTAACCAGCTATTGACTCCAGTGGAAGTTTATAGTTCATAGTCTACTTGACTATCTTGATTCTCAAAGCAAATCATTATTCCTGCTTATGTTATTCATATTATTGAATTATTTTATTTATTCCCTTTCATTCATGATATATTGTCTCTCGTTGTTATTTAAACTTGTTGACCAAACTAGTTGCTCACCCTTGCTATATCATGTACTTGATTGCAGTGAAACCCGAGACTTCTGGGAAGAACAAGGGTAAGGGAAAGATGAAGTGGTAGACTTAAGGATGCAGCCTTTTAGTTAGCTAAATTACTTGTTATGTTATTTAACCCTAAGCACTTTATTGAGGGCATTTATGTACTTTTGTTGTAAGGTTACCATATCTTGGGACTAGTAACACATTTTGCATAAGCAGCATATGTTTATTATTCCGCATTTAATTATTGTATGTTGTTTAGTGGTGGATATTTGTATTGGATCGTGATGACCAAATTCGGGTAATTAGAACCCGAATTTGGAGGCGTCTGTAACGTCCCCAAAATCCCCAGCACTTTTACCTGCGACAGACCTTGTGCATTAATTTCATACATCTATCGACTTAACCAATGATCCCATAATCATATTGGTTGAATTAGTCTTATTTTAGACTATACATTTAAATTTCTCTTAACTTTGACCCTGGATCTTAACTTGATCTCAGTCTCATAAGTATACAAGTATCAACTTGTATTTCATCTGTATAAATGGATAACACCATATATAACGGTCTAATTTTAACCTTAAGATTTAAATATTCTATAACTTTACATGCTCCAACATTCACGACATTAAATCATTAGGACGACTCTTGGGAACAGAGAATCCAGCGGTGAATGTTTGTATTTTCACCCATGATAAATGTTTGCATCTTTATCCGTGACAAATGGTTGTATCTTTGTCTGGTGAAAAATTCTCCTTCCGTACAGAACATTACCTAACTAGTTAAAACCCTCATTCAAAACATATTTGTTTATAGTGATATCTCTTTATATCAATAATCCTACTTATATGGTATTCAGAATAATAATAACGACTTATACCTGGGTCCGAGGAACCTTTACGATAGATTTGACCAGTCAACATCGCTTAGTCCTGTCTCGGATGTACAACACTCATAAGTTATTTACCGATCCTCATCCAGATAAGTAGATCATTATCAATACTATGTTAAGTCTTAACAATTCTAGGTTATATCAAAATAAAGACATAACAATATTCTGATGATAATAATTTATATCATTCATTCAATATTCGGTTACATGTTTGTTTGTTCGTATTACAACAGTCGTTATGACTTATACAAATACAAGTAATAAACATGAAAACCTAATATACGCTTTATCTTTACGTTCATGATCTTCTTAACGTTCATCTTTAATCTGCAAATAAGGTTTTATTCGCAAGAATGAGCACGACAGCTCAGCAAATCTAACATACAGCACATACGCAGTTTATGCTTTCATATAAACTTTAACATGCATTGACTGAACATAATTCTCCATTTAATATCACATATAACTCACGTTCCAATAATTTATATCACATTGACACACAAAGTGTATAAATCATGTTCATACATCGTAAACATAACGCATAACAGTTAGAAGATTTGTAAACATCAGTTAAATACTTCACATATCATCTATTGCATAATAACATGACATTACACATCTCATTTATCATTTTAACAATACTAAACAAGTAACACATAGCAAGAGTTAGAAGACTTGCCTTTTTGCACAATTAGGGTTTCTCGGTAATCGTTTAAAGCGCTTATATAAAGGATTATGTGTACCTGAATGTTAGTTCATCAAATTTTCCTTCTTTAAATGTGTTTTTATCACTAAACTAGACTATTTCCATTGGCGGAATCATTTCGTTAAGTGGCTAACTCAAAATCATAAAATTTAGTGCTTTTAGGGTTTCCATCCGAGAGCCTCTTAAAATTTTTCAACTTTGACGTCCTTTTCGGTAACTGTCATACCTTTGTCATCCGAAAATATTTTGAAGTGATTCTTGACTCCAAATTTCTTAGAATTTTATGATCTACAACTTGGATTTGTGTTGCTAAGGCAGATTCGGACTTTAAAATTTCAGAATTTTGGCAGAAAGGTCTGTGAGCTTGCTTTGATCAATATTTTTAGGGTTAACCATGTGAAACATGGTACCGCTTGCTTTAACTTTTTAAGAAATCATGTGGTAAGACTCAATATCACTTTATAACATAAAAATAACAAATCACAAACCTTCTCATAGAAGAATTCATGACTTTTGCTCAAGAACACACGAAGAACGGATAAACCGTACATGGTAACGGCTATGTTCTTGAGCTTTTGATTTTCGTACTTGAAATAATTTGGGCATTATAACTGCTTATATAAGTGATTATAACACTTTATAATTGACAAAATTTGGTCATTATAACGGCTTGCAAATTGAATTATAACAATTTATAAAAATACTCAAGAACATATGAAGAACACAGAGAACGACAATCGTACATGGCTACGACGTATGTTTATTGAGCTTTAAACTACGAATTGAAATTTAACATTATAACTACTGTAAAATGAAGAAAGGCTCAAGAACATGTGAAGAACATGGAGAACGACAATCGTACATGGCTACGACTCGTGTTCTTGAGCTTTTAAACTACGAAATTTAATCGAATATAAAAACGACTAACGATTTACCTCTCGAAGTGCAAGCTTTAACTATTTCTTTGCACTTCCTTTGATCATAACTCACTAGAACTCTCTCTCATATTGTGTATAGCTTTGATACTAGCACTTTTGCTTCGAAAATGAATGATGAAACAAGTGAGGATTGCTTGCTATTTATAGGTCGTGCAAAGCTAGGGTATAAAGGTCATTAGTACAAAACTTCCATGCTAAGCTAACTTCAAGTGCACCACCCTTTCCCACTTGTTAGGAATGACCAAACCAGCCCATTTAATGCCATTTAATGTTGCAATTATCACATTTTGGTGACACCACAATAATCCAC